>OZ037778.1:42502830-42640330 GCA_964035525.1 Porites cylindrica
AATAAAAAAGAACGACTAGTATGCTCCGGAAACATGATTCAGTCCAGAGTAAACACAAATTTAGAAAATTGTCCCTCTTTATCACCGGTGGGAAATAAATCCGACTTAAAGTGAAATCTCACTCCAGAATGTTCCACAGTAGAGCAGCCATTTGTTCCGAACCAAGATGGGGGACCAGTAATGTCAGCAAGAATTTTGTACCCTGTGTTTGCTTTTATAGCAATTGGCGGCTCAAATACAATATTAAAGCCTTGGTGATCTCCAATTTCACACTGTATCTGCTTAGATAAAAAATTCCCTTCTTGCCTTCTAACAGAAATGTCACTGGTATGATCTAACACCTCTAGCGTCACTGAATATTGACTGTTATCGCTTCCAAAAAAGTAGATTGCGTGTAGATGTATATTTTTGTCAACATCAAACCATATACTGTTTCGACGGAAGGAAAAATTATACCGCCACCCTCTGGCTACTGATCGAAACCTAGAAATTACTTGCTTTCCCTCAGTTCTCGCGGTTTCGAGAAATCCTACTGAATCATGTAGCACAGAGTTAAAATACTTTACTAGACGGTTCGTCTCTTTGGGTGTAAGTATTTCAGAATCGAGGACGATGTCAGCAAATTCTGTTTGCTCCATCACAGGAAAACGAATTCCTTGAACAACGCGTTCCCCAAGGACTCTTCTTTTCGCGGAACCTTCGGCTACGAGACCTTGCTTTTTACATTCATTTTCAGCCCAGCAATCAACAGCTTTGAATAATTTCACTTCTTTAATATTCAATGAATTTTTCTCCACTAACTCCTCTAGTACTGACCTTTCGACTGTCACGAAACCCTCTGATTTTACAGCTTCTTCTGACTGTGTCTCAATCAATTTCCAGCAGTGATTCATCAAATCTTTCTCTTCGTATTTCTGCGCATCCGGCAAAATGTGAAACACGTTTAACGCGTTTAAGTTCTCTTTAAGGAAAGCAGAGCACTTCTCAGCCAAAGTAGGCAGCATATATTTCTTTGATAAATAAAGCAACTGCATGACATTATCAGCGTTCAGGTTCGCCTTGTCGCTGTAGATAAAGCGAAACAACTCCAACAGGCTTTCATACTCACAATCAGAAATCTCCACCGAATCTTTAATCTCTGCTGCTTTACCATAAAACATAGCAAAAAACACTGGACTACTGATCGCTAACATGAATTTGTGAGCGGGAATCGTCTTACTTCCGCCTCTGGAGTCACGGACCACGAACTTCACATCGCTAAGCAGTTCTTGATTGAAAACAGCCTTACATCTTTCTCTGATGGTACCTCTGGCTGTTTGCCAGTAAGTGTCCAACACTGCATCGACAGACATGGCTAATTCAGCTTTTCAGGGTTCGTTCGTTTCTCCGAGCTATAAAAGCGTTCAAAAAGGGGGTACTTTACCATGGGGAAGATTGTAATAGAGGGCCAAAAAATGACCCTCCAATACTAGAGCCCGCGTTTTTATTGGTCAATAGGTGATCTTACATGACGTACTTGCTGGGTTGTTTGTAGCTCGCTTGGTCGATCGCTTGTCAGTTGTCAACCGTAGCGTTGTAGGTGCTGTTGTACCATGCCAAAACGTTCTCCCGCAAAGAGAGATTTTAGAGATAACGGGGAGAGAAAAATAAAAAAAGAGCAAAGAAGGTGCTTCTCCATCAAACAGCAAAGTGAATGAAGATTTGGTAAGGTCTTTCTGTTTGTTTTCTATTATGGCACCGCTTTTCACCTTTTCACCTATTAGGGGTAAGCTCATATGATTTCTAGTTCAACTTTTTAATGTTTCCTCAGATTTTCTGGAATGAAAAAAGCGTTTAATTCACGAGGAAGCTAACATATTTATTATACTACTGAGTTGATCATCGTTAAAAAGGGAACATGTTCTTTTTTCCATGATCGAGGGCAAGCTACCACGACATATGACATGAAGGGCTTTGTTTTTGTACTAGCATGATTTGTAGTGATATTTGACATAAATACCACGAGTGGTATTTCGAAATTGTTATACGTAATTTCAAATTTGAGACAATTTTGAAATATCACGAGTGGTATTTATGCCAAATATCACGTACAAATCATGCTATTATTTGTTTATACTTCTACCTGCAAAAGGGTTGTAATTTTCACATGTAGGTATTTCAAATTAAGCTGAAATACCACTGCTCTAAGCCAATCAAATTGCAGTAATTTTCATGTAGTAGTGTAAGGCGTCTAATCTGTCAATTTCCAGGGTTTACCTGGGTGTAAGAACCTGTGAACTTTTTCTTTGTTTCGCACCTTTTGTTTTTCTGCGTTTTATTGCTTTGACTTTTTTGTTTCCTCCGTTTTACGTCACTTGTGAGTTTAACAGGTTCTTACACCGAGGATGAGCCGATTTCCGTTTATGGAAATCAAAAAGCAACCTTGAACTGTAGACCATAACAAATAAATATATGGCAGCACTCCTTTATACTTTATCTATCAATAGTTGGCACTACAGCTGCCCCCACTCTGTATGTACCATGGTCGGTCAATAGTCTTCTTGTTTGTGTAGCTCTTTAAAAAACATAGATTCATAATGGATATTTTCACACATATTGCATACATAGATAAGAACACAAAACAAAAAGTTTCATGCAGTGATTCAGTTCGATTATAAAGCAGCTCAGATCAAACAATTCTCAGTTTCGAGAATGTTTTATTCTAAAATGGAAGCAAAGATTTGATTAGAAGTTGTAATTCTTTACTATTTCTCTATTACTTTTAATTTAAAATGTTTGATCACATTGCTCTTGGGCGTTCTAGTCATTTAACTTTTAAGACAATACGTTAATGAAAATTCGATGAAGAGAATTGTTTCATTATGATGGAAAGATATCTGTTGAAGAGCAGTATTCACCATTTTGCATTCCGCGAGAGATACTGAAAGCAAAGTTTATGCCACAATATTGGGAGGGGGCAGACAGACAAGGTGTATTAGGGAATGCAAAAATAACAAATACTTGTGGTTATATAAATGTCACTTAAGATCTGAACAAGTTGAGTAATTCATAAGTTTTTTGGCAAGTCTTTCTTACATGTAGCTGAACCATACATTTATATACAAATATGGAAACCTGGGAAGTTTAGCTCTGTGGATTTGACCTTAAAGTGGAAATCAAAGTTCTGTTGTAAGATGATACAAAATATTTTATTTCCTCGAATAAAAGCCATCCCTCTATTAGCCACCTCCCTCAAATAAGAAATCTTTTCTAGTAATAGTTGACAATACAGCTCCACCCCCTCTGTATATTGTCGGTCAATAGTATTCTTGGTCATTGTGTAGCTCTTTGAAATATACCAATTCCTGATCAAAGATTTTCACACATATTCTATACAGAAGGTGAGAGTAAAAACAGGAAACGAAAGGTTCCATGCACTGTTTCAGTTCGATTTACACAGCTATGATCTGAAAGCGTTCTCTGTTTTGAGAATATTTTTTTTAAAACCATTACAAAAGATTTAATTATTAGAAGTTAAAGTTTTACAAACAGTTCATTTTATTTGCCTGAAATTAAGCCTTAGAAATTAAAAGGTTTGATCAATAATTGCTCACCGATGTTCTTCAGGGGATAAAGTATTAGAAATGGCTAGAACATGCCAAAGAGATAGAGAAAGAGATCAAAGATCTGTGAACTTGTGTCTGGCAAACTATCCAAGTGTTTATATACACAGTCATACACACGGTATAACCTCATCTCCGCTTAACGATGTAACATTTCCCAAGCATTCGTTATATAGAGGTGTTCGATATAGCGAACCCTCCACTTAACTAACACATTTCCCCAGTCCCTTTGCATGTTAAATCGAGGTCCCACAATGTACTTAAATACTTCGATCACTAAAACTCCTTTTAAACTATATCATACAGCAGAGAAGTTGATAACGGATTTGTTGTTGTTCTTGTTGCAGGGAGACGAAAAGTGATTAATGAAAGAAGATCATTAAGAAAAATAAATATTAATCGTTTTTTTTTTTTAAAAATGGTGTATTCATTTGTATTATTTGTATTGTATTTGTATTATACTTTTGAACGTCGTTTCTCCTTAGACAACAACTACTCGCACGTCCAAGCTCCTTACAGAGACGTCTTCTCTATTTTCTAAGCAACCATTTTTCGACTATATTCTATTTTTTAAGAGCAGGGGACTTTTAGATAAAACTTCATTGACAATCATTATCATTAACCTCTCTCATAATATTGGGAAAGGCTTTTCGTTGTGCGTGGTTTGTAGAATCTCGTTTTTGACTCTCTTTTACTATTCATTGTAATTATTATTCTTTAAAAGTTCATATTTCAGTTTATTTGTTGCTTTGGTGCATGTTTTTTTTTATCCCCATATAACGGTGACGTGGGATCCTATTCACCACCGGTGTTTAGTTTTCGGTAAGCTAAAAATAAATTTAAGTAAAACCTTCATACACCAAGAAGGGTGGCTTCAGAAAAGAATAAGGCCCGAGGATGATAATTGGTGGTAGAAATGAATAGTCTGTTGAACGTCGTGCTTCCTCTTCGACAACAACTAGTCAAACATTAGAGCTAATTGTTACAAGGCTTTCCTCTCTATTTTTATAAAAACCATTTTTCAGTCTCTATTGATTTTATTCACATTGAAATGTTGCGAGTTCTTAGGCTCAGTAAACCTTGTAACACACATTTCCTAAACTCCTTTTTTTATTGGAAATGCTTTTCATTGCGCGTGTTGTCTAGAATCTCGTTATTGACCCTCTTTTACCATTCATTGATATTCTTTATTATTAGTTAATTTGTTGTTATGACTTAAGAATCATCTTGTACATGCGTGACCTTGTACTCAAAACCGTGACGTAAAAAGGTTCACACTCTCTCCAACACAAATAGCACAGCATAAAAGGAAATTTAAGTCTTCGTTAAGTTTTACGACAAGTGATATTGTATACCGCAGGACCCAACCTAGAGAGTACAGTGAGGGATCGAGGGGAGGGGCCTGGGCCATTATTTTTAGACCAGAATGAGGCTCGAAAAGCAGAAAATGTTATTTTAAACTGGGTCTGCCACTGCAGTAACATCGAAAAGAATGTGGCACTTTGAAAGTATCAGAAAAGTTCACGAATTTTATAGACGGTGTTCTCTTGAAAGGAAATTTCTTTCTTCGCAATGATCGAGTATTTTAAAGTCGATGATTACGAAAACTAACGTTTTGGAAACCCACAACCACCGGATTGCAGCTTCCAGTAAGATTTAACTAAAAAGACTAACGATTGCATGGATGAGAAAAGATTTAAAAATACTTTCATGACGACAAAATGGGTCGCTTCGGACGATCAGCTGAAGATGATAACAAGAAAAAAAGACCAGTCACTTGAATGCTGTTTTTCTAGTCAAACTGTTTCAACGAGTCAAACGTCTGAGCTCCTTACAAAGACATTTCTCCATTTTTAAAAAAACCGAATTTCAAGTAGCTTTTCTCTTTTTTTACGTTTGAATCAAAATAACCCGTAACGGGAAAGGCTTTTCCATGGACATGGTCAGTAGAACATCGTTTATGATCCTCGTTTACCATTCGTTGAATTATTTTGTGTAAGGCAATCCATGTGTCAGTTTATTTGTTGTTACCAGGTCAACTATTCTCGAACTTGCTTTGGTGCGTGTAATTTTTTAGCCGTATATAACGGTGACGTGGGAGTGTCGACATTCTTTCCAGAATAAGAAACTACAAAAAGACATCTACCGATGAAAAGCAAAACGGACGATTTCGACGCCTAATCACCACCGGTGTTTTTCTTTCTGTATTGAAATGAATTTAAATAAAACCTTCATACACCAAGAAAGATGACTTCAGAAAAGAAAAAGGTGATAGAAAACAATAGTCTCTTGACCGTTATGCTCCTTCCGACAACAACGAGTCAAACGTTTGAGCTCCTTTTTAAGGTATCTTCTAGATTTTCCTAAAAACCATATTTCGACCAGAAAGGACCTTATTCACATTCAAATGTAGCAAATTCTTAGGCTAAACCGTGAAAGACCAACTTTCTACACTCCTTTCTTATTGATGGAAAGGCTTTTCGTTGCGCGTGGTAAGTAGAGTCTCCTTTTTGACCCTCCTTTACCATTCATCATATTATTCTTAAGCTTTTACCATTCATTGTTTTATTCTTTAGAACTTTATTTTTTAGCTTATTTGTTGCCATAACGTAAGAGTTGTCTTGTACATGCGTGACCTTGGTATCCGCTCAAAACTGTGGTAAAAGGGTCCACACTCTTTCCAACATCAATAGCACAGCATAAAGGGAAATCAAAGTGTCTCCGTTAAGTTATGGACAAGCAATATTGTACGCCGCTTTGGCTAAAGCTGAACCCAACCTAGAGAATACTATAGCGACCAATTATAGCATGTCGCAGTTTGAAAGTATCAAAAAATGATGCCTTTAAAAATGGTGTTCTCTTAAAAGAATCTTTTTTTTTAGACATGACCGAGTATTTTGAAGTCAATGATTAAGAAAACTAACATTTTGGGAAGTATAACTTATTCACCAACAGAGTTTAGCTTTCTGTAATCTTTAACAGAAAGACTGTTGATTGCATGGATGAGAAAAAAAATTAAAAACCCTTAATACACCAAGACGGTTTGCTTCAATTCCGAGAAGAATACGACCGGTCCAAGATGATAACTAGTGGTAAAAATTTAGAACATGCAGTCAGTTCTTCTAGTCAAACTGTTTCAACAAGTCAAACGTCTGAGCTCCTTACAAAGACATCTTCTAAATTTTCTTAAAAACCGTGTTTCGAGTAGCTTTTCTCTTTTTTATACGTTTGGTGAATTCTTAACGAAATCTTTGAAAATAACCCATTTAATTTGTTACTATAGGGAAAGGCTTTTCAACGGACGTGGTTAGTAGAACATCGTTTGTGATCCTCTTTCACCATTCATTGAATTATTCTGTGTAAGGCAATCCATGTTTCAGTTTATTTGTTGTGACAAGATCAACTAATCTTGAACTTGCTTTGTTGTGCGTATTTTTTATCAGTACATAACGGTGACGGTAGGAGTGTCGACATTCTTTCCAGAATAAGAAACTATGAAAAGAAAGATCGATTTAGACGCCTAATAACCGCCGGTGTTTTTCTTTCCGTATGCTTAAAATAAATTTAAGTAAAACCTTCATACACCAAGAAGGGTGGCTTCAAAAAAGAATAAGGCCCGAAGATAATTATTGGTGGTAGAAAAGAATAGTCTCTTGACCGCTGTGCTTCCTCTGACAACAACGAGTCAAACGTTTGAGCTCCTTACAAAGCTTTCTTCTCGATTTTCCTAAAAAACATATTTCGACGAGAATTGACCTTATTCACATTCAAATGTAGCAATTTTAAAGGCTAAACTGTGAAAGATCAATTTCCTAAACTCCTTTTTTGTTAATGGGAAAGGCTTTTCGTGGCGCGCGGTACGTAGAGTCACCTTTTTGACCCTCTTTTACCATTCAGCAAATTATTCTTAAATTTTTACCGTTCATTGTATTGTTCTTTAGAACTTTACTTTTGAGCTTATTTGCTGCTTTAACGGAAAAGAGATATCTTGTGCTTGCGTGGCCTCGGCATTAACTGAAAACCGTGGTAAACGGGTCCACACTCTTTCCAACATCCATAGCACAGCATAAGGACAAGCAATATTGTACGCCGCTTTGACTAAAGCGGGATCCAACCTAGAGAATACTAGCGACGAATTATAGCATGTCGCATTTGAAAGTATCAAAAAATGATGCCTTTAAAAATGATGTTCTCTGGAAAGAATTTCTTTTTTCGACATGACCGAATATTTTGAAGTCAATGATTAAGAAAATTAAGATTTTGGAAAGTAACCTATTTACCACCAGTTTTTAGCTTTCTGTTATCTTTAACAGAAAGACTGTTGATTGCATGGTTGAGAATAAACATTAAAAATTCTTAATACACAAAGACGGTTTCCTTCGGAGAAGAATACGAACGGTCAAAGATGACAACTAGTGGTAAAATAGAACGGTCGGTTGAATGCAGTTTTTCTGTTCTACTCAAACTGTTTCAACGAGTCAAACGTCTGAACTCCCCCATTTTCTGAAAAACCATGTTGCAAGAAGCATTTCTCTTTTGTATACGTTTGGTCAATTCTTACCGAAATCTTTGAAAAGAACCCATTTAAATTTGTTACTAATAACGGAAAAGACTTTTCAATGGACGTGGTTAGTAGAACCTCGTTTATGATCCTCCTTCACCATTCATTGCATGAATTATTTATTCTGTGTAAATCAATCCATATCTTAGTTTATTTGTTATTAGAAGGTAAAAGAAGTTGAACTTGCTTTGATGCGTGCACCTTTTATCCGCATATAACGTTGACGTGGGAGTGTGGACATTCTTTCCAGGATTGGAAACTATGAAAAAAAATCTACTGATAAAAAGAAAAACTAACGATTTCGACACCTAATCACCACCGATCGATGTTTACCTTTCTGTAAGCTTAAAGTAAATTTAAATGAAAACTTCATACACCAAGAAGGGCGGCTTCGGGAGAGAATAAGGCCCGAAGAAGACACTCGGTGGTAGAAAATAATAGTGACTGTCTGTTGAACGTTGTGCTTCCTTTGACAACAACGATTTAAACGTTCGAGCTGCTTACAAAGCTATCTTGTCGATTTTCCTAAAAAACATATTTCGACGAGAATTGACCTTATTCAGGCATTCAAATGTAGTAATTTTTTATTATAGGCTAAACTGTAAAAGATCAATTTCCTTTAAAACTTATTTTTAATTAATGGGAAAGGCTTTTCGTGGCGCGCGGTACGTAGAGTCACCTTTTGGACCTTCTCTTACCATTCATCAAATTATTCTTAAGTTTTTACCATTCATTGTATTATTCTTTAGAACTTTACTTTTGAGCTTATTTGTTGCTATAACGGAAAAGAGATATCTTGTGCTTGCGTGACCTTGGCATCAGCTGAAAACCGTGGTAAACGGGTCCACACTCTTTTCAACATCAATAGCACGGCATAAAGGGAAATCAAAGTGTCTCCATTAAGTTAAGGACAGCAATATTGCACGCCGCTTTGACTAAAGCGGGATCCAACCTAGAGAGTACTAGCGACGAATTATAGCATGTCGCAGTTTGAAAGTATCAAAAAATGATGCCTTTAAAAATGGTGTTCTCTGGAAAAAAATTTTTTTTTTCGACATGACCGAGTATTTTGAAGTCAATGATTAAGAAAATTAACAGTTGGGAAAGTAACCTATTCACCACCAGTTTTTAGTTTTCTGTAATCTTTAACAGAAAGACTGTTGATTGCATGGTTGAGAATAAACAAAAATTCTTGATACACAAAGACGGTTTCCTTCAGAGAAGAATACGAGCGGTCAAAGATGATAACTAGAAGTAAAATGGAAAATTCGGCTAAATGCTGTTTTTCTATTCTACTCAAACCGTTTCAACGAGTCAAACGTCTGAACTCCTCCATTTTCTGAAAAACCGTGTTGGGAGAAGCATTTCTCTCTCGTATACGTTTGGTGAATTCTTAGCAAAATCTTTGAAAAGAACCCATTTAAATTTGTTACTAATAGCGGAAAAGGCTTCTTAATGGACGTGGTTAGTAGAACCTCGTTTATGATCCTCCTTCACCTTTCATTGAATTATTCTGTGTGAATCAATCCATATCTCAGTTTATTTTTTATTAGAAGGTAAAAGACGTTGAACTTGCTTTGATGCGTGTACTTTTTATCCGCAAATATAACGGTGACGTTGGTTTGTGGACATTCTTTCCAGGATTGGAAACTGGAAAAGAAATCTACTGATAAAAAGAAAAACTAACGATTTCGACACCTAATCACCACCGATGTTTACCCTTCTGTAAGCTTGAAGTAAATTTAAATGAAAACTTAATACACCAAGAAGGGCGGCTTCGGGAAAGAATAAGGCCCGAAGATGATACTCGGTGGTAGAAAATAATAGTGACTGTCTGTTGAACGTTGTGCTTCCTTTGACAACAACTAGTTAAACTTTCGAGCTTACAAAGCTATCTTGTCGGTTTTCTTAAAAAACATATTTCCATGACAATTGACCTTATTCAGGCATTCAAATGTAGCAATTTTTTAGGCTAAACTGTAAAAGATCAATTTCCTTTAAAACTCCTTTTTAATTAATGGGAAAGGCTTTTCGTGGCGCGCGGTACGTAGAGTCACCTTTCTGACCTTCTCTTACCATTCATCAAATTATTCTTAAGTTTTTACCATTCATCAAATGATTCGTTAGAACTTTACTTGTGAGCTTATTTGTTGCTGTAACGGAAGAGAGATATCTTGTGCTTGCGTGACCTTGGCATCAGCTGAAAACCGTGGTAAACATAAAGCATAAAGCATAAAGCATAAACCGTGGTAAACATAAAGCATAAAGCATAAAGCATAAAGCATAAAGGGAAATCAAAGTGTCTCCGTTAAGTTATTAAGGACAGCAATATTGCACGCCGCACTAAAGCGCGATCCAACCTAGAGAGTACTAGCGACGAATTATAGCATGTCGCAGTTTGAAAGTATCAAAAAATGATGCCTTTAAAAATGGTGTTCTCTGGAAAGAATTTATTTTTTCGACATGACCGAGTTTTTTGAAGTCAATGATTAAGAAAATTAACAGCTTGGAAAGTATCCTATTCACCACCAGGTTTTAGCTTTCTGTTATCTTTGATAGAAAGACTGTTGATTGCATGGTTGAGAATAAACATTAAAAATTCTTAACTCACAAAGACGGTTTCCTTCGGAGAAGAATACGAGCGGTCTAAGATGATAACTAGTGGTAAAATAGAACAGTCGGTTGAATGCTGTTTTTCTATTCTACTTAAACCGTTTCAACGAGTCAAACGTCTGAACTCCTCCATTTTCTGAAAAACCGTGTTGGGAGAAGCATTTCTCTTTTGTATCCTTTTGGTGAATTCTTAGCGAAATCTTTTAAAATAACCCATTTAAATTTGTTACTAATAACGGAAAAGGCTTTTCAATGGACGTGGTTAGTAGAACCTCGTTTATGATCCTCCTTCACCTTTCATTGAATTATTCTGTGTAAACTCAATCCATATCTTAGTTTATTTGTTATTAGAAGGTAAAAGAAGTTGAACTTGCTTTGATGCGTGTACTTTTTATCCGCATATATAACGGTGACGTGGGTGTGTGGACGTTCTTTCCAGGATTGGAAACTGTGAAAAGAAATCTACCGACAAAAAGAAAAACTAACGATTTCGACACCTAATCACCACCGATGTTTACCTTTCTGTAAGCTTGGAGCAAATTTAAATGAAAACATTATACACCAAGAAGGGCGGCTTCGGGAAAGAATAAGGCCCAAAGATGATACTCGGTGGTATAAAATAATAGTGACTGTCTGTTGAACGTTGTGCTTCCTTTGACAACAACGATTTAAACGTTCGAGCTGCTTACAAAGCTATCTTCTCGATTTTCATAAAAAACATATTTCGACGAGAACTGACCTTATTTACATTCAAATGTAGCAATTTTTTAGGCTAAACTGTAAAAGATCAATTTCCTTTAAAACTCCTTTTTTATTAAGGGGAAAGGCTTTTCGTGGCGCGGTACGTAGAGTCACATTTTTGACCCTCTTTTACCATTCATCATACTATTCTCAGGTTAGCAGTCATTGTATTGTTCTTTAGAACTTTATTTTTTAGCTCGTATTTGTTGCTATAAATTAACAGTTATCTTTTACATGCGTGACCTAGGTATCCGCTGAAAGCCGTGGTAAACGGGTCCACACTCTGTCCAACATCATTAGCGCAGCAAAAAGTTATTAAAGTGTTTCCGTTAAGTTGAGGACAAGCAACATTGTACGCCGCTTTAACTAAATCGGGATCCACCCTTGAGAGTACTAGCGACGAATTATAGCATGTCGCAGTTTGAAAGTGTCAAAAAATGATATCTTTAAAAACGGTTTTCTGTTGAAAGAATTTTTTTTTTGAAATGACCGAGTATTTTGAAGTCAATGAATTAGAAAACTAACATTTTGGAAAGTAACCTTTTTATCAGCAGAGTTTTGCTCTATAACCAGAGTATAATACCATCAACTGACGTGATACAACTTACCTTGACTCTGAAGATGACCACACAGGTTGTCGAAACATTAGTCAATGTCAACAACAACAGTTCTATTCAGGACTACGTTTACTCGGACGATGAAACTCAACCTACTTTTGAAATGACTCCCGGATTTAAACCTTTCACGTGATAATTAGTACTAGAAAAGAATACAGTCGAACCTCTCAGTACGGACACCTCTCTAATACGGACTCCTCTCTATTACGGACAGTTTCCAATGTCCCGAGAAATTCTCATATATTTTCTTTAAAAAAACCTCCATAATACCGACTCTCTCTAATACGGACAACGGACACGAAATCTCGGCTCCAGAGAGTAATTTCTTATAAACTTAACCTCTTTATTATGGATACTACTGTGATCAGGTGCCGATCCCGAAATCCGATCAGGTGAATCTGCACAGGGTGAATCTCGTTTTTGACCCTCTTTTACCATTCTTTGTATTATTCTTTAAAACAATGTTTGTCAGCTTTTTTAACTTAAGAATCATCTTGTACATGTGTGACCTTGGTACCCACTTAAAATCGTGCCGTAAAAAAATAAAGGGTCGACAATCTCTCCAACATCACTAGAAGGAAATTAAATTGTATTTTATCAGTTTGAATACAAGCAATATTGTACGCCGATTCTACTTAAGCAGGACCCATTTTCTTTTCGAAGAATTATAGCATGTCTCATTTTGTTAGTATTAAAAGTTCATGTCTTTAAAAAATGTGTTTTTTTCGGAAAGAAAATCTATTTTTTGACATGATAGAGTAGGTTTAAGTCAATAATTAAGCACAACTAACGTTTTGGAAACCTGTTCACCACCAGAGTTTAGCTTTCCAAAGAGCTCTAATAGAACTGATTATCGATTGCATCGTTCATAACAAAATTCAAAACACCCTTCATAGAAGAGGGGTGGCTTCGGAGAAGAGTAAGTCCGGCCGAAGATGATAACTGATAGTAAAAAAGATTATAATAAGATTCCAACACCCTTTTATTTTTCATTTTTTAATTAACTTTTACAAATATTTGCGTGAACCTTTTTATCACATAAAACGAGAAGGTAAGACGTCCTTTTTTGGCTTCCTAAGCCATTGGAAAAGTTGTTTTTGTTAGTTTGCCAACGGCAAGAAAATCTACATCGACTCAAGTTTGTACCCAAAATCAGATATTCATTATTTGAAAAGGGTTCTTTTGAAGGAAAGACTCCATCCATGACATCTACTAAGTTACTATGGGCATTTCACTTCATTCTGCTGCCTAATAGGTGACAGCGCTGTTTTATTTTTATTCCGTGATTGATATCCGAGCCAACAGGCGTTAATAAGACGGCGCAGTGAGTAGAAGGAGTCTTTATAACATCAGTGCTTTTCTTACGAGTGACTGCAAATAAAACCGTACAGAGATGGCGAAGACGGCTTAGGACACGTTTTGGTTACCTTTTTCTTTGGCCAAAAGTCGAGACAGCTGACTAAAACTGCGGAAAAGCGTAACAATTGAAATTAGCCCAGGTAAAACTGAAAGCATCAACAGCTGTGGCACCAAGTTCTCGATGCCATGAAACTAAAGTATCAGACTTGGCATTAAGCCTTGATGCAATAAAAAGTAAATTACATGAACGAAGGTCAAGCCTGCCTTAGGTCGTTAACTTTTGAGACTACTCCAAGTAAGATGGATCAAGTAAGGTCTACGGCCAATGGTCTCAATCATCCATAAACCCGTCACAAAACCACTTTCTGATAAAAACAATGGGACCAAGAGGCAATTCTAAAGGATAAATCCAGATTGGTAACGGGAGAATGATTTTAGCCATTGCTGCACCATGGTGGTTCGGTGACAGATTTGCACGTTAACTGCACCACGGATACGAAATACTGCAAAATCACCGTTCAGAAACTAAAAGAACAGCTCATATCACTAAAAATTTTACGTTTTTTCGTGTAACGCGTGATAAAATAGTTTGTGGGTCCTAGAGAGTCGATTATATACGATTTTAAAACGTGGTATTCCACAGTGCTATGAATTGCCCTCTATTACAACGTTCCCCATGGTATTGTACCCTATTTTTGACTGCTTTCTTAAGTGTTTCTCCTATTAAAGTATTGCTGCAATGATTTTCCTTGCATTCGAGTCACGAGTTCTTTTTAGTTGCCAGTGCTCTCGCTCTTAACGCTTCCAGCCTCGGTTTGGTGCTAATGTAAGCATAAGGCCCTTTTCTCGAAATGTGCGATAATTGCGGCCTCGGAAAGCCATTGTTGTTTATATTCAAGATTTTGCGGATGACATAATAAAACTATGAATTAACAAAACAGACTGTACAGGATTTTTAACTTGGACGTGCGTTTTTATTCTTAAGATTTTAATTTGAATATTTGATTACGGGCGAGAAAAGTTACCGTGGTGTTACAGTGATATGGGCATCCCCATCCCCAAAACCCTAGTGATATGGGTATTCCCCTCTCATATTACCTTTGCGATTTGGGTTACGGTTAGGGTTACGGTTACAGGGGATGTCCATATCACCAGGGTTTCGGGAATGGGAATGCTCAAAAATCGGGGATGCCCTAATCACTGTGACAACGGGACTTTCGAGACACGGGGGGCCCCTGGACAATGAGCCTGTTTTCAAAATCCGAGCTGAAGACAACAAACAAGGCTTTCGTCTTTTCACACTGTGCATATATTCTCTGCTTTTTGCAAACCACTGAGCTGGATCGTGGGCACGGCTGCTTGATATCTTATCGTCTTTTTGTAAAATGTAAAGCTCGCCTCTGTTTCTGTTTGATGCAACGTAGGGGTCCTTCAAGGTAATGGGTCAAATGGGAGCGTTTCACTTATACCATATTTTTCATGCTAAGTGGGCCCTAAGTGGTGAAAAAAAATTGCACTCTATTTGAGTGTCAATGTATTTAGCAGGAAAGTACTAATTGGGGACACTATTTTTACGTCTCATTGAGGAGACGGGACCGCCGTTTTACGTGGTCATCTGAGCCACACGAAGGTCTACCCGTTTGCAGGGCAAAGGAAGTACCTTCATTATTCAGTTATTTTCAGACCCTGAGTATTGCTCCGGCCTCGGGATGTCGAACCCACGACCTCCCGCTCTGCTGTCAAGCGTTCTACCGACTGAGCTAATCCTGCCGCTGTTAAAATGGTGCGATGAAATATTAAAACCTTTTACTTTTTTCTCTTTCTTATCCTTTTTTCTATTATACTATGAGTATACTATGTGGTAATTTTTAGAAGCAAGTTGAAGTGCTTTCATCTACTAGCAGAGTTTTTCACTTTTCACCCTTTGTAAGTGTTACAAATCCGTGCAGGATTTGTTAATTCTGACTGAGCTTCATCTAGCCTACTACCAAGTGACTCTTATATCCACTAGAAATTAAGATTACTAGGTAACACGAGTCTGAGCTGCTAGCCTATGTTCCAACACAGCTGCTGAAAAGATTGTTACCACTGCTACTGAAAAAAGCGAAAGGGCTCTAGACTTTTCCCGCATCTGCACAGCTGGAATGCTTTATCATGACAACTGATAGACAAAAGTAAATATTAGGGGTGTTCCAACTTCAGAAGGACTTTATAAAAATTCCGGGGGTACTACACTATAAAAGTGATGGGGGTGCTCGTCGTACCTCTTAGGGGTTTAAATATCTGGATTGGTACCGCTTATGGTGCTAAAACCGAAAATGACCGCTGCCAGAATTGTCTCGGTACCTTTTAAGGTAAGGTTATCGCCGAGGGTTATCGATCTGAAACTGATGTATTTGTTACGGTATGCAAATAAATTTCTTGAATTCTTTTTATTTGAAATAAGATGTCCAGTTAATTTGTTGTCGTTGAATTGGTGCCTTTTAGGTGTGGAAATGAATTTGGGACAAGCCCATAAAAAAAAAGATTCTGGTACCTTTTAGGGGTGTTCTCGAAATTTTCCGACGAGCACCGGCGTCACTTTTATAGGGGAGTACCCCCCCCCCCCCCCCCCCCCCCCCGCGAATGATATCTCGATGTTTTCCTTCGCATTCTAAATAGAATGCATTTTTTAACGAGCATTTCGGAATTGGGCAAAAAGGAAGGGAGAAGATCGAGAAAATCTTTCTTATTCTAAGCTTTTATTTTGTTTTGTCTTTTTCATAAAGAAAAACACGCAAAAATTTAAAACAAATTTAACCAATTGATTTTATAAACCTCTTAGCATACCCAAAGTTAACAGTATTTTGTCAATGCTGACGACACATCGCGCTTTTTGAATTGGCGCACTCCGGCTCTGTTAAAAGGTTTTGAGAATGAAGCTAGCTATTCTAATTGTCTTTGTGGTTAGGCTAGTCATCCAGGTCCACGGTAAGATGATCAACAAAAATCAATACAAAGCGCCTTCATCAATATCGTAATAATGAGACCACAAAACATGGGGGCGTATGTCTGTCAGAATTCACGATAACAACTGCGTTAAGGAACATCTGTTACAGACTGAATCTTCTATCGTGTTTTTGCCATTAAGGATATTGGTACACTAAACGCAATGGCAAAGCCATGGTAAATTCCTAATTCGCTCCCTACCTGCTAAGATAAAAAAAATACATTCGCAAGCGTGTTTGAAACAAAGACCCTTCTTCACCGAACAGTAATAGTCACCCATGTATATTCACTATAATCGCTTCCAAAGGCGCGAATTGTAGGTCGCTGTGCGATTCTGGCATCGTTAAAAAATAAACAATCTGAATAAGAGGGATCGTAAAATATAACCACTTGCTACTTAGTGATGCAAAGTTAGAAATAACGTTTGTGCGTCTAGTTCTTTTGGCTACATGAAATCCCACTGGATTATCCAGCACAGAGTTATAATACTTAATCATATGATTCGTCTCACTGGATGTAAGTATTTCCGAATCAAGAACAATATCAGCGAATTCTCTTTGCGCCATCGTGGGAAAGCGAATTCCCTTAACCATCCGTTCTCCCAGGGCTTTTCGTTTTAAGAAGCCTTGACAAACGAGGCCTTGCATTTCACATTCTTTTTCAGCCCAGCAATCAACAGCCTTGAATAATTCAACTTCTTTGATATTTAACGAATTTTTCTCCACTAATTCCTCCAAAACTGTTCTCTCAACTGTGACGAACCCCTCTGATTTTACAGCTTCTAATGTTTGTGTCTCGATCAATTTTCATCAGTGATTCACTAAATCTTTTTCTTCGTATTTCTGTGCATCCTGCAAAACGTAAAACACGTTTAATGCGTTCAAGTTCTCTTGAAGGAAAGCAGAGCACTTTTCGGCCAAAGTAGTCACCATGTATTACTTTGATAAATACAACAACTGCATGACATTATCAACGTTCAACTTCACTTCGTCGCTGTAGATAAAGCGAAACAACTCCAGCAGGCTTTCATACTCGCAGTCAGATATCTCCACTGAATCTTTTGTCGTTACCGCCATTTAGAAGAATGCTTTAGTTCACCCCTTGCTTAAGAAAGCAGGACTCAAACCTATTAACAAAAATTTTCGACCGGTGAGCAACTTGCAGGTTACATCAAAGATTACGGAAAAGTCCGTGGCTATCCAATTACAAGATCATATGACAGCCAACAACTTATTTCCTGTCCTCCAAAGCGCATATCGGCAGAATCACAGCACTGACACGGCCTTATTAAAAGTTAAAAACGATCTTCTGCTAAATATGGACAAAGGTCACGTCACATTGCTTGTTATGTTAGATCTCAGCGCCGCGTTTGATACCGTAGATCACGGTATTCTTCTGCACAGGCTGCAGTCCAAGCTCGGCCTTCGGAATAAGGCTTTATTATGGTTTAAATCTTATTTGGCGGGAAGAACGCAGCAGGTCTCAGTTAACGGATCGCTCTCTAATAAATTTAATCTGACTTGCGGGGTCCCACAAGGTTCTTGTTTGGGCCCACTCTTATTTACCATCTACGCGAGTTCGCTGTTTGACATCATGAAATCTCATCTGCCATCCGTTCACACCTATGCGGACGATACGCAGCTATATATATCGTTTAATCCCGTTGATAAGACCAGCGAGGCTGATGCTGTGATTGCGATTGAGAACTGTATTCGTGACGTTCGCGCATGGATGAGAAATGATAAGTTAATGCTAAATGACGATAAAACTGAGTTCTTGATCATTGGCACGGAACGACAGTTATCAAAGGTGTCCGTTGACAAGATCAAGATCGGCCAAGCTGAGGTATAGCCTGCCTCTTCAGTGCGCAATTTGGGCACCTGGTTCGATTCTCATCTGGACATGTCGACTCATGTGACTAAGACTTGTGCTAGCGCGTTTTATTATTTGTACAATATCCGGCACATTAGGAAGTATTTGTCTCGTGAGTCCACCGAGAGGCTTGTTCACGCGTTCATCACAAGCAGGCTTGACTACTGTAATGGTTTATTGTACGGTGCTCCTGAGTATCAAATTAAGAAACTTCAAAGAGTCATGAATGCCAGTGCTCGATTGGTTTAGTGCGCACCTAAGTATTGTCACGTTACTCCTTTGCTAAGAGAACTCCACTGGCTACCAGTGCGCTTGCACGTAGATTTTAAGATTCTCCTTGTTACATTTAAGATTCTTCACGGTGTTGCGCCTAGCTATCTTAAGGATCTTGTCTCTGTCTTACCGGACTCACGTTACCAACTACGCCGTAACAATAATGGTATATTATTAGAAAGACCTCGGCTAAGAACGAAGAAGACTTTGGGAGATCGCACGTTATCGATGGCTGCCCCCTTTATATGGAACAGTCTTCCTCTGCCAATAAGACAGGAAACATCAATCGCCTCTTTTAAACGCTCTGTTAAAACATATTTATTTAAAAAGGCTTTTAGTTAGATTATTTATTTATTTATTTATTTTTTAAATATTGTAATTTTACCAGGTAATTTTACTGGTTTTTAATTTAGTTATTAATAATATTGTAATGCGCTTTTGAGTATTTTTATAGAGAAAGCGCAATATAAGTATTAAATATTATTATTATTATTATTATTATTATTATTATTATTATTATTATTATTTCACCGAAAAACATGGCAAAAAACACTGGGCTACTGATCGCTCAGGAGTTCTTGATTGAAAATAAACTCACATCTTTCTCTTATGGTACCTTTGACTGTTTGCCAGTAAGTGTCCGAAACTGTGTCGACAGACATAACTCAATAATACGACGTAACGGTGTACTTTTTTTGAGGGTTAACTGACTGCATATTCACAACATTCACGATATTGTTCCTTCCCTTGAGGCATGCATGGAGGGGTCTTGTTACCCAGAATCCTAGGCCAGCTCTACGCTTGGTTTGTATACAAGGAGTTAATTTGTCAAATGTTTCTCATCAAAGCTACCATACCTAGTTAATCACATTGTTTTCTGAGGAAGTTTCAATGCAAAATTTGATTCGACAATTTACACTCTTCACCTGTCGTGATTTGCTGGAAATATTAATCATGGGTGCTCTGGGGATTATAGTTATCTTGTGTCGCTTATCTTGTGATCAGTTTTAAAAGCTAATAATAATGATGATGATGATAATGATAATAATAATAGTAATAATAATAATAATGAATTATTTACAATCAATATCTCTAGATATTTAAATGGTCAAAATATATACAACTCGTAACAAATGGATAAGTTAACCTCCTGGATTAGGTATAAGGGCGCTTTCCATTTGTTAGAACTGGCCTACCAGTCCAGTTCAATTGCAAAGAGAATTCCAATATTTATCAGGGTTATCCAGCCAGATCAGTCTGTTTGTAAATGGCAAGCTCGGCAGTGGTGGGTTATAGGGAAAATTTTGACAAAAAAAATCACAAAATGACGGTTCCGGCCGGCCAGTTCTGACTTTACTTGGAAAGCGCCTTGAGGCTTGCAAGGACTTTGCATCATTTGACCCGAAACTGATAAGGACTGTCGAGGGAAGCCAACCTGGCCTCTAAGTCTCGGACGATGTTTAAAAATTATTAAACAGGCATTTTTCACATTTAGCGGTC
The DNA here is from genome assembly GCA_964035525.1 of Porites cylindrica. Classification (NCBI taxonomy): domain Eukaryota; kingdom Metazoa; phylum Cnidaria; class Anthozoa; order Scleractinia; family Poritidae; genus Porites; species Porites cylindrica. Next base: position 42,522,957 of record OZ037778.1, read on the forward strand.
ACTGGAAGAACTAAATAAAATAAATGTACAAAAAGATAGCCTGTCGCGTTCCTTTGGCTTCAAACCTTGCCGATTTATTTCAGTTAAATAATGCGATTGAACTCTGATTTTGGACCCAATTTGATACCAAATCTTTCGCAACCTCGTGCTCTAAAACAAGGCTTGCTGAAGGATAATTTATCCATTAAATTTACCCAAGGAATTAAAACACTAGATTAATTGAAATCTGGCTATTTTTCACGCTGCTTTAGTCCTAGAATAGGAAAGTTTGTGGTAACTTCTATCGCAAATATCTCATTCTTGCTTAAAAAAGAAAACTTGGGGAAAAGAGTTGTTTGTTATCGCCCGAGCCCTTCACTTTACCGTCAGCATAACGCCAACAAACGTGAAAAGTGATAGCAGGGCGAGTTTCCAAAATTTTTGTGCGATTGTCAGCATTCTAAAGCTACTCATTAATGCAAAGGAAAGGGCCTTGGAACGTATCACAGTGAATTTGAAGATAAGTTGCGAAGATCGCCGCCGGAAATTATGATGTACGAGTATCACGGTATCAAAGTATTTGCGATTTTTATCCATATTTCACAGAATCAAATATAGTCATAACGCTGACTTTGCCCGCGTGGATGGGCTGTTTTATACATTTCATTTTTTACCCTCACATAGGGCTTTGGCCTTCTTCAACACAACTCGCAAGGAAGCAAAGGCATAGTTAAAAAATGACTCAGCAGTAAAGTAATACTTTTATCTTACAAGGATATTGTACTTAATGAAGAGAAAACATTTCAAGCGGTCATTCCAGTTAACGGAAACAGACATTGGTGAAAATAACAATCAGAATGAAATAAATTCACAGCTAAAGTAAGAGAACTGTACAGTTTCACATTGCAAATGTTACAGTTCCGGATAGAAAAACTTTTATTTCTACACCACTTTAAGCCATCATTTTCTATCCCTTCTAGATGGTTTGCCATTCCTTCCGGCCACTGCCAGGCAACCCAGCAGTATTATATAAAGCGTTAACCGAAGTGGATCTTATTCTTTTGTCTAAGCTTAAGAGTATAAACAACAGAGAGCCGAGGTTGAGCAATAAAAAAAAACGACTAGTATGCTATAAAAACATGATTCAGTCCAGAGTAAACACAAATTTAGAAATTTGTCCTTTTTCACAACTGGTGGGTCTTGAAACCGAGTAAAAATGAAATGTCACTCCAGAATGTTCTACAGTAAAGCAGCCATTTGTTCCATACCAAGATGGGGGACCAGCAATGGTAGCTGAAATTAGATACCGTCTGTTTGCTTTTATTGCAATAGACGGCACAAATACAATATCAAAGCCTTGGTGATCTCCAATTTCACAGTTCATCTGCCTAGATAAAAAAATGCCTTCTTGCCTTCTAACAGTTTCGCCGATGTTTTGATCGAACACCTCGAGTGTTACTGAATGTTCGCTGTTGTCGCTTCCAAAAAGTTGTATTGCGTGTAGATGAATGTCCTTGTCAACTTCAAAACATATACAGTCTGGAATTCGAAGGAGTGAGCGCCAGCCCCTACCTAGTGATCTAAACCTAGAAACTACAAATTTGTGCCCACCTCTCTTGGCGTCAGGAAATCCCACTGGATCATTAAGCACAGAGTTAAAATACTTTACCAGACGGTTCGTCTCTCGGGGTGTAAGTATTTCAGAATCGAGGACGAAATCAGCAAATTCTCTTTCCTCCATCACTGGAAAACGAATTCCTTGAACAACGCGTTCCCCAAGGACTCTTCTTTTCACGGAGCCTTCAGCTACGAGACCTTGCTTTTCACATTCTTTTTCAGCCCAGCAATCGATAGCTTTGAATAACTCCACTTCTTTGATATTCAGTGAATTCTTCTCCACTAACTCCTCCAGTGCCGACCTTTCAACTGTAACGAAACCCTCTGATTTTACAGCTTCTTCTGTCTCTGTCTCAATCAATTTCCAGCATTGATTCATCAAATCTTTCTCTTCGTATTTCTGCGCATCCGGCAAAATGTGAAAAACGTTTAACGCGTTTAAGTTCTTTTTAAGGAAAGCAGAGCACTTCTCAGCCAAAGTAGGCAGCATATATTTCTTTGATAAATAAAGCAACTGCATGACATTATCGGCGTTCAGCTTCGCCTTGTCGCTGTAGATAAAGCGAAACAACTCCAACAGGCTTTCATACTCACAATCAGAAATCTCCACTGGATCTTTTATCTCTGCCACTTTGCCGAAAAACATGGCAAAAAACACTGGGCTACTGATCGCTAAAACAAACCTGTGAGCTGGAATCGTCTTACTTTCGCCTTGGGAGTCACAAACCACGAATTTCACATCGCTCAGGAGTTCTTGATTGAAAATGGCCTCACATCGTTCTCTGATGGTACCTCTGGTTGTTTGCCAGTAAGTGTCCGACACTGCATCGATAGACATGGCTAATTCAGTCAGAGATCCAAGTTTCGTTGGTTTCTTTACAAGTATCGAAATGATAACTTTCGTTTCGATTTCCTAGCATTTGAGTCACGCAGGTCACGAGATCTTTTTAGTTCCCAGTGCTCTCGGCCTCAACTGACGGACAAACCTCATACACGTTCCACTCTACAGGTGAAACCAGACCCTTCACTCATCACGTCGACTGTAACTCTAAAATTTGATACAATGCAACCACTGCTTTAATACCCTGGGAACCAGAGGTTTTTCTCGCGTGCGGCGGGAATTTTCGGTGTTGGCCGAAGGCTGACACATCTTAGGCCGCAGGCCGAAGCGACACTATAAAGACTTGACAGAAACCGGAAACCGCGCTAGAAAAGTCTCTGGCACCCAGAGTACTGCTTTAAGCAATACATCAGTGAAACCAAACGACAAATTAAGGACCGTTTCGACGAACACCGCAGACCAGTTGACAGCCCTTCTAATATGTCTAATATCTCCAAACCCACCAGGGGCTCAGAACATTTTCTTACTAATGATCACTCCGCTAATGACATCACACTTATTCCACTAGAACGCATTAAATCTAATAGAGACAGTGCCAGAAAAGCTAGAGAAGCATACCTCATTGAGAGAGGCAAAACTCTTGAACCCTTAGGTATCAATAAGAAAGCTAGATGAAATGTAACACATTCCTTATTACGTCCATTTGTAATTATTTATTTATACTATTTTGACATTTCAAATTTCTTTCATATCACTACTTCAATAGTTTTTGTTTTCATATACTTTTAACGTTCGCTTTTTTCTTATTTAATTTTTCACGTGTTGTTATAGTATCATATTGCACGCTATTCTTTTTGTCAAATTGTAACGTCTAAGCTTACAAACCTTATCGTTGTATGTAAGACCCTGATGAAGGAAGGCCGTGCCTTCCGAAATATTGGCAACAAAAATTATATATTCGCCGGCTGTAAAATCAGCCTAGCCTCTTTTGTTCAATATTTCCACTTGTAGCTGATAAGATCCTTTATAAGGATCCGGTCCTTCTTTTTTGTAACGTTGGTCCTTGCTCCCAAAATTGAAGTTGTTCAATGCTTGCAGTCGGGGTTCGGTGTGCATATAATCCTGCTGAATTACCAAAGCTTTTGTTGTTATATTCAAGATCTTGCATATTATATGAAAAAAACTACCAGTTAAAATGCATATCACCCCAAATTTGTTAAAGAATAGAATAAAAATAGAAAACTTGTAAAAAACGATGCCCCAGATTGTTTTCGATTTTAGATTCATCTCAATTTTTTACAGATTTTTAAATATGTAAAATTAAGATCTCGGGCCGTGACATTTTGGGCCTGGGGCGAGTGACGAATTTTGAGGTATTGCTCTCCTTAATATTCTCACTGCATATGTAATGACCTCGTCTCGCAAACATGTCTGCATTCTTCTTATCCCAAGAGTTCTTAGCAGTTGCGGTCAATTATGATCCTTCGCGGCCGTCTAACTTAAATCTGGGCGTCGCAGTGTGAAATCTCGCAGTGTGACGGGATTGCCTGCTGGAAGCGCTTTTCGCCCCTCCCACCTCCCCCGGTGGTGGTGACACATCACCAAGCTTTGCTGCATATGTTTGTCACCTCCATACCTGTCCAATACTCCGACAAATTTATGCATGGCTTTGTTAAAGTTCTCATTGGTTTGCTTCGTTCTGTATTGTTATACTTTTGTATAGTATTGTAACGTGAAGACAATACAATACAATGCCATGCATAAATTTGTTGGAGTACTGGACAACCCTCTTTTCTCAAGGCAGTCGCGGATTCGTCCCATTACTTAGTTTGCCACGATGCGACAATAGATATGCAGTGAGGATAAATTACCATCTTCACGTCTAAACAAGATGTCTCCGGCTCGGAAAGCCCGCGGGCACCCAACGACAGTTTTCTGTAAAATATCTGTTCGGAGAAGCAAAAATAGCCTAGAATGTTCTATACCTTGAGGAAGCTAAGAATTTCTAGATGACCGTTCCATTCATGTACAACCTCGTCCCCAGGGCGCTTTTCCCTGGCTTTGGAGTCTTTGGCCTACCAAACGCTCAGGAATGTGACCACCTGAGTTCACCTTTTTGGTTTGACAAGCCACGTGACTCAAATCGTTAAAGTCTGCGCCCGAAGAATCACTGTCACACGTTTCTCTGAATTCGCGGTCTCCCTGTATCGGTAGTATTATTCAAGCTCAAGTTTAAGGCCATTATTTGTATATAAAAAATATATCAAATGCAAGCGTAAATGTTTTATTAGAAGTGAATTTCAGTTGTCATACAATAATTAAGCACAACACACTGCGACTAGTGGTTTCTCCAGAAGCGTCCGGCCTGGAATGACCACTTCCCGTAACTGCTCGTAACTGCAGTTTTCTTGAATTATACAAGATTTCCAAAATAAGCGAGTAAACATTACTTAGACGCCCAGCTTATATTGACTAGCCATTCAACCTACTCTTTTTTAAAATTCAATCAAAAGATAGAGAAAGTAAAAGATATGTAAAGCTAGGTATTAACGTTTGATAAAATAGTCTAAACTAGGATTATAATATGGAATCAAAGAAGCTGGGAACCAAGCGGTCCAGTTTAGTTTCATATAATTTTTTTGCATCTACGCAAATCCTCTGGTAATTTATTCCAAATAAATGGGGCCCTGTAGCCAAAACTTTTTTTGCCATTATTGGTTTTGGGAAGAGGCAACTGGAAGTAGAGGAGCCCCTAGTATCATAGGTAGACCTCATTATCAAAAACTTTTTGCATAAGTATTCAGGTGCCATATTGTTGTACACCTTCAACATTTATATAGCGAGGGGTTTAATGCCCGTCCCATTCTAGCTCTTGCAGCAGGGGCCGGAGTTAGAATAATAACTAGAAAAGGTTAAGATCCTAGTAGCTGCGCTATTTGTAGTTCTTTAAGCTTCAGAGCTAGGTCTGAACCCAGAAACTCCCAAACAGTTCTGCAATAGTAAACGTACGGTTGGCTCCGATTGCGCTGGTTAATTTCTTTGAGGTCTCCTCTATATGTGCTGCCCATGTAAGCGCCACTTCAATATGTACACCCAGGGATTTGGCAGATGTTACTTTAGGTAAATTGGCGTCTCCAATAAGGAGTGTTTGGCAAGACATGCGAGAAGACCTCTGTCTAGATCCAATAAACATATAATTCTGATGATTTTGTTGTGTTCAGACTCAATCGGTTTACACAGAGCAGTGAAAGAAAAACAAACGAAAAAGTTTCCCACCGCAAAAATAGATTAGTTTGTCACTCAAAAATGAGCCTTTGTGCGAGGAATCAAAACGTTTTTATTGATTATAAAACCTATAAATGCTTGGGCCTGATCAGTCAAAGAAAATCTCACCTTCTTCGACCTCAACAACTGTTATTTAATGAAATTAAAGAAGAAAACCTTTCAACTTGACCATTCGGCGAAAAAATGTAATTTAAAGCTCATAATAATATGCTTAACTTTCGTAGACAGTGCCTCAGCAAACAGCATGAGAACTAAGGTTATCAGCAGTCTTCCTGGTCGAAACACACTACAGTCAAGACTTTTCTCTCTACATAATCCTGTTCATAATTATACCTTTCCGAGACTTTTGGAAGAAAATGGTGCTCCTTGACGTTATAAACAATACCGTTCGTGACACAAAAAGTATCCCACGGGGCCAATAGTCCAAAAACGCCCGAAATAGGAAAGCCGTAAGTAAATTTCTACATGCATAGTAACCGGGTTACCTAGCAACAAGATACGTTAATAGGCCCTTAAGAGTAACACGTCCGCAGAGACGTGCTCATGGTGCCGCTGGGATAGTGTTAACGACAGTGCATTTGTCCACTGAACAACATATGACTTCTGGTCTTGGTTGGAACCTTCTTAAGACGAGAAGAGAAAATCATAATGATGGTCAAGTTTGTCAAGAATTGTCTTGATGGACAAGCCCCAAGTTATTTGTCAGATTATTTTCAACAGCAAACTTATGATGTTCATGCCCGAACCGACTAAGAGAGCCTTCTTTTATAAGGGCGCTACCCATTTTAATGATTTTATATAATTTTATCCCAGTTATGTTATTATTATTATTATTATTATTATTATTATTATTATTATTATCATTATCATTATACCAACAGGTAGATCAGAGGGACGAGGTTAGCAACCGAGGTTTGGACAAATAAAAAACACTGGTATGCTCCCGAAACATCGTTCAGTCCAGAGAAAACACAAATTTAGGAAATTGTCCCACTTCATTATTGGTCTGGGTAGTTGAAGCCGAGGTAAAGTGAAATGTCACCCCAGAATGTTCTACAGTAGAGCAGCCATTTGTTCCATACCAAGATGGGGGACCAGTAATGGCAGCCGAAATTTCGTACCGTGTGTTTGCTTTTATAGCAATCGGCGGCTCAAGTACAATATCAAAGCCTTGGTGATCTCCAATTTCACACTGTATCTGCTTAGATAAAAAATTCCCTTCTTGCTCTCTAACAGAAATGTCACTGCTATAACCTAACAACCATAGTGTCACTGAATATTGACTGTTATCGGTTCCAAAAAAGTAGATTGCGTGTAGATGTATGTCTTTGTCAACATCAAAACATATACTGTTTCGACAGTGGGGATAATACCGCCACCCTCTGGCTACTGATCGAAACCTAGAAATAACTTGCTTTCCCCCAGTTCTCGCGGTTTCGAGAAATCCTACTGAATCATGTAGCACAGAGTTAAAATACTTTACCAGACGGCTCGTCTCTTTGAGTGTAAGTATTTCAGAATCGAGGACGATATCAGCAAATTCTGTTTGCTCTATCACAGGAAAACGAATTCCTTGAACAACGCGTTCCCCAAGGACTCTTCTTTTCGCAGAACCTTCGGCTACGAGACCTTGCTTTTTACATTCATTTTCAGCCCAGCAATCAACAGCTTTGAATAATTCCACTTCTTTAATATTCAATGAATTTTTCTCCACTAACTCCTCTAGTACTGACCTCTCGACTGTCACGAAACCCTCTGATTTTACAGCTTCTTCTGACTGTGTCTCAATCAATTTCCAGCAGTGATTCGTCAAATCTTTCTCTTCGTATTTCTGCGCATCCGGCAAAATGTGAAACACGTTTAACGCGTTTAAGTTCTCTTTAAGGAAAGCAGAGCACTTCTCAGCCAAAGTAGGCAGCATATATTTCTTTGATAAATAAAGCAACTGCATGACATTATCAGCGTTCAGGTTCGCCTCGTCGCTGTAGATGAAGCGAAACAACTCCAGGAGGCTTTCATACTCACAATCACAAATCTCCACCGAATCTTTCATCTCTGCTGCTTTACCATAAAACATGGCGAAAAATACTGGACTACTAATCGCTAACATGAACTTGTGAGTGGGAATCGTCTTACTTCCGCCTCTGCAGTCACGGACCACGAACTTCACATCGCTAAGGAGTTCTTGATTGAAAACGGCCTCACATCTTTCTCTGATGGTACCTCTGGCTGTTTGCCAGTAAGTGTCCGACACTGCATCGACAGACATGGCTAATTCAGCTTTGCAGGGTTCGTTCAATTCTTCTAACTATTGCTGCAATCATATCGACTATTCGATTTCCTTGCATTCGAGTCACGAGATCGATTTAGTTCCCAGTGCTCTCGCTCTTAATTCTTCCAGCCTCGGTTTGGCGCCCATGTAAGCCTGAGGTCTCTCGAAATTTCCGATAATTGCGGCCTCGGAAAGCCTTTGTTGTTTATATTCAAAAATTTGGAGATGACAAGATAAAACTATCAGTTAACAAAACAAACTGTACTGGATTGGATTTGGATTCTTTAGATTTTGATTTTAATATTTGATTTCGGGCGAGAAAAGTTACCGGTGTTACAGTGATATGGGCATCCCCGCGTTTTGGGTATCCCCAATCCCAAAACCCTAGGGATATGGGTATTCCCTTCTCATATTACCTTTGCGATTTGGGTTAGGGATAGGGTTAGGGTTACAGGGGATGTCCATATCACTAGGGTTTCGGGAATGGGGATGCCCAAAAAGTAGCGATGCCCATATCACCGTGACTTTCGCGACACGGGGGGGACTAGACAATGAGCCTGTTTTCAACATCCGAGCTAAAGACAACAAACAAGGCTTTCGTCTTTTCTCACTGTACATGTATTTTTTGCTCCTTGCAAGCCATTGAGCTGGATCGTGGGCACGGCTGCATGATACTTTATCGTCTTTTTGTAAAATGTAACGCTCTCCTCTGTTTCTGTTTGATGCAACGTACGTGTCCTCCGAGGTAATGGGTCAAATGGGAGCGTTTCACTTATACCATCTTTTTCATGCTAAGTGGGCCCTAAGTGGTGAAAAAAAAATTGCACTTTATTTGAGTGTCAATGGAAAGTACTAATTGGGGACACTATTTTTACGTCCGGCCTTGTGGAGAACTGACCGCCATTTTACGTGGTCATCCGAGCCACGCAAAGGTCTAGCCGTTTGCAGGGCAAAGGGAGTACCTTCATTTCTCAGTTATTTTAAGACCCTGAGTATTGCTCCGGCACCAGGATGTCGAACCCACGACCTCTCGCTCTGCTGTCAAGCGCTCTACCGACTGAGCTAATCCTGCCGCTGTTAAAATGGTGTTATGGAATATTAAAACATTTTACTTTTTTCTCTTTCTTCTCCTTTTTTTCTATTATACTATGAGTATATTATGTGGTAATTTTTAGAAGCAAGTTGAAGTGTTTCATCTACTGGCAGAGTTTTTCACTTTTCACCTTTTGTAAGTGTTGCAAATCCGTGCAGGATTTGCTAATTCTGACTGAGCTTCATCTAGCCTACCAAGTGACTCTTATATCCATTAGAAATTTTGATTACTAGCTAATGCGAGTCTGAGCTGCTAGCCTATGTTCCAACACAGCTGCTGAAAAGATTGTTAGCACTGCTACTGAAAAAAGCGAACGGGTTCTAGGCATCTGGACAGCTGGAATGCTTTATCATGACAACTGACAGACAAAAGTAAACATTAGGTGTGTTCCACCTCAAGAAGGACTTTACAAAAATACAAACGGATGAGAAACAGAAACGATGTTTTGCTTCCCATCCTGAATAGAGTAGATTTTTTAACGAGTATTTCGGAATTGGGCATTAAGAGAATGTGGAGATCGAGAAAATCTTTCTTAAGCTAAGCTTTTTATTGTTATTCTTTCTGTTTTTTTCATAAAGCAAAACACACACAAATTTTAAACAAATTTAACCAACTGTATTTTGTAAAACTCTTAGCAAACACAAAGTTAACAGTATTTTGTCACTGCTGACGACATAACGCGCTTTTTAAATTGGCGCACTCCTCTGTTAAAAGATTTTGAGAATGAAGCTAGCTATTCTGATTGTCTTTGTGGTTGGGCTAGTCATCCAGGTCCACGGTAAGATGGTCAAACATAATCAGTAAATGCACTATTTTTGTTGTTTTGATTTTTGGTGTAATCAGTAGTCCACTATGTATCCATATGGAATGTTAAAACCAGGTCGAAAAAGGAAAAGTATGATAAAAAAAAAACCTTCACAAGATTATAGTGTGTAAAAGTGTACTTAAAAATGAAGATCTAGAAATTCACATTTTTGTATAGCACTGTATATATTTTTTTGTTTTGATTTTTGGTATAATCAGCAAAGTTATAATGAAAACATAAGCTTTTAAAAAGCAAGCCATTTCAAAAACGTTTGGGGTCCAGGTATTCTTACTGGTATATCTGATCAATTTTCCTTTATACCTTGGAAGTGAACTATGTATTGCAGGATGGCCTTTATACTTGAACTTGCAAAAAAAATAATGGTCACCAGGAGCTCATCTAAAATATTAAAACGTTTTCACTGGTAAATTAATATGTCTATTCATGATCAAAATATAATCATACGCAGCGACTTCTCCCTTTTTTGTGGGAATTCAAGAGCGCTTTCAGTGGTCCAGTTTAGGTGCGGTGATGTTCAATATTATACAACTATCCCCCGAAGGGGAGGTGAATAGTTATGGTATACTGAGACGCGAAGCGTCGAGGTATATATCCAGCGCTGTTCACCGACCCTGAAGGGGATAGTAACTTTTTGTTGTGTTATTATTTTGTTGCAAATTGAGCATAAAAATAATTTTCTACCTACCAGTAAACACTGACAAGCCAAAGTTCGTCGCTTCCTTGGTATTTGTTTGTACGACTGCTTCATTTATCGCTGAAAATCATCTCTTTCGAAAATGTCTCGAGACGAGACGCCATCTTGGCTCCGGTTGCAAAACACTGAATAGCCAAGGATATTCGGAGTTACGGGAGCCAATCAAAAGGCACGAGAACTGCTATTCACTGAATTGGTAAATACTAAACATGTATATTAATAAATCTATTCATGATCAAAATAAAATCATAAACAGCCTCTCCTCCCTTTTTGGTGGGAATTCAAGAGCTCTTTCAGTGGTGCGGTTGGGGTGGTGATGTTCACTCCGTTATGATATCTTGGGTTCTATTTTTTGTTCGTGGCACTCTTAGGCTGTGTTCAAACTTTACTGGATAGCGCTTTCGTGCCGCCACGAGAATCATACGGGATAGGGCTTCTGGTCACACATAGGAACGGTTGTGGTGGCGCGATTTATGTGATGGGGCGAAGCTGCGCCATGCCAATCCCTAAAGTGGAGAATCACATGTCAGACAGGTGTTCATACTATAACGGATACCTTTGAGCCGTATAGTGTGAACATAGCCCAAGTCAACCTCGTCCCCAGGGCGCTTTTCCATAGCTTTGGAGCCACCTCACCTCCAAGGCCAGGGAAAAGCGCCCTGGGTAAGAGGGTGAGCCCAAGTAACCCGAGAAATAACTTTGAGTTTTAATCTTTGAAAGGGGGGACGTGAAAAAAGTAGCAAAAGTGTATTGTATTCCTTTGCTTTCAAGGCAAGGTGGTTGGGATTAGCATCTTAAAGGTTTGTCTTCGAGTATGCCGGACTTAAAGGGATCAGAGCCATGAAAAATGTTTGGAAAGTAGTACTCTCACCTAGTCGAGAATCAAGATCCTTAATTCGCCACTTTAGAAACAAGAAGGAAACTTTCGCAATGACTTCTGGGTCTGTTGCTAAGGACAACGGAAAAAACATTGGCCAATAGCTGACCGACACGTCTCCAGTTAAGATCCCGGGACACATTTCGGCTCCAGTCCCCTTCTCGTTTCTAAAGAAGCCAAGCTCTCTTTTTTATCTAACATGAAATTGTTTCATCTTTAAGCCCTCTACTGCAATTTTGACCGCAACCAATGTGAATTTGTCCAGCGACGAGATGACAAGTTTGACTGGGTCAGAAAAAGAGGCTTGACACCGTCAGGAGGAACAAGACCTGAATCTCATGTTAGCGGAAAAGGTAATTTAGTAAAGACGATACAATGCAAAGAAAATACTCGCATGCTCATGGAGGATAAGCTTGATATAATGCTGCTACCTCGCTCGGAAGAAGGATGCGTCGCAAAGGAGTTCGTTATTTTACCTACTTTTACTTAAGTTTTAATATAACATGTACATAGAGGCATCCCGACGAAGGAAAGGTGACAACGCTAAGCTAGAACTGAGATCTGGTTTAAGTACTGGCAAAACATGTCTGTCATTCTTCTACAACATGCATGGAGGACACAACTATATGGGGACACTTCGTGTGCTCATAAATGGAGAAACTGTTTTTCAGAAAAGCGGGAATCAGGGAAACACATGGCATAAAGCTGAGGTTACTTATGGCAAAGTTATATCGTCGGTAAGAATACAACAGGAAGCTAAAGCGTATGTGTATGTTGCTTGAGCAGTGGCTCACGATATATGAACATCAGTTCTTATGTGGCAAAAAACCACACTTCGTCTTGATCAATAAAACATGCAGGAAAAAACAACATTTTGACCAATATCAAACCAAATGACCGAAAAAGCTTGATCAATGAAAGAAATATACATGAATCGGCAAAAACGTCTATCTTCTTCAGAGCTTATTATACCAGGAACGGATTGGACAATTAACTTTTAAGAGAGTAAAATATTAATCTAACCATTATAACCTCAAAATGTCAAAATGACACAATGAAGTGACCGAGGGATAGCATTTCCCAAGGGTTTTAAACAGTCTTTTTAATCATGCGTTTGGAAGATGGTGCCAGAATAATAGCGTATTTAAAAAAAACGCACTTGAGTAAAAGTAGCGACATCGCAGAGTTAAGCTAAGTATTTGAAATGTGCCAAGTATTAACCTTAACAAGTAGAAAAGTGATGGATGGTATCACCTTCTTAACATGCAAGCATCTAAGGATGCGGGTTGCTCTTCGCCTGGTATATAAACGAAAGTTATGCTAGGGGTAGCGCTTAAGAAGACTGGCATCACTCTCAGAGAGAGAAAAGAGAGGGAGAAAGTATCTCTGTTGGTGATATATCTGTTGGTGATACCTTCAAGTGTGTTCAAAACTAATAGCTGTCATACTGAAAGAGGTAGCAAATCCACTTAGCATTGGTGTTTTGGCTTAATATTTATCGGCTTCTCTTTCATCTGACAGGTTGTGTTTGAGGGTGTGGTTGGTAGGGGCTACCTTTCAGACATTGCTATCGATGAGATCAAGACCGAAACCTGTGGGGGAGGGGGAAGAGGTGACGGAAGTAAGTACCCTCAATCCCGCTTTATTTCATGTCGAGAAATTACAAAAACAGCCAAACATTATGAATGCATGACAAATTTCATACATCGCTTTCATCAACAGCTGTTCCACCACCTTCACAACCAAGCACCACAACAAAAGCACCAGAGACACCGCTTCCTCCTTTCGGTAAGTTACCAAGAAATTTGCACCAAAAATTCTGCACGCTACTCCGTCAGCGGAGGTCGATAGGACATTAAGCACCAGCTCATCTCTTAGATAAGACTCTGCCCAAAATCAGATGCAAATGTTTTGTTATCCTGTAGGTAATTGTGGCATTCGTCCTTCTACAAGAATTGTTGGTGGTGTGGACTCATCTCCAGGAGACTGGCCATGGCAGGCCATGTTGACGTCATCCCCAAATGGTTACGTGTTCTGTGGTGGATCATTGGTTGCTCCTCAGTGGATCATTGGTTGCTCCTCAGTGGCTAGTTACAGCTAGTCATTGTTTAAAAGGAACTTCGGCAGGCTCCATTTGCGTTCGGTATAAGTCATTTGTTTTATCTATTTCTAGCGTAGATATTGAGCACCCTTACAGTCAATCTAGTACTCCGTTATGTATATCTACATCACCTAATGCCTACATCAATATATATTATGGATATAAGTGGGTACAGTTATATTATGGTATAAGCGCGAACGTAATGCATTTAATTGTTAGCTGTCTGAGCACATACATATCAGACATAACCAATTTTTGTATTTTGTCAGGTTTTGTGCAGGGTCAACTCCCAAAATAGCCAACAAAAACATATACCAAAGACCTTTGTAAGGTTTCAGAACCATTTCTCTCTACAGACTATGGTTTCATGTTGTGAGCTCGATCAGGACAGAAATTCGCCATTTTGTTTTCCGCTGATTCAAGTAAACTTCATTGCAAATATCAGCCGGTTCATGAAACGAAAATCCTTCCTAAAGCCTGTTTTTCATAAGTCGCTCGAACTTCTCACTCGCTACCAGGTCTCGCTCGCGCCCTTTTGTTCCCTCCCGGTCTCCCAATCGCTCTTTGCGCTAAGAAAAAATACAAGAAAAGCTTGTGGAGGAAGCAGGGCCCCTAAAGACCGATACACACGAGGGATTTTGCAAAGCTCCTCCGTGTGTACCAACGATTTCATGGGTATACCTCATCCTCGGGAGCAGAATTTCCACCCCGCAAAATGTTCCACGATATATTTGGAAGCAAGTTCCCGGGTAAATTGAGCGAACTTGAAAACGCTCCCTCGTGTGTACTGACACGTGCAAAATGATCCTGGAGCAATGCATGCTCCGGGAGCAAAACCCCTCGTGTGTATCAGTCTTAAGCCTTATTAGCTTTTCTGGGTGTAAACTGTTTGCAGAGCAACGCAATGAAATGTCAATCACGGCCCTATTCATTAAGATGACCCCGGTTATACCCCAGATATTTATTCTAGGTTATTGATAACAGAATAAATTCCGAGAAACGATTCAGAGAAAAACAATCGATCCTTTTCACATTGCGCCGTTTCCTCCGCGCAGCACTTAAAGCCCTTGCTTCTAGAATCTCTTACAGTTCTCTTTAAAATGTGCTGCGGTAATAACTGTCCTTGTTCGGCAATCAAGGTGGTCTTTATCATATACGAGGCACTAGACAAGTTTGTTGACATCGCCACCGCAGTAGAATACCACAAAGGCAAGTTATTTATCAAACCAAAGGATTCAGTTTATAGAGCCCTACTCGCTTTCACCATCATTGGCGGCATTATCTCCTCTTTTCGCATATTGCTGTACGGTTGGCGAATCTACCTCAACTGCAGTTCCGAAGAACGCTACGACAAGCGTTACGACGACTTCGATATGGGGATGCAGTCGATTAAAGTCGCACTAGAAGCTTTTCCCCAATCTGTTATCGCAAAGTTCTACTTTGTTCATTGTCCGATAAAGAAGTACGGCTGGGGGTTCTTGGATCCAGCATTTGATAGTTTCTGTGGTGCCCCATTCATCTTCTTCTTGTTTTCTTTGTGTTGCTGTTACTGCCGTAAACACCCTCCTTGCATTGAATGTTGCGAGGAAAGCGAAGAACTTGTAGGAGAAGGGTCGAAGAACTTTCGCATCAGCTACAACGTTTTCAAGTTTATTACGTTCGCTCTTTCGGTTACTGGCTTGGTCTTCGCAGGCTTATCTCTTTCGGAATTTTCGAAACGGTGCTCATAATTACATTACTACTGTGGGGCGACCACGGTAAATGGACGGAGGATAGACGGTGTTTCCTTTAAAAGACAGAAAACTAGTAGTCGACTAAAACGCCTATAGATATAAACGTCTTGCATTAGTTTAAAATAAGGCTGTGTAACTAAAGCTAAACTGGAACTTGGACAACACTAAACAGGCGGTATGAATTTCAGTCTGGGGAAGATGTTGTAGCCATTAGGTCATCATGATTTAGTAGTCCAAGTAGGGCATTTCCTAGAATTGTATATATATTGCCGTCTGAACTTTTCAAGGAAATTGCGTGACTTTCAGACGCGTTTTGTTAGGTGAAAAAGCTAATTTTCATTGTTACATGATTGCAGTTTGTGCAAAAGTCAAATGTTATTCGCATTCCCTTTGGTTTTACATTCCTACCCTACTTGCACCACTTTTTCTTACAAAAACAGACGTGAGTTGCTTGCACATGTGTTCCGTGCTTCGTGTCATCTGCATGTATTTAGTTAGAGTTTGGATTGGTTCATTGGATTGCCTGAGTCCTTTGTGATTGGTTACGGAGAGAAAGTTGCTGGTGCTAGCTATACAAAATGGCGAAACTTAAACAAGCTTTAACTCAAATAGTACAGGTTTTACATGCATGTTATCTTCCTTAGAAACAAATTATCATATCCCATTGTAATGAGATATTTTATAGCAAACAAGTACTCAGCTTTGGGTAATGAGGCGGTGAATAGACACATACCTGGGTAGCGAGATATTCACATCAACAAACCTACTGATAATCCGAAGTGTGGTTCTGCCTCGAAGGTTTTCGTTTATGAAAAGTCAGAGAGATTTACCATGACTGGTTTGGTTTATTTGGACGCCTTCATTCATAAGCCGCGATGACGCATGAATTTGTCGCATTAAGAGAATGCTGCAAAGAAAGTAATAAGAAAGGGGTTTCGCTCTGATTGTTTCTGTCGTCATCATTGGGCTTAACCCTAGCTGAAACTGTAATTTATGCAATATGCAAAATAAATTGTTTGTATGTATCCGAGGTGTAAATTTATCGATGGCTAAATGATTTGTGTATTCGGCTCTTGATTTTGTCGCTATAGCTTAGGTGGTATCAGGTTTTGTGAGGTGGGACCTCCTTGATGACCCTAGTTACATGATTTTGAAGCCAGAAAAGCTGATTTCTTGGGATCTATGTCCCCGTAAGGAGAGAGCGGCGAAAGAATTGTTGATATCATTTATTATTTGGTCGAAACAATGAGTCTCTGCAAGTTCAGTGACGTTTAGCGTGCTTTAGAATAGAAAAGAGCACAGTCGAAGCTTAATTATTTGTTAACTAAGGTAAATTTCGGGGTGTGTATTAGATGATCGGGGATCCCAATAATAGGAGTTTCACTTCATTATTGTAAGTTTCGTCAAATTTAATAGAGGGAAATGCCTGTGAACATCAAAGAAGCAAACAACAGGCTACGATGATTCATGTTAGAAGGTCCTTGACCCTGCACATCTTTTGTTTTATGGTAACAATGCTTTTAATTGTTAGCTGTCTGAACACATACATATCAGACATAACCAATTTTTGTATTTTGTCAGGTTTTGTGCAGGGTCAACTCCCAAAATAGCCAACAAAAACATATACCAAAGACCTTTGTAAGGTTTCAGAACCATTTCTCTCTACAGACTATGGTTTCATGTTGTGAGCTCGATCAGGACAGAAATTCGCCATTTTGTTTTCCGCTGATTCAAGTAAACTTCATTGCAAATATCAGCCGGTTCATGAAACGAAAATCCTTCCTAAAGCCTGCTTTTCATATGTCGCTCGAACTTCTCGCTCGCTACCAGGTTCCGCTCGCGGCCTTTTGTTCCCTCCCAGTCTCCCAATCGCTCTTTGTGCTACTTGACCTGTCCGCAGCATTCGACACCATCGATCACCAAATTCTCCTCGCGAGGTTAAGGAAATATTCTAATTTCACAGAAACAGCTCTAAAATGGTTCTCCTCTTACTTGCTTGGCCGATCTCAGCGAGTTTCTATAGCGGATGCAACCTCACCGCCACGATGTTTAGAGTATGGCATTCCCCAGGGCTCAATAGTTGGGCCGCTGCTGTTAACTCTTTACATGGCACCTCTCCAAGATGTTATACGTAGCCACGGTCTCGACTCTATGTTCTATGCGGACGACACCCAAAGTTACATCATCACTGACGATCCTAAACAATCCGTTGACTCTGTCGGTGTTCTAAAGGGATGCATCAATGATGTTTTTGCGCGGAACACTAAGAATATGTTAAAGTGCAACCCTGGAAAAACTGAAATATTACATTTCACGTCGCGTTTCAGCAAGCAACCTACAGTTTACGAAACATTATCATTAGTTAACACCTCAGTAGAAGTGAAAACAAAAGCCAAGAATTTGGGTGTCATCCTGGATAAAACCTTGTCTTTCACTGAACATATCAACGAAATGTGCAAGAAAGCAAGTTATGCCATAAGATCAATTGGTCGTATTCGAAAGTACCCTCCTTCCGATGGATTGAAAATGTTGGAGAATTCCCTTGTGATTTCCAGGCTCGACTATTGCAATAGTCTCTTATATAACATCCCAAGATACCAGAGAGATAAGTTACAAAGAATCAGAATACCGCAGCTCCAATGATAACAGGAGCCCGCAGCTCTGACCACATTACACCTTTATTAAAGAGCCTGCACTGGCTACCTGTGGAAGCAAGGATTCATTTTAAGATTCTTCTTATCACATATAAGATCTTAAATGGACAATCTGCTGGATATCTGGAACCTCTGATTAAGGATTATCATCCATCAAGAGCTCTACGATCGTCATCCCGTTCGCTATTATGCACCCCAGCCATAAAATCCAAAACATATGTAGGACGCCCGTTTTCCACTGCAGCACCTCAGTTATGGAACACTACCCCAGAATATATCAAAAATGCGGACAGTGTTACAACATTTAAAACAAAACTTAAAACATTTCTATTTAGGAAATGTTTCAATTGATTCTCATGCTTAACATTTTAGGTTTTTTTTCTTTTTTTTTTTTGAGTTTTACAATACTTGATATATAATGTCAAAATTGATTTTCATGCTTAACATTTTAGGATTTTTAAAGTTTACAATTAGGATTTTTAAAGTTTTACAATACTTGATGTATAATGTCACAATAGGCTAGAAATGTAATGATCTTTAATCGGCTTTCATAATGTAAAGCGCATTGAGGATAGAAATGCGCTTAATAAGAATCTATATTATTATTATTATTATTAGGGAGCTTTTCTGGGTGTAAACTGTTTCCAGAGCAACGCAATGAAATGTCAATCACGGCCCTATTCATTAAGATGTCCCCTGTTATACCCCGAGATTTATTCTAGGTCATTGATAACAGAATAGATTCCGAGAAACGATTCAGAGAAAAACAATCGATCCTTTTCACATTGCGCCGTTTCCTCCGCGCAGCACTTAAAGCCCTTGCTTCTAGAATCTCTTACAGTTCTCTTTAAAATGTGCTGCGGTAATAACTGGCCTTGTTCGGTAATCAAGGTGGTCTTGATCATATACGAGATACTAGACAAGTTTGTTGACATCACCACCGCAGTAGAATACCACAAAGGCAAGTTATTTCTCAAACCAAAGGATTCAGTGTACAGAGCCCTGCTCGCTTTCACCATCATTGGCGGCATTATCTCCCTTTTTCGCATATCCCTGTACGTTTGGCGAGTCTACCTCAACTGCAGTTCCGAAGAAAGCTGCCACAAGCGTTACGACGACTTCGATACGGGGATCCCGGGGGGGGGGGTACTGGATATATCCTTGGGTGGGGAGGTGCGGCTCGGCCCCTCATACCCTGACCCTGTTTAAGAGAAAAATCGCTGATTTTCCTACCCTTTTTAAGACAGAATTCCGATTTTTGATACCCAGTTTAAGACATTCGTAGAACATAAGCGCAGTCTGTTTATCGTCTAAGAAGAGGGTTATGGGCTCCTGTCTAAGAAAAGATACCCTGTTTAAGACAAAAATTGATAAAATCAATACCCTGCTTAAGACAAAAATCCCGAAAAACATACCCTGGCTGGCCGCACGTCGCCATTAAGCCCCTATAAGGGAGTACCCCCCCACCCCCCGGGATGGGGATGCAGTCGATTAAAGTCGCACTAGAAGTTTTTCCTCAATCTGTTATTGCAGAGTTCTACTTTGTTCATTGTCCGATGAAGAAGTACGGCTGGGGGTTCTTGGATCCAGCATTTGATGGTTTCTGTAGTGCCCCATTCATCCTCTTTTTGCTTTCTTTGTGTTGCTGTTACTGCCGTGACACGGGCCTAACATTGAATATTGCGAGGAAAGCGAAGTACTTGAAGGAGAATAGCAGGGCGTAATAAGCTAGGGCGTTGAAACGAGCGGGGTCGAGCGATCTAGCTGTGATGCAAGGGTCTGGGTGCTACCAGAGAGACAAAACAAGATGGCGGAAAGAGGGCGGACATTATACAGGATCTTCAGAGACTATCCAGCTGACGTTAGCCACTATCCCGTGGCGTTCATTTGCTGCAAGCAATAGCGAAGGAACAAATTTTTTTTTCTCACGTTCGTTTTCTGTTTTGTTCAATTTTTCCCCCGCGAACAAATATCTGTATTGAATATAGTTCCACCTCCGTGACCTGTATTAAAACTTCCGTGACTTGGTAAGAAAATGGCATTACAACTCAGATGACAGCACTGATCATTTTTAGACTAATATTATCGGTTGTATACTTCAGTTTAATATCAAATTGTGTAATTCATCATCTGCTATGGCATTTATTTTTTTGCTGCCCAGTTTCAAGGCCAGATGATCTGTTTTCACTATTAAAGTTTGGATTTGTGGGTGTACATCAGTATTCTTCTCTTAACACCTTATTGAGCTATCTCCAATATTGAGCATTAAAGTTGGACAGATTGTGAAAACTTAAGGTGGCTCGACTGGATTTTTTTAGGGCGATACCTCCCAAGTTTGAGCCTTAACTACGTCGGCATGAGTAAAGATATCGAAAAAAGGTTACCACAACTGTATTACATAAAGATGAAAATTTCTTATGATTTGGGTTTTATTGCAATCAGAGTCGCCATGGCAACGTAATGACGCCATTACGTTTTTCATTTATCCTTGTGTTTCTCTGTACCAGGAGTTTTTTGAAGAAATCGCTTAAGGGAGTATGTACCTGCCATAATTGCCTCCATTATGGCAAAGTTTAAAGAAATTCTATGAGAGCGTTTTCGAAATATTTTGAAATGCAGTTTTAAGAATCATAAAAACAGTGAAATAGCATGCTAGCCGCTCAATTCGTTAACATATTAAGAAAATGATAAGCTTTGGGAACGCGGCTTCACCTCATAGTGGATTGATTCCATTGAAAACTGCATACAAAAAAAGAGGGGAATTGCTCTGGGCGATCGCGAGTAAGAAGGATTTTATTAACTTGCATTCAGCTGCTTTTGATACAGTTTTTGGAGATAATTTGGTCCATGCCTAAAAATTTCGCATTTTTCCAAAAACCGCTCGATAAATTTTTTTATAAATTCGACAATTCCGAGATCAATTGTCAAGAAATATTCCCTGCAAGTCTTAAGAACATTGAAAACAGGGAAGGCTTTTAAATAAGGCCTCAAATATAGCCAATTTCCTCCCAGATTTTGTGTTTACAAGTGAGCGTCCTCATTATTCACTGGCATTGTTTTCAAGTTTCATATACACGTGCACATTTAGCAAAAAGATAGAATTTGCATCAAAAAGGACCCTCGGTTAAATCTTCGGGATATGCTAATTACCGGATAAAGAGGTTAGTGATAGAATATAACATCAGAGCAACTCTTTGTGAGAGTTTCTGTGATGTTATAACCCGAGTAAGATAATTAAGTATTGCATCCTGCACGATGAGCCGAGACGTTCACCGTTTCGGCTCTCACTGCTATCTGTGACGACAAGCCAATTATTAGCATATACCGGATATTTCTTCGGAAAGTAATCGAGAGTTTTTTTTGATGCAAATTTATATTTTTTGCTAGTTGTGCACGTGCATATGAAACTTGAAAACAATGCCAGTGAATAATGAAGACGCTCACTTGTAAACACAAAATCTGGGGGGAAAACTGGTTATGTTTGAGTCCCTATTTAAAAGCCTTCTCTGTTTTCAATGTTCTTGAAACTCGCAGGGAATATTTCTTGACGATTGATCTCGGAATTGTCGAATTTATAAAAAAATTTATCGAGCGGTTTTTGGAAAAATGCGAAATTCTTAGGCATGGACCAAATTACCTCCAAAAACTGTATCAAAAGCAGCTGAATGCAAGTTAATAAAATTCTTCTTACTCGCGATCACCCACAGCAATTCCCTTCTTTTTTTGTATGCAGTTTTCAATGGAATCAAACCACTATGAGATGAAGCCGCGTTCCCAAAGCTTATCATTTTCTTAATATATTAGCGAATTGAGCGGCTAACATGCTATTTCACTGCTTTGATGATTCTTAAAACTGCATTTCGAAATATTTCAAAAACGCTCTCATAGAATTTCTTTAAACTTTGCCATAATGGAGGCAATTTTGGCAGGTACATACTCCCTTAAGCGATTTCTTCAAAAAACTCCTGGTACAGAGAAACACAAGGATAAATGAAAAACTTAATGGCGTCATTACGTTGCCATGGCGACTCCGATTGCAATAAAACCTAGATCATAAGAAATTTTCATCTTTATGTAATACAGTTGTGGTAACCTTTTTTCGATATCTTTACTCATGCCGACGTAGTTGATGCTCAAACTTGGGAGGTATCAACCCAAAAAAATCCAGTCGAGCCACCTTAAGTCGGGGTAAATTTAAAATATAACAAAATCATCATTATTTTTTATCTTGTACACTAATAATACTGTGCAATGAAGAATAAGTATGTGAAAAAAATATAACTCACTGCCCTTGAAAAAATAACAAAGAGGTCACAAGAACACAAATAAGTAGCCCAGCAAATATTTTTGTTTGATAATAACAGCTTTTTGCAATGAAATGGTCACTGAAAACTTCCCATGCAAGACATACTAAGGAACTTAAAAGAAACTAAACATTCACTAGTCTTACATTGAAACCAGACATTGCTATATATATAATATACATATATATATCTTACAGATACAACATAAAACATTTATATAACAAACAAATTCAAACTGAGTATATTGCAAACAAGAAAATTATACAGCGTTATGCACAAATGAAATACAAATGGCCTGTAACAGCTATTAAACCATTGAAAAACAAACTTTTTAGTGTGACCAGCAACCCTAGCACACTTGTATACTTCATGACCAGTATGATTCAATTCATTCTTGGTTAAATTTATTAACTGCAGCCAGGCTTAATCAAACTTGATTCAAAAAATACTTTCCTGTTTCCTTGTAACTACAATATATAATATTAAGAGAGAGGATATAATGCTAGAAATATTATACAGTAGTACAATCAAAAGATAAGGTACCTCCGGGAAATCGAGTTGGTCCCTACTATTCTTCAGTCATTTTCTTTTACTCTCTATAAGGGCGCTTTCCAAAAGTCAAAACTGGCCGGCCGGACCATGGCCAGACCAGACATTTTGGCAATGAAATAAGCTTTTTCCAAGAGGTTTGGCTGAAAAACCATCCATCCCCTTTGTGCATAATATGTAGGATTTGAAAGATCTGGATAACTAGTTTTGATTGAAAATGAAATTCTCATTACGATGGGAATGGGCTGGCTGGTCAGTTCTGACAAATGGAAAGCTCCCTAAGAGTTACACCTGTCCATTAATACTGACATTTTGTGCCAGTCCTAATAGTTTCCATCTGAGAGCTGACTGTAGTTTGTGCAACACCACACCTAAGCCTGTCATGACAAAAATACAGTGTTACACAGCAGTCTTAATTTATTCTACTTGCAATCAAATTAAGACCTCTTCATGTTCTTCTTCATATTCATGGTATTATGAACTCGTTTATCTTTCAGTGTGTGTTCTAGTAGTCTTTTCAGGCCGGGCACTCACTGTTGTCCTGCAAAACTGAAGTTATTATAATAACAAATAAACACATTCTATGATTTAATTTTACAGTGGAATCTTTATGGGGATTTAAAAGCAAATTTCTCCATAGGCTTCATTCTGTTTCTGTGCAATACAACCTTAGAGATTTATACCGCAGTGAAGCTGAATTTGTGTTGTTTATGTAAAGACTGTCACACGAGATCATTCGAATGCAATTTTCTAGTAGAACTTTAAAAATAGTCAGAACCTTCTTGGATCGCGGTTCTGTGACTAAAAAAAATTATTTACCGTCTTAGTGTATATTAAAAAAAGAAAAATCGCTAAATTGGACAACTGAAATCTTCTATTTTACTAGAAAGCTAAACGCCAACATGCAAAACAAAAACCTTGCTATCGCCATTATGAAGTCGTCACTTCAGAAGTAAAAAAACCTTAAAGGTTCATAAAAGTTCACTCTAAAAATTTGCATGCACAAACAAAGTTTATAAAGCCGTTACATATTTTTTTTGTAGCCGTTTATTATCATTTGGTTTTGACTGGCAAGATAAAACGGGACCTTCAACCTGTAATACTCAATAGGCCATTTTGACACTACATAAACATAAAAGGCGAAAAAACACCTTAACTTATACGACTCACTATAAAATATCACCTAAATATTTTCTGTATATCACATAGAAATACGCCAAATATCAAATCTAATTACAGATTGCAGCGATCTAAAGATATAAAGCAATAAATCCGAACCTACCTCCGGCTGGACGGCGCCATTTTTCTTGCCTTAGCAGCGGATCGAGAGCGGAAGGCGAACTAGTTCCAGTCCTACTCCGCATCACAGCTGAACCAGAGAGCGCGTATGTGCGTTTCAACGCCCTCGCTTATCACGCCCTGATATGTGCTGCCCACGTAAGCGCCTCTTCAGTATGTACACCCAGGGATTTGGTTGATGTTACTTTAGGTACATTGGCGTCTCCAATAAGGAGTGATGGGCAAGACATGCGAGAAGACCTCTGTCTAGATCCTACAAACAATACCTCTGATTTTGTTGTGTTCAGGCTCAATCGGTTTGCATAGAGCATAAGGGACTGTGCAATAATTATCAGGAGGGAGGGGATGAAAAACTAGAGTTATCTAGCAAAAACTTAGACAGTACCCCCCCTCCAAAACAAAAAAAATTAGTTCTAACCCCACCTCTGTTATGTTAAAAATAACGTCGCACCCCACCCCCGCCCCCTCCCACCACACTGGTAAACTCAAAACTGGACTGAGCTGCCATCACAGCTTCAATAATGACAAACGTTAATATATAGATTTATCCAGGGCTAAAAGCGAAGCTCCTATTAACTCGAATTTATGATTTAAATCAAACAATAAACTTGCAATTGTATTTTACAAATCAGTTAACTTTAGACCACATTCATGTGACTTTTGAGAGAAAAGCTAAGTGATTTTAGAGAAAAATAATTTGCAAACAGTCCAAGCTAAGAGTGAACTTAATCTTACATCGAGTTGATAGCCTTATATGTACACCCAAAAAATAGCAATCATCTTCGATCAAATATAGGAGCCATAATGGCTCTTGATCACTTAAGAGATTAGGCCTGGAAAACAAATTCTCGGAAAACAAATCAGGCCCAATTTTTTGCGTTCGACAAGTTTACAATTTATTTTACAAAATCTTGCTAACAAGTCTGGAGACGTGCAAACCAACCTTTTATACTTTTTATACATCATCTGAGGTGAAGCAGTACCAGGAGGCACTGTTTTTATCATACAGACCTCGGACCGATCACAATTTTGCAATACAAATTGTACTCATTCAACATTCAGGTCGATCGAAGCACGCGTGGGCTTTTACCGAAACCGTTAAAAAAATTTCTAAAATCACCTATACGGCTTGCCGGTTCTCACTTTTGACAAGCGCTTAAGTCGACTGTTTAAATCAAGATTAATAGAGTTATACGCTTTAACATGATAAAAAATTTATTATTTTTATTTCTTTATTTAACGGTTTTATAACTATGTGTAATCTTCAAAAGCGTTTGATACCCGCGGCATTTTGACTACTCCCGCAAGCGATGTTCGTGAGCGACTGAAAACAAACGGCACAGCGATTAAAATTGCAGAAGAGACTACTAACAATCAATAAAAGGATAATAATTCGGTGAAACATATACAGAGACAACAATTTTAATTCACGAAGACAAGTAAAAAGTGTCTCTGAAAATCCTTGTTTATGTTTTAAGCCGGCTTCCCGGCGTTTACTTTTTTCAAAGATGAACTCGAGGCAAGAAAATCGCTCAAAGCTTTTCTTTTACAGCCAGAATTATACCTGAATATTCTTTGGAACGTTTTCTGTCTATTTGCAGTGAGAAAATGTCTAAAGGCTTTTTAAAGTTCTATAAGCTTATAATCAAACCTGATACTCGGTCAGATCAATCATTGTCTCAAATCTTACAAACGTGCATAAACTAAATAGCCGCATAAACTACGCCCGACTTCATTAAATTAGATATAAAAAACAAACATCAAATACGATAATTACTCAGGCTTACCATTCGAGATGCTCTGAAAACTATCAAGTAAGGCCAGAATCGCTTCAGACTTTTCAACCCTCTTACGCATCAAGCAAGGTGAAAAACGAAAACGATGCCATCCGAAATCGGATTTCCGACTTTGACAAGCGACGTATTTCTCAACCAAAAACCCAATAAACAAACCAGCTATGAATAACAGAAGACTCTTGATAGCAGCAGAATTTCATTTTGTACATTCAGCGGAGAAGGACAGTTAAAAACACACAAAACTCTGTCAGCTTCAGCTGTCAAAGTAAACAAGTTGCAAGATGCTGCATAAATTTTCCGCATGAACTCACCTGTCAAATTTTGACCAATCAGAGCATAAAAATTGGACGTATACTGCGTAGAGCGTGACCAACGCGTGTCCTTGGTGAGAAAAGTCAAAAGAAACTGGCATGTCTTCCCTGCCTGTAAAAACTGGCTGAATTTTAACTTCCGAGGTCAGTTTGAAATCAAAATTTTAATTGTGCGACACGTATAAAACACAAAATATTTCATATGAATTTAAAAAAAATTAAACTTGAGCCTGCGATCATTTGAAAAGTAGTAACTTGTCAGCGGATAACTTCAAAAAGATACTCGACCTCGATGGGTCGACACCTGAGCCCGCGATACGGTCAGGTGATACTGGTCAGCGGATACCCTGTTTTGACAGCTGTCAATTGGTCACAACATTGATGTGCAATATGTGTGCAATATCAGTCTTCCTGTGCTACCAAACTAGCTAGAAAGTGTGAGATTGAACATTGCTTTTCCTGTGGTGCGGACGGGCGGGCGGGCTGCGGGCGGTGCACGGTCACGTGATTACCAAATTTTCTCGGATGGATAGATTTACTTACCCATGGTGCTCCGCAGGCGCGCTTCGCGCGCTAGAGCTCCGCTATTATGTAACATCTAGTATCGAGAAGGATGTTGATCGCTTAATTGAAGATTTAGACAAAGCATTTGCTAAGTACCGGGGTGCTTACCACATTGGCTCAAAATCTAAAATTTCTGAAGCCAGAAAGAGAAAGGAGAAGAGAAAAAAATCAAAGAACAGGAGATTGAACGCTTCAAATAACAGACGAAAAAGAGCTTGCATTATATTTAGATCCTTGGGAGGAGAGCCTGTTGAACTTTGTTATGAGCCACTTATATATGGAATTCTGCAAATCGATTCAGTCGATGAAGAAACATTACTTATTTTGTCACATCAAAAACCGACAAAGCTTGTCTACGAGAACTGTTTGATTCCCATTGTTTTATGGGGGAAGCTGAAAAACAAGTTCATGATTTTTGCTTTACATAGGATCAGCTCAATTAATTAGAAGACGGGTTAAAATTGATCAGTTGTGAATTTGCTTTTCATTTTGATGGAATATTTTCAATAATCGTTTAACAGCTGTTTGTGTTGATATTTGTTACAGTCTATCATGATGCCTGTATTGAGAATCTTTTATTGCGTTTAATTTTATTTATATTTCGAATAAAACTTAAAGCCCCCCCCTCCGTCAAATGAGTGATTTTACTTTTAGCCCCCCCTATCTTGGCAGCAATTTTATGTAATGCCCCCCTCTGGTTTTAGGGCCCCCCTCCTGATAATTATTGCACAGTCCCTAAGTGAAAGAAAAACAAACGAAAAAATTTCCCACACAGAAGGAGCCTTTGTGCAAGGAATCAAAACATTTCTACTTTTAACTATAAAACCTATAAACTCGTGCGCATGATCAGTCAACGAAAAATCTCACCTTCTTCGACCTCAACAGCAGAAAACCTTGAACATTCGGCGAAAAAACTGTAATTAAAAGCTCATAATAATATGCTTAGCCTTGGTAGACAGTGCCTCACCAAACAGCATGAGAACGAGGGTTATCGGCAGTCTTCCTGGTCGAAACACACTATAGACAACACCTTTCTCTCTGCATAATCCTGTTCATAATTATACCTTTCCGAGAATGGTGGTGACAGAATGGTTCTCCTTGACGTTATAAGCAATACCGTTCGTGGCACAAAAAATATCCCGCGCGGCCGATAGTCTAAAAACGCGTGAAATACGAAAGCCGTAAGTAAATTTCTACTTGCATAGTAACCGGGTTGCCTAGCAACAAGATACGTTAATAGGCCCTTAAGAGTAACACGTCCGCAGAGTCGTGCTGCTGAGATGGTGTTAAAGATAGTGCATTTGTCCACTGATCAACATATGGCTTCCGGTCTTGATTGGAACCTTCTTAAGACGAGAATAGAAAAACACAATCATTGTCAAGTTTGTCAAGAATTGTCTTGATGGACAAGCCCCAAGTTATTTGTCAGATTATTTTCAACAGCAAACTTATGATGTTCATGCCCTTTACACTAGGTCCAAGGATGAGTATCTATTGATAAAGTCAATCCCAAATCGACTATGTAAGAGAGCCTTCTTTTATAAGGAGCCACCCGTCTAAATGATTTTATATAATTTTATTCCAGTTTCAAATAGAGTTTTTTTATACAGAACCCTTGATAGCAGTTTTTATAACTGAAATGGTCATTCTGTTAAAATATGTTACGATTATTATTTTAACAACAAATCCGAGGTTAGCAACCGAGGTTTGGACATATAAAAAAAACTAGTATGCTCCTGAAACATCATTCAGTCCAGAGTAAACACAAATTTAGGAAATTGTCCAGCTTCATAACTGCTGGGATGTGAAACCCAGAAAAAGTGAAATCTCACCCCAGACTTTTCTACAGTAGAGCAGCCATTTGTTCCATACCAAGATGGGGGACCAGTAATGGCAGCCGAAATTTCGTACCGTGTGTTTGCTTTGATAGCAATCGGCGGTTCAAATACAATATCAAAGCCTTGGTGATCTCCAATTTCACACTGTATCTGCTTAGATAAAAAATTCCCTCCCTGCCTTCTAACAGAAATGCCATTGCTATACTCGGACACGTCTAGTGTCACTGAATATTGACTGTTATCGCTTCCAAAAAAGTGGATTGCTTGTAGATGTATGTTTTTGTCAACATCAAAACATATACAATTTGGGGTCACACCATAAGACCACCCTCTCGCTAGTGATCGAAACCGAGAAATAACTTGCTTTCCCTCAGTTCTCTCGGTTTCGAGAAATCCCACTGAATCATGTAGCACAGAGTTAAAATACTTTACCAGACGGTTCGTCTCTTTGAGTGTAAGTATTTCAGAATCGAGGACGATATCAGCAAATTCTGTTTCCTCCATCACAGGAAAACGAATTCCTTGAACAACGCGTTCCCCAAGGACTCTTCTTTTCACGGAACCGTCAGCTACGAGACCTTGCTTTTTACATTCATTTTCAGCCCAGCAATCAACAGCTTTGAATAATTCCACTTCTTTAATATTCAATGAATTTTTCTCCACTAACTCCTCTAGTACTGACCTCTCGATTGTAACGAAACCCTCTGATTTTACAGCTTCTTCTGTCTGTGTCGCAATAATCTTCCAGCAGTGATTCATCAAATCTTTCTCTTCGTATTTCTGCGCATCCGGCAAAATGTGAAACACGTTAAACGCGTTCAAGTTCTCTTTAAGGAAAGCAGAACACTTCTCAGCCAAAGAAGGCAGCATGTATTTCTTTGATAAATAAAGCAACTGCATGACATTATCAGCGTTCAGGTTCGCCTTGTCACTGTACATAAAGCGAAACAACTCGAACAGGCTTTCATACTCACAATCAGAAATCTCCACCGAATCTTTCATCTCTGCTGCTTTACCATAAAACATAGCAAAAAATACTGGACTACTGATCGCTAACATGAACTTGTGAGCGGGAATCGTTTTACTTCCGCCTCTGGAGTCACGGACCACGAACTTCACATCGCTAAGGAGTTCTTGAATGAAAATGGCCTCACATCTTTCTCTGATGGTACCTCTGGCTGTTTGCCAGTAAGTGTCCGACACTGCATCGACAGACATAGCTAATTCAGCTTTGCAGGGTTCGTTCATTTCTTCTAACTATTGCTGCAATAATATCGAACTATTCGATTTCCTTGCATTCGAGTCATGAGATCGTTTTAGTTCCCAGTGCTCTCGCTCTTAACGCTTCCAGCCTCGGTTTGGCGCTCATGCAAGCCTGAGGCGGGTCTCCCGAAATTTTCGATAATTGACGGCCTCGAAATGCCTTTGTAGTTTACATTTAAAAATTTGGAGATAACATGATAAAACCATCAGGTAACAAAACAAACTGTACTGGATTGGATTTGGATTCTTTAGATTTTGATTTGAATGTTTGATTTCGGGCGAGAAAAGTTACCGGTGTTACAGTGATATGGGTATCCCCAATCCCAATACCCTAGGGATATGGGTATTCCCCTCTCATATTACCTTTGCGATTTGTGTTAGGGCTAGGGTTACAGGGGATGTCCATATCACTAGGGTTTCGGGAATGGGGATGCCCAAAAAGCGGGGATTCCCATATCACTGTGACACCGGGACTTTCGAGACACGGGGGCCCCCAGACAATAAGCCTGTTTTCAACATCCGAGCTGAAGACAACCAACAAGGCTTTCGTCTTTTCTCACTGTGCATATATTCTTTGCTTCTTGCAAGCCATTGAGCTGGATTGTGGGCACGGCTGCTTGATATTTTATCGTCTTTTTGTAAAACGTAAAGCTCTCCTCTGTTTCTGTTTGATGCAACGTACGTGTCCTCCGAGGTAATGGGTCAAATTTTTCATGCTAAGTGGGCCCTAAGTAGTGAAAAAAAAAATGCACTTTATTTGAGTGTCAATGTATTTAGCAGGAAAGTCAAGTTGGGGACACTTTTTTTACGTCTCCTTGTGGAGACGGAACCGCCATTTTAAGTGGACTTCCGAGCCACACGAAGGTCTACCCGTTTGCAGGGCAAAGAAAGTACCTTCATTTCTCAGTTATTTTAATACCCTGAGTATTGCTCCGGCCCCGGGATGTCGAATCCACGACCCCTCGCTCTGCAGTCAAGCGCTCTACGACTGAGCTAATCCTGCCGCTGTTAAAATGGTGCTATGGAATATTAAAACATTTTACTTTTTTCTCTTTCTTGTCCTTTTTTTTATTATGCGTTGAGAATACTATGTGGTAATTTTCAGAAGCAAGTTGAAGTGCTTTTATCTACTGGCACAGTTTTTCACTTTTCACCTTTTGTAAGTGTTACAAATCCGTGTAGGATTTGTTAATTCTGACTGAGCTACATCTAGCCAACCAAGTGACTCTTATATCCATTAGAAATTAAGGTTACTAGCTAATATCAGTCTGAGCTGCTAGCCTATGTTCCAACACAGCTGCTGAAAAGATTGTTAGCACTGCTATTGAAAAAAGCGAACGGGTTCTAGGCATCTGGACAGCTGGAATGCTTTATCATGACAACTGACAGACAAAAGTAAACATTAGGTGTGTTCCAACTTAAGAAGGACTTTACAAAAATACAAACTGATGAGAAACAGATTTCAGTAATAGCATATGACATCACGATTTTTTGCTTCCCATCCTGAATAGAGTAGATTTTTTAGCGAGTATTTCGGAATTGGGCGTTAAGAGAATGTGGAGATCGAGAAAATCTTTCTTAAGCTAAGCTTTTTATTGTTATTCTTTCTGTCTTTTTCATAAAGCAAAACACACACAAATTTTACACAGATTTAACCAACTGTATTTTGTAAAACTCTTAGCAAACACAAACTTAGCAGTATTTGTCACTGCTGACGACATAACGCCCTTTTTAAATTGTGGCACTCCTTCTCTGTTAAAAGATTCTGAGAATGAAGCTAGCTATTCTGATTGTCTTTGTGGTTGGGCTAGTCATCCAGGTCCACGGTAAGATGATCAACCATAATCAGTAAATGTACTATTTTTTTTGTTTTGATTTTTGGTGTAATCAGAAGTCCACTATGTATCTATATGAAATGTTAAAACCAGGTCGAAAAAGGAAAACTATGATAAAAAGAAAAAAACTTTACAAGATTATGGTGTGTAAAAGTGTACTTTAAACTAAAGATCTAAAAATTCACATTGACATTTAGTTGTATAGCAAAGTTATAATAAAAACATAAGCTATTAAAAAGCAAGCCATTTTAAAAACGTTTGGGGTGCAGGTGTTCTTATTGGTATATCTGATCAAATTTCCTTTATACCTTGGAAGTGAACTATGTATTGCAGGATGGCCTTTATACTTGAACTTGCAGAAAAAAGGATGGTCACTAGGAGCTCATTTAAACTATTAAAACGTTTTCACTTGTAAATTAATATGTCTATTCATGACCAAAATATAATCATACGCAGCCTCTTCTCCCTTTTTTGTGGGAATTCAAGAGCACTTTCAGTGGTCCTGTTGAGGTGGTGATGTTCAATATTATACAAATATCCCCCGAAGGGGAGGTGAATAGTGGTAGTAATACAGAGACGCGAAGCGTCGAGGTATACATCTAGCGCTGTTCACCGACCCTGAAGGGGGTAGTTGTTTTAGTACTTACCAAATCAGTTGGATAAAAATGAAAACAAGTAACTTCTTGTAAATTAAAAAATGTCACTTTGTAGGAAATGTGTTTAAAATTTAAAAACATTTCGGGGATTTTGTCAAGTGCCTTTTTACTATTTTGTTGCAAATTTAACATGAAAATAATTTTCTACGTGCCAGTTAACTTAACACTGACAAACCAAGGTTCGTCGCTTCCTCGGTATTTGTTTGTACGACTGCTTCAATTATCGCTCAAATTTCGTCTTTCGAAAATGTCTCGAGACGAGACGCCATCTTGGCTCCGGTTGCAAAACACTGAATAGCCAAGGATATTCGGAGTTACTGGAGCCAATCAAAACGCGCGAGAATCGCTATCACTGATTTGGTAAATACTAAATATTTATATTTATAAATCCATTCATGATCAAAATAAAATCATAAAGAGCCTCTTCTCCCTTTTTTGTGGGAATTCAAGAGTTCTTTTAGTGGTGCAGTTGGGGTAGTGATGTTCACTCGGTTAGTATCTTGGGTTCTATTTTTTGTTCGTGGCACTCTTAGGCTGTGTTCAAACTTTACTGGATAGCGCTTTTGCGCCGCCACGAAAACCATACGGAATAGGGCTTCTGTTCCCATATAGAAACGGTTGTGGTGGCACGATTTCTGTAACGGAGCGAAGCTGCGCCACGCCAATCTCTAAAGCAGAGAGTCACATATCGGATAGCTGTTCATACTATAACGGATAACTTTGAGCCGTATAGTGTGAACATAGCCCATGTCAACCTCGTCCCCAGGGCGCTTTTCCATAGCTTTGGAGCCACTTCACCTCCAAGGCCAGGGAAAAGCGCCCTGGGTAAGAGGGTGAGCCCAAGTAACCCGAGAAATAACTTTGAGTTTTAATCTTTGAAAGGGGGGACGTGAAAAAAGTAGCAAAAGTGTATTGTATTCCTTTGCTTTCAAGGCAAGGTGGTTGGGATTAGCATCTTAAAGGTTTGTCTTCGAGTATGCCGGACTTAAAGGGATCAGAGCCATGAAAAATGTTTGGAAAGTAGTACTCTCACCTAGTCCAGAATCAAGATCCTTAATTCGCCACTTTAGAAACAACAAGGAAACTTTCGCAATGATTTCTCGGACTGTTGCTAAGGGTCAGCCAGTAGCTGACTGGCGTGTCCCCAGTAACAATCCCACAAACAATTACGGGACATATTTCGGCTCCAGTCCCCTTCTCGTTTCTAAAGAAGCCAAGCTCTCCTTTTTATCTAACATCAAATATTTTATCTTGAAGCCTTCTACTGCAATTTTGACCGTAACCAGTGTGAATTTGTTCAGCGACGAGATGACAAGTTTGACTGGGTCAGAAAAAGAGGCGTGACACCGTCAGGCGGAACAGGACCTGAATCTGATGTTAGCGGAAAAGGTAAATTTAGTAAAGACGATATAATGCAAGGAAAATACTCGCATGCCCATGGAGGATAAGCTTGAAATAATGCTGCTACCTCGTTCGGAAGGAAGGTAGCATGGCAAAGTGGTCGTTATTTTACCTACTTTTACTTATGTTTTAATAAAACAAAGGTTATCTTAATTCATAACTTACTTTTTTATAGGTTATTACGTGTACGTAGAGGCATCCCGACGAAGGAAAGGTGACAACGCTAAGCTAGAACTGAGATCTGGTTTACCTACTGGCAAAACATGTCTGTCATTGTTCTACAACATGCATGGAGGACACAACTACATGGGTACACTTCGTGTTCTCATAAATGGAGAAACTGTTTTCCAGAAAAGCGGAAATCAGGGAAACACATGGCATAAAGCTGAAGTTACTTATCGCGAGGGCATATCGTCGGTAAGAGTACAAAAGGAAGCTAAAGCGTATGTGTATGTTGCATGAGCAGTGGCTCACGACATTTGAACATCAGCTCTGGTGTGGCAAAAAACCACACTTCGTCTTGATCAATAAAACATGCAGGAAAAAACAATAATTTGACCAATATCAAACCAAATGACCGAACAAGCTTGATCAATGACACAAATATACACGAATCGGCAGAAACGTCTGTCTTCTTCAGAGCTAGTAATACAGGGAACGGGTCGGACAACTTACTTTTGAGAATGTAAAATATTAATTTAAAAGTTATAACTTCAAAATTTCAAAATGACACAATGAAGTGACCGAGGGATGGCGTTTCCCAAGGGTTATAAACAGCCTTTTTAATCATGCGTTTGGAAGATGGTGCTAGAATAATGGCGTATTTCAAAAGACTCACTTGAGTAAAAGTAGCGACATCGCAGAGTTAAGCTAAGTATTTGAAATGTGCCAATTGTTAACCTTAACAAGTAGAAAAGTGATGGGTGGTATCACCTTCTTAACATGCAAGCGTGTAAGGATGCGGGTTGCTCTTCGCCTGGTATGTAAACGAAAGTTATGCTGGGGGTAGCGCTTAAGAAGACTGGCATCACTCTCAGAGAGAGAAGGGGAAGGAGAAAGTATCTCTGTTGGTGATATATCTGATAATAGCTGTCATACTAAAGAGGTAGCGTTAACTACGAATCCACTAAGCATTCGTGTTTTGGCTTAATATTTATCCGCTTCTCTTTCATCTGACAGGTTGTGTTTGAGGGTGTTGTTGGTAGGGGCTACCTTTCAGACATTGCTATCGATGAGATCAAGACAGAAACCTGTGGGGAAGGGGGAGGAGGTGACGGAAGTAAGTACCCTCAATCCCGCTTTCTTTCATGTCTAGCAATTACAAAAACAGCCAAACATTATGAATGTATAACAAATTTCATACGTCGCTTTCATCAACAGCTGTTCCACCACCTTCACAACCAAGCACTACAACAAAAGCGCCAGAGACACCGCTTCCTCCTTTCGGTAAGTTACCAAGAAATTTGCACCCAAAATTCTGCACGCTACTCCATCAGCGGAGGTCGCTAGGACATTAAGCACCAGCTCATCTCTTAGATAAGACTCTGCCCAAAATCAGATGCAAATGTTATTTTGTTAGGTAATTGTGGCATTCGTCCCTCTACAAGAATTGTTGGTGGTGTGGACTCATCTCCAGGAGACTGGCCATGGCAGGCCATGTTGACGTCATCTCCAAATGGTTACGTGTTCTGTGGTGGATCATTGGTTGCTCCTCAGTGGCTAGTTACAGCTAGTCATTGCGTTAAAGGAACTTCGGCAGCCTCCACTTACGTTCGGTATAAGTCATTCATTTTATCTATTTCTAGCTTAAATGATGAGCACCCTTTACCTTCAATCTGGTACTCCGTTATGTATATGTACATCACCTAATGCCTACATCAATATATATTATGGATATAAGCGGGTTAAAATGAAGTTTATTCGGTCCGTACTTAGCCATATCTAGAGACTGTAATCTCACCAAGCAAGAAATTCTGACAAAGGAAAAGCCCAATAACAATCCTCACGAGACAAGATTTTCATTCAATTTTTTTATTCGTGACGACCGCTCTTGTTGGTAAACCATTTCTAAATGTTCTAGTTTATTTTACTTTCTGTAACAGCTTTATTGCAGTTTTTGCTCATGAGAGCTCGGTCTTGGGCTCGGTCTTGACGCGTGGATAAATCCACCTCATCAGTTGGTATGCCATGGTCCAGGTAGTTTCCGGTGACCTAAACTTTAAAATTGCACTATAATTAGGGGTTTATAGTCAGGGCACTTTGCACTTCTATTATGTTAATATTCTTTTTCCTTTCTGAAAGACTTGGCGCCCATAAAAGAACAGACACTGTGGGTACAGAACAAGACTTCAGAGTAACTAAAGTGATCATGCACCCCTTTTATCACAAACCCATTGGTATGAGCCATGACATTGCCCTTCTCAAACTGGACCGACCGGCAGCGCTGAACAAGTAAGCTCTGAGGAGACGCAATGCAAATCGTAAATATGTTAAATATTCGGTATAACAACTTTTCTATCTATGGCGTAAGGGCTGTCAAACAGATTTTTTTAAGAAAGGGCGAATTGCTAGAAACTGTTTTTTGTCACTGGATTTTACATAAACGGGAACTCTGGCAGGTTAGGGTGGAAAATAGAAAACGAAACAAAAAGACAACAGATCCAGGTGCGGACAATTGAAACCAAGACAGCCCAATCAAATATCTATTCCACCCACTGCGAGATTCATCTCAGTACATAGGTCAAAATCCTTCCTAGAAAGTGGACCATGTGGCCCAAAATAAGGTAGCCTAATCAGGCTCTGAAGGTGTACTTTATTTTTCTCCTCGAAACAGCCTCCAATGACACTTAAAAAAATCTTAGTAGGGTTAATATGGGTTTAATGATAAATGACAAACTCGCATACTTGCTTTTCATGTAATTCAACAATAGATTCGTCAACTTGGTATGCCTTCCAGGATCCGTTCCAGCTCCTGCAGAAGGCAAGAAATGCTGGATCACCGGCTGGGGAAGGAACAGACCCATTGGAGGCTCCAGTCCAGTTACCTTACAACAGGCGTCAGTGCCTATTGTTGGCAGAAACCGCTATGAATGGGCTTATCTTGGACGGATTCATGACTCCATGATCTGCGCTGGTCTGGATCGGGGTGGTATTGATTCCTGTCAGGGAGATAGTGGGGGCCCGATGGTGTGTGAGGAAGGCGGGAGATTTTACCTTCAGGGAGTAACAAGCTGGGGTCAGGGATACGCTAGACCAAATAAGTATGGCGTTTATGCAAGAGTGAAATATGTTATGGGTTGGCTCAAAAAGGAGATGAGTAGTAACTAGTTATCACCTCTTGAAATCCATGTTCTTCTTGATCTGAAGTATGATTTAGATGAAAATAAAAACGCTTTTAAAATTGTCATGATTTGTTATTTCTTGAAGCTCGATTTTTGTTTTAGAAAAATAACCTACCCTTATAGATGAGGACTGGAATAGTCGATATAGGAAAAGACACCCAAAAGTCGCCGCGTACCACGTTCTCTTCAGGTTTGGGTGAGAAAACAGTAAACAAACAAGAGGAGCAATGGACCGTAACCTATAGAGATTAATGCAAAAGGTCTTCGTGACAGCAAGCTATGAGGGACTTCTGTGTTCCTTTTTATATCTCTACACGAATCCTCTATATTTGAATTCCTTGGGCGAAGCAATAACTCGTCTTTTTGCCATTTCGAGGCCAGTCTTCCCTGCAGGAAAACGGAGTGAATTTCCCCAACAAGGGTGGCGGCCAATCGATTCTCGTGTGCAAGTGGCGAACATTATACTTTCTCAGTTGTATCACATCCACCACTTTCAAGACCAGTTGTAAAAGTGGTAAACCCACAGGGTTCGTACCCTTTTTTGAACAAAAAATTCAAGGAGTTTTCAAGGACACATTTGGCGTTTTTCAAGGACTCCATTCAATGCAAAAAAAGAGCCTAGAGTCTATGTCTTTTTTTAGTTCTTCCACATCAGGAGAATTTTATCCCGAAGGTCTTTGTATTTGTTCCTTTACCTTTACAGTTTCCCTTAGCAATGAAATCCAAGGACTTTCCAGTACCGACTGCAATTTTCAAGAACTTTCAAGGCCTTGAATTTTTATTTTAAAATTCAAAGGACTTTTTCAAGGAATTTCAAGGTGCGTGCGAACCCTGGGCGTAGAAAAACACATCCAAGAGATTCAGGGGTGAAGCCGTATTCCTAAACCTCCGATATCTCCTTTGCAGCTGGTCTTTCACGTGGTAAAAAAAAACGCCGTGCTCGAAAGGATGGAACGAGACAAAAACCTCGCATCATTTAAAATCATAATTTCCTTTGTCTGTCTTGTCTCAGTGCATCTCTTGCTCTCCGGTATGGCGGTTTTGTACCACGTGAACGACTCGCCTTCTTACCAAGACTGGGGCTAACGGAAATTTAGCAAAGGGACGGGACAGCAGATACGGATAAACCCACGTTAAAAGAATGAGACAATTTCTTGCATGTATCTTTGATCATTTCCTGCATGAATTTTCCTATCGGAAATTTTTGTGTGAGATTACTACAATCAAGTCATAATATCTTGATAGATTTACGTTAAGAATACATATTTTTTGTTACATTGTTTTAAACGTCACGGCCGCCATAGTCTTCGAAACCGTCAAGTGCACCCTCTGTTAGTAAAAGTCTCATATAGGTAGTTTACTTTGGAAACATCAGTATTCGGTTATACTCTTAGACTTTTACCTCAATAGCGACAAGGGAAAAATTAAAGAGCGATTCAAAGGAATGTGGCGGAGGCTCAAATCTTGTGCGTGCGGCTGTATATACTTCCATCTTGTTAATGCAAAATCCAAGCGACTGAGTTTTCTCTTCTCCTGTTCTTACAGCTCGTATTTAGCCCAACGGTACGTAAGCGACCGGACGAGCTGAAACGGTAAAATGACAAGAATAAGACAATAAAGACGAAAACGGAACTGAAAATGGTTTGCTTTGGTTGAGACGGCTGGATGTGTGCCCAACCATAAGTGTCTGGCGTCCTTTATTTACACTACGAAACCGCAAGAAAGAGCTTTGGGTTTGAGATGGGAAGCCATGATGCTGAACCTAGACCTTTTCTCCAGGCAAGAAAACCGGTGGACCTTGTATTAAATTATAGAAATTCCTGACCAATTGAGTGAGATGTATACAAGCTATCGTCATGTCATAAGAAGCATTTAGGCGTCACGACGTTACGCAGTTGACTTTGATCTCAGGTTTACCAAATAATGTTGCGTGTTATGTGCAAAAGAACAGTGTTCTATCGCGTATCATTCAAATAAACACCTGTTCAGAAAACGTGCTGACAATGACATAGCGTGGTTGAAAGTAATTTACGATCACGGCCATGAGCAAGAACAAATAAAAGTCCTTGTGTTTTAGTTTCGAAATGGAAATCTGAATAATCATGCAGTTCAGTGAATTTACTTGACCCCTTTTAAAAAGAAATCTGTTCGCT
Source organism: Porites cylindrica (assembly GCA_964035525.1). Lineage (NCBI taxonomy): Eukaryota > Metazoa > Cnidaria > Anthozoa > Scleractinia > Poritidae > Porites > Porites cylindrica. Next base: position 42,562,239 of record OZ037778.1, read on the forward strand.
AAAATCTCTACTGCAGTTTAAATCGAGTATATGATCCAAAATGGCGATGATGCAAATTATTCTCCTGATCACAAGTTTGCTTTTCTGCGCAGAAAAGGGTAAGTTTTAGTGTTGGCAACGTAGTCCTTTTGTAAACGCGTGAGTAACAAAAGAGATGACCTAGTTCAATCAAAGAGTTCTTATTGAATCGATATGTTTCTGTGTAGGTTTCATTCATAGGCCATGAGATTCGGTCTAGTACTAGGTCTTTTTACTAACACACAGAGTCAAAAAGTCTGTTTCTCGCCGTGATGGGATATACCCATTGCAGATTAAACGACTATTAAACGCTTTCAACAGTATATCTTAAGTCAAAAGGTTTTTCTGTCACTGGAAAAGGTTTAGGGACAATACTGTCAAGTTCTCAAAGTAACGACCCTCTGAAGGAAGCGATAAAATTTCACAAGTGTTAGGAAATGCTAGCGCAAAGAGATGTAACGACTATCCGAACGCCTGGAAATTTCCTTTCTTGCTAGAAATACCTGAAATTATAGTTACAATGAAGCTTCACCAAACTGATCGGATATTTATTTTTTTAACAGTTATTATGATCTAGGACATTCCCTTATGTAACTCAAAAGGTACGTTACATTCAAAATAGATTCAAAATAGATCAAAACAAAGATCAAAACCGTTAAATAGATAAAGTCCAGAATCTGGGAAATAAAAAGGAGGTAAATATGCAAAGACCCTCGCCAAGATTCAGGCTAGAAGAATATTTCGTATACGAGATATCCGAAGAAATGTTTTCACAAAATTAATAGAGATTTGTATGGAGACATCATGCTGGTGCCCATTCGGATGGGCACCAACATGGCGGACGGAAACCAACAGAAACATCTGTTACCAAGTTTTGCAACAAAAGTGTGAATTTATTCTTCGAGAAACTCTTCAAACATCAAAGTAATACTTATAACATAGCGCGCGTGCTTGCCCTATATAAGTTCTATTGAGCCGCTATGAACAAAATCTTTATTTACGCACGCCCGTGCGTAAATAAGATGACGTGAGCATTTTTTTTTTTAGATGGCTGCAAAGTACAGTTCTCGTCTTTTAAGCTGTAGTGCAGTTTTTCTTCGGAAGAAACCAGCGAAGAGCTGGCCGATTTTTATATCGGCATTGACCTTTTAGGTCCTGCTGGAACAAGCAGCAAAAATAAAGCCGAATTAAAAAAACTCGCAAGTTGCGAGTTTCGCAAATTTGTCGGAAGACCAGCTGCAGCAAATTTTGGCCGAAAGACATTCACTGGGAACAGAACGAACACCAACTGGTCATCAACAACATTTATGGGTAACATTTCCGTTTTTATTGTTGTTTTTAAATTTGTTATGCACTTTTGTTATCTCCGGACAATCCGACTGAAGCAGGAAAATTTCTCTCGCAATAACAACACAAATTACACAAGAAGACATAAATTTATTACTCACAAAAACAACTGCTGCCAGGTCTCCTCAAGAAGACGTAATGACCAGCTAAAGTTCGTAAATGAATATAAGCTTAAAGAAGGATGACAGTCGTCGTCGCTAAAAACATTTTTTCTGGATTTCGCCGAGCAAAACGTAAACATCTCTTCAGCAAATCCGAACCATACTCCACGACTTCTTACGAACATGTTAGTATTTTAACTTTAGGTGAACTTTAAGACTCTTTTACCTTTGTTTCTGCTTAGTTTCCATTGATCGTTAACGAATAAAGAAGCAAATTTACTTTCTCAGTTTTACAGAAAGAATATTTTCGTTCAAACTAGACGATTGTGGCGTGTTCGTAATCAGCCAATAGAACCCTTTGTTATTGTGTAACGCGTTACGAGAATTTTGCAGTTAATCAAAAATCAAGCATTTTTGTCAGCTATGTTATAAAAGAATTTGCTCATGCTTTTAGCTGTGCGTATATCGAGTTATGGATGCACTTGGGAAGTTTGGAGAGCACTCAAGAAGCTAGAGTTGCACTCGGTTATCGCCTCGTGCAACTCTTACGCATCTTTCGTGCTCTCCAAACTTCCCGCGTGCATCCATAACTCGATATACGCACGCTAAGCATGAACAAATTCTTAATTTTTCTAATACATGAACTGCTTAGATAGCAAAATTCCCTGAAATAAGTCATTTTTTTAACCTACATGACAGCTCTCTTGGCCATCATGTAAATGCTCAGGCGGCCCAAAGTCACTTTACGAGGGAAGGGTGTAATCTAATTTATATAACATAGGTGACGCGCCGGTGTCGCGTTACAGGCGACCGTTGAGATCTGCGAAAGCTAAATAACGCTAAACCTTACTTTTTTTAAATGAAATGAATACAACACTTACCTGCAGTGTATTCCACTGCATTTTGGTATCTGTTTGTCGTTTTACTGGTGTTTTTGGCTTTATTGCGTAACCACTGTTACTCCTTTCATAGAACGAAGTGACTTCGAAGTGATTTCGAAGTGACCGAAGGAACTGATTGTAAGGCAGGTCTGAAATAGAGTATCAAATTTTTGACCAGGTCTGAAACAGGGCAGGGAAAATGACAGATTTTAGTCAAAATTTTAGGAAGCGTGCCGCTCACCCCCACCCAATTTTTCTGGAAGTACCCCGCCCCCTCCCCCCCAGGAACCGATGTTACAAAAAGTAAAGAACTTAAGAGCAATTCAACAGTAGGGAGTTTCACATGTTTCATTTTTCTCAAAGTTCAACTTGAGCCACCACACCTTATGTGTACCCCATATCCTATATGATGTACATTCCTGAATTTGCGATTGTATATTTCCTATAAAACATTACCTATGAAGCATTTATATCGGAACAGAACTATGAATTTCGATCTCTAGTTTTAGCGGGATTTAAAATTCGTGTGATTGATTTGAATAAAACCAATTTCGTATTTACTCGAATAAGCGCCGCGGCGCTTATTTAATTCTTCGTGTCTCCGGTGCGGGGCTTATTCGAGGGCGGCACTTACTTAAAAGGCTCATACCAAAAAGACAAGACATTTTGATTGTACAATTTAATTTACTTCATGAGTATTTTTTCAAGACTTACCGGCTTCAAGCTAACCTAAGTTTTGGCTTTCATGACAGCCTCGTCAATACTTTTCTACAGGTTTTCAACAACTCTTAACTCGATGTCAATGTCCTGACTGTTACTGTTCATGAACTATCGCGTTTTTTCACCTTCTTCTTACTAGCAAACGCTGACAATCTCCTTACTGTAACAGTTACAGGGAAGAGAAAGAGGGAGGTTGGGCTTGTCGTACCGGCGAAGCTTACAGCTTTCACGCAAGAACTGACGAACGCGAAGATTTTGAAGAGAGAACTGAATGAGAGAGCGTCGAGATATACTCACTTTGAACTGAAAAACATCGCTATTAATGAAAATAAGTTCCCACTGCTGGCTTAGAACCGCATTGCAGCGATTACAGTGTATTTGTATCATCTTAAGAAAATACTCGAATAAGCACCGCAGGGGGGGGGGGGGGGGCGGCGCTTATTCGAGTAAAAGTTCGAGTAAATATGGTATTTAACATCATTCTTGACAACGTCTTGACAACGATTTTTGCGGTAATAAATGAAACCAAAACATGTTGTATTGATAGCACCGGCTAACCAACATGGAACATTTTCCTACAGGTCAAGTCTTTAACTGTTTCAAGTGCGTTGGTAACATGGAGAAATGTAACAGCAGGAACGCTAAAAGAGTTACTTGTATGACCGGCCAGGACAGATGCGCGAAATTGATGACGAGCAAGGACGGCAAAGAATATAGTATATACGGGTGCGCAACTGATCAGGACTGCATGACGGTTCCCGAATCTTGTGGAGCGGTCGAGAGAGACAACGCCAGGGCAAAGTGTTTAGCGTCCGAATGCTGCAGCACACCGTCTTGCAATACACCTCCAGCTAAAAGTATGGTGCCTCTCTTTGTTATAACATTCAAACTGAATTTTATTTTTGTTAATCTCACCATAGGATCATCTCCAGGATGACCGGTGGGTAGTAGGGTACAATTTCGTTTTAAACTAGCCCTTTAAGTGTTGGTAAGTCATATGGCACGAGAACGGCAACCTGGAGAACAAGCAACATTGTAGGACCTTAAGGGTCTTTTGTATCCGTTTGAATGGGGTCGAAAGTTTTAACTAATTTGAACTGCCTTAGCGAAACAACCTCATCCAGCCTAGTCCAACAAGCTCATTGCTTCTTTCACCAACTTCGTTGTGATATGTCATCTTCAGAATCAAAACTGATAATATATTTCATTTATAATAACTCTCAGATGACAGATTGAAGTGCTATATGTGTCAAAGCACCATTTCCATGGACGACTGCGAACAAAATAGAGAGTCTGGACGCTGCAGAGAGGGAAAAACAAAGTGTGGCAAGTTTACCACTGAATTGATGATGCAAGGAAAGAAACTCATGCTGTATCGAAAGGGATGCCAAAACAACTCGACCTGTATACAGGAAAATGATTTGTACGGCCAGGCTTGTGGGTCTGACGACACCTGCGAATTTAAGTGCTGTGAAGGACATTTGTGTAATGCTGGTTTGTTTGCTTCTGTCAACGTTGTCTCCCTCTTTATATGCGTTTTGCTGTCATGTGCTGTCTATTCGTTACGACTAAGACAGTGTGCTATATGGTAACACCAACGGCAATGCGACAGCTGCACAATATTTACAGGCAATTATGTTAAAGAATAACTCAGCTTTAATAGCACATTTGTAGTAGTTAAGAGACATGCTGTTTTTACTGAGGAAATTACCGCGAGAAGTGTAAGTTAAGCTACAGAAGAAAAAAGCGCCACTTAATGGCTGGTAAATGTTTCCTAGATGCATATTTTGTTCCTGATTTTTCTTTAGTTATCCACAAAGACGAGCACAATAACTACATTAGCGTAGATTTTACAGCTATTAAGCTTTTAGGTCTTAAGATGTTAAGTAAGCGAGTCATTCTCAATATGTGACAATTTTGAACATTGTTTGAAGTTCTGAAATGATCGTGGTATTTAGATCATATTTTAATCATTAACTAGCGATAAAAAGATGTAAGATTACGGGATGCCTTTCAACATGCAAAAGTAAATCCAAGGGGGTAGGGAAGACCCAGTAATCGAATCCCCTCCTCTCGACTCATAAGGCTATGGGAAATTATTCTAGAGATTAACTCATTGTTTTTTACCTCTGGAAGTGCGTCTACTAAGATCTACGAAGCAATGGTGGAAACCATTTCTTTTTCTTAAAGTTACTGTAGAATAACTTTGCTGGATCATTCATTTTGTTAAGATTGAGAATTTTTGCTCTAATTTTATATTTGATCAATAAATTCTTGACAATCTCAAAGTTTGTGTTGTCCTTCTATTACTGGAGTGCTGGTGTTGTTTAATATGTTTTCAGTGAAAAAGGTCACACGCGATAGGTTTTACGTAAATAACAAAGTGAAACAACGTTTTTAGATCCAGAACAGACGCAAAAAACCTATATTTCTAAATGTCTGCTAATTTTTAAAAATATTACCATGACATCTTCTATAGACGTCAACAGCTTGAAATCAGTATGAATACATATCAAATGTTACATGTAAAACCAGGTCGAAAAAGAAAAACTATGATCACAAGAAAAAAAACTTTACAAGATTAAGGTTTGTATAGGTGTACTTTAAACTAGAACACGATTAGCATTGATATTTTTGTATAGCAAAGTTATAATAAACATATAATCTATTAGAAAGCAAGCCATTTTAAAAACGTGTAGTGTTCAGGTATTCATATTAGTCTACGCTGATCAATTTTCTTTTATACCTTGGAAGTGGACTATACAGTGGATGGCCTTTATGTTTGAACTTGCAAAACAGACGATGGTCTTTGTGCGAATTCCAGAGTACTTTCAGTGGTGCAGTTGGGGTGGTGATGTTCACTCGGTTAATATCTTAGGCTCTATTTTTTGTTCCTGGCACTCCTAGGCTGTGTTCAAACTTTACTGGATAGCGCTTTTGCGCCGCGGCGAAAATCATACGGGATAGCGCTTCTGGTCACATATAGAAACGGTTGTGGTGGCGCGATTTCTGGGACGGAGCGAAGCTGCACCACGCCAATCTCTAAAGTGGAGAGTCACATATCGGATACTGAATCGTTCACACTATAGCGGAAGATTTTAGCGAAGTTACCCGACAAATAACTTTGAGTTTTAATCTTAGAAGAGAGTGGGCGTGAAAAAAAGTTAACGCGGCAAAACTGTATTGTATTCCTTTGCTTTCAAGGCCAGATGTTTGGGATTAGCAACTTAAGGGATTGACTTCGAGTATGGCGGACTTAAAGGGATAAGAGCCATGGAAAAGTGTTTGAAAAGTAGTACTCTCACCTAATCCACAATCAAGATGCTTAATTCGCCACATTTTCCAACAACATGCATGGAGGACTCAACTATATAGAGACGCTTCGTGTGCTCATAAATATAGAAACTGTTTTCCATAAAAGCGGAAGTCAGGGAAACACACTGCATGAAGCTGAAGTTACTTATCGAGAGGATATATCGTCGGCAAGAATACAACAGGAAGCTAAATTGCATGTGTATGTTGCATGAGCAGTGGCTCACGATATATTAACATCAGCTCTGATGTGGCAAAAAACCACGCTTCGTCTTGATCAATAAAAAATGCAGGAAAAAGCAACAAAACCTCAATTTGGCCAATATCAAGCTATCTTGACCAAACATGGTTGATCAATGACGCAAATGTATATGAATCGGTACGTATGAAAGGTCTGTCTTCTTCCGAGCTACGTTCACCATTTTCAGCTAGTGTAGTATGCTTATTTTGCAACAAAACAATAAATAATAATAATAACAAAACGCGAAGATGTAAAAAAGCAAGGCCTCTGTAAAATAATTTGAGGAAAACTCCGTCTTGGGAAAGTCTCTTAATAGTACTTATTCAATTTTTTTTGGGCGGGGGAGGGGGTGGGGTTGGGTACTTATTTGAGTTTGAGTGAGAGGGAGAGAGGGCGGTGGGATGGGTGGGCGCTTATTCGAGGCTGGGCGCTCGTTAACTCTTTCTGCTTTTAGGATGGGTGCTTATTCGAGGTTGGCGCTAATTCGAGGTTGGGCGCTTATTCGAATAAATACGGTATACAAGGAACGGATTGGACAATTTACATTTGAGAATGTAAAACATTATAAGTTATGACCTCAAAATTTCAAAATGACACAATGAAGTGACAGATACCCTGCAAGCAGAGGCTACATTTTTGCTGTGCGATCTGTCGTGCAAAAAGTAGCCTCTGCCGACAACCGTTCAAATCCGTCCAGAAATTTGGACGAATAAATTAATGAAACGGGTTTTCTCCTGTTCTTGACCGGTTGAGAGCATTGCGTGAGTCTCGCAAAACTCGTGCCATTTGACGACAGGCCTGACGATTAATTACATACATACATACAAATTTATTGGCTCGTCCCCAGAGGGCTTTTCAAAGTCAATGTTATTGTGATAATATTAAACACAGAAAGCTAAAAACACGAAAAATAATTAACTAACTAAAGGAGGCGTCCAGAAGAAGTCGCCTAAGTTGACGCTTAAAACTTTTAATGGATTCGCTTAGTTTGAGCTCTGGTTGCAACTTATTCCAAAGGGATGTCGCTCTATATTCGAAGGATCTTTGGCCACTAGCAGTGCGCAGTACGGAATTTTGCTTGCGAATCGCGTAACGAATTTTGCGCATGCACGCTAGAAAATTGAAGGGTTGTCGGCAAGCTACTTTTCGCGACGCCATCTCACACAGCGAAAATGTAGCCTCTGCTCGCAGGGTAAGTGACAGAGGGATGGCATTTCCCAATGGTTATAAACTGCCTCTTTAATCACGCGTTTGGAAGATGGTGTTAGAATAATGGCGTAGTTCAAAACACTCACTTGAGTAAAAGTAGCGACATCGCAGAGTTAAGCTAAGTATTTGAAATGTGCCAAGTATTAACCTTAACAAGTAGAAACGTGATGGATGTCATAACCTTCTTAACATGCAAGCCTCTGAGGATGCGGGTTGCTCTTCGCCTCGTATAAAAACCAAGGTTATGCTGGGGTAGCGCTTACGAAGACTAGCGTCACTCTCAGAGAGAGAAAGAGAAGGAGAAAGTAGTATCTCTGTAGGTGATACTTTTAAGTGTGTTCAAAACTAATGGCTGTCATACTAAAAGAGGTAGCGTTAACTACGTATCCACTTAGCATTGGTGTTTTGGCTTAATATTTATCCGCTTCACTTTGATCTGACAGGTTGTGTTTGAGGGTGTTGTAGGCAGGAGCTGCCTTTCGGACATTGCTATCGATGGGATCAAGACAGAAACCTGTGGGGGAGGGGAGGAGCTGACAGAAGTAAGTACTCTCAATCCTGCTTTCTTTCATGTCGTGAAATTAAAAAAAAAAAACAGCCAAACGTTATCAATGTATAACGAATTTCATAGACCGCTTTCATCAGCAGCTATTCCACCACTTTCACATCCGAGCACCACACCAAAAGCGCCAGAGACACCGCCTCCTCCTCTCGGTAAGTTACCAAGAAAGAAGCAGAGAGGGGGTGGGTCATGAGGTTTTGAGCCTTGTGCAAGGGGTGGGTTGTGCAGTTTTCAGCTACCCTTAAGGGGTGGGTCACCCTATTTTATTACATAGATAGGCGCTAACGAGACAGTTGACTACACTTATTATATAGCCAGCTGGAATTATTGCTCAAATCCTCACAAACCTGTTGTGCGAGAAAATACAAAAGGTGACAGGCCACACATCTATACGGGCGTTGAACCCTCTGTTAACTTTTTTTTTTTTTGGCTCTAACGAGCATGTCCTTTAATGATTTTCCTTTTTTGTCAGGAAATGATTGGTGAAGTTATAGTTGGTTTTGTATAAGATTCCATTTTTTCATTTAAGCTTCCTTTATAGTAGACACTGAGGGCTGGTATTGTGTCACGAATGGCAATATTTCTTTTTCGTCCTTGTTGTTTTGTTTTAGGAGTTTAGACTCCCCTTTGTAATTTTATATTTCTGATAGTAGGTTTTCTGTCAAAGAGTGTGGGTAGCCTCCGTCATCAAGCATTTTTTTTAAAATTTGAATTATTCTCCTCAAAGGTTATTTCTGAGGAGTTTTTTGGTAGGATTCTCAAGGCTTCTCCTTTGACAAATCCTTTTTTACCATTTAGAGGGTGACAAGAGGTGAAATGTGTGTGCAAAAAGGTTTCCATTTGTTTGAAATGTGTCTTTGCATCAAGGATAGATTTTTCCTTGAATCTTGTGCCTTTGTATACAACCGTGTCTAAAAATGCAGTCTCAGTGTCAAATGTTTCGGCCGTGAATTCAATAGTTGGGTGATGTAAGTTTGCTTGCAGGGGCACCCAACGAGAATATAGATCAAAATCACTTAAACATAGCATTGTTAAACGTGTTTTAGTATTTAAACGGTAGATATAGGCATATTTTTACCCCCTAAAAATTTTTCATCTGTTCGGATTTCCTAGCTGAAAGTCTAGTGATCCGAAAATAATAGGGATCAAAACTTACTTTTCGAACATTTCAGCCAGAAAAAAGGCTCCCGAAAATTCTAGGTGACCTTTCTAGGGTAAAAATCCATTAAAAATAGGCAATTATACCATTTTTTACATGTTCGAAAATCCTAGGAGAGGCAGGCAAGCAAGAAATTTTACAACAAATGTTTCGAAAATTCTAGATCTCAAATCGCCTTCCGAACAGATATTCTTCCGAAAATTGTCGTTGGGTGCCCCTGTGCTTGTTCAATGAAGGCTTCGATGTCTGGTTTACTCATGTCCCATAGGGAAAAGATATCGTGTATGTAGCATTTCCAAACTGTTGTTCTAAAGACAGTTGTGCTTAGAGTTGTTGTTTCAATATATGTCATGAAAATATTGGCAAAGGAATCAAAAATGCTGTCTTTGTGCCCATTGAAGTTCCATGGTTTCGTAGGTAGTGCTTTCCATTGAAGTGGAACAAATTTTCTTTGAGGATTAATCTAAGCATTTCCGGCAATTAATGTGTAGGAATGGGCTGTCTTTGTAGAAATTTTCATATGCTTTGTGACAGACGATTTCAATATACCCTCGTTTTGCTGTATATTTGTGTCAAGACTCACAACGTCCATCGAAACAAGAAATGTTCGGTTTTTCACATTTGTCTTTTCAGTGAAAGGTATGATTTCTGTGATTTTGATATTGGTTGCAGCAGTGTATCAACAAGTACAGAACAACGTTTTATTGGATTATTAACAGGAAACCAAACATCGATGTTTTACCAAGGGGGTTGGGTCATGCAGTTTCCAACCTTGCTTTAGGTGTGGGTCAGTCATTTTTGTGCCCAAGGGAGGGGGTGGGCCATGTGTTTTTTATCAACCACATTTCCAAATGCTCCGGCCCCCCACCCCCCGCCCCCTATACTTTTTGACCAGTCCTTAAATGTTCAGTTTATTTTACTATCTGTAACAGCTTTATTGCAGTTTTTGCTTATAGGAGCTCAGTCTTGAGGCGTAGATAACTCTACCTCGTGCTGGTATGCGATGGTCCAAGTACTATCTGCCGACTTAAACTTCAAGGGTTTATAGTCAGGGCACTTTTCACTCCTATTATGTTAATATTATTTTTCCATTTTGAAAGACTTGGCGCCCATAAAAGAACAGACACTGTGGGTACAGAACAAGACTTCAGAGTAACTAAAATGATCATGCACCCCTTATATGACAAACCAGTTGGTATGAGCCATGACATCAGTTGCCCTTCTCAAACTGGACCGACCGGCAGCGCTGAACAAGTAAGCTCAGTAGAGACGTAATGCAAATCGTAAATATGTTAAATCTTTGGTATAACAACTTGTTTATCTATGGCGTAAGGACTGTCAAACAGATTTTTTTAAGACAGTGCGAATTGCTAGTGATTGGTTTTTGTCACTGGATTTTACATAGACAGGAAGGTGGCAGGTTAGGGTGAAAAATAGAAAACGAAACAAAAAGACAACAGATCCAGGTGCGGACAATTGAAACCAAGACAGCCCAATCAAATATCTATTCCACCCACTGCGAGATTCATTTCAGTACATAGGTCAAAATCCTTCCTAGAAAGTGGACCATGTGGCCCAAAATAAGGTAGCCTAATCAGGCTCTTAAGGTGTACTTTACTTTTCTCCTCGAAACAGCCCCCAGTTGGCGCTTAAACAAATCTTAGTAAGAGTTTATATGGGTTTAATGATAAATGACAAACTCGCATACTTGCTTTTCATGTAATTCAACAATAGATTCGTCAACTTGGTATGCCTTCCAGGATCCGTTCCAGCTCCTGCAGAAGGCAAGAAATGTTGGATTACCGGCTGGGGAAGGAACAGACCCATTGGAGGCTCCAGTCCAGTTACCTTACAACAGGCGTCAGTGCCTATTGTTGGCCGAAACCGCTGTGAATGGGCTTATCTTGGACGGATTCATGACTCCATGATCTGCGCTGGTCTGGATCGGGGTGGTATTGATTCCTGTCAGGGGGAGATAGTGGGGGCCCGATGGTGTGTGAAGAAGGCGGGAGATTTTACCTTCAGGGAGTAACAAGCTGGGGTCAGGGATGCGCTAGACCAAATAAGTATGGCGTTTATGCAAGAGTGAAATATGTTATGGGTTGGCTCAAAAAGGAGATGACCAGTAACTAGTTATCACCTCTTGAAATCCATGTTCTTCTTGATCTGAAGTATGATTTAGATGAAAATAAAAACGCTTTTAAAATTGTCATGATTTGTTATTTCTTGAAGCTCGATTTTTGTTTTAGAAAAATAACCTACCCTTATAGATTAAGACTGGAATAGTTGATATAGGAAAAGACAGCCAAAAGTCGCCGCATACCACGTTCTCTTCAGGTTTGGGTGAGAAAACAGTAAACAAACAAGAGGAGCAATGGACCGTAACCTATAGAGAATAATGCCAAAGACCTTCGTGACTTCGGGACTTCTGTGTTCCTTTGTATATCTCTACACGAAGCCTCTATATTTGACTTCATGCGGCGAGGCAATAACTCGTCTTGTTGCCATTTCGAGGCCGGTCTTCCCTGCAGGAAAACGGATGAATTTCCCCGGCAAGGGTGGCGGCCAATCGATTCTCGTGTGCAAGTGGCCAACATTATACTTTCTCAGTTGTATCACATCCACCACTTTCAAGACCAGTTGTAAAAGTGGTAAACCCACAGGGTGCGTACCCTTCTTTCAACAGAAAATTCAAGAACTTTTCAAGGACTCCATTCAATGCAAAAAAAGAGCTTAGAGTCTATGTCTTTTTTTAGTTCTTCCACATCAGGAGAATTTTATCCCGAAGGTCTTTGTGTTTCCTTTTCCTTTACCGTTTCCCTTAGCAATGAAATCAAAGGACTTTCCAGTACCGACTGCAATTTTCAAGAACTTTCAAGGCCTTGAATTTTTGTTTTAAAATTCAAGGACTTTTTCAAGGATTTTCAAGGTGCGTGCGAACCCTGGGCGTAGAAAAACATATTCAAGAGATTCAGGGGTCAAGCCCTATTTCTTAATCTCCGATATCTCCTCTGCAGCTGGTCATTCACGTGGTCAAAAAAAACGCCTTGCTGGAAAGGATGGAACTAGACAAAAACCTCCCATCATTTAAAATCGTAATTTCCTTTGTCTGTCTTGTCTCAGTGCATCTCTTGCTCTCCAGTATGGCGGTTTTGTATCACCTGAACAACTCGCCTTCTTACTAAGTCTGGGGCTAGCGGAAATTTAGCAAAGGGAGGGGACAGCATGCAGATACGGATAAACCCACGTTAAAAGAATGAGACAATTTCTTGCATGTATCTTTGATCATTTCCTGCATGAATTTTTCTATCTGAAATTTTTGTGCGAGATTACTACAATCAAGTCATAATATCTTGATAGATTTACGTTAAGAATACATATTTTTTGCTACATTGTTTTAAACTTCAGACGGCCGCCATAGTCTTCGAAACCGTCAAGTGCACCCTCTGTTAGTAAAAGTCTCATATAAGTAGTTTACTTTGGAAAAATCAGTATTCGGTTATACTCTTAGACTTTTACCTCAATAGCGACAAGGGAACAAGAGCGATTCAAAGGAATGTGGGGTACTTATCAGATGTTATTCATTAGATGCTTCTGATGTTATTAATTGGCCGCGGAGGCTCAAATCTTGTGCGTGCGGCTGTATATACTTCCATCTTGTTAATGCGAAATCCAAGTGACTGAGATTTCTCTTCTCCTGTTCTTACAGCTCGTATTTAGCCCAACGGTACGTTAGCGACCGGACGAGCTGAAACTGTAAAATGACAAGAATAAGACAATAAAGACGAAAACGGAACTGAAAATGGTTTGCTTTGGTTGAGACGGCTGGATGTGTGCCCAACCATAATTATAAGTGTCTGGCTTCCTTAATTTACACTACGAAACCGCAAGAAAGAGCTTTGGGTTTGAGATGGGAAGTCATGATGCTGAACCTAGACCTTTTCTCCCGGCAAGAAAACCCGTGGACCTTATTAAAAAAACGTATGAAATTATAGAAATTCCTGACCAATTGAGTGAGATGTATACAAGCTATCGTCATGTCATAAGAAGCATTTAGGCGTCACGACTTTACGCAGTGTTCTAAAGTTTCAAAACAAAGTTTTTGAGTTTGATCTCGGTTTCACCAAATAATTTTGCTTGTTATGTGCAAAAGTACAGTGTTCTATCGCGTATCATTCAAATAAACACCTGCTCGGAAAACGTGATGACAATGACATAGCGTGGTTGAAAGTAATTTACGATCACGGCCTTTAGCAGGAACAATTAAAAGTCATTGTGCTTTCGTTTCGAAATGGAAATCTGAATAATCATGCCGTTCAGTGAATTTACTTGACCCCTTTTAAAACGAAATCTGTTCGCTAAAATCTCTACTGCAGTTTAAATCGAGTATACTGATCCAAAATGGCGATGAAGCAAATTATTGTCCTTATCACAGGTTTGCTTTTCTGCACAGAAGAGGGTAAGTTTTAATGTCGGCAACTTAGATGACCTAGTTTAATCAAAGAGTTCTTATTGAATCGATATGTTTCTATGCAGTTTTTATTCATAGGCAATGAGGTTCGGTCTAGTTCTAGGTCTTTTTACTAACACACAGTCAAAAAGTCTGTTTCTCACCGTAATGGGATATACCCATTGCAGATTAAGTGACTATTAAACGCTTTCGACAGTATTTCTTAAGTCAAAACGTTTTTCTGTCTTTGGAAAAGGTTTAGGGACAATACCGTAAAGTTCCCAAAGTAACGACCCTCCGAAAGCAGCGATAAAATTTCACAGGTGTTAGGAAATGCTAGCCTGTTCCAGGCGTTCAAATCGTGGGGACAGCGTAAGAGATTTGACCACTATCCGAACGTCTGGAAAAGGCTATGGAACTGATGTCAAAAGTAGCGACTTCAAAAGTGATTTCCTTTCTTGCTAGAAATAACTGAAATTATAGTTACACTGAAGCTTCACCAAACTGATCGGATATTTATTTTTTGACGGTTATTATGATCTTTGACATTCCCTTATGTAACTCAAAAGGTACGTTACATCTTTTTTTTAAAAAAGTCTTCCTTTCGTCCGTGAATACTCAAACCGTAATCAGACAATTGCTGGTTTTCGGTGTCACACCATTCAAAATAGGTCAAAATAAAAATCAAAAGCTTTCAATAGATAAAGTCCAGAATCTGGGAAATAAAAAGGACGTAAATATGCAAAGACCCTCGCCAAGATTCAGGCCAGAGGAATATTTCGTATAAGAGATATCCGAAGAAATGTTTTCACAAAATTAATAGAGATTTGTATGGAGACATCCTGCTGGTGCCCATTCGGATGGGCACCAACATGGCGGACGGAAACCAACAGAAACATCTGTTACCGAGTTTTGCTAGAAAACCGTGAATTTATTCTTCGAGGAACTCTTCAAACATTAAAGTGATACTTTTTCTAATACATGAACTGTTTAGATAGCAAAATTCCCTGAAATAAGTCATTTTTTTAACCTACATGACCGCTCTCTTGGCCATCATGTAAATGCAGCGTGACGCAAAAGCTTAGAAATTCAAGCGTACTCTATCACAAAACCAAGAACCCTTTTGAAGCTAAACTTTGTATGAAAATTAGTTTTCTGCTGCTCTAATACATTGTAATTCATTTTAGCGGAGCTCTCAAAAATTTATTTTAATTTTTTTCAAAATCTCTCCGGTCACCACTGTGGAGCCATCATCAGCGTCTCGAAAGCCTCTCTTTCAAGGTGAGGGCGGAATTCTCGGAATCCTGCATTCTGATTGGTCAAGTTGAATCGTTGGGGCAACTTCGTTTACAAGTGTTGTTGTTGTTGTTATTTGTGAATGAGTGAAACAGAGGCTTTATGCATGAGCACTAACTAATTCTGAATTTAATTTATTTTTCAAAGCCTCTGCGGTCATCTCTCTACAAACAACAACTGCTTCTCGAACGCCTTCCAATAAAAGTGAGTATATTTTAACACTTTTTTCGGTTAGCCAGTCTTATTTCTTAGTATTTTGAAATGTTGCTCAGTTTATATGCAGCTATGTGGGCTCGTTTCTTATCATTACGCAACATTGCCCGGTTTTGAAATCACTTAGTCTATTAAAATTCATCTATTTCCACATTTGTATTCGCAATAAGTATTGAAATCGCGAATCCTTAAAGTATATTTAACTTTGTTCTGGTAATAACAGGTATTAGGTTTTAAAGCTTAACAGTCATCACTGTATATGTATAACGAATAACAGCTTCTCTAAAAACTTCCCGAAAAAGTGAGTATACACGCATCTTTTCTCAGTTTGAGAGCTCCTGTAAGGTATTAGGTTTTAAAGCTTAACAGTCAACACTGTATATGTATAACGAATAACAGCTTCTCTAAAAACTTCCCCACAAAGTGAGTATACACGCATCTTTTCTCAGTTTGAGAGCTCCTGTAATTTGAACCAACATCGAGGATTTTCTTTTTTCAATTCAAAGTGGACAGACTGCAAATTGAGGGCCAAATTATAGTAGCTGCTAAAAAATATATATCTGCGTGTCGCAACTGTTCATCAGTAGGATTCGGCTCCAGTAAATCCTATACCAATTGCAGAACATTTTATGAGGAGCCACCCACCATGTGAGCAGAGTGTACACGTCAATTAAATAAATAAACAAATAAAGCGCGTCCTCAAAATAAAATTGTACGCGTACACGTACCGAGATACAACTGAAGTACAATTCTAAGCAATAAATAAGTAATGTAAGGAGACGATGGTACTAAACAAAGGTATCCTGAATGCAGTTTTAGCACACCTAGTGTTTCGTGTAATTTAAAGTGTGATGCCGACTTTTTTTTTTTAAGGATCCACGGCCATCACTGTACAACCACCAACAGCTTCTCAAAAACCTTCCGATCAAAGTGAGTATGTCTTTTTGGTCCAGGTTCATAGTATTTTGCACTTAATTGCTTGGTTTTAGTCTTCCTTTAATTTCCGTCCATGTTTTCAACATCTTCCATTAAAACCTAGCATAACATTTGATCTTATAATTAAAGTTTATTTTTTTAAAGCCTCTCCGGTCACTACTGTACAATCAACAACAGCTCCCCGAAGTTTTCCCGATCAAAGTGATTATATCATTATGTCTATGCGTTTTCATCATTACTATTCTTTGTACTATAATTATAAATTTTAAAAAGGAACTTCTAGAACAAACATCATCATTTCCAGAATTTTATTCTTATGAAGTACAGTGGAACCCAGTTTATACGGGTGTCCGTGAGAGGGGTCCCACTGTACCAAACTCATAAATCCTACTATAGCATTTGACTTGCTGTGTTCTGGTAATACTAAGTATTGATTCTTATTTTGAATTTGATGTTTTTTAAGCCTTAACAGTAACCTCCGTAAAACCAACATCAGCTTTTCCGAAGACTTCCAATCAAAGTAAGTAGGTTTTTATAGTCTTACACAGTTACTTATAATTGGACTTGGTTCTTAGCTTAGTATTATTCATTATTTTGTGGTTTTAGGGCTCTGTAATTTTCACCAAATTCGATATTTTTGTTTTTATGAATACCGTACACAGCCTAATAAAGGAATTTTAGAACGTTTTCGTAACGTATTATATTTGGTTTAATTTCAAAATTTTATATTTCTTTCAAAGTCTCTTCGGTCACCACTGTGCAACCAACTTCAGCCTCTGGAAAGCCTTTCGATCAAGGAGAGGGCAGAATTCTCGAAATCCAGCATTTTGATTGTTCCCGTTGAATCGCTGTGGCAACAATTCGTTTACAAGTTTTGTTGTTGTTGTTGTTGTTTGTGAATGTGCGAAACATGAGCTTTATGAGCACTAGCTAACTCTAAGTTTATATTATTTTTTAAAGCCTCTACGGTCACCTGTCTGCAAACAACAACCTCTTCTCGAACGCCTTCCAATGAAAGTGAGTATAGTTTTACACTTTTTCAGTAAGGCATTCTTATTTCTTAGTATTTTGCAATATTGTTCAGTTTAAGAGCTCTCACTGTTTATTTTCATCTGATAAACAGAAAGTTATCTTCATGATGTACAGATTATACTATGTAATATTTCAAAAGTGTTCAAATGATACCTATAGACCTTGTCACGGTTTGCGACGCCATCATGACGAGTAGGCAAACGCGTGAGACATTACAGTGTTTGTATGAGAATCTAAAGTCGAAAAAACCGCTGTTCTGAACAAAATATCAATTGTAAACTAAAGCTACAAAGCAAAGGATTGTCCTAAAAAAAATTGGGGGCGTACCTGTGCTTAAATTTCTCCAGAGGCTTCTTTAGATTTTCCTTATATTGGTCTGTAATTTTCCCGGGACTTTCTTACAGACAAATGCATAGGAAACTTTCAAAAGTGGTTCTAGGTCTTCTAGTGCATACAACGCCCTCAAATTTTTTCAAGAGAATCCTTAGGAGTGAAGCTTTAGTTTACAAATCATATTTTTTTCAGAACAGCCGTTCTACGGAAATTATTCGACGTTAGATTCTCATACAATCACTGTAATTTCTCACGCTTTTGCCTACTCGTCAAGATGGCGTCGAAAACCGAGACAAGGCCTATTATGATACTCAATACGCAGTTCTACTCGTACGTGTATGCAGTGACATGAAGGTACTGAGCTTGGTCTTAGCTTAGTATTCGAGTTCATTGTAATTGTAATTTGAAAACATGGAAATTGTAATTTGTTTACATGCAAAACACTTAAACGTTCTTATGAACTCGTTAAAACGTGTGCGTTCCAGATCGAATTGGAATTTGGACTGAAGTGTTGGTTTTTGAGGAAAGGGGAAAATCGGAGTACCCGGAGCAAAACCTCTGGGACGAAGGGAGAGAACCAACAAAAAATCAATCCAAATATGGTTTCGACGCCGCGATTTGAAGCCGGGGCCACATTAGTGGGAGGCGAGTGCTCTAATCACTGCGCTACCCTTGCGCCCTTGCGTTGTTTAGGAGCTCCTGTGATTTTCACCAACTTCGAGGATGTTACTTTCATGAACTACCCGGCACAGGTAACCTTATAATGCATTTTGGGCATGTTTCGGTGATACCAAGTGTCTTCCCTTAATTTTCAATTCTTCAGTCTGTCTTAACTTTGCATCCCGCCACCAGCCTAAAAATAGCCAGGATACTTCAATTTGATGGATCTGCATGCTGAAAAAAACAACTCCGAGTGCAATTTACAATCCTTCGACTTTCTTTTTGTTTTTCTTGTATTCTATAAATTCTACTGGCCTAAATCCTTATTATTTTTTTAAAGTCAAAACAATTTACTAGTTGAGGGATTGGAGTTCCTAATAAAAAGCTAGGAGAGTAGCGGGAAAGCATCTCGCGATCATCTCGTCAGAGGACAAAGTATCGATTTGCTTAAGTTAAATTATCTTTTAATCGTGGGAACAACAAGGTAACAGTTCACTCAGAGAGTCAAAGGACGCGACATGGGTCGGCACCCTTTGTAAGCGAGCAAATAGTCACGGGACCAACGGTCTTACGCCGACGCTTTTCAATAGGCGCCATTCCATAGTGAGTATGTTGTTGTAGCCAGAGTTTCCAGTTTTAATAGCGGAGCTCCACGCGCGCGCGAAGAGCGCGCGTGCGGAGCCCCATAGCTAATCAAGTGACCGTACACTGCCCGAGCAACCGACCTTCCGCACCACAGGAACACCAATATAAAACTAGTCAATCAACAGGTAAGCAACCCAATTGCAACGGAAGAAAATCGCATGGCCGCCCGGACTTTTAGAGAGAGAAAAAAACAACAACAAAGTTTTGTCTTTTTCGACGTTATTTTTGATATTTACACTCACGTGGATAACCACAGGCGGCCCAGACATAGTATGTGTTAAATGAATATATTAATATTCATATGGACAAAATATGATGAGTCGTCGAAGCTCCCATGAACTAAAATAGTCCAAAAGTCAAAATATAACAATACAAAGCTAAGATACCTATAACTGAACGTATCCTTGTCTTTCCTGGCCGGTTAAAGTGGCATTTTGTTGAGTTTTGCAGTTGTAGGTACTATCCACTAAAGAAGAATTAAAGGCTGGCCACAAAACCAACGGACCATCTCAACGCGCCTTCACGCGAAGCGCTATAAATTCTAGAATAACTGATGAATCTGCTCGTTTATTACATTTAGCCCTTCTACAACTGCAAGCAAATCTTGTCCTGATGTCAGAGTAGAAATCGCTTTGAATTTCTCATTGCGTAACACACGCGACATTCCCAGCCGCTCCAATTCCAAAAGACTTGTTTCGACAGCTGAGTTAAAAATCGCTCTTGCGTCCGCCATTTCTGAATTCAGAACAATTCTTTCCCGCAGAACTATGAATTTCGCGTCTCTAGTTTTCGCGGAATTTAAACCTCGAACGATTGATTGGGAAGGTTAGAACCAACAAGACTAATTTCAAAATACTAAATATCATTCTTGACAACGAGGCTTGAGGTAATATAACAAAAAAACATATATTGATTAGTACCGGCTAACCAACGTAGAACATTCTCCTACAGGTTTTCCCTTTAAATGTCTCCAGTGCAGTGGTAACATGGAGGAATGTAACAGCATAAGCGCTAAAAACGT
Source organism: Porites cylindrica (assembly GCA_964035525.1). Classification (NCBI taxonomy): domain Eukaryota; kingdom Metazoa; phylum Cnidaria; class Anthozoa; order Scleractinia; family Poritidae; genus Porites; species Porites cylindrica. The sequence goes on from OZ037778.1 coordinate 42,582,375, forward strand.
GTCTTGTGCAATAGGCCAGAACAGATGCTTGAAAGTGATGATGAGTAAAGACGGCAAAGAATCTGGTTTATATGGGTGCGCATCTGATCGGGACTGCAAGATGGCTATCAAATCTTGTGAAGCGGTCAAGGAAAACAACGCCAGGACGAACTGTATGTCCCAATGCTGCAACACAACGTCTTGCAATACACCTCCACCAAAAAGTATGGTGCCTCTCTTTGTTATAACTTTCAAACTGAATTTTATTGTTGTTAATCACACTATAGGATCATCTCCAGGATGACCGGTAGGTAGTAGGATACAATCTCGCTGGTAAGTCACATGACACGAGAACGGCAACCTGGAGAACAAGCAACATTGTAGATAGATAGATAGATAGATATTCTGTTTATTTCACCCACTTGCAGGAATAACTGAATTGTTGGGGAAGGTCATTGTCACATACAATTAACCATTTACATACATTCACTGAAATTTATAAGTTACAAAGTCATTAATTCTTCTGGTATGACCCTGTTGACGTCTTGGAAGTACCTTAGAAGTACCTTGGAACCTTAAGGGTCTTATGTATCCGTTTGAACGGGCTTGAAAGTTTAAACTCATTTGAACCTTAGCGAAACAACCTCATCCAGCCTCGTCCAACAAGCTCTTTACTTTCTTTCGCTAACTTCGTTTCTTCCTTATTTTGTATCAGGTGACCATCACAGCAAATTTCAAAATTTATAAGAGTGCCATAGTGTGTTACAGCCACAAGGGAGCCTCGTTTTGCGTCTCTTTGAGGACCGCAGTCTCTGGAGGCTTCACTTTTTTCGGAAATTAAACACTAAAACTCCACAATATCTTGTACTTTGTTGACAGCTGATTATATATTTAGAAGTGGGTGGGATATGATTGTGCGGGTGGGTGTGGTCTAAATAGGACTGTTGTTGACAGAGATTGACTTTTCGACAAACTGTGCGGTATGTCATCTTCAGAGTCAAAAATCATTATATATTTCATTTATATTAACTCTCAGGCTACAGATTGAAGTGCTATATGTGTGAAAGCGTAATATCAATGGACGACTGCGTGCAAAACACTTGGTCTGGACGCTGCGCAGAAGGACAAACAAAGTGCGGCAAGTTTACCACTGAATTGATCATGCAAGGAAAGAAAGTCATGGTGTATCGAAAGGGATGCCAAACTGAAATGACCTGCCTAAAGGAAAACGATCTGTACGGCCAGGCCTGTGGATCTGATGACACCTGCGAATTTCATTGCTGTGAAGGAGATTTGTGTAATGCTGGCTCATTTGCTTCTGTCAGCGTTGTCTCCCTCTTCACATGCACTTTGCTGTTTATTCTTTACATCTAGGACAGTGCTGTAAGGTAACACCAACGGTTATGTGCCAGCTGCAAGTCATTTACAGGCAATCATATTAAAAAATAATTTAGCTCAGCATATTTAAGGTAGACCTTTTCCGTTAAAAGACATTTTTTACTGAGGACATTACTCCGAGAAGTGTAGGTTAAGCTAAACAAAAAAAAAACAGCACCACTTAATGGCTGGTAAACGTTTACTGAGTGCTTCAATTCCCCGTGATTTTTGTTCAGGTACCCACAACATCGAGCACAAGCCGTAAAGGAAAATAACTAGGTTAGCGTAGGATTTTTTAACAGATGTTCAAGCTTTTAAGTCTTAAGATGTCAAATAAAGCTAATCATTCTGAATATGTGGGGATTCCTTTCAAGAAGCAAATGTAAATCCAAGGGGGTAGGTAGACCCAGGGCGCGGGCCGGGATCCCATTCTCGCCATTCATGAGACTAGGATTTTTTTGTTCGTAAATTAACTCGTTGGTTTTTTCTTCTGGAAGTGCATGTACTAAGATCTACGAAGTAATGTTTGAAACCCATTTCTTTTTCTTAAAGTTACTGTAGAATAACTTTGCAGATTTATTCATTTTGTTGAAATTGAGAATTTTTGTTCCAATTTTGATCATTAAATTCTTGGCAATCACAGAGTTTGTGTTGTTCTTCTGTTAGTGCTGGCGTTGTTATATGCTCGGTGAAAAAGATCATACGCGATAGGTTTTACGTAAACAACAAAATGAAACAGCTTTTTTTAGATCCAGCACTTACACAGTAAGCCTATATTTCTAAATTTCCGCTATTTTTTAAAAGTATTACCGCCACAGCTTCTTCTATTGACGTCACTCTTCCATAATTTTTTCTATTATGGAACGGTTGACGTAAAACCTAGTTTCTTGAAAGGTTGTTAGGCAGCGCGTTATGAAAATGAACCGGAAGATTAAGGCCAGGGCAATAAGGAAAGGAAAATGAATATAAAAACAATTATTTACCATCGAAATTTTTTCATTAACCGCCGAGAACTCAAGAAGACGTTGACCAAACTAAAACACTTATGAGATGACTGTAACATCATCTTCACGTTGTGTAAATACGTAAACACCAGTGTTAACTCTAGAATCAAAGGTTTTAAGGTGATCCATTGTGTAGATACAGAAACTATCGATACCCCTCCCCCTACGGAGGGTAAAGGAAATTCCGAGGGCAGGGGGGTTCAAAAAACGCAATTTCCGAGGGGGTGGGGGGGGAGTGGCTTCTTGAGGTCTTTTTACCGGAGCTCCGAGTAAGACTAGTGAGTTAGCAAAAACTAACAGCTGCTCTGTTGAGCAAGTTCTCAGTTATTTGACTGTTAACGGTCTTTTAAAACAAGAAATATTTTTGCAATCGATGATATTTTATTAGAGGTCGGCTGAATGTTTTTTTTTTCCAGTAGCTATTCATACGGGACCCTTACACCGACTTGTATTTGCTATTCATGGGATTCTTCTGAGTATGCGCAATACAGCTATATCCAAAAGAATATCTCGACCTGCTTCCAATCACTAATTTTTCAACACTAAACTACACAGAATCGAATTCGTAGTAGTTTCGTTGAGTATAGATCTCCTGAAGTAAGGGTCATAGATGAACTATTTCGTGACAAGTAGTGGGGATGTACAGTATGTTCAAAGAGACCCTCTGTTGAACAAAACGAGCAACCAACGCATTGTCTCTTAAAACTTACGCGTAATTTTCTTGCACTGAGTACTTCAGACAACTGACAGGGAGATGTTTGAGCATCAGACTTGCACTCCTGTACTCCGGACTGCAGATGCTATTTTTACGGACTTTCTGGAAGGGCAGGAGTCTGGGTACGAGCCTGGCTGCCAAGCTGCAAATACGCCCGGGAAAAGCGCGGCGAATTTGTATTTCAACCATATCATACCTGGAACTAAACAGCTTTGTGGAAGAATAATCGGAAATCTTTACATCGAGCTTTCAAGATCAACGTTGCAGTCCAAAACATGAGTTTCAAGTCATCCACTTAAAGTATTCCACTTAAATGGACTTCTGACTCGTGAAATAGTGATTTATTCACTCAACATTTTACATTCAATTCATTTGAATATTGCATCTACCCCTCTTGCCGAAGAAAGCAGAAAGGTTTACTGAGAATATTCCATTCCTCTGGAACTGGACGGGATCCCTTATCGAGGGTATTGTGTAAAAAACTTCCGTTACTCAGATAAGAAAGCTAATTTGTCTACAACGTCAATGTGTACTGGAAATATGGAACGGAAAAATACAATGCAGGCATAGAAATAAAATCTTACTAAACAGTAACAATGCAAAACACAGCTTACATATTAACTGTAGCCAAAATGGTGTGATGCATCACATCACGATTTGGTTGTCTTTCTTTCATAATCTAATCAGATGTTAGAGGAAAACTTAGTAAAACATAGCGCGCGTTCTTGCCCTATATAAGTCTTATTGAGCCGTTATGAACAAAATCTTTATTTACGCACGCTCGTGCGTACATAAGATGACGTGGGCATTTTTTTTACCTGGCTGCAAAGTTGTCGTCTTTTATATTAAGTTGCAGTGCAGTTTTCCTTCTCTTTAAAATATGGAAGAAACCAGCGAAGAACTGCCCAATTTTTCAATCGGCATTGACCTTTTAGGTCCTGATCCAACAAGCAGCATAAATAAAGCCAGCAATTATTGGCCGAAAGACATTCACTGGGAACAGAAAAGACACCAATTGGCCATTAACAACATTTAAAGGTAAAATTTCCGTTTTTTTGTTGTTTTTAAATTTGTTATGTACTTTTGTTATCACTGAACAATCCGACTAAAATCAGGAAAATTTCTCTTGCAATAACAAGACAAATTACACAAGAACACATAAATTTATTACTCAAAAAAAAAAAAGACTGCTGCCAGGTCTTCTCAAGTAGCCGTGATGACCAGCCATTGTTCGTAAATGAATATAAAGTATAGGATGACAGTCATCTTCGCTAAAAAACAAGTTTTCTGGATTTCGCCGAGCAAAACATAAACATCTTCTCAGCGCCGGATCCAATCCATACCCCACGACGTCTTACGAACATGTGAGTATTTTAACTTTAGGTGGACTTTAAGACACTTTCATCTTCTTTGTTTCTGCTTAGTTTCAATTGATCGTTAACGAACATATAAGCAAATTTTCTTTCTCAGTTTTACAGAAAGAATTTTCTTTCAAACTAGGCGATTGTGGCGTGTTTGTTACCAGCCAATAGAAGCGTTTGTTTCTCTGTGGAGAGGGTTACGAGAATTTGGCAGTTAATCAAAAAGCAAGCATTTTTGTCAGCTATGTTATAAAAGAATTTGCTCATACTTTTAGCTGTGCGCAACAGGTAGTAAGTCGTTATTCAACGCAAAGCGTCAATGAAGAATATTAAGTAATCAAAGTTTCTTTTTCTCGCCGACAACTATGCTAAGTTTTCTACGACCCTCGGGAGGTATACACGTACGGATTAATGTCTACGTTCTCGGTATTTATCTCGCATGTTGAGACGTCCTACCTGAATTATCAACTGTGTGGAGATTTTGCATTTTCAGCAAGTTTTGTAAGGGTGTGTACTGATGTTAGTTAGTTACGTTCCTGGAGAAGGTGTGGAGTTAACTTTACATAAGGAAAGTGTTGTTGTAGAGGAAATAAAGGAAGCGGAACTGAGATCTGGTCGTGTGCGATATATTTTTGACAGAAATAGGCTCTTTGCACGACTTGATCACGTGATCAACTTTCGGTAAACACGAAAACAATGCACTTTTGAAAGATTTTGTTATCACAAGCTGAAAGAGCATATTAAAATTAGGTAATCTGAGAATTTTCAGCCGTATATCTCAAAAGTAGCGATAGCAACGGCCGCCGAAAGTTGGAAGCATTTGTATGAGAAAAACAACTTTTGCCATCCAGTCACGCTTGCATGGTTTTCCATACAAATCGTTGCAATTTCGAAATTTTCAAAACTGTCATGAAATATTTTCTTAATAAGCATTACAGGTCTCAAATCTCCTTTTAATTCGTAAAGGCAATTTGAGCCCTTAAATGCGTAAAGGAAAGATTTAACGACAGTTTAAAAATTTTAGAATTTACAAAGATTCGTATGGAAAACCATGCACGCGTAACTGGGTGGCAAAAGTTGTTTTTCTCATACAAATGCTTCTAACTTTCAGCGGCCGTTGCACTCGCTACTTTTGAGATAAACGACTGAAAATGCTCAAGTCACCTGGTTTTAATACGGTCTTTCAGCTTGTGCTAACAAACGTTTTCAAAAGTGAACTGTTTTGTGTTTACCGAAAGTTGCTCACGTGATCAAGTCATGTAAAGAGCCTATTATAAATGAATTGGGTTACAGCCACGAGGTCATGCACTTAGCAGACTTCCGCTGAAGAAGTTAAGATGTCTGTTGCATATAAGGAGAAAAGTAAGAGTATTTGTATGTAAGGGTATCCGGAAAAATATAATTTCTTACCATTCCTCCTCATTCACAATTAATGCTCAACCACGACGCCGAGGTGTAAGCTCCCATAGCGTCTTGTTCCTTTTACAGTGAGGGAATGTTTCCGTGTTTCTCAAAAAAAAAAGAAAACCTGCGAGATGTACAGTTAAGATATGACTAGAAATTTCGAAAAGTTATCGTCACGTCATACAAAGCATTGACGCGTTATGCAGTGTTCTAAAGTTCAAAAGAAAAATTGGATTTTGATCTCGGTTTTACCAAATAATGTTGCGTGTTATGTACAAAAATACAGTGTACAGTGTACAGTGTCGCGTATCATTCAAATAAACACCTGTTGTGTACGTGAATGTGCTTAATGACATAACGTGGTTGAAAGTAATTTACGATCACGGCCATGAGCAAGAACAAATAAAAGGCCTTAAGCTTTCGAAACCGAAATCTGAATAATCATGCTGTTTAGTGAATTCTCTTTAAGTCGTAGGTCATAACCGTAAGCAAGAGATTACCTTTCATGAAAAACGCTTGCGTATGCGAGCCTAGACCCCTTTTAAGAAGAAATCTGTTCGCTAAAATCTCTGCCGGACTTTAATCGAGTATATGATCCAAAATGGCGATGAAGCAAATTATTCTCCTAATCACTGCTTTGCTTTTCTGCTTGTCTGTATCAAGTAAACAATGAATAGACTTATAATATCGGCAACGTAGTCTTTTACAAACGCGTCAGTAACAAAACGTGCCCATAAAAACAACTTGCCTAAGTGACTAAAAAAAACTAGTTTAATGACAGAGTTCTTTTTGACTCGGAACCAAATTGTAAGCTTAAATAAACCAAGTTTCTAGACTAAAGTCGCCTGAACACTCGACAATGAAATGTCGACATTTATTGAAAAAAAGATAGGACATACAAACTTTATACGCTCAAGATAAAAACGTAAGATGAAAACAGACCTGAAGTTATGTCAGAGAGATGGTGATGGCGAAAATCCGTGAAAGAAAAAAAAACGTCCATTTAATATAATCCCCGCCCAGGAACTGAACAGTCTTCACCTCTCGTTCTTTTAAAATGTGAGGAGACTCGACATGTTAGACTTTAGACGTTCTGTTTTCGTTAGTGTAACCCGGCGAGGATGAGGTTTCAAGTCCTTTGTCTACGAGTAGCTCTTTGAAACTCCTTGAATTTGAGGGAGAATCCGTACTTCCAATCGCAAATTGCTCTGCTTGCAGTCCGTTTAATTTTACGTAAGCGAAAGACCATCATAAGCCTCACGATTATTTTTTATTCCATCTCTGTTTATATAGCAAATGTTTGAAAGATAGAACCTCGAAACGCCGACAAAAAAACCCGAAAAATATTGATTTACAGAGCAAACCATTTTGACAAGTTTTCATTTCTGACCCGTAATCAGCAATAGCGTTGATGAAAGCGCGCGAAAATAGGACTCACGTTAGTCTGTCACGCATTCTCGTTATAAGTAGGCAAGCGTCAGCATTTTTACTGAGTTCCATTTTATACTCCTTCGAGTTGATTAATAAATCTCTTACTGAACAGTTTAGCGTGTAGTATCAAGGGACACTTTTACTCGTCTCTTGTATTTTGACTTGCCCAACGGGCTCGCCAAAATAAGGCGTGACTCGTAAAAATATCTCACGATACTACACACCAAACCATCCAATAAGATACATATCTTCCATCTCTTTATCCACTTTGCTAGGTTGGCTAAGTCTATACACTCCAATTCAAGTAGCAGCCGTTGATTACACAATAACTGTGGCATAATTCTTAAAACACCCTGCAAAAGACTAAGAAATGGGTTTGTCAGCCCTGTGGCTTGAACAGCCTGAGGCTACTTCTTTCCTTGTCAGGCATAGTTAGTAGGTGATAATGCTCATCTTTGCTGTCCCAGAAAATGGCCTCCATTTTGTCTCACCAGGATGGTCATCTAGAGGAGAAAGACAGACTTATTAGAGATTTTTAATGTCCTCCAACTGGAGTCAAGTTTTATTGAAAAAGAGTAAGATAATGATGTTTTCCAAACATGTCTAATCATGGTAAAGATCCATGCACTGATTCATGAATCTAGTAAAAAAACAGCAACATCCAGCCACGTTCGATTGCTTATTTGATCAACAAGAGTGGTAGGCTTCTGATCATTCCTTTTACAGTTGGGAAGTGTTTCCGTCCAGTGTTTCTCCAGAAAAAAGGCTGCGAGATGTATAGTTAAATTATGACTGGAGATTTCGAAAAGATATTGTAACGTTATACGAAGCATTAACGCGTCGAGCCGTTCGCGCCGTTACGCAGTGTTCTAAAGTTCCAAAAAACGTTTTTGAGTTTCATTTTACCAAATGTTGCGTGTTATGTGCAAAAGAACAGTGTTCTATCGCGTATCATTCAAATAAACACCTGTTGTGTACGTGAACGTGCTGTATGACAGTAATTTACGATCACGACCATGAGCAAGAACAAATAAAAGTCCTTAAGCTTTCGAAACCGAAATCTGAATAATCATGCTGTTTAGTGAATTCACTTATCGTCGTAGGTCATTACTGTAACCGAGAGATAACCTTTCATGAAAAACGCTTGCGTATGCGAGCCTCAACCCCTTTTAAGAGGGAATCTGTCCGCCAAAACTTCTACCGGACTTTAATCAAGAATATGATCCAAGATGGCGATGAAGCAAATTATTCTCCTAATCACGGCTTTGTTTTTCTGCGCAGAAAAGGGTAAGTCTGTATCAAGTAAACAATGGATAGACTTTTAATATCGGCAAAGTAGTCTTTTTTAGACGCGTCAGTAACAAAACGTGCTCATAAAAACAACTTGCCTGAGTAACTAAAAAAACCTAGTTTAATGACAGAGTTCTTTTTGACTCGGTAAGTTTCTTTGCAGTTTCCATTCACAGGCCTTGAGAATCAATCTAGTTTTTGGTCGTTCCACTGATGTTAGCGGGAAAAAAATGAACAAATGTCTTAGCAACACTAACGAATGAACAACAGGTAGCAAGTCGTCATTCAAAGCAAAGGGTCAATGAAGAATATTAAATAGTCAAAGTTTCTTTTTCTCGCCGACAACTATGCTAAATTAGAGTTTCCTACGACCCTCGGGATATATACATGTCTGGATTAATGCCTACGTTCTCGGTATTTATCTCGTATATATTTTGCGACGTTGTACCTGAATTATCCCCTGTGTGGAGATTGTGCATTTTCAGCAAGTTTTGTAAAGGAATGTACTGATGTTAGTTACGTTGCTGGAGAAGGTGTGGAGTTAACTGTACATAAGGAAAGTGTTGTTGTAGAGGAAATAAAGGAAGTGGAACTGAGATCTCGTGGTGTGCAGTTTATTTGTGACAGAAATAGGCTCTTCGCATGACGTGATCACGTGATCAACTTTCGGTAAACACGAAAACAATTCACTTTTGAAAGATTTGGTTAGCACAAGCTGAAAGAGCATATTAAAATTAGGTAACCTGAGAATTTTCAGCCGTATATCTCAAAAGGCCGCGGAAACTTGGAAGCATTTGTATGGGAAAAACAAGTTTTGCCATCCAGTCACGCTTGCATGGTTTTCCATACAAATCGTTGCAATTTCGAAATTTTCAAAATTGTCATGAAATATTTTCTTAATAAGCATTACAGATCTCAAATCTCCTTTTAATTCGTAAACAAGGCAATTTGAGCCCTTAAATGCGTAAAGGAAAGATTTAACGACAGTTTAAAAATTTTAGAATTTACAAAGATTTGTATGGAAAACCATGCAAGCGTGACTGGGTGGCAAAAGTTGTTTTTCTCATACAAATGCTTCTAACTTTCAGCGGCCGTTGCACTCGCTACTTTTGAGATAAACGACTGAAAATGCTCAAGTCACCTGGTTTTAATACAGTCTTTCAGCTTGTGCTAACAAACGTTTTCAAAAGTGAACTGTTTTTGTGTTTACCGAAAGTTGGTCACGTGACCAAGTCATGTAAAGAGCCTATTATAATCGAACTGGGTTACAGCCACGAGGTCATGCACTTAGCAGACTTCCGCTGAAGAAGTTAACTTGTCTGTTGCATATAAGGAGAAAAGTAAGAGTATTTGTATGTAAGGGTATCCGGAAAAATATAATTTCTTACCATTCCTCCTCATTCACAATTAATGCTCAACCACGACGCTGAAGTGTAAGCTCCCATAGCGTCTTGTTCCTTTTACAGTGAGGGAATGTTTCCGTGTTTCTCAAAAAAAAAAAAAAAAAAACCTGTGAGATGTATAGTTAAGATATGACTAGAAATTTCGAAAAGTTATCGTCACGTCATACAAAGCATTGACGCGTTATGCAGTGTTCTAAAATTAAAAAAAAAAAATGGCATTTTGGTCTCGGTTTTACCAAATAATGTTGCGTGTTATGTACAAAAGTACAGTGTACAGTGTCGCGTATCATTCAAATAAACACCTGTTGTGTACGTGAATGTGCTTAATGACATAACGTGGTTGAAAGTAATTTACGATCACGGCCATGAGCAAGAACAAATAAAAGGCCTTAAGCTTTCGAAACCGAAATCTGAATAATCATGCTGTTTAGTGAATTCTCTTTAAGTCGTAGGTCAATAACCGTAAGCAAGAGATTACCTTTCATAAAAAACGCTTGCGTGTGCGAGCCTAGACCCGTTTTAAGAAGAAATCTGTTCGCTAAAATCTCTGCCGGACTTTAATCGAGTATATGATCCAAAATGGCGATGAAGCAAATTATTCTCCTAATCACTGCTTTGCTTTTCTGCGCCGAAAATGGTAAGTCTGTATCAAGTAAACAATGAATAGACTTTTGACTTTAAACGCGCCAGTAACAAAACGTGCCCATAAAAACAACTTGCCTAAGTGACTAAAAAAAACTAGTGTAATGACAGAGTTCTTTTTGACTCGGAACCAAATTGTAAGCTTAAATAAACCAAGTTTCTAGACTAAAGTCGCCTGAACACTCGACAATGAAATGTCGACATTTATTGAAAAAAAGATAGGACATACAAACTTTATAAGCTCAAGATAAAAACGTAAGATGAAAACAGACCTGAAGTTATGTCAGAGAGATGGTGATGGCGAAAATCCGTGAAAGAAAAAAAAACGTCCATTTAATATAATCCCCGCCCAGGAACTGAACAGTCTTCACCTCTCGTTCTTTTAAAATGTGAGGAGACTCGACATGTTAGACTTTAGACGTTCTCTTTTTGTTAGTGTAAACCGGCGAGGTTTCAAGTCCTTTGTCTACGAGTAGCTCTTTGAAACTCCTTGAATTTGTGGGAGAATCCGTGTTTCCAATTGCAAATTGCTCTGCTTGCAGTCCGTTTAATTTTACGTAAGCGAAAGACCATCATAAGCCTCACGATTATTTTTCATTCTATCTCTGTTTACATAGCAAATGTTTGAAAGATAGAACCTCGAAACGCCGACAAAAAAACCCGAAAAATATTGATTTACAGAGCAAACCAGTTTGACAAGTTTTTATTTCTGACCCGTAGTCAGCAATAGCGTTGATGAAAGCGCGCGAAAACAGGACTCACGTTAGTCTGTCACGCATTCTCGTTATAAGCAGGCAAGCGTGAGAATTTTTACTGAGTTCCATTTTATACTCCTTCGAGTTGATTAATAAATCTCTTACTGAACGGTTTAGTGTGCAGTATCGAGGGACATTTTTAACCGTCTCTTGTATTTTGACTTGCCCAACGGGCTCGCCAAAATAAGGCGTGACTCGTAAAAATATCTCACGATACTACACACCAAACCATCCAATAAGATACATATCTTCCATCGCTTTATCCACTTTGCTAGGTTGGCTAGGTCTATTCACTCCACTTCAAGTGTCAGCCGTTGATTACACAATAACTGTGGCATAATTCTTAAAACACCCTGCAAAAGACTAAGAAATGGGTTTGTCAGCCCTGTGGCTTGAATTATAGCCTGAGGCTACTTCTTTTCTTGTCTGGCATAGTTAGTAGGTGATACTGTTCATCTTTGCTGTTCCAGAAAATGGCCTCCATTTTGTCTCACCAGGATGGTCATCTAGAGAAGAAAGACAGACTTATTTGAGATTTTTAATGTCCCCCAGCTGGAGTCAAGTTTTATTGAAAACTAATAAGATAATGATGTTTTCCAAACATGTCTAATCATGGTACAGAGCCATGCATTGATTCACGAATCTAGTAAACATCCGGCAACATCCAGCCACGTTCGATTGCTTATTTGATCAACAAGAGTGGTAGGCTTCTGATCATTCCTTTTACAGTTGGGAAGTGTTTCCGTTCAGTGTTTCTCCAGAAAAAAGGCTGCGAGATGTATAGTTAAGTTATGACTGGAAAGATATTGTCTCGTTATAACAAGCATTCGCGTTCGCGCCGTTACGCAGTGTTCTAAAGTTCCAAAAAACGTTTTTGAGTTTCATATCGGTTTTAGCAAATGTTGCGTGTTATGTGCAAAAGAACAGTGTTCTATCGCGTATCATTCAACTTCAACTTTCAACTTCAACTTTATTTAAATTTGGAAATATAGCAAAAGATACATTGGGACTGGCCTGCAGTTAGCAAGGCTATTCGAAGCAGGCCAGGCTACATAATTTACTACAAACTAGATAAATACAAAGAAATTAGACGTTATATGAGTATATACATTTTACATTAAATAGATACTATTCTACTTAAATGCAAGGACAATATTAAAGTGGAATTTTAAAAATAAAATAAAATGAAAATAAAGGACAAGAGAATGACTTTTTCATTTTCACATTGATCGTATCCACATCAATATAGGAGTCTTCAGTTTCAAGGATATCGAGTAGCATTTCTTTTAGTGATCTTTTAAAAGCTTTCTTCGGTTTTTCTTTAACAATTTGAGGTATCTCATTCCAAATTTTCACCCCAACACGCGAAAAAGCATTTCGTTTGACATTGAGTCGAGATTCTTTAGTATAAAAATGTTCAGAGGTTGAGGTACGTGTGTTGTAAGTATGAACACTAGAAATTCGAGAGAAGAGTTTCGAAATATTATCCGGAGCAGTGTTTTTTATTTACATCATACATAAGACTACAAACGGATTCATAATATTGAGACTGTAAAGGTAGAATTTTTACATTGACAAAAAAAGGTATTGCGTAGTCGTTTGCTTCAGCAAAATATATTAAACGCAGTGCGCGTTTTTGAAGGACAAGAATTTGGTCAAGGAAAGTTTTGCACGCGTTGCCCCAAGAGATAAGACCGTAAGTTAGATAAGGTGTAATTAGTGACTGATAAATATTTAAGAGGGTGCAAGTGGGAACAATATGTCTTAATCTCGCAATTATCCCAATTGGTTTTACTTATTTTATTTGCAACAGAGTGAATATGGGTCATCGAAGATAGATTTTCATCGATTAACAGTCCAAGATAATTAATAACGTTTTTGCGTTCAAGGGTAACATCTTTATTGCTTTCATTGTCAAAAATATTAACCTGGGGATCATAGTTGAGTTTTTTGGGTATGGACGAAAAATGACATACTTTGACTTTTTCATATTCAGGGAAGGTTTGTTTGAAGTCAGCCAGTTATACAAGTTGTGTAATTCTGCATTTACTGTTAGTTCCAGTGTCTTTAAATCTTTATGAGCATAAAGAGCATTAGTGTCATCAGCAAAAAGGAAAAATTGGAGTTTGCTCGAACAATATTGGATGTCATTAATATAAAGCAAGAAGAGAAGTGGACCTAGGACAGAACCTTGGGGTACTCCGCAATTGATATTTAGTTTACTAGATACATGAGATTTCAGTACTTTGTGTGCGATTTAATAAATAAGAGGAAAACCATTGATTGAGAATTCCACGGAAGCTATAATAATTTAGTTTATCAAGTAAAATACTATGATTCACAGTGTCAAAGGCTTTTTTTAAGTCAATAAAAACACCACACGAAAAGAGTTTTTTGTCCATATTGGTTTGTATAGTTTCTACCATATCAAGAATAGCATGTTGGGTTGAGTGAGCTTGACGAAAACCATATTGAGACGAATATAATAGGCTGTGCTTTTCAATAAAGTCTCTCATTCTGTCGTACATAATTTTTTCGAAGATTCAATTGAAATTTGATAATAATGAAATTGGCCTATAATTAGAAGTGTCGGTCTCGTCGTCAGCTTTGAAGATAGGTATAATTTTTGATATTTTAAGTGTTGGGGGGGGTAAGCCCCAAGAGAGACAGATGTATTGAGAATATCTGAAAGAACTGGAGATATGACTTCGCTTGAGTATTTAAGAAGTTGAGTAGGACAGGAGTATAAGCCATGCGATTTGCTGTTTGGTATAGATAAAATTTGAAATTGAATTTCGGATGGAGTTACAGGTCTGAAGAAAAACGAAAGTTCTGGCGAACTAGAGTTTCTTAGGTAGTCTATGAAGGGACGCTCTGCAGGTGGTAGTTTGCTTGCTAAGATGTTGCCAACATTTGAAAAATGTTTATTGAAGATATTAGGTACACGCGAGGAATCATTAGTAAGGTTATTGTTGTTATCTGGGTCTTTTAATTTACTAACAGATTTACACTTTCTTTTGCAGCGATTTAATAATTCATTTATGCCTTGCCATGTTTTTTTCATATTACTTAAATTGTTATTACAAAAGGCGCAGTAATAGTGTTTCTTACTCAAACGTATAAGACTGCAAATTTTATTTCGATAATATTTATACTTTTCCTGATTGCCAATTTGGTACAGTCTGTTTTTTTCGTTGATTGACGTTCTTATACCTTTTGTAATCCAAGGCTTAGAAAACTGTTTAATCCTACGTCGAGAAAGGGTTTTAATCGGTGCATGTTTATTAATAATTTTATTAAAATTTCTATAGAAAGTTGAAAATAGCTCGTCTACATTATTTGCGTGCGTTTTAATGATGCAACTCCAGTCGATCGTAGCAAGGTCGCTGTTAAGACTATCGGGATTGAAATGCGAAAGATCGCGTTTTTTAATTTGCTTCCGTTTAATTTTATCTCTTGTTGATGTCCAAATACAAACTGCGAAAAATGATCGCTGACATCAGTAATGAGATTACCGCTGATTAGCACCTGCTCAGAATTGTTCACAAAAATGTTATCGATTAAGCTTGCAGAATTTTTGTGAACACGTGTTGGTTTGTCAATAGTTGGAAGGAGATAACAACTTTGAAGAGTCAGTAAGAAGTCGCGACTGTAATTACAGGTTTCCATTTTTTGTAGACATAACAACACCTGTTGTGTACGTGAACGTGCTGTATGACATAACGTGGTTGAAAGTAATTTACGATCACGGCCATGAGCAAGAACAAATAAAAGGCCTTAAGCTTTCGAAACCGAAATCTGAATAATCATACTGTTTAGTGAATTCACTTGTCGTCGTAGGTCATTACCGTAAGCGAGAGATAACCTTTCGTGAAAAACGCTTGAGTATGCAAGCGTAGACCCCTTTTAAGAAGAAATCTGTCCGCCAAAACTTCTACCGGACTTTAATCGAGTATATGATCCAAGATGGCGATGGAGCAAATTATTTTCCTAATCACGGCCTTGTTTGTCTGCGCAGAAAAGGGTAAGTCTGTATCAAGTAGACAAGGGATAGACTTTTAATATCAGCGATGTAGTCTTTTTTAAACGCGTCAGTAACAAAACGTGCTCATAAAAACAACTTGCCTAAGAGACTAAAAAAAACTTAATTTAATGACAGAGTTCTTTTTGACTCGGTAAGTTTCTATGCAGTTTTCATTCATAGGCTTTGAGAATCAGTCTAGTTTTTGGTCTTTCCACTGATGCTAGCGGAAAAGAAATGAACAAATGTCCGTAGCAACACTTACGAATAAACAACAGGTAGTAAGTCGTTATTCAAAGCAAAGCGTCAATGAAGAATATTAAATAGTCAAAGTTTCTTTTTCTCGCCGACAACTATGCTAAATTAGAGTTTCCAAGTTATGAATATCGTCGTTTTTTCATAAAGTATTACATAAACTTTTGCAAGTTTTTTTTTTCCAGTGCTATGGTTTTCTTTTCGTGCTTAGAAACAACCGTGATTTGACAGCTCTTGCTGAACATATTGAAATGTTTTTTTAAATGCACTAGAAGAGGGTCTGAATGGGGGGGATCCATTTGTCGGTTGTCGGTTAAAATTCAGTTACTTTGTCGGAAGTCGGTTAAAATTTTCGATTTTTGTCGGTAGTCGGTTAAACTTCTTGATTTTTGTCGGTTGTCCGAAAATCTCAGTTAATAAGTAAAAACGCTTGTTAATTATTAATATTTTTTATGTATTTCACCAAGTTTCAAGACTTTGATCCCTAGGGAAAGAGTAAAACTTATAAGAATGCATCATTTGATTGCACTTAAACTTCATTAACTCTTGTTTGTTTATGCAACATGATCGTCAGGAGCCGATCGGCACCTGTGGTCGTTTATTTCACCATTGTTTGCCAAATGAATATCATGCGTACTGATAAGATCACCAAACCTTTTACTGTAAATGCGAACTTGGTTTCTCTGTCGATTACACGGCACAGTAAAAAGTAATTAATTAATTAATTGACTCTAGCCTTTTGGATACTTAAATTATCAGCTTAGTGAAAAACTGCAAGGGGTGACGGGCTGCACATCTATCCTTTGCCATAATTTTCCTTCCTCAACGAAATAACACTTTAACCCTCGGACATACAAGGGGTGGGGGGGGGGGGGGGGGTGGATGCCACCCCCGTTTAGGTTTTCTGGGATTTTTCCAAGAGGACAAAACATCAGCACCTGACGTTTTCAGTAGATGTTCGTTTATCCTTCGCACGCATTTTGAGAGAAGTTCAGTGATGATCAGTTTCTATGGTTACGAGGTATGACGTAATAAGCAGCAGGTTGTCAAGCCATTTTGAGTGAAAATATATGTTTTTTTCAACTGTTTTCAACAATGAAAGAAAAATCTTGTAGCTAAAATCATGCAAAGTGCTTATTTATGTGTTATTATTCATGTCAAGCAATTACCATTTCTCTTTGTTTTAACCTGATTTCGATCTCTTTGTAATATCCAAGATGGCGGCAAAGATGGCGACCATTGTTGGTGACGTAACAGGCCTCCAGCAGTGCCACCATTCATAAAATATACCTCATCTTGTTAAGAAGATCAAAGGCTTTTCAGTGAAGGCAAAATCGCTTCGAAATACTGCAACATATCAAAAACTCTGGGGAGGGGTTCCATCTACCATCCTCTTGTACCATGGTGGGGGGTATGATTTTGCGCTTACGTCTGAGGGTTAAGTTGGCAAGGTAGTTGGTTTTGTATGTGATAACACTTTTACATTAAAGTTTCTTTTATAATAGACACTAAGGGCTTGTATTGTGTCACGAAAGGCAATATTTCTTTTTCTTCCTTGTTGTTTTGTTTCAGGAGCGCTGCTTTTCTCCTGTGAGTTTTACTTCTAATAGCAATTTTTATTTCAAAATTGTGTGGCCAGCTTCTGTCCATCAACCGCTTTTTGAAATCTGAAATACTTCCTCAAAGGAGTTTGTTCGTAGGATACCCAAGGCTTCTTGTTGGTCAAATCCATTTTAACATTCGGTGGGCAGGGTGGGTGGTAAGAGGTGAAAATGTATATACTGGAAGGTTTCCGTTTAAATTCTTCTTTACGTCAATGATAGATTTTTCTCATTTTTCGTTGAATGTTGTGCCTTAGTTTACAACGGGGTCTAAAAAGATTGTCTCAGTGTCAGATATTTCGGGAGTAAATTTCATAACCAGTAGAGCAGTAAGGAGAAGTAAGTTTACTTGTTCCGTGAATTTGAAGAAATCTACCATGTCTGGTTTACTTATATCCCATAGGGAAAAAATATCATCTATGTAGCATTTTCAAACAGTTGGTTTAAAAACGATTTTGCTTAAACTTTGTGTTTCAATATATGCGGCCATGAAAATGTTGAAAAGGAAACTGCTGTATGTGCTTGTCGCGGTACTGTGCTTTCTTACTGACAGTGCTTTCCATTAATTGGAAAGAATTTTCTTTCAGGATTAATCTAAGCATTTCTCGGACCGAAATAAGAAATATTCAGTTTTTTCACCTTTGTCTTTTCAATAAAATATATAAAGTCGGTAGCATCTTTAAGGACTGTGGCTTCTGTGATTATGACATTGGTTGTAGTAATGTATCCGTATCAACAAAAGAGGAAGTTCTTTCTGTTAGACCATCTGATGAGTCATAAATTTAAAGAAGTTACTTCCTAACGGTTGGAAAAAAGTGCAAAATGCTCTTTTTTTCTGAAACAAATATTGATAATGTCAGTCCATGTCGGTAGTCGGTTAATATTTTTCCTGTCGGTAGTCGGTAATTTTTTACTCGTTTTGTCGGTAGTCAGTAATATTTTTCGCCCTTTGTCGCTAGTCGGTTAACCCCATTCACACCCTCCTAGAACATCGCCATTTTTTTTTTTCAGCAGTCTTAGAACTGACTTGCCGGTTAACGGTCTCTTTATACAAAGCAGAGACCAGGCTCGAAAACGGGTAAAATTCCAGCTTGTCGTTTGGACAAACAACTTTCACATTTTGACTTGCCCGGGACCACTTCTTGCTTGTTTTAGCTAATGATTTAGTTAGAGGATGACATACTTGGCCCCTTGCCCATCGGACAAGTGAGGTTTAAAAGTGATTTGTCCCGGACGACCGGACGGGACTTTATTCAAGCCTCGAGAGACCATGTTATTTTGTACAAGAATTCATCAGGCAATGAACGTTATTCTAACTCAGTGTTCATCGTCTGCATGGCTATATCACTTTTCCTTCACCATTGTAACTTCACGCACGATTTAGTTCTCAAACCGCGGAATGTAAGACAAAATACACCAAGGCTGATTCAGACGCCGAACTTTTCATGTACTTAATTCATTGTATTAGGTTCGGCAAAAGAAAAGTTCGACGTCTGAACCGGGCCTACAGCTCATTACCCTTTGTAGTTTTACCGCCTACCTAAATGCCTTTAACAACTGCTGTCAGAGATTAATAAAACCAGGAGCCTTTTACATCGGTTTCTCAGAAACTCAGAGATAGGACTTTTGTTCGCAGAGTACAGCAATATACATTATCAACAATATCTTTAGCCAAAAGGTTTTTCTCCCCTTGGAAAAAGGTTAAGAGACAATATTGGTGCAGAAATTAGTTCCCCCTCCCATGAAATTTACTGACTAATAACGCAATTAAAATCGGAAGGGAAAAGCTGGCCACAGTACCTTATGGTGACATGCTTGAATTGAAACACACCAGCGGTTTGGAGACGTTTTTGTCTGGCATCAAAGAATCAGCCGACATAACCGGTCACCTCAAAGGTGATTAAAATAAACTAATAAAAGCTACTATAATAGCTACTTTGGAGATAGGTTTACCTAAAAAAACTGTTGGACGCTTAAGGCCCATTTGACGATAACATTATCAAAAATCCGGCCATATATATTGCCACAAAAAGTATCAAGCATTTATTTCGGAACTGAACTAAGAATTTCGCGCCTCTAGTTTTCGCGGGATTTAAACCTCGAACGATTGATTGGGAAGATTAGAACCAATAAGACCAATTTTAACATATTTAATATCATTCTTGACAACGAGGCTTGAGGTAATATAACAGAAAACATACATTGATTAGTACCGGCTAACCAACATGGAACATTTTCCTACAGGTGTTACCTTTAAATGTTTCCAGTGCAGTGGTAGCATTCAGGAATGTAACAGCATGAGCGCTAAAAACGTTACTTGTGAAACCGGCCAGGACAGATGCCTGAAAAAGATGATGAGCAAAGACGGCAAAGAATCTGGTATATACGGGTGCGCATCTTCTCTCGACTGCAGGGCGGCTGAGGCATCTTGTACAGCGGTCGGGGAAGACAACGCCAGGGCAACGTGTACGTCCGAATGCTGCAACACAACGTCTTGCAATAGACCTCTAGCAAAAAGTATGGTGCTTCTCTTAGATTTAATATCCAAACTGAATTTCATTGTTGTTAATCCTACTTAAGATCATCTTCAGGATGACCGGCGGATAGTAGGGTACAAGAGGCCCTTTATAGCTAGCCATTCACGCGGTAGAAAACGCCATCCTGGAGAACAAAAGTCGCACTGGGACAAGACAAACAAAAGAAATTACCATCTAAAATTATGTGTGCCTTTTGTTTGTCTTGTCCCAGTGCGCCCCTTGCTCTCCAGCACGGTAGCCTGCGAGCAAGCTCTCCTATTTGGGCAAGCGAAGACCCGTTTCACTCGCCCAAACAGGAGAGCTTGCTAGCAGGCTACAGCACGGCGGTTTTGTACTTCGTGAATGACAAGCTGCAAAGAGCCTAGTCCGTTTTAAATTGGCCCTTAACATGTTCATAAGTCATATGGCACGAGAACGGCAACCTGGAGAAAAAGCAACATTGTGGTACCTTAAGGGTCTTTTGAATCCGTTTGAATGGGCTCCAAAGTTTTAACAACCTCATCCAGCCCCGTCCAACAAGCTCTTTACTTTCATTCACTAACTTAGTTGCTTGCTGATGTTGTATCAGGTGACCATCACAGCAAATTTCAAAATCTATAAGAGTGTCATAGTGTCTTACAGACACAAGGGAGCCTCGTTTTGCGTCTCTTTGAGGACGGCAGTCTCTGGAGGCTTCACTTTTTCGGAAATTAAACAATAAAACTCCGCAATATCTTGTACTTTGTTGACAGCTGATTATATATTTATAAGTGGGTGGGATATGATCGTGCGTGTGAGTGTGGTCCTAAATAGGACTGTTGTTGACACAGATTAACTTTTCGACAAACTGTGCGGTATAACATCTTCAGAATCAAAAATTATTATATATTTCATTTATAATAACTCTCAGGTGACAACTTGAAGTGCTATATGTGTGAAAGCGCAAAATCAATGGACGACTGCGTGCAAAAAACTACGTCTGGACGCTGCGCAGAAGGACAAACAAAGTGCGGCAAGTTTACCACTGAATTGATCATGCAAGGAAAGAAAGTCATGGTGTATCGAAAGGGATGCCAAACTGAAACGTCCTGTAAAAAGGAAAAAGATCTGTACGGCCAGGCCTGTGGGTCTGATGGCACCTGCGAATTTCATTGCTGTGAAGGAGATTTGTGTAATGCTGGCTCATTTGCTTCTGTCAGCGTTGTGTCCCTCCTCACATGCACTTTGCTGTATATTCTTTACATCTAGGACAGTGCTGTATGGTAGCACCAACAGTTATGTGCCAGCTGCACGTCATTTACAGTAAATCATATTAAAGAATAACTTAGCTCAGCATATTTAAGGTAGACAGGCCTTTCCCGTTAGAAGACATTACTCCGAGAAGTGTAGGTTAAGCTAAAGAAAAAAAGAATAGCACCACTTAATGGCTGGTAAACGTTTATTCTTCGTGATTTTTGTTCAGGTACCCACAACATCGAGCACAAGCTTAAGCCGTAAAGGAAAATAACTAGGTTAGCGTAGGTTTTTTAACAGCTATTCAAGCTTTTAGGTCTTAAGATGTCAAATAAAGCTAATCATTCTGAATATATCGGGATTCCTTTCAAGAAGCAAATGTAAATCCAAGGGGGTAGGTAGACCCAGGGCGCGGGCTGGGATCCCATCCTCGATATCCATGAGGCTAGGAATTTTTTTTTCGTAAATTAACTCGTTGGTTTTTTCTTCTGGAAGTGCATATACTAAGATCTACGAAGTAATGTTTGAAACCCATTTTTTTTTCTTAAGGTAACTGTAGAATAACTTTGCTGGTTTATTCATTTAGTTGAAATTGAGAAGTTTTGTTCTAATTTTTATCATTAAATTCTTGGCAATCTCAGAGTTTGTGTTGTTCTTCTGTTAGTGCTGGCGTTGTTATATGCTCGGTGAAAAAGATCATACGCGATGGGTTTTACGTAAACAACAAATGAAACAATTTTTTTAGATCCAGCACTTACACAGTAAGCCTATATTTCTAAATTTCCGTTGTTTCTTAAAAGTATTACCGCGAAATCTTCTTCTATTGACGTCACTCTTCCATACTTTTTTCCATTATGGGACGGTTGACGTAACCTAGTTTCTTGAAAGGTTGTTAGGCAGCGCGTTATGAAAATGAACCGGAAGATTAAGGCCAGGGCAATAAGGAAAGGAAAATGAATATAAAAACAATTATTGACCATTGAAATTTTTTGATTAACCGCCGAGAACTCAAAAAGACGTTGACCACCCTAAAATACTGATGAATGACTGCAACATCATTTTTTTACGTTATGTAAATACATAAACACCAGTCTTAACTCTAGAATCAAAGGTTTTAAGGTGATCCATTGTGTAGTTACAGAAACTATCGATACCCCCCTACGGAGGGTAACGGAAATTCCGAGGGGAGGGGGGTCCAAGAAACGCAATTTTCGAGGGGGGGGGAGGCATGGCTTCTTGAGGTCTTTTTCCTGGAGCTTCGAGTAAGACTAGTGAGTTATCAAAAACTAACAGCTGCTCTGTTGAGCAAGTTCTCAGTTATTTGGCTCTTAACGGTCTTTTAAAACAAGAATTATTTTATTTATCGATGATATTTTATTAAAGGTCGGCAGAATGTTTTTTTTTTCCAGTAGCTATTCATACGGGACCCCTACACCGACTTGTATTTGCTATTCATGGGATTCTTCTGAGTATGCGCAATACAACTATTATCCCCAAAGAATATCTCAACCTGCTTCCAATCACTATTTTTTCAACACTAAACCACACAGAATCGAATTCGTAGTAGTTTCATTGAATATAGATCTCCTTCAGTAACGGTCATAGATCAACTATTTCGTGACAAGTAGTGGGAATGTACAGTACGTTCAAAGAGACCCTCGGTTGAACAAAACGAGCAACCAACGCTTGTCTTTTAAAACTTAGGCGTAATTTTGTCGCACTGAGTACTTCAGACAACTGACAGGGAGATGTTTGAGCATCAAACTTGCACTCCCGTACTCCGGACTGCAGATGCTATTTTTACGGACTTATCTGGAAGGGTAGGAGTCTGGGTACGAGCCTGGCTGCCAAGCTGCAAATACGCCCGGGAAAAGCGCGGCGAATTTGTATTTCAGCCATATCATACCTGGAACTAGACAGCTTTATTTGTGGGAGAATAACCGAAAATCTTTACATCGAGCTTTCAAGATAAACGTTGCAGTCCAAAACATAAGTTTCAAGTCATCCACTTAAAGTATTCCACTTAAATGGACTTCTCACTCGTGAAATAATGATTTATTCACTCAACATTTTACATTCAATTGATTTAAATATTGCATCTACCCATCTTGCCCATGAAAGCAGAAAGGTTTACTGAGAATGTTCCATTCCTCTGGAACTGGACAGGATCCCTTATCGAGGGTATTGTGTAAAAAGCTTCCGTTACTCAGATAAGAAAGCTAATTTGTCAACAATGTCAATGTGTACTGCAAATATGGAACGGAAAAATACAATGCAGGTATAGAAATAAAATCTTACTCAACAGTAACAATGCAAAACATAGCTTATATATTAAATGTAGCCAAAATGGTCTGACGCATCACATCACGATTTGGTTGTCTTTCTTTCATAATCAGAAACTCATAAGGGGTTGAAACGTTTCACTCGCGTTCAATGCTCGTGAATATTCACTTTTACCATATTTGGAAACCTTAGTGACAGATATCCATTTTCAACAAATGGCTGCCACGCGATCACCAGAAAGTTCAAAAGAATGCTCAGCTTTCTTCTTGTGGAGAAAGAGAAGCTTTTCATCAAGAAATCGTCCTTCGAGGAATTCAACCTTGTTTTCTTCACGACAGAGCGCATGGTCTGTTTTGAAATGCAACCAAGGAAGTGAAGTTTTTGCTGAATTTTCAGGTACACTTTGCACTCTATGGCCGAGACAATTACGTTTTTGAAAGGGACTTTATGTATTTTTAAATGTTTGATAGAGGTTTCATAAATTTTTCTCTTCGGCGCTGAAGAAAAATTACAAAATGTGCCGCGATTTGAGATGGATTTTGTTTTGAATTTTGGAATTTTGCCATGTGTTCAGCCGATTTCACTTGCGTGAACGGATCCACGATCCAGATAGTGTTTTCCGAATTGCGTTAAAGGATTAACTTTTTGGATTTTGAATAAAAATTTTCAAGAAACGGCTTCTCTGTCTATTGTTTTTGCGAAGATGTCAGGTTCAGGTTTTGGACACTTTTCGATACGCAGCTAATGAATTTTATTTGAAAATATTTTTTACCGTTTATTCTAGACTTTTAATATAAGAATTTTAAAAGCCTATTTGCAGTATAGGTTTACTGTGCAGAGGGTCAACGAGCATCGTTATTTGAAGTGACAACTTCAAGAAGTCGCGAGGACGTCAATGAGTTTCATAATGTTATGTTTGGCCCGGGTGGTAAGGCAATGATATCCTGCTCAGTGTTTTGGTAAGATTCCTTGTTTCAACCTTTGAAAGCTTTCTCGGCTTTCGGGAGTTTTTCCCCCGTTTGTCGGCCATTTTTTTCAAGCGGGCGCGGGAACCTGAAGTAAAATTACGTCACGTTGTTTACGAGGTTTGATTGGTCAGTTATCTCTTCTTCTCGTTCCAAATATGATTCTTTCGAAAATGAATAATCACGAGCATCGGACAAAGCAAACATATGAGAGTTACACGTTTCAACCCCTTATGAGTTTCTGTCATAATCTAATCAGATGTTAGCGGAAAATTATATCATAGCGCGCGTGCTTGCCCTATATAACTCTTACTGAGCCGCAATGAACAAAATCTTTATTTACGCACGCCCGTGCGTAAATAAGATGACGTGAGCATTTTTTTACCTGGCTGCAAAGTTGTCGTCTTTTACATTAAGCTCCAGTGCAGTTTTCCTTCTCTTTAAAATATTCGGGAAGAAACCAGCGAAGAACTGCCAAATTTTTCAATCGGCATTGACCTTTTAGGTCCTGATCCAACAAGCAGCATAAATAAAGCCGAATTCAAAAAAACTCTCAATTTGTGGGTTTCGCAAATTTGTCGGAAGACCAGCTGCAGCAATTATTGGCCGAAAGACATTCACTGGGAACAGAAAAGACACCAATTGGCCATTAACAACATTTAAAGGTAAAATTTCCGTTTTTATTGTTGTTTTTAAATTTGTTATGTACTTTTGTTATCACCGAACAATCCGACTAAAATCAGGAAAATTTCTCTTGCAATAACAAGACAAATTACTCAAGAAGACATAAATTTATTACTCACAAAAACAACTGCTGCCAGCTCTTCTCAAGAAGCCGTGATGACCAGCCATTGTTCGTAAACGAATATAAAGTAGGATGACAGTCATCTTCGCTAAAAAACAAGTTTTCTGGATTTCGCCGAGAAAAACATAAACATCTTCTCAGCGCCGGATCCAATCCATACCCCACGACGTCTTACGAACATGTGAGTATTTTAACTTTAGGTGGACTTTAAGACACTTTCATCTTCTTTGTTTCTGCTTAGTTTCAATTGATCGTTAACGAATATATAAGCAAATTTTCTTTCTCAGTTTTACAGAAAGAATTTTCTTTCAAACTAGGCGATTGTGGCGTGTTTGTTACCAGCCAATAGAAGCGTTTGTTTCTCTGTGGAGAGGGTTACGAGAATTTGGCCGTTAATCAAAAAGCAAGCATTTTTGTCAGCTATGTTATAAAAGAATTTGCTCATACTTTTAGCTGTGCGCAACAGGTAGTAAGTCGTTATTCAACGCAAAGCGTCAATGAAGAATATTAAGTAATCAGAGTTTCTTTTTCTCGCCGACAACTATGCTAAATTAGAGTTTTCTACGACCCTCGGGATGTATACACGTACGGATTAATGCCTACGTTCTCGGTATTTATCTCGCATGTTGAGACGTCCTACCTGAATTATCCCCTGTGTGGAGATTTTGCATTTTCAGCAAGTTTTGTAAGGGAGTGTACTGATGTTAGTTAGTTACGTTCCTGGAGAAGGTGTGGAGTTAACTTTACATAAGGAAAGTGTTGTTGTAGAGGAAATAAAGGAAGTGGAACTGAGATCTGGTCGTGTGCGATTTATTTTTGACAGAAATAGGCTCTTTGCACGACTTGATCACGTGATCAACTTTCGGTAAACACGAAAACAATGCACTTTTGAAAGATTTTGTTATCACAAGCTGAAAGAGCATATTAAAATTAGGTAATCTGAGAATTTTCAGCCGTATATCTCAAACGTAGCGATAGCAACGGCCGCCGAAAGTTGGAAGCGTTTGTATGAGAAAAACAACTTTTGCCATCCAGTCACGCTTGCGTGGTTTTCCATACAAATCGTTGCAATTTCGAAATTTTCAAAATTGTCATGAAATATTTTCTTAATAAGCATTACAGGTCTCAAATCTCCTTTTAATTCGTAAAGGCAATTTGAGCCCTTAAATGCGTAAAGGAAAGATTTAACGACAGTTTAAAAATTTTAGAATTTACAAAGATTCGTATGGAAAACCATGCAAGCGTAACTGGGTGGCAAAAGTTGTTTTTCTCATACAAATGCTTCTAACTTTCAGCGGCCGTTGTAATCGCTACTTTTGAGATACACGACTGAAAATGCTCAAGTCACCTGGTTTTAATACGGTCTTTCAGCTTGTGCTAACAAACGTTTTCAAAAGTGAACTGTTTTTGTGTTTACCGAAAGTTGGTCACGTGATCAAGTCATGTAAAGAGCCTATTATAATCGAATTGGGTTACAGCCACGAGGTCATGCACTTAGCAGACTTCCGCTGAAGAAGTTAAGATGTCTGTTGCATATAAGGAGAAAAGTAAGAGTATTTGTATGTAAGGGTATCCGGAAAAATATAATTTCTTACCATTCCTCCTCATTCACAATTAATGCTCAACCACGACGCTGAAGTGTAAGCTCCCATAGCGTCTTGTTCCTTTTACAGTGAGGGAATGTTTCCGTGTTTCTCAAAAAAAAAAAAAAACCTGCGAGATGTATAGTTAAGATATGACTAGGAATTTCGAAAAGTTATCGTCACGTCATACGAAGCATTGACGCGTTATGCAGTGTTCTAAAATTCCAAAAAAAAATGGCATTTTGATCTCGGCTTTACCAAATAATGTTGCGTGTTATGTACAAAAGTACAGTGTACAGTGTCGCGTATCATTCAAATAAACACCTGTTGTGTACGTGAATGTGCTTAATGACATAACGTGGTTGAAAGTAATTTACGATCACGGCCATGAGCAAGAACAAATAAAAGGCCTTAAGCTTTCGAAACCGAAATCTGAATAATCATGCTGTTTAGTGAATTCTCTTTAAGTCGTAGGTCATAACCGTAAGCAAGAGATTACCTTTCATGAAAAACGCTTGCGTATGCGAGCCTAGACCCCTTTTAAGAAGAAATCTGTTCGCTAAAATCTCTGTCGGACTTTAATCGAGTATATGATCCAAGATGGCGATGAAGCAAATTATTCTCCTAATCACTGCTTTGCTTTTCTGCACCGAAAAGGGTAAGTCTGTATCAAGTAAACAATGAATAGACTTTTGATATCGGCAACGTAGTCTTTTGTAAACGCGTCAGTAACAAAACGTGCCCATAAAAACAACTTGCCTAAGTGACTAAAAAAAACTAGTTTAATGACAGAGTTTTTTTTGACTCGGAACCAAATTGTAAGCTTAAATAAACCAAGTTTCTAGGCTAAAGTCGCCTGAACACTCGACAATGAAATGTCGACATTTATTGACAAAAAGATAGGACATACAAACTTTATACGCTCAAGATAAAAACGTAAGATGAAAACAGACCTGAAGTTATGTCAGAGAGATGATGATGGCGAAAATCCGTTAAAGAAAAAAAAAAACGTCCCTGATTTAATATAATCCCCGCCTAGGAACTGAAGAGTCTTCACCTCTCGTTCTTTTAAAATGTGAGGAGACTCGACATGTTAGACTTTAGACGTTCTCTTTTTGTTAGTGTAACCCGGCGAGGATGAGGTTTCAAGTCCTTTGTCTACGAGAAACTCTTTGAAACTCCTTGAATTTGCGGGAGAATCCGTGTTTCCAATCGCAAATTGCTCTGCTTGCAGTCCGTTTAATTTTACGTAAGCGAAAGACCATCATAAGCCTCACGATTATTTTTCATTCTATCTCTGTTTACATAGCAAATGTTTCAAAGATAGAACCTCGAAACGCCGACAAAAAAACCCGAAAAATATTGATTTACAGAGCAAACCAGTTTGACAAGTTTTTATTTCTGACCCGTAATCAGCAATAGCGTTGATGAAAGCGCGCGAAAACAGGACTCACGTTAGTCTGTCACGCATTCTCGTTATAAGTAGGCAAGCGTCAGCATTTTTACTGAGTTCCATTTTATACTCCTTCGAGTTGATCAATAAATCTCTTACTGAACGGTTTAGTGTGTAGTATCGAGGGACATTTTTACTCGTCTCTTGTATTTTGACTTGCCCAACGGGCTCGCCAAAATAAGGCGTGACTCGTTTAAATATTCCACGATACTACACACCAAACCATCCAATAAGATACATATCTTCCATCGCTTTATCCACTTTGCTAGGTTGGCTAGGTCTATTCACTCCACTTCAAGTGTCAGCCGTTGATTACACAATAACTGTGGCATAATTCTTAAAACACCCTGCAAAAGACTAAGAAATGGGTTTGTCAGCCCTGTGGCTTGAATTATAGCCTGAGGCTACTTCTTTTCTTGTCTGGCATAGTTAGTAGGTGATACTGTTCATCTTTGCTGTTCCAGAAAATGGCCTCCATTTTGTCTCACCAGGATGGTCATCTAGAGAAGAAAGACAGACTTATTTGAGATTTTTAATGTCCCCCAGCTGGAGTCAAGTTTTATTGAAAACTAATAAGATAATGATGTTTTCCAAACATGTCTAATCATGGTACAGAGCCATGCATTGATTCACGAATCTAGTAAACATCCGGCAACATCCAGCCACGTTCGATTGCTTATTTGATCAACAAGAGTGGTAGGCTTCTGATCATTCCTTTTACAGTTGGGAAGTGTTTCCGTTCAGTGTTTCTCCAGAAAAAAGGCTGCGAGATGTATAGTTAAGTTATGACTGGAAAGATATTGTCACGTTATACGAAGCATTCGCGTTCACGCCGTTACGCAGTGTTCTAAAGTTCCAAAAAACGTTTTTGAGTTTCATATCGGTTTTAGCAAATGTTGCGTGTTATGTGCAAAAGAACAGTGTTCTATCGCGTATCATTCAACTTCAACTTTATTTAAATTTGGAAATATAGCAAAAGATACATTGGGACTGGCCTGCAGTTAGCAAGGCTATTCGAAGCAGGCCAGGCTACATAATTTACTACAAACTAGATAAATACAAAGAAATTAGACGTTATATGAGTATATACATTTTACATTAAATAGATACTATTCTACTTAAATGCAAGGACAATATTAAAGTGGAATTTTAAAAATAAAATAAAATGAAAATAAAGGACAAGAGAATTACTTTTTCATTTTCACAATGATCGTATCCACATCAATATAGGAGTCTTCAGTTTCAAGGATATCGAGTAGCATTTCTTTTAGTGATCTTTTAAAAGCTTTCTTCGGTCTTTCTTTAACAATTTGAGGTATCCCATTCCAAATTTTCACCCCAACACGCGAAAAAGCATTTCGTTTGACATTGAGTCGAGATTCTTTAGTATAAAAATGTTCAGAGGTTGAGGTACGTGTGTTGTAAGTATGAACACTAGAAATTCGAGAGAAGAGTTTCGAAATATTATCCGGAGCAGTGTTTTTATTTACATCATACATAAGACTACAAACGGATTCATAATATTGAGACTGTAAAGGTAGAATTTTTACATTGACAAAAAAAGGTATTGCGTAGTCGTTTGTTTCAGCAAAATATATTAAACGCAGTGCGCGTTTTTGAAGGACAAGAATTTGGTCAAGGAAAGTTTTACACGCGTTGCCCCAAGAGATAAGACCGTAAGTTAGATAAGGTGTAATTAGTGACTGATAAATATTTAAGAGGGTGCAAGTGGGAACAATATGTCTTAATCTCGCAATTATCCCAATTGGTTTTACTTATTTTATTTGCAACAGAGTGAATATGGGTCATCCAAGATAGATTTTCATCGATTAAGAGTCCAAGATAATTAATAACGTTTTTGCGTTCAAGGGTAACATCTTTATTGCTTTCATTGTCAAAAATATTAACCTGGGGATCATAGTTGAGTTTTTTTTGGTATGGACGAAAAATGACATACTTTGACTTTTTAATATTCAGGGAAGGTTTGTTTGAAGTCAGCCAGTTATACAAGTTGTGTAATTCTGCATTTACTGTTAGTTCCAGTGTCTTTAAATCTTTATGAGCATAAAGAGCATTAGTGTCATCAGCAAAAAGGAAAAATTGGAGTTTGCTCGAACAATATTGGATGTCATTAATATAAAGCAAGAAGAGAAGTGGACCTAGGACAGAACCTTGGGGTACTCCGCAATTGATATTTAGTTTACTAGATATATGAGATTTCAGTACTTTGTGTGCGATTTAATAAATAAGAGGAAAATTATTGATTGAGAATTCCACGGAAGCTATAATAATTTAGTTTATCAAGTAAAATAGTATGATTCACAGTGTCAAAGGCTTTTTTTAAGTCAATAAAAACACCACATGAAAAGAGTTTTTTGTCCATATTGGTTTGTATAGTTTCTACCATATCAAGAATAGCATGTTGAGTTGAGTAAGCTTGACGAAAACCATATTGAGACGAATATAATAGGCTGTGCTTTTCAATAAAGTCTCTCATTCTGTCGTACATAATTTTTTCGAAGATTCTATTGAAATTTGATAATAATGAAAGTGTCGGTCTCGTCGTCAGCTTTGAAGATAGGTATAATTTTTGATATTTTAAGTTTTGGGGGGTAAGCCCCAAGAGAGACAGATGTATTGAGAATATCTGAAAGAACTGGAGATATGACTTCGCTTGAGTATTTAAGAAGTTGAGTAGGACAGGAGTATAAGCCATGCGATTTGCTGTTTGGTATAGATAAAATTTGAAATTGAATTTCGGATGGAGTTACAGGTCTGAAGAAAAACGAAAGTTCTGGCGAACTAGAGTTTCTTAGGTAGTCTATGAAGGGACGCTCTGCAGGTGGTAGTTTGCTTGCTAAGATGTTGCCAACATTTGAAAAATGTTTATTGAAGATATTAGGTACACGCGAGGAATCATTAGTAAGGTTATTGTTGTTATCTGGGTCTTTTAATTTACTAACAGATTTACACTTTCTTTTGTAGCGATTTAATAATTCATTTATGCCTTGCCATGTTTTTTTTCATATTACTTAAATTGTTATTACAAAAGGCGCAGTAATAGTGTTTCTTACTCAAACGTATAAGACTGCAAATTTTATTTCGATAATATTTATACTTTTCCTGATTGCCAATTTGGTACAGTCTGTTTTTTTCGTTGATTGACGTTCTTATACCTTTTGTAATCCAAGGCTTAGAAAACTGTTTAATCCTACGTCGAGAAAGGGTTTTAATCGGTACATGTTTATTAATAATTTTATTAAAATTTCTATAGAAAGTTGAAAATAGCTCGTCTACATTATTTGCGTGCGTTTTA
The DNA here is from genome assembly GCA_964035525.1 of Porites cylindrica. Taxonomy (NCBI): domain Eukaryota; kingdom Metazoa; phylum Cnidaria; class Anthozoa; order Scleractinia; family Poritidae; genus Porites; species Porites cylindrica. The sequence goes on from OZ037778.1 coordinate 42,613,767, forward strand.
ATGATGCAACTCCAGTCGATCGTAGCAAGGTCGCTGTTAAGACTATCGGGATTGAAATGCGAAAGATCGCGTTTTTTAATTTGCTTCCGTTTAATTTTATCTCTTGTTGATGTCAAAATACAAAACTGCGAAAAATGATCGCTGACATCAGTAATGAGATTACCGCTGATTAGCACCTGCTCAGAATTGTTCACAAAAATGTTATCGATTAAGCTTGCAGAATTTTTGTGAACACGTGTTGGTTTGTCAATAGTTGGAAGGAGATAACAACTTTGAAGAGCCAGTAAGAAGTCGCGACTGTAATTACAGGTTTCCATTTTCTGTAGACATAACAACACCTGTTGTGTACGTGAACGTGCTGTATGACATAACGTGGTTGAAAGTAATTTACGATCACGGCCATGAGCAAGAACAAATAAAAGGCCTTAAGCTTTCGAAACCGAAATCTGAATAATCATGCTGTTTAGTGAATTCACTTGTCGTCGTAGGTCATTACCGTAAGCGAGAGATAACCTTTCATGAAAAACTCTTGAGTATGCAAGCCTAGACCACTTTTAAGAAGAAATCTGTCCGCCAAAACTTCTACCGGACTTTAATCGAGTATATGATCCAAGATGGCGATGGAGCAAATTATTATCCTAATGACGGCCTTGTTTGTCTGCGCAGAAAAGGGTAAGTCTGTATCAAGTAGACAAGGGATAGACTTTTAATATCAGCGATGTAGTCTTTTTTAAACGCGTCAGTAACAAAACGTGCTCATAAAAACAACTTGCCTAAGAGACTAAAAAAAACTTAATTTAATGACAGAGTTCTTTTTGACTCGGTAAGTTTCTATGCAGTTTTCATTCATAGGCTTTGAGAATCAGTCTAGTTTTTGGTCTTTCCACTGATGCTAACGGAAAAGAAATGAACAAGTGTCCGTAGCAGCACTTACGAATAAACAACAGGTAGCAAGTCGTCATTCAAAGCAAAGCGTCAATGAAGAATATTAAATAGTCAAAGTTTCTTTTTCTCGCCGACAACTATGCTAAATTAGAGTTTCCAAGTTATGAATATCGTCGTTTTTTCATAAAGTATTACATAAACTTTTGCAAGTTTTTTTTTTCCAGTGCTATAGTTTTCTTTTCGTGCTTAGAAACAACCGTGATTTGACAGCTCTTGCTGAACATATTGAAATGTTTTTTTAAATGCACTAGAAGAGGGTCTGAATGGGGGGGTCCATTTGTCGGTTGTCGGTTAAAATTCAGATACTTTGTCGGTAGTCGGTTAAACTTCTTGATTTTTGTCGGTTGTCCGAAAATCTCAGTTAATAAGTAAAAACGCTTGTTCATTATTAATATTTTTTATGTATTTCACCAAGTTTCAAGACTTTGATCCCTAGGGAAAGAGTAAAACTTATAAGATTGCATCATTTGATTGCACTTAAACTTCATTAACTCTTGTTTGTTTATGCAACATGATCGTCAGGAGCCGATCGGCTCCTGTGGTCGTTTATTTCACCATTGTTTGCCAAATGAATATCATGCGTACTGATAAGATCACCAAACCTTTTACTGTAAATGCGAACTTGGTTTCTCTGTCCATTACACGGCACAGTAAAAAGTAATTAATTAATTAATTGACTCCAGCCTTTTGGATACTTAAATTATCAGCTTAGTGAAAAACTGCAAGGGGTGACGGGCTGCACATCTATCCTTTGCCATAATTTTCCTTCCTCAACGAAATAACACTTTAACCCTTGGACATACAAGGGGTGGGGGGGGGGGGGGGGGTGGATGCCACCCCCGTTTAGGTTTTCTGGGATTTTTCCAAGAGGACAAAACATCAGCACCTGACGTTTTCAGTAGATGTTCGTTTATCCTTCGGACGCATTTTGAGACAAGTTCAGTGATGATCAGTTTCTATGGTTACGAGGTATGACGTAATAAGTAGCAGGTTCTCAAGCCATTTTGAGTGAAAATATATGTTTTTTTCAACTGTTTTCAACAATGAAAGAAAAATCTTGTAGCTAAAATCATGCAAAGTGCTTATTTATGTGTTATTATTCATGTCAAGCAATTACCATTTCTCTTTGTATGATTTTGCGCTTACGTCTGAGGGTTAAGTTGGCAAGGTAGTTGGTTTTGTATGTGATTACACTTTTACATTAAAGTTTCTTTTATAATAGACACTAAGGGCTTGTATTGTGTCACGAAAGGCAATATTTCTTTTTCTTCCTTGTTGTTTTGTTTCAGGAGCGCTGCTTTTCTCCTGTGAGTTTTACTTCTAATAGCAATTTTTATTGCAAAATTGTGTGGCCAGCTTCTGTCCATCAACCGCTTTTTGAAATCTGAAATACTTCCTCAAAGGAGTTTGTTCGTAGGATACTCAAGGCTTCTTGTTGGTCAAATCCATTTTAACATTCGGTGGGCAGGGTGGGTGGTAAGAGTTGAAAATGTATATACTGGAAGGTTTCCGTTTAAATTCTTCTTTACGTCAATGATAGCTTTTTCTCATTTTTCGTTGAATGTTGTGCCTTAGTTTACAACGGGGTCTAAAAAGATTGTCTCAGTGTCAGATATTTCGGGCGTAAATTTCATAACCAGTAGAGCAGTAAGGAGAAGTAAGTTTACTTGTTCCGTGAATTTGAAGAAATCTACCATGTCTGGTTTACTTATATCCCATAGGGAAAAAATATCATCTATGTAGCATTTTCAAACAGTTGGTTTAAAAACGATTTTGCTTAAACTTTGTGTTTCAATATATGCGGTCATGAAAATGTTGAAAAGGAAACTGCTGTATGTGCTTATCGCGGTACTGTGGTTTCTTACTGATAGTGCTTTCCATTAATTGGAAAGAATTTTCTTTCAGGATTAATCTAAGCATTTCTCGGACCGAAACAAGAAATGTTCAGTTTTTTCACCTTTGTCTTTTCAATAAAATATATAAAGTCGGTAGCATCTTTAAGGACTGTGGCTTCTGTGATTATGATATTGGTTGTAGTAATGTATCCGTATCAACAAAAGAGGAAGTTCTTTCTGTTAGACCATCTGATGAGTCATAAATTTAAAGAAGTTACTTCCTAACGGCTGGAAAAAAGTGCAAAATGCTCTTTTTTTCTGAAACAAATATTGATAATGTCAGCCCATGTCGGTAGTCGGTTAATATTTTTCCTGTCGGTAGTCGGTAATTTTTTACTCGTTTTGTCGGTAGTCAGTAATATTTTTCGCCCTTTGTCGCTAGTCGGTTAACCCCATTCACACCCTCCTAGAACATCGCCATTTTTTTTTCAGCAGTCTTAGAACTGACTTGCCGGTTAACGGTCTCTTTATACAAAGCAGAGACTAGGCTCGAAAAAGGGTAGAATTCCAGCTTGTCGTTTGGACAAACAACTTTCACATTTTGACTTGCCCGGGACCACTTCTTGCTTGTTTTAGCTAATGATTTAGTTAGAGGATGACATACTTGGCCTGGCCCCTTGCCCATCGGACAAGTGAGGTTTAAAAGTGACTTGTCCCGGACGACCGGACGGGACTTTATTCAAGCCTCGAGAGACCATGTTATTTTGTACAAGAATTCATCAGGCAAAGAACGTTATTCTAACTCAGTGTTCATCGTCTGCATGGCTATATCACTTTTCCTTCACCATTGTAACTTCACGCACGATTTAGTTCTCAAACCGCGGAATGTAAGACAAAATACACCAAGGCTGATTCAGACGCCGAACTTTTCATGTACTTAATTCATTGTATTAGGTTCGGCAAAAGAAAAGTTCGACGTCTGAACCGGGCCTACAGCTCATTACCCTTTGTAGTCTTACCGCATACCTAAATGCCTTTAACAACTGCTGTCAGAGATTAATAAAACCAGGAGCCTTTTACATCGGTTTCTCAGAAACTCAGAGATAGGGCTTTTGTTCGCAGAGTACAGCAATATACATTATCAACAATATCTTTAGCCAAAAGGTTTTTGTCTCCTTGGAAAAAGGTTAAGAGACAATATTGGTGCAGAAATTAGTTCCTCCTCCCATGAAATTTACTGACTAATAACGCAATTAAAATCGGAAGGGAAAAGCTGGCCACAGTACCTTATGGTGACATGCTTGAAACACACCAGCGGTTTGGAGACGTTTTTGTCTGGTATCAAAGAATAAGCCGACATAACCGGTCACCTCAAAGGTGATTAAAATAAACTAATAAAAGCTACTATAATAGCTACTTTGGAGATAGGTTTACCTAAAAAAACTGTTGGACGCTTAAGGCCCATTTGGCGATAACATTATCAAAAATCCGGGCATATATATTGCCACAAAAAGTATCAAGCATTTATTTCGGAACTGAACTAAGAATTTCGCGCCTCTAGTTTTCGCGGGATTTAAACCTCGAACGATTGAATGGGAAGATTAGAACCAATAAGACCAATTTTAACATATTTAATATAATTCTTGACAACGAGGCTTGAGGTAATATAACAGAAAACATACATTGATTAGTACCGGCTAACCAACATGGAACATTTTCCTACAGGTGTTACCTTTAAATGTTTCCAGTGCAGTGGTAGCATTCAGGAATGTAACAGCATGAGCGCTAAAAACGTTACTTGTGAAACCGGCCAGGACAGATGCCTGAAAAAGATGATGAGCAAAGGCGGCAAAGAATCTGGTATATACGGGTGCGCATCTTCTCTCGACTGCAGGGCGGCTGAGGCATCTTGTACAGCGGTCGGGGAAGACAACGCCAGGGCAACGTGTACGTCCGAATGCTGCAACACAACGTCTTGCAATAGACCTCTAGCAAAAAGTATGGTGCTTCTCTTAGATTTAATATCCAAACTGAATTTCATTGTTGTTAATCCTACTTAAGATCATCTTCAGGATGACCGGCGGATAGTAGGGTACAAGAGGCCCTTTACAGCTAGCTATTCACGCGGTAGAAAACGCCATCCTGGAGAACAAAAGTCGCACTGGGACAAGCCAAACAAAAGAAATTACCATCTAAAATTATGTATGCCTTTTGTTTGTCTTGTCCCAGTGCGTCCCTTGCTCTCCAGCACGGCGGTTTTGTACTTCGTGAATGACAAGCTGCAAAGAGCCTAGTCCGTTTTAAATTGGCCCTTAACATGTTCATAAGTCATATGGCACGAGAACGGCAACCTGGAGAAAAAGCAACATTGTGGTACCTTAAGGGTCTTTTGAATCCGTTTGAATGGGCTCCAAAGTTTTAACAACCTCATCCAGCCCCGTCCAACAAGCTCTTTACTTTCATTCACTAACTTAGTTGCTTGCTGATGTTGTATCAGGTGACCATCACAGCAAATTTCAAAATCTATAAGAGTGTCATAGTGTCTTACAGACACAAGGGAGCCTCGTTTTGCGTCTCTTTGAGGACGGCAGTCTCTGGAGGCTTCACTTTTTTCGGAAATTAAACAATAAAACTCCACAATATCTTGTACTTTGTTGACAGCTGATTATATATTTATAAGTGGGTGGGATATGATCGTGCGTGTGAGTGTGGTCCTAAATAGGACTGTTGTTGACACAGATTAACTTTTCGACAAACTGTGCGGTATAACATCTTCAGAGCCAAAAATTATTATATATTTCATTTATAATAACTCTCAGGTGACAACTTGAAGTGCTATATGTGTGAAAGCGCAAAATCAATGGACGACTGCGTGCAAAAAACTACGTCTGGACGCTGCGCAGAAGGACAAACAAAGTGCGGCAAGTTTACCACTGAATTGATCATGCAAGGAAAGAAAGTCATGGTGTATCGAAAGGGATGCCAAACTGAAACGTCCTGTAAAAAGGAAAAAGATCTGTACGGCCAGGCCTGTGGGTCTGATGACACCTGCGAATTTCATTGCTGTGAAGGAGATTTGTGTAATGCTGGCTCATTTGCTTCTGTCAGCGTTGTGTCCCTCTTCACATGCACTTTGCTGTATATTCTTTACATCTAGGACAGTGCTGTATGGTAGCACCAACAGTTATGTGCCAGCTGCACGTCATTTACAGGCAATCATATTAAAGAATAACTTAGCTCAGCATATTTAAGATAGAAAGGCCTTTCCCGTTAGAAGACATTTTTTTACTGAAGACATTACTCCGAAGCTAAAAAAAAAGAAGCACCAATTAATGGCTGGTAAACGTTTATTCTTCGTGATTTTTGTTCAGGTACCCACAACATCGAGCACAAGCCGTAAAGGAAAATAACGAGGTTAGCGTAGGATTTTTTAAGAGATATTCAAGCTCTTAAGTCTTAAGATGTCAAATAAAGCTAATCATTCTGAATTTGTGGGGATTCCTTTCAAGAAGCAAATGTAAATCCAAGGGGGTAGGTAGACCAAGGGCGCGGACCGGGATCCTATCCTCGCCATCCATGAGGCTAGGAATTTTTTTTTGGTAAATTAACTCGTTGGTTTTTTCTTCTGGAAGTGCATGTACTAAGATCTACGAAGTAATGTTTGAAACCCATTTCTTTTTCTTAAAGTAACTGTAGAATAACTTTGCTGGTTTATTCATTTTGTTGAAATTGAGAAGTTTTGTTCTAATTTTGATCATTAAATTCTTGCCAATCTCAGCGTTTGTGTTGTTCTTCAGTTAGTGCTGGCGTTGTTATACTGAAAAAGATCATACGCGATAGGTTTTACGTAAACAACAAAATGAAACAGCTTTTTTGGATCCAGCACTTACACAGTAAGCCTATATTTCTAAATTTCCGCTATTTCTTAAAAGTATTACCGCGACATCTTCTTCTATTGACGTCACTCTTCCATACTTTTTTCCATTATGGGACGGTTGACGTAAAACCTAGTTTCTTGAAAAGTTGTTAGGCAGGGCATTATGAAAATGAACCGGAAGATTAAGGCCAGGGCAATAAGGAAAGGAAAATGAATATAAAAACAATAATTCACCATCGAAATTTTTGATTAACCGCCTAGAACTCAAGAAGACGTTGACCACACTAAAATACTGATGACTGCAACATCATTCTTCACGTTATGTAAATACATAACTACCACTCTTAACTCTAGAATCAAAGGTTTTAAGGTGATCCATTGTGTAGTTACAGAAACTATCGATACCCCCCCCCCCCCTACGGAGGGTAACGGAAATTCCGAGGGGAGGGGGGTCCAGAAAACGCAATTTCCGAGGGAGTGGTGGGTGGCTTCTTGAGGTCTTTTTCCTGGAGCTCTGAGTAAGACTCGTGAGTTATCAAAAACTAACAGCTGCTCTGTTGAGCACGTTCGCAATTATTTGACTGTTAACGGTCTTTTAAAGCAAGAATTATTTTTTTCATCGATGATATTTTATTAAAGGTCGGCTGAATGTTTTTTTTCCAGTAGCTATTCATACGGGACCCCTACACCGACTTGTATTTGCTATTCATGGGATTCTTCTGAGTATGCGCAATACAACTATTATCCACAAAGAATATCTCAACCTGCTTCCAATCACTATTTTTTCAACACTAAACCACACAGAATCGAATTCGTAGTAGTTTCGTCGAATATAGATCTCCTTCAGTAACGGTCATAGATGAACTATTTCGTGACAAGTAGTGGGGATGTACAGTATGTTCAAAGAGACCCTCGGTTGAACAAAACGAGCAACCAACGCATTGTCTTTTAAAAGTTAGGCGTAATTTTCTCGCACTGAGTACTTCAGACAACTGACAGGGAGATGTTTGAGCATCAAACTTGCACTCCCGTACTCCGGACTGCAAATGCTATTTTTACGAACTTTTCTGGGAGGGCAGGAGTCTGGGTACGAGCCTGGCTGCCAAGCTGCAAATACGCCCGGGAAAAGCGCGGCGGATTTGTATTTCAGCCATATCATACCTGGAACTAGATAGCTTTGTGGGAGAATAATCGAAAATCTTTACATCGGGCTTTCAAGATCAACGTTGCAGTCCACCAAAACATGAGTTTCAAGTCATCCACTTAAAGTATTCCACTTAAATGGACTTCTGACTCGTGAAATAATGATTTATTCACTCAACATTTTACATTCAATTGATTTAAATATTACATCTACCCCTCTTGCCCAGGAAAGCAGAAAGGTTTACTGAGAATATTCCATTCCTCTGGAACTGGACAGGATCCCTTATCGAGGGTATTGTGTAAAAAACTTCCGTTACTCAGATAAGAAAGCTAATTTGTCAACAATGTCAATGTGTAAGGGAAATATGGAATGGAAAAATACAATGCAGGCATAGAAATAATTTCTTACTAAACAGTAACAATGCAAAACACAGCTTATATATTAAATGTAGCCAAAATGGTGTGATGCATTACATTGCGATTTAGTTGTCTTTCTTTCATAACCTAATCAGATGTTAGCGGAAAATTATAGGTAAATTTAGTAAGGACTTTCGTGTTGCCTTTTATAATTGAATATTTTGCCTCTTTCAACGCCTTGTTATTGTATAGTTTATTGTCATGTTATGTTAAATTATGTTAAATAAAAAATAAAATAAAAATAGAAAATTTAGTAAACACGATATAACGCGAACAAAATACTGGCTTGCTCATGGAGGATAAGCCTGTATGTAAATGATGCTGCTACCTCGCTCGGAAGAAGGTAACAAAGTGGTTCGTTATTTTACCTATGTTTTAATATAATTCATAACTTACTTTTTTATAGGTTATTACATGTACGTAGAGGCATCCCGACGAAGGAAAGGCAACGACGCTAAGCTAGAACTGAGATCTGGTTTACCTACTGGAAAATCATGTCTGTCATTCTTCTACAACATACATGGAGGACACAAATATATGGGGACACTTCGTGTGCTCATGAATGGAGAAACTGTTTTTCAGAAAAGCGGGAATCAGGGAAACACATGGCATAAAGCTGAACTTACTTATCGCAAGGGAAGATCGTCGGTAAGAATACAACAGGAAGCTAAAGCGTATGTGTATATATGTTGCATGAGGAGTGGCTCACGATATAGCAACATCAGCTCTGATGTGGCAAGACAAAACACACTTCGTCTTGATCAATAAAAATGTAGGAAGAGGAAAAAAAGCAAAACTAACAACAATTTGGCCGATATCAAGCCATCTTGACCGAACAAGCTTGATAAGTGGCGCAAATATACATGAATCAATAGAAACGTCTGTCTTCTTTAGAGCTAGTTATACCAGGAACAGATTAAACAGTTTACAGACTCTCTTTCCGCACGTTTCAAACTGTGGCACCACAGGTGGCCCTACGTGCCTGAGTCGACTAACCGCACTTATTACGTATGGAGGAACGCACTTTTTCCGTAGATTATAACAATGGGTGACGTCATAGAGTCGACCCTTATGTATATTAATCAAAGGAACGCACACGGAACGCGAAGGGAACGCACTAACAAGGTATATATCTCTGCTGAAGCATAACTACTAAATTCTTTATAAGTGCAAGGAAACTATTATCGACTTTATAATCCTCTCTTGCTTGACTTAATGTTAGCTCTCAAGGGAAACTTCGGTATTCGCTTGAATTCTTAAACTATCACATCAACAGCGAGAAGGAAAAAGAAGGGCGATTCAAAGCAATGTGTACCCTGCGAGCAGAGCTTTCTCTCTTGCATGGCTATTTAGCGTCGCTTGCAGTCGCATAGTTTGTTTTTTTCATACGTCACCAAGAGAAACCTCCAACGGCGTCTAAAACAAAGCAACTACGCGACTGAAGAGCGACGCGAACGACGGAAAGCCATGCAAGAGAGAAACGTTTGCTCGCAGGATAAGGTAATGTGGGGTAACAATCAGAGAAGCTAAAACTATCTCCCTCTGATGTTATTGGCGGCGGTGGATCAAATCTTGTGCGTGTATATATTTCAGTCGTGTAAGGAACGCGCGGGCGCGCTTATCAATGCAGAAGTCCAAGTGACTGGGTTTTCTCTTCTCCTGTTTTTGCAGCTCGATAACAGTTAATGCATTTAGCCCAACGGCGCGTAAGCTACCTGATAAGCTGAAACTGTAAAGTGACAAAAAGAAGACAAACTTGAAACCGGTACTAAAAATGGTTTCTTTCAGTTGAGACGGCTGGATCTGTTCTCAATCATAAGTGCCCATCCTTAATTTCCATTGCGAAACCAGCACAAGAAAGGATCCGTTACGGAAGATGGGAAACATGCTAAACCTAGACTTTTCTCCTGGCAAGAGATAATAATATAGAAATTCCTATCGAATTCCTAGATGTGCTTCTTTCTATTTTTTGCTGAAGTTTCCGCTGAGGTCATACCTTTCCGCATTGTTTTACTCTAAGCATTTTAAGCCGGACGTCACGATCAAAGGCAATATTTCAATCTTAGCTTTTGGCCATAGTAAAACTACTGAGTAAAAGTGCATCTTCCATCTCTTTATCCGTCCACTTTGCTAGGTCGGCTAAGCCTATACACTACACTTCAAGTGACAGTCGATGATTACATAAAAACTGTGGCATTATTTTCAAAACACTAAGAAATTGGGTTTGTCACCACGGTGGCTCGGATTATAGCTTGAGGCAACTTCTTTTCGTGGCTAGCATAGTCAACAAGTTATATTGGGCGCTTTCCATTTAGTCAAAATTTCCGGAATTTCCGGTTCGGCGGTAAATGGAACACGTTTCGTCGGTTCGTCCAACTGGAAAATTCCCAGAAAAAGTGGAAAATCTAAAAAGGTGGTCCCGTTTTCCCGGTTGGAATTTCCGAACGGAATGTCGTGTTCCATTTACGTGTCTCGTAGTTTGTACCAGTTCCAGGTCCACGGTCGGGCACCGCCACGTACCGAGGTTTACGACCAAATGGAACAACTTTTTACCAATCGGAAATTCCACTTTTGCTACCAACGAAATTTCCGGGTTTTTTTCGTAAATGGAAAGCGCCCATTGTTTATCTTTCCTGTTCTAGAAAATGGTTTTGTCTCATCAGCAACGGTCATTCAGAGAAGAAGGATAAACCTATTAAAGATTTTCAACGAATTCCAGTTAGAGCCAAGTCTTATTGAAAACTAGTGAAGATAGAGATGTTTTCCAAATATGTCTAATCACGGTACAGATACATGCACCAAATAGGCTGCGACACGTATAGTTAAGCTGTGACTAGAAATTTAGGTAAACTATGGGTACGTGATAAGAAGCATTGAAGCGTCTCACCCTTGTACGGTGTTCTAAAGTTCAAAAACAATCTTTTTAGTTTGAAATCGTCAAATCGGTGTTACCAACTGTTGTGTCGTGTTATGTGCAAAATAACAGTGTTTTCTATCACGGATCATTCAGTTAAACGCCTTTTATGAAAACGTGCTGACAATGATGACACAGCTTTGTAGAAATTAATTTTACCATCACGGCCATAAGCGAGAACATTTAAGGGTCGTTGAATAACCTCAATAACCATCCTGTTTAGTGAATTCACTTTACGTCATAGGTTAATAATCGAAAGCGAGATTACCTTTTCCGCAAAAGGTTTGCGTACTCGAGCCTCGACACCCTTTAAAATCTACTCAACCTTTGATCGAGTATATGATTCAAGATGGCAATGCAGCAAATTATTCTCCTGATCACTACTTTGCTTTTCTGCGCAGAAAAGGGTAAGTCTGTATCAAGTAAACAATGAATAGACTTTTAATATCGGCAACGTAGTCTTTTTTAAACGCGTCAGTAACAAAAAGTGCTCATAAAAACAACTTGCCTAAGCGACTAAAAAATAAAAGATTAACTAGTTCAATGACAGAGTTCTTTTGGACTCGATAAGTTTTTACTCAGTTTTCATTCATAGGCCATGAGAATCAGTGTAGTTTTAGGTCTTTCCACTGATGCTAGCGAGAAAAAAATGAACAAATGTCTTAACACCACTAACGATTGCACAACAGGTAGTAAGTCGTCATTCAAAGCAAAGACTCAATAAAGAGTAAATAGTCAAAGTTTCTCAGTTTTTCTCGCCGAAAACTATGCTAAATTAGAGTTTCCAAGTTATGAATATGGTCATTTCTTATTTTTTCGAGTCTGATGGTTTTCTTTTCGTGCTTAGAAGCAACAACGATTTTACAAACACTTCAAAACAACTCTTGCATAACATAATAAAATGTTTTTCAAATTCACTAGAACATCGCCATTTTTTAAAACAGCATTCTTAGAACTGACTTGCCGGTTAACGGTCTCTTTATACAAAGCAAAGACCATTATTCATCACGTAATGAACGTTATTCTAACTCAGTGTACATCGTCTGCATAGCTATGTCACTTTTCCTTCACCACTGTTATGTAACTTCACGCACGATTTAGGTCTGAAACCGCGGAATGTATAGACAGTATACACTAGACCTCATTTCGCTTTGTAGTTTTCCCGCCTACCTTCCTCTAACAACTGCTGACAGAGATTAATTAAACCTCAACAAGCACTATTTTAACCAAAGGAACAGTGGCCTTTTTCCTCGGTTTCTCAGAAATAAAGGGTTTTTCGTAGAGTACAGCAATATACCCTTTCAATAATATCTTTAGTCAAAAGATTTTTTTTTGTCATTGGGAAAGTTCAAGAGACAATATTGGTGCCGGAATTAGCTCCCGCTTCTGTGAAATTTAATGACCCATAGCGCGAACAAAATCGAAAGAGAAAAGCTGGCCACCGTACCTTATGGTGACATGCTTGAAATAGACCGGCGATTTGGAAACATTTTTGTCTAGTATCACCATATTCTCTTAGAAAAATTATATGATTAACAACAAAATAACAAAAAACATTGGAATTTTATTTAAGCTTAGACATTATGTGCCTATAAGTACACTCAAACAACTGTATTATACTCTCATATATCCTTATCTAACGTATGGATTAATGAGCTGGGGTACCGCATACCAAACTAAGTTAAATAAAATCAAAGTAAGTCAAAATAACTGTATTCGCTGCATCTTCTTTGCAAATAAAAGAGAAAGTCCCACACCGTACTTTACACTATTAGAAATCTTAAAGTTAGAGAATATCTTTAAATTAAAAATTGGCGCTCTTGTGCATAAAATTCAATATCAAAAAAAGGATACACCTCCTGCCCTCTATGACTTAGTTCAACCGGCTTCAGCTGTCCATAATTATAATACTAGGTATGCCACTAATCAAAACCTGTGCAGACCGTTTTCCAGAACTAATTATGGCCTAGCAAGGTTTAGTGTAGTGGCATCACAGTCCTGGGAAGCTACACCTACGAAAATTAAGTGTCTCCCCTTGAACAGTTTTAAAAAAGAATATAAACTCTTTCTACTTGACAGTCAGGCATCTTGAACAACTCTAATCTGTTACTTAGTTCTATTTATCTAATTATTTAATTTAAATAGTTTTTTTTTAACTAGTACTCTATAACCACCACCCACTTGTAACTGCTCTGTGGTAGTAGCCAACTCGAAAGCTTGGCTCCTTTGGCTGCTACACACTCTTTTCCTTTTTTATGTTTAATTCAATGTATAGTTAGCTCTGTTTTTTACTTTTTCCTTTTTTTCCCTTATTGTTGTATTGTGATTGAATGAGTGTGCACAAATGAACTTGAACTTGAACTTGAACTAGTATCATAGTATCAGCCTACATATCCGAGCACTCCAAAGGGGATAAAAATAGATCAATAAAAGCTACGATAAATAAGGTCAACCAGCGCATTTTTTTTTTCAATCCACCCGACGTTTTGTTTGCCAAGCAAAATACAATCAGAAGCAACTCTCACTATTTTTTTAGAAAATGTTTATATAACGATTATTAGACTAAAATTAGACTACAAGGCGGTCTGAAATCAGTGTTACGAAAAGCAAAGAACTTATAAGCAATTCAATAGTAGGTAGTTTCACATAAAAACCATTTCTCCTTCGCTGGGGACATCCACATTTGAAGAAGGCTGTAGTTTTAGAATGAACACATTCTCCTTGATTCTACAACGACAGTCCGATATAATTAAAGGGACAGGTTCACGCTTCAGCGAATGCTCGTCCGCCATTTCTGAATTAAGAATAATTCTTTCCCGCAGAACTATGAATTTCGCGTCTCTAGTTTTCGCGGGATTTAAACCTCGAACGATTGATTGGGAAGATTAGAACCAACAAGACTAATTTTAACATACTAAATATCATTCTTGACAACGAGGCTTGAGGTAATATAACAGAAAACATATATTGATTAGTACCGGCTAACCAACGTAGAACATTCTCCTACAGGTTTTGCCTTTAAATGTCTCCAGTGCAGTGGTAACATGGAGGAATGTAACAGCATGAGCGCTAAAAACGTGTCTTGCGCAATAGGCCAGAACAGATGCTTGAAAGTGATGATGAGTAAAGACGGCAAAGAATCTGGTTTATATGGGTGCGCATCTGAACGGGACTGCATGACGGCTATGAAATCTTGTGAAGCGGTTGAGAAAAACAACGCCAGGGCAAAGTGTATGTCCCAATGCTGCAACACAACGTCTTGCAATACACCTCCAGCAGAAGGTATGGTGACTCTCTTTGTTATAACATTCAAACTGAATTTTATTTTTGTTAATCCGGCACACTATAGGATCTTCTCCAGGATGACCGGTGGGTAGTAGGGTACAATTTCGTTTTAAACTAGCCCTTTACATGTTGGTAAGTCACATGGCACGAGAACGGCAACCTGGAGAATAAGCAACATTGTGAGTCTTTTGTATCCGTTTGAATGGGCTCGAAAGTTTTAACTCATTTGAACCTCAGCGAAACAACCTCATCCAGACTCGTCCAACAAGTACTTTGCTTTCTTTCGCTAACTTCGTTTCTTGCTGATTTTGTATCAGGTGACTATCACAGCAAATTTCAAAATTTATAAGAGTGCCATAGTGTGTTACAGCCACAAGGGAGCCTCGCTTTGCGTCTCTTTGAGGACCGTAGTCTCTGGAGGCTGCACTTTTTCCGGAAATTAAACACTAAAACTCCACAATGTTTTGTACTTTGTTGACAGCTGATTATATTTTTAAAGGTGGTTGGGATATGATTGTGCTGGTTAGTGTGGTCCTTAATAGGACTATTGTTGACAGAGATTGACTTATCGACAAACCGTGTGCGGTATGTCATCTTCAGAGTAAAAACTGATAGTATACTTCATTTATAATAACTTTCAGATGACAACTTGAAGTGCTTTATGTGTCAAAGTACAACTTCCATGGACGACTGCGAGCAAAACAGTTATCCTGGAAGCTGCGTAGATAACCAAAACAAGTGTGGCAAGTTTACCACCGAACTGATGATACAAGGAAAGAAGGTCATGCTGTACCGAAAGGGATGCCAAACCGAAATGACCTGTAAAAAGGAAAATGATTTGTACGGCCAGGCCTGTGGGTCTGACGACACCTGCGATTTTAAGTGCTGTGAAGGAGATTTGTGTAATGCTGGCTCATTTGCTTTTGTCAGCGTTGTCTCCCTCTTCACATGCACCTTGCTGTCTTTTCTTTACAACTAGGACAATTCTGTATGGTAGCACCAACGGTTATGTGATAGCTGCAGGATATTTACAAGCAATCGTACGAAAGAATAATCCAACTCAGCACATTTGTATAGTAGTTAAGAAACATGTTTTTGCTGAAGAAATTACTGAAAGAAATGTAGGTTTAGCTACAGAAAAAAAGGACCACTTAGTGGCTGGTAAACGTTTTCTAGATGCTTATTTTCTTCGTAATTTTTGTTAAGTTATCCGCAAAAACGAGTACAAAAAGTAAAGCAAAATTAACTACATTAGCGTAGATTTTACAGCTATTTTAGCTTTTAAGTCTTAGATGTCAAATAAAGCTAGTCATTCTGAATATGTCGGGATGCCTTTCAAGAAGCAAAGTAAATCCAAGGGGGTAGGCTCGCCCAGTAGACCCAGGGCGAGGGCCCGTATCCCCTCCTCTCCACTCATAAGGCTATAGGAAATTATTTCATAGATTAACTCGTTGGTTTTTACTTCTGGAAGTGCGTCTGCTAAGATCTACGGAGTAATGTTTGAGGAAAACCATTTCTTTTTCTTAAAGTAAAAGTAGAAAAACTTTGCTGGTTTATTCATTTTGTTAAAATTGAGAATTTCTGTTCCAATTGTGATCAATAAATTCTTGGTAATCTCACAGTTTGTGTTGTCCTTCCTTCTATTAGTGCTGGCGTTGTTATGCACCTATCAATGTTAAGCCGCAGGGGGGGGAGGCCGGGTGTAGGCGGGGGATTTGACGTAACAAGTCTGCCCGTGACAGGGACTTTTGATCATTCGTCGAGTCCCGGGGGTCGGGACTTTTGACTTTAACCGTTAGTGGCCTGAGCTCCACCGACGCCATCTTGGATTTTCGGCGCACTGAGACCTGGTAACCAGCAGACATCAAAATGGAGGCTGCTTCGGTTTCCGTGAAGAAGGTAAGAAATCTGTGAAATTTTGTCGCTTAAAGAGCCCATCGGGTCGTTTTTTGCGTTTTGTTATGTCATCAGTGCCATGATTGATTATATTGCGATATTCTTTTTGTTTTTTAGTACAATTGTTTAATACATATTTATGAGATGTTAATTCATGCGTGGTTGATCACATGGAACTACTTTTTTAGGTCCTTCTTCAGTTTGGCGATAGCCGAAAGGTGTTTGATATCAAAGAACCTGATGATATGAATGAAGTGATTTCAAAAATAAAAAGTATGTTTGCCATAAATGCTAGCAGCGATTTGTTCCTTCAAGAGTATGAAGAAGAGTGGAATGATTGGGTCGATGTCGAGGACGTGGATCACATTAAAGACAGAGCAAAATTACGAGTACATGTTCGTGTTGACCAGGCTGCAGTCAAGGAAAAGCATGCTGTAAGCTTTATCAATTTCAAATCAGAGGTTATAAATATTTCATTTCCATCGTTCCTGTTTACAATTAAAGTAATTAAATGTAAAAGCCAGTATAGATAATTACATCACCCAGTCAAAATGTCACATCTTGGTTTGTTTACAAAGTATGCAGTTCCATTTTTTAGTTACTTTAGGACATAGGTCTGTTGGTACTATTAAAAATCAGAAAAGTGTTACGGACTGAAGTTGAAATAAACTAGTCTTACTTGGTGATGTAGATATGAATAATGGCCATGAGTTATAAACGGATGTCAATTCAAATAAAAGTTATCTGTAGCATAACAATTCATGATAAGATACCAGAATTTCCTTGTTTTGCTGTATTGTTCAATAGTATCAGTTGAGACAGTCTTCAAATTTTTATATACTTTCCAGATAAATTACATGACATTTTTCTATTAAACGGACGTTACATTTTGAAGTTGTTGCTTCTTGCTTTTTACAACTTTATAATTCCTGTATATCCCTATTTTAATTCTTGTTTGACCAATGCCTTGACCTTTTTCTGGAAGAGGAGGGGGATGGGGAATTTGCACTCTTTTGACCAGCAATAACGTCCCTGGGGTCGGGCATTTGAACAGAAAAAATGATCTGAGTTCAAATCCCCCGCCTATGCCCGGCCTCCCCCCCCTGCAGCTTAACATTGATAGGTGCATTATGTTCTCAATGAAAAAAGGTCACACGCGATAGGTTTACGTAAATAACCAAGTAAAACAACTTTTTTAGATCCAGCACACACACCAAAACTATTTTTTAAAGTATTACCGTGATATCTTCTATTGGCGTCATTCTTCCATACGTTTTTTCCATTATGGGAGAGTTGACGTAAAACCTATTTTCTTGAAAGGTAGTTACACAGCGCGTTATGAAAATGAACCGGAAGATTAAAGCCAGGAAAATAAGAAACGGAGAATGAATATGAAAATAATAATTCGCCAGAATTTCTGTGATTAACCGCCGAGAACTCCAGAAGACGTTGAGAAAATATGAAAACTATACCTTTTTTCACCACACAAAAATACTCCTTTTCAGGATGAGTGTAACAAGATCATTCTTCACGTTATGTGAATACATAAACACCATTTCAACAGTTCACATTATGTTATTGCCTGGTCAAAAGCCTTCTTCGTATCCGCTTTTAAAATTTGTTTACGTCACCAGTCAGTTACGCCATTCCATTGTGGTGCACCACCTTCTAAGAAAAGTCCTGGATCCACCTCTGCGTCAGTGCTTTAATGTCGTGAATTGTGCCGTGTGATATTTGCATTCCTTTCCCATCCCGTTTGCTCATTTCCTTGGTCCGGTTACTTACTTCGAACTCTTTTATGATAACCCTAGAAGGTTTGAGTTATCGGAATCAACTGTATATAAAACAACCATTTCACGTTCCAGCTACGTGGACGAACAAAACAGTCCGCGTTGAAAAGGTAACAAATCAGATACTCGACTCTAATAGTTTTGGATTCGTTTAGGTATGCAAACACGAGCGCAGCGCCAGTTTAAGCCTGAGACAGAAAGCCCGTTGCACTTTTCCGGTTTAGAGGCAGAAAGTTTTTATCCAAGACGTATATTGTCTTAAAGCTGAAATGGCCGTTAACTGTACTCGTATGCTGCTAAATAATCACTCCAAATTTAAATGGAATCTTTCTGCCGTTATGGTTTTCAGCTTTATCGGAAAAACGAAAAACAAGCATGAAAAGTGTGCAAGTACTTCTATTTCTTTTGTGGCTGTAACGGGCAGTTATTTACCACTTGTGGTTGAAAAGGGTGTAAAAACGTCTATTGTGACCATACAAATTAAAGCTTATTGAACAGTCTTACAAGGTGGCATTCATTTTAGCCTTTTTCTTGATTCTTTAAGTGTTTGAGGAAGAGGAATACATCACGGGTTAAAAAACTACATAATTATCAATTAAGTGTTTTTTGCCTTGTCATAACTAACAGAGCGAGAAGCACTCACATACCGCTAATTGAAAAGGAGGGTTGCCGAACTGTTGTCTAAACGTGAGTTTGGAACGTCGGGTCACGAACATTACAACCAACA
This sequence comes from Porites cylindrica, assembly GCA_964035525.1. NCBI lineage: Eukaryota > Metazoa > Cnidaria > Anthozoa > Scleractinia > Poritidae > Porites > Porites cylindrica. The sequence goes on from OZ037778.1 coordinate 42,632,596, forward strand.
CTTTATTTTGAAAATGATGAAGCAAATGGTCTTCTTCGCGTTCACGCTGCTTTGTTTAGTACAACAAGGTAAGTACCTCAAAACCCGAAACAGTTCCGTGGTTTAAAAAAGCCGCATCAGCCTTTATAGAACTTCAGTGCTTGGTTTAAAACGGCTAATGCGAAATAGTGCACTTGCTTATATTCTACCGTGTTCATGGTCTACAAATAGGTTTCTAGCTCATTACAGGAAAAATTCCAAAAACAATAGTATAGGGAAGAAGAAATGAAATGTTCGCTAAAGCTAATAATTATTCAGGTGATTGAGCAGTTTTCGACTGTTGAATGACTTTCTACTCATGCACTCGTCTAAAAACGATCGGCTTTCAAAGGGTAGATTTGAAAATACGTTTTCATTTTAGTCAAAAATAAAAAGGGGAAATAAGCAAAAAAACCTAAATAAAAGAATGCCGGATCTCAGAACAGTAAAAACCCGCGACTAAGAACCTGCATTTTGGCAATTTAGCCTAAACAGATTCCTAGATAAACGGTAATAAGCACAAATTTAGGTTCTGAAACAGATTCTTCTTTTCTGAAGAAAAATACATTGTAGCCAAGAGGATTAAGTGGTATTCAGCTTATTCCTTACATAAAATCTACATAACATAACATTCTAGTTGGAGTGATAGGCCACATATGTCTCCAAGAGGATCTTGAACGTTGACTTTAAAATATTATTTGCCCGATTCATCGTGAACAGAAATTTCTTTATAGATTCTAGAAAATAATAACTTGCTTTAATTTTAGGCTAAAAGGGTTCTTATATAAAGGTGGGCCCAACTGGCAAATTTTAGCCTTACAAGGACCAGGTTTTTACTGTACTACAAGTTTAGCGGAAAGTAAGGAAGTAGTTTACGTAGTTGCGTAATGATCAAAACGAGGTCTTCCTTTTGTGGTTAAGCTGTGAGGAACTGTTACCTTAAGGTTTCCTTCAATTTAAAAATGCTCTACATTCGGTTTAAATAAATAAGTCAAAATAAAAAGGGCACCGAGGCTCTAAGGCTTTGAATTGTTAGTACTCACACCAAGTTCTGCACGTACAACAGCATTTTGCAATGGAATGGACGAACTAAAATGCCTTAGCAATACTGTAATGAGCCCTTTCACTCTCAACTTGGTACGTTATACAGACTGAACCAACGAGACAACTTGGGAACACTTTGTTTTTATTAGTCAGTGATTTTACTTGAACCTTGAAACAGATACTAACAAATATTGCAAAAACGCAAGAGGTACACAAAAGAAGACAATGGAATAAGTGCGTAATAGTGCGTAGCATTCAGTGCCGTAGCCAGACCAAACGGCCAACCGAGGCAGGCGGAAGTTGCTAAGGGGGTTCGGGGGCATGCCCCCCCCCCCCCCCCCGAGAAATTTTGAATTTTAGTCTCTCGGAAATGCGATTTGCAGCGTTTTCTGGGCCTTTCGGTAACTTTTTTTCGAGTTAATTTGAGTGGAATTTAAAAAGCAATAATCAGAAACAAGCTACATAATCTGGGTGACCGTTAACCTCGCCAATGGTTTTGATCAGTATTTGTTCAAAAAAAATTTGAGTTAACGTACGTAGCCCCTTGAGATCGATGATATGGTAATTTTTTCATAGTATATTGACTGAATTGCTGAATTCTTTGTAATATCATGATGCGTTAAAAATATCCGATGATCGCTTATGTAAAATAAAAATGATCGGCGAAATTCGTCAAAATTTTACCGAGGCGAGTGCCTCGGTTGGCCTCATACTAGCTACGGCGCTGGCATTCTAGCTACTAACCGTCTCACGAGTGGTTAAGTAAAATCACTCCAAAAGCGACGGAAATCGAGGCAAAGGCAAAAATTGACATTTCGATCTCTGCATTTTTGTCAGAGTGGATGTTTCTTCAGGGATATTAGGAAGCTTAAGCAACGACGATGAGAAGGCAACGAAAACGGCAAAAAAGCAAAGGTTTAGATTAACATAACAACAATATTGCACCTGCTTCACGCTTTTTCGTTCATTTGTTACCCGTCGTTGCACGGTCACAACCTAAAATTTCACGTTTTGTCCAAGACGGGAAAACAAGAAAACATCTTTCTTTTTCTTTTCCTGAACTTTCATACAATCATTTAGAATTCCACTTTAAAAAAAATTGCCAGCAATTGACGAATTCAACGAGATGGAATAAGCGCGATAAAGTTTGAGACAGCGCGAATTCACTTGTTAAGTGACGTTTTCGTAGCCGTCGTTGTTGCTTAAATTCCCTATTAAAGAGAAGCAAAATACGGCAGCCAAGGTGAAAATTGTCACTCGCAAGGAAGGATAATAGGAAATTACTCGTAGTCTTCAAAGAACCTTGAGAAGTGCTCAAAGTTTAATTGACTTATATATAGTGACAGTCTGCCCCCCCTTAAATCTTGCTCTACATACCTACTGTTTTCAAATGCTACAATAACGTATGCAGGGGGGGGGGGGGGGGGGGGGACAGACCGTACTGTACCATGAGGGAATCGAATGTAGTCAATGGGGCTTGTTTGGATGCACATGACTGCTAACGACTCAAAAAATTACAACTCATGATGACTTCAACGTCCATTTTTCTTCCAAACGCAGGATGGTCGACTCTACAATGTTATAAGTGCACAGGGGACATCGAGACATGTAACGAAAAAAACGCAGAAAGAGTGATGTGCTCCGACGGAAAGGATTACTGCGGCTCCGTGGTGACGAATACTGACCCTGGCATCAACTTTCAGTTTGCTTGCGCAAGCACGTTGGACTGCAAAGCTGCCCGGGCTTCCTGCAAAGCAAAAATGGAAAATAATCCAGGGGTGTCGTGTAATGCCACTTGCTGTGACTCTAATTTTTGCGTGAAGCCTTACGCTAAAGGTAAGTTGATATTTCCCAACAAAAAGGCTCGTTCCAGAAACCTCTAGAACAATGACAGGCCACTGGGGACGTTTCTAGGAACGTCTGCGTCTCAGCGGCAGAAATCCCATACTGATGATGGCAAATCAATGTTAACATAATAAATTCGGTAGTTATGGGGTTCCAAATGCAAATTTGTTCAATTTTACGTTTCTCCTGGTCGATTTTGGTAAAGTGTTGTGTTCATCTGCGAACGAGCTGCAGAAAAACTCAAATGCCTTTTCTAGAGAATACTATATTCCACAAATATTGACTATTTTGTTTGAGATTCATTGCGTTTACATTTGACCTTTTGTCTGTCATTCGTAAACAATAGCTAAAACAATGTAACTACTCCGTCGACCAATCAGCGCTTCTGACCAGATTTCGGACAGATTTTACGTCATCAGTATGGAATTTCTATCGCTGAGTCGCAGACGTTCCTCCTCGCGAAACATCCCCAGCGGCGAATGATTCTAATGATTCTGAACTTGTGGCCAAGAGCCGTTCCTACAATAGGTTTTGGACATGTTAAAATATTATCTTGTTGCTTTGTGCAAAACAGATGTTTCGATTTTGATTTTCGCCATGCCTTTTACGTTGTAATGGAGAAATAACAAACTGCTATACATCATTTGACGACTTTGGAAACAAAATGAGAAGCTAATATATCCATAGGTTTTCTTGCTCTAGTGTGCGGATCAAGTGACGATACCAAAAGGAATATTCTCTTTTAAAACTCGGGATATTCGGGATATCCATCATAACATCCACGCATCTTGTATTTTAAATACATCAGAAGATCCAATCTCCCATGTTAATTAGTCATGTAATTCATACTCTGAAAAAGAATAATCAAACGCGCCAGTAGTGAAGTTTTAAGGAATGGCATGTACCGTTATTTTTTTCAGAGAACAATCCGCGACAATGTTACGAATGCCATTCAATGACAGAGTGCAGTGAGAAGGCCAAAGCAAAACGGTGCACCTCAGGCGAACAGCGTTGCATGAAAGTTATGACAGAAGTGGCATACAAGGATTCCAATTTGGTTTACAAGACATATAGTAAGGGGTGTGCTACTATGGACCAGTGCACAAACATGAAGAAAAACGTCTTCTACAGCGACTGCACAGACGGAGACAAGTGTCATATGAGTTGCTGTGAAGGAGATCTGTGCAACGCGGGTTCCAGTTTTGTGGTCAGCGCTTCCACTTTGTTCGCATGCGCAGTATTTACAGTGTTTCGTCTGCGATAGAACAAGAAGAGAATCTTGGACGATGTAGCTTTGCTTAACATTAAAACCAAACCAAGATTTGTTCAATTCAAGTTAGTTTTGTATTAGACCTTTAGAATATCGCTTCCGTACATTATACCGCCATACAAGCATTGTTTTTAACATTTCCTCTGTTGTATCAAAACTTTCAAATAAAACAAGCCTGTAGATAAATTGTTTCAACCAAGAAACTGATAATAACTGGTAAAAATTGATGCAACGGTCGTTAAGGCGACTTCCTTTTACGGTCCATAAAGAATAAACGCAAGACTTAACTAACGATTTTCAGTCCTCGAAGTTTAACGCAGTTGGCGAGATTGTCGACATGTGCTAGATGAGATTCACATTAGAGGTGGTTTAAACCGACATACAAAGTGATAAACAAAACTGGAAAAATGAGCAACACTGTGAACAAAAAGAGTAAATGTTTAATCAATCAAACGGACGGGCACTTGCGTTGTTTTGGCGCAAAACTTCTGGCCGTAAAACAGGTACTCTCAAGGTCACAAAAAGTGAACTAAGAATACTCTTTTTTTTTTACTGTATTAAAGTTAAAACAAACATGCTATTTTTAAAGGGGAACTGATAGACCCTTCGAAGGTTTTTTCGACTTTTGACTGGGACCAGCGAGTGAAAAATTTCACGACTTGGTGGAGCTTTGTCTTCGACCGCTTTTATTGTATCTTCTTTAACCCTGTTAAGTTTCCTAATTTTTAGGCATAACTAGTCCTTAGCACTGAAAAAAATGAAAAAACAAAAAACAAAAAAACCGTGGAACGGTCTAAATGCATGATGAACATTCTAGAGAAACAAAAAGACTGGCCATAAGGTTAAACTCGCGCTTCCGTTTTCAATAGTAGGGGATCAAATATTACTACGCGCCCCCCGCCCCCCCTGGTTTGAAGTCAGAGATGTAGGAAAGCCTGCGAGCAAGCTCTTCATTAAGGGGATATCGTGAAAAGTACACGCGCGAGAAGAGACACGACAGCGAGGGCGGGGGAAAGAAACCTTCGCCTTTCGCTCGCGCGTACTCTCGAAGTTTCTAATTTTGTCGGAATTCGCATCGCGTCCAACGAGGATCGCCAAGCGAAGTGTGATCTTGCTTTGGCTATAAATATCTCTCTTTATCGGTTAGGGTGAACGCAGTTGCCTAGCAACAAGGCAGCGTGCAAACAAAACCGTCGCAAACTTGGCGCGGTTGTTTTAAAGGCCGTTTAAGAGGTAAAGAAATGCTTTTTAAAAATGCTTTTTCAACCTATGAGAAAATTTTCGAAATAAATTTCTAAAGCTTTGCTTGGTCACACTCCAGGAACAACCTAGTTTTACAGCAGAGTACAACCTCGTCCCCAGGGATCGATCACAGTAATAGCCTTCGAAAACAATTCTTACCCATACGTATCACTGACTCCCTTCCCTCCACCACACCCCTTTGAGAAGCTAATAGCTGCGTCCATTTCACAGTTTATGTTTATAGGTCAATATTTCCGTTTCAAAGGGATTCTACTCAAATGGTAAATTATATTTTTGTTTAGAATATCGGAAAAACAGTTACGTGTAAAGTACCTTTTAGATTGTACATCACAGTATCTGATACTTAGCAACCGTTACTGTAAGTTGTTTCTTCTGCCGAGAAGACCCAGGAGGGTTGATAACTTATTTAACATTTCCCCCTAATGAATAACCATAATTTTTTTTCCCACCGCTTTATTGGGTACTCCTCCTGTAAAATACAATATAAATTCATAATACAACACAAAAAAAAATAAGAAAAGAAAAGAAAAGAAGCAAAAACCCAAAAGGGGTAGATGCAACGGGACTAACGTCCCATGCGAGGTAAAGGAGGATGTAACACCCTTCCCGGCATGCTTTGCAGATAAAACATATCATCAAACTTGCCTGTCGCGTGATCCATTCAGATCGCGATGGACGCCGTCGCGGAAAGACAATGCGATATCAAGTTTCTTCGCCAAAATCTCGTGTTATCTGTGCACTGTATCGATCAGAAAACAAAATTTCAACTCACCGTTTCTGGGTTTCCTATTTTGAAAGTAAAATATGTGTACGGGCACGTTAGTTGACTAAAAGACCTATCCGAGCGAAGGCTCGTTGCTTTCCTGGACAGCGCAATGTTATTGGCGAAATTCAGCAACTTGCGATCGTCGTGTTGCATTTACATAAAGCCCAGCGCTGTTTTCGGTGTAAATATCTCGACCTAGCACATACAAGGTTATATTTGCTTTCGTTTCTTTTCAGACGTTCATTTCATGCATTGTCATTGTCGTTAGACAATATGCGCTAAATACAAGCTGAGTATGTTGTGTTTGTTTCGCGCAGGTTATTCCTGGAGAGGCGGAGGACGACGCAGGTGACAAGATCGACGTAATCTGGGATGGCGATCTTTTGCCAGGAATGTCTGCTTCTGCATCCCCCGTTTGCCCTGTTGAAAAAGCCGCAGATGAATTGTCAATAATGCGACTGTTAGCCTTTCAAAAAGTCGAATGCAATAGACAGTATTCGTCGTGGGACGAGTAGGCCTTGATCATGAATGCGAGGCTCATGCGGGGACCTCCTCGCCAAGAGGACAAACAAATATGAGAAAACTGCGGCTGAGTTTGCCGAATTTAAGGAAAATTTTTAACATTGTAAAGTTCCGAAGGGCTTACATACTTGAGAGGTCATTATTTCAAACAACAAAAGGAAGATGTGCTCATTATTACTAAGAAAAACAGCGATCTAACCATAATTATATTGATGAGAAGAGTGCTTGGTGAGCGAGTTTATACTTTAATATAAGTAGAAATGTTCTCAAAATCACCGAAGCCATTTTAATTGTAATAATATACACGAAAAAATTACTTAATTCTGATTGGCTGAGAAAGGAGTGCAGCTCTTCTGTAACACGAGTGCAAATTACAAATGCTTTCTGATTGGCTGAAAACACAAAAGAAACCAAAAAGAACCAATCAGATTAGAGATGTTTTAACAACAAAAATTTAAGAAAATGGCCATGGTTTTCAGCAGACGACAGCGGGATTTAATTTTGTAAGCAAAACAACAATAGAAAAGTTAAAAAAATATTCCAAAAACTCGAACACAGTAAAAAGTACGTCTTTCTGGCTAAATGTAATGAAAATGCGTTGCTAAGAGAAAAATACTGTCAACAAAATCGAGGAAAATGAGCCAGAGAAACTAGAAAACAAGCTACTTATAACAGACTACGCTAAAGTAAAAAAATAAAGAACAAAAACCGGTTGCAACCACACACAAACCATGACAGCTACAGAATGAACAAGGATACAATTCCATGATAACAACAGGGATTTCAAGTCATGTACGTAATTTGTTGCTCTCTTTGAGTCTTGTGGAGCGAAGACCTCTATTAAAACATCCATGCGATAGTCTGTGTTTTTTTCTACCTCAGTAGCAAACGAAACCGAAAATTTACACATCTGGTCCAAACTAAACCAATGGGTCAGAAATGGGCGAAAATACCACAACTCACAAAATGAAAGTATCCGCAGCTGGTACTTGCCTTAAAGAAAGTGA
>OZ037778.1:42645330-42670330 GCA_964035525.1 Porites cylindrica
TCTCACTTTCACCTCTTCTCGATTTCTTTCGAAAAATTATTAGCACACCCTCGAATATTATATCTACGTTAAACAGATTCAGCCAACTGGTAAAAACTGGACTAACCCGGTCAGTTAAGGTTCGTGTCTTTCGGTGTATTTACTACTTTGTCGTGATGCTGTTTTGAAATGTAATTCTCTTTTCGTGATTGTTAGTATACATATGTGCGTGCCAAAGTGCGAGTATATAATTGCGGTAGAGTTTTTATTTATTACTTTATTACATCGCCAAAGCGTGAGTGTAGAATTGTGGTAGAGTATTCCAAAGCGTGAGTGTAGAATTGTGGTAGAGTATTTAGTTATTATATAACATTGGATGAAACGATCACACATTAAGCTGAATATAAGGAAGCTATTTGTTGTTTCAGTTCAGTTATGTCTGGAAAAGAAAAGTGGACTGCTAGGGGTGCCGGCAAGTGCCCAAAGTGCACTTTTACATACTCAACTTTCAAGAAGCCAGAAAGATGCACACAGTGTCAGTTTTTTCTTGGAGGAAAGTTTGTTCCTAAGAAAGGCACCTCTTCAAATAGAAAGAGGAAGTTAAACAACCCACAGGCAGTATCTGTCTGTTCCTTTGCTGACAATTTACTTCATTCAATTAAAGTCACCGACAGAGATGACAGAAGTTTTTGCTTGGTGGTTGGCTCGAGTCGGGTCTGCTATTTTAATTCTTGTGGAAACTTACGTGCATTAGCAGTTGCTTCTGGCCAAGAACAACTTAATAAATTCTCCTGTCCCCATGTGGAAAAGGTAAAAGACAGCGTGCCCTCAAGGGAAGAACACCACTTAAATTTAGAAAAGTTGGCAGAGTATCCTGGTGGGGCTGACATATTAAGGAATATGACAGATGCTGCTGACTATGCAAAACAGCTTGGTGTCGCACAAGTTATCCGAGTATCGGAAAGTAGTTACGTGGTTTGTGGTATTCCTGATACCTCTGCTACAACTGGATTTGTCCCCGTCAAGAATCACAATGACACACTGCAGTGTTCCGTGAAGCACTGCCGGATTTTCAGTGGTGGAAAACAGCTAAAAACACGGCATGTGCTTGCATGTGCATTTATTGTCATGTTGTCTTGGTTTGTGGAAACTCCATTCACCAGCAATTGCTAGTTCAACAACGCCAACCGCAGCAGTGTCCACATGCACCATTCCAACATCTTCTGTTGCAAGAAAATCTACGTTTAAACTCAATCAGGCCACTCACTATCCATATCATATTCCTTTAAGTGTCATAAGTGCTTCCCGTAACGCAGATAGCCGCACTCTTTGTGGTATGGATGGTGGATGGCCAAAGGAGTTTACTGCTGTTGATGTGATCTGCCGGGTATGTGGGTCCAGGCCTCATCCACCAAGATGCCACCCTGGTACACAGGGAAAAGCTTTTTTAATCACCAATAGCAATCCTTTTTTGCCGGTGAATGTGAAAGTGAGAATGTGCCAAAATGTAGCCTGTCAAGCAATGCACCAGCCCCAAGTTTATGATTTAGGTGTGCACACTGTAGTAGGTTTTGTCTTTTCTTGTGGTTGTTAATATGGTTAGTTGTTTTGGTTCAGTTTTGTTTGGTATGATACTGTTTATTGAAACTCGCCTTGTATGCATATGTTGGTGATCTTTTACCGGAAATCCATTAAACAGTGTCCATTTAAGTGTCTAGGACCTATTTTCGGTTGTTTAGCACTTCATGTGAGTGGCTTTTTTTAAGTGCAAATTCTGTAAATCTTTTTGCAAATGCGTGTAGCGTGTAGATGTAAAAGTCTGGAAGTTAATTCAAATGCAATCCAAGTACAGTTCAACCAGTTTTCCATTTTTGTTGTTGTTGTTGCATATATTAGAAGCAAAGGTTGTAATTTTGTTTTTCTTTTTCTCCAGTATGCAACTTTTTGCTAACTGGTGCATTACATTTACGCTCTCAACCGATAATAAAAATGTTATTGTTTTCTCTTCTGATTCCAATAATTTATTCTTTGCCATCAGCCCCTACCATTTTATAAATCCAGAAGTTATTTAGTATATCTCACTTTTCGTAATATTTTATATTTTCTAATACAGGTTAGTGTTTGAGTCTTTTTTCTTGCTATTACGTGTACCCTCTGTCTTTTATTTTATACTCTGTATTGGAGGGGGGGGGGGGGGGGGGGGGAAAGCAGGGTTAGTGCAGTGGTGAGAGCTCTTTCCTTCAACCAATGTGGACGAGGATTGATTCCTGAACTGGACGGCATACGTGGGTTTAGTTTTTTGATTCTGTACTCTGCTCTAAGAGGTTTTTCTCTGGGTACTCCAGTTTTCCCTTCTCAACAAAAGCTATCATCTTATTTGACTAGTAATTCATTTGATTTAATTTCCTTTAATTTGCTTTGTAGTCTTCCCATTAGTAGAGAACATACGCTGTACTAAACTACCACAAGACTGAAATTAAGTTATTATTATTATGTTAAATGTATATCAATTATCATTTTGAAAATAAATAGTATCAATATTTTGAAATACTGTAGCTGAAAACAACATTTCTGCTTAAATGCGTACTTAAGTAATGATCCGGGTAAGGTGGATAGCAATTTCTTTTGTTATGAGGCAACGGTGCTTTTCCCACATAGGAATGTTCTCATTTTTATACAGAGAATGCATAAACCTACATGAAGGCCGTTTACTACGCAATAAAATGCATTTACACTCCACTTTGAAAGGGTGTTTTCTTGTGTTAACAAACTTTGACCAATCACAAGAGTTGAAAACAACAGCCAAGAAAAGTTTACAATTTTTTGCATTCCAACATGTTCGTTGCCGTTGTTGCTATCGTTCTTATCTGGACCGTTTCTTAAGTGGTGTGCTTTTTCTTAAATATAATATTATTAAATATAATATGATTATTATTTTAAAAATACATTGTTTTTCATTAGTCCTTTAAGGGTTTCAATTTACCTGACATAAAACTCATAGATCAGTTGCGTGTTTTCTGCTTTACTGTCGGTTGCAGGTCAATATGCATGTACATGTAGATGACAAGCATTAGGTCAACACGTGGGGGTGTAGGTAGTTTCCAGTCTTTATTTACATATGAATAGTATTGTTTCTGCTTTTTGCCAAAGGATCGTGTGCCAAACCCAAACACAATTGACTACCTGGGTGATGTGATGTACAACGCATTTTACTGCTTCGAATTGTCGACACGTCGTGACATGGATGATGTTGTTTGTGGACTTTGTGGAACTATTGGCATCGTCTACTTTGGAGATGGCAATGCCAAAAATTGCTGCAGTGTTTCTGGGGTAAGTAGATGAAACTGTACCTGTTTTCTGCCCACTATCCAAGGGAGATTTCCTGTTGATTAATACAAATATAAAACATAACATGTGTTGTCAAGAGGGATCTAAATACTATCGAACCTGAAAAAACAAAATAAAAAAGATGACAAAAGTAACAATCTTTCTGCTCTACTTGCAAACCTACTTATCTGTATCAATACGTTACATTTTTAGAGTAGAAGATAATTATAGTTTATGCTTTCATGCACGTACAGGAGAGTAGTTTTCTTCAGGAGCTGGCTTAGGTACAAGACGCACAAACAACGCGACGTCAGAGCTAGATTCATACTCTAGTCAACGTGCCAATGAGGGGAGCAGAAGAATGTCCCTCCATATTGCGGCTTGATAATTGCTTTCGTAATCTCGTAAAGATCACTCGCATGGCAGCAGAGTCTCTAGCTTGACTTTCCTGCCAGTCTCATATTCAGCACATCAACACTACGACACTTCTTTTAGTATAGTTGCCACACTACACGATTGCTTCCGTATCTTTAATTTACAGGCCTCCTCGAGCTCGGCCACTCATCGCTCCTCCCATCTACTCATCATAGCTCGGACGTATCCTTCATTGTGTTAGGGAAGTGGGACTGCTTTCCACTTCCCCTTACCAAAAAAGGTAGAGATGACATCACAGCCTGTGATCGTCGAGAGTTTACACCGAAAAGGGTCCTTATCATGCAAGTGATGAAAAGTCCTTGGCCAAGTTGCATAGACATTTTTAATAATGTATTTTCTCGCGTTACGGAATGCACGTTGCTTCAGTGCTTTGCATACGGATGTGTTGGTATTTGTCGCGTGAGTTATTTTGACAGTGTGCGTGATTATTTGTCATCAGGTATATAAGGTGTTCTTTGCAGATTCAAGGTCACTTGACGGCATCTCTCGCTACCGTTCTGTAAATTATGGATGAAACGGGCACTGATTTTTCTCAATCGAACATCGCTGGTCCTACGATCGGTCAAGAGAGCGGTCTTTCATGCGAGGAAACGGTGGGATTAATTTTCCGTCTCCTGGATTCAAAGTTGGATAAGAAATTTGCTGATTTGAAGCGTGCCCTCGAGCAGAAGGAGCTTCGACTAACTCTCAAATCAAGAAGTTGAAGACTGAAGCGAAGGCTTCCAGTAGCTTCCAGTAGCTTCCAGTAGCTTCCAGTTTAAAGGTAACAAGCTACAGTTTGAGTTCAATTCGAGCTTGTTAGACTCTATAAACATTGCTTTCGATCACCTCCACGAGGGAGACTTGTCAGGTGTTAACAAGGAGCTTGAGAACGTCAAAGCGTCACTGAACAAGCGAAACAAAGTTATACGTTTTGTAGACAAGAGTCCCGCTGGTTGGGGGGCGGTGGAAGAGTACGAATCTGACGAATTGGCCGACGATTCGGAAGACGAGAAGAAACTGCGATCTGCCGAAAGAAGGGCGCTCTCCAAGATTCGCCAGCGTAAACAGGCGAATCTACAACGTCTCGAAGTTCTCGTCAGACCCGCAAATTTCAGCAGGACCGTGATAGCTCTCTGGGCGCCAGAGGTTCTTCAAATAGCTCTACTTCTCAGCCTTTTCGCCACCAGCCATTTACTCAACAGTCCTTTCGGCCGTATCGGAGTACTCGAACACCACAGCCTTCCGACAAATGCTTCGCCTGCGGGCAGTTTGGGCATAGACATTTTAATATTCTGGTTTTCGTGCCTCTTCATTTTTTCACGTGGCACTTTTCAAACTTTAGGTCCAACGTAACTATGAGAAAGCATTAGGATAAAGACATCAGTATCATCAGAGTGCATCAAGCACGTAATTCCCGGAAACGTGTCAAGCATGAAGAACCATAAGCGTATCAGCGTCTTCATGACTGAGCTATACCTCAGGAACAGGATCTTGCTGTGTGGCTGCGTCTAGTCGCATGCGCTGGTCTTCGGTTGTCACACGTACATGATCCGGTTGACCAGTCTGCTACACCTGCTACTCTTGCTACACCCGCTACACTTGCTGCGCTTGTTACACTTGCTACGCTTGCTACGCTCGCTACACTTGCTACGCTTGCTACGCTTGCCACACTTGCTACGCCTGCAACACTTGCTACACTTGCTGCGCCTGCTACACTTGCTGCGCTTGCTACACTTGCTACGCCGGTTACACTTGCTACGCTTGCTACACTTGATGCGCTTGCTACACTTGCTACGCCTGCAACACTTGCTACGCTCGCTGCGCTTGCTACACTTGCAAGCACTCGCTTTTTCACAGTGCAAGAGCCTAGTTGACGTGTCATTCCCGCCCTGTCACCCGTCGTGTAAGTGCTAATTGTCATAATGCAAATTAGTTGGTAGGCGCACAAGTGGTCACAGGCACTGGACGAAAGCCAGACGTGCCTTGAAGTCCGGCACAAATGGCTCGATTTAATGCGGAAATTACGGATCTTTTTTCGAGCAGATCTCCCAGAGAGGAAGAAGAGGTTTCCCTCTTAGGCCGGAGCTGAAAAATTTGCAGCGGATTTGAATTTCGGCGAAAAAAACGGCATTCTTGTTGCCACTGGTCCAGGACCCCTACAGATCGAAGTGACCAGCCTTCACTTCGTTCTATGAAAGGAGTAACAGTGGTTACGCAATAAAGCCCAAAAAACAGTAAAACGACAGACACCAAAACGCAGTGGAATACATTGCAGGTAAGTCTTTTTTGTTCAATTCATTTGAGAAAAAGTAAGGTTTTGCGTTATTTAGCGTGCGCAGATCTCAGTAATATATTTCTCATACAAAGTCTCTTATTTTTTCAACGGTCGCCTGTAACGCGACACCGGCGCGTCACCTATGTTATGTAAATGACATTACACCCTTCCCTCGCAACGTGAGTTTGGGCCGCCTGCGGCTACACTTGCTACGCCTGCTACACTTGCCACGCGTGTTGGCAACCAATGGATGGTACCCTATCCGTGGAGAAAAGATCCAAACTTTCTTTCGAACAACAAGTCATTGGCACTGAAACATTTAGTATTAACAGAACGCTAGCTAAAATCCAGCCCAGACCATGCAAAGGCCAATGATGCACAAATGAGGAAGATGCAGGAAATGAAGTTTTGCAGAAAGTCAACAAAGGAGGAAATTAAAAATTACAAAGGCCCAGTCCATTACATCTCTCATATTGCGATCGTCGGGCCTGAGAAGAAAAGTACCCCTGTTCGTATGGTGTTTAATTCGTCGCCTGTGTTTGAGGGTCACCAGCTTAACGATTACTGGATGAATGGCCTGGATATGCTGAACAATCTCTTTGGAGTTGTTTTGCGTTTTAGAGAAAAGGAAGTGGCCTTAGTTGGTGATATTTCCAAGGTGTATCAGCGCGTTTTGATACCTCTGCATGATCAGCACGTTCACTATGTTCTATGGAGGACACAAGCCGAGAACTGGACAAATTCGTGAAAACAGTATTAACATTTGGGGACAAGCCAGCTCCGGCGATGGCGCAAATTGCTCTTCGCAAAACAGCGCAAGGTCAAGCCACCAACCCTAAAGCAGTGGATGTTCTGACCAACAACGTTTATATGGATGACATCCGTGACTCTGTTAACACTATTAAAGAAGCACAAGGACTCAGCAACGAATCGACAGCGTTTTGGCTAAAGGAGGTTTCGGTGTTAAAGAATGGATCTCCAACAAAGATCTGGCAAAGAATGAAACTAAGAAGGAAAGTGATAAGATTTCAGATGTGATGGAGGTATTCGAAAGGAAAGAAAAAGTTTTAGGAGTCGTATGGAATCAAAAGACTGACGAGCTTCGTTTCAAAGTCAAGGCAGACTTGTTGAAGTATCAAAGGTTACAGATCAAGGCCAAGTCAAGCTAACCAAGCGGGTGGTACTGAGTAAATTCACAATATCTACAACCCTATCGGGCCTGCTTCGGCATTCCTAATTCCTGTGGCAGTTAGGAACTGGATGGGACGAGGAGCTACTGCCCACAATTCAAGTTCGGTGGACGAGATGATGGAACTCAATTACGTGTCCTTCCCAAGAGCACTCTTTAAAGTTAACGCCACCGACCAAGCATCACTGTGCAGAAACATCACAAGAAGCCCTTGGGATGTGCGCATATATCCGGCAAAGAGGGAAGAATGGTAAATATGAAGTGAAACTCGAAGCAGCGAAGTCTAAGGTGGCACAACTGAAACAGCTAACCATTCCACGCCTAGAGCTTCAGGCTGCCGTGCTTGCATCATGTTAAGCAACGACCATTTACGAGTCAAGAATTGAAATCAACGCTAGCTTCAAACCTTTTGTACCCTCAAGAGTCGGCGAGATTCAAAGTAATTCTAGCCCAAGACAGTGGCAACACATTCCAGGACAACTTCATGTGGAAGATGACATTACCCCGGAAATACACGTGGTAGCAGCCACAACAGCTAAGACTAGAAGAAAGTTCTGTATTCTGAAAGGAAATAGGCTGAGCAAGTCAGTCAACTTCAAGTGTGGCTTCTGTTGTGAAATGGCACACAAAACTGAAACTAAACTTATGGCAAATTTACTTCCACCTCGTTTGGTGCCTTATACGCCACCCTTTTACATCACTGCGTGTGATTATTTCGCTTCATAATTTTAACGTCAAGGTCACGAGAAACAAGACCGCCAAGCATTACGGAGTCTTTCGTACTTGTAAAAACACAGGAGCTGTTAATCTGGAGATGGCTTTCTTTGCGTGACTTTCTTTGCAAGCTGGTAATAGTGAAAAAATTGAAAGCAATCTCAAAATTACACTGTATACACTATTCTAATCAGAAGATGCAACCAATCTAAGTAACACGCTTATTCTTGTTGTAATGTGTCCTAGAGAAAGGGAGAGTTTGCGCGCATTTTGGGACAAGGAAACCCTGTAAAGGAAATGGCAGAAAAAGTTCACCAGAACTGGGTAGACAAAATTTTGAAATTTGCTCGCTATCAGCATGGATCCAAAGACACCCTAGATTTGATGAACGATGGCATTTCGGATAACCCTTCAAAAACAGATGGCATGATTATTATGCTTACTTACAGTTCCATATAATTATCTACAGTAAACAGTTGGTCTATCATGGACCAACAGCCGGCACCATATGTTATGGCCTACAGATAATACGTTTTGAAGAGGCTGCAGTGGCTTTGTTGCCGCGCTTCCTCAGGGAAAAAGACGGAAGCCCACACACTGCTATGAAAATTTGCATGGTAGCTAATTTTTCTTGTTTTTTCAGGTTTTCAGATACTTTTGTAAATTTCATTAACGATAATGTTATTACAGTCAACTCACAAAAATGCTTACTTTCTGGGCTTAATGGGAAAAAAGGTGGAGTTATTGGGAGTTAGAGTTATCAGAAATTCCAAACAAATAACTGAAATGAGAATATAGGGTGCTGGAGGAATGCAAGTACAGTATCATCCACACCTCACTAAAAGGGCAGCCAGAGATTATAAACAAATAAAGCTTGATTGCTATACAGTGCTGGAAATGGTCAAAAGAATACATGGTTGTTTTCAAAAAAAATCAATGCTTTGGTTCAAGTTATCGTGGGCTAAAAACTGTATAAAAATAATCTGAAGAGAAACAAAAATACTTAAGCTATCACGGGTTTGAGTTCCTGAGGTAAAATTCATGCAGTAAATGTATCTACAGTACACGCAGAAAATCCAGGGGAAATCAATTTTGGTTTGAGTTAGCGAGGGTTCAAGTTTTCGGGAGTGGGCTGTATTCCGGGAAGTCCTGGAATTGACTGCTAACTCATCCAGTTAATTTTCTGTATTTTTTCCTTTTCAAAGGAAGAAGAGAGCACCGACCAAGCAATAGAGGAAACCAGGTTCCCGAGAATTGGTGGGAAAGGAGAGTTTTGGTGCCTCGATCCTCTTGTTATAGCCATAGAGGGTGAAACCATCCTTACATTAGCTTCCACCTCTATGGCTAATGCCATAAGTTTACTGGCTGCCTGTTACTATGTTTTTAACGTTGCTGACAAAGCCAAACCTGGCAACGTATTTTTATTTTGTGAGGCCACTCTTATTGACATGCCAACTGAGGCAAAAAAGAGAGTGGCCCTAAACAAATTTAATTCAAGTCTTAATTTATAAAATGTTGTGATTATAGTTTATTATGGTTGCGATGGCTCTGTTTTTCTTTTTTATTTGTACTTTAGATTAAGATAGTGATTGCTGTACTTGAACATTGCAAATGATAACAACTCGAAATTTTTTTTTTAAAATGAGAACAAAACATTCTCCTTTCAAGATCCAAGGCAAACATTGTAAAAGATTTATATTCATTGTTTATATATGCATGCATCATACCTGGTTTGGTCCTTTGCAAAGTTCAAGTCCTTATTGAAAAGGTTCTACGATGTAATTGTTCAATGTGGATTTAAGTTTTACGAGGGCAAAAATGTTAGGTGTTGTTCTAGCCTCTGCTTAATCATTACCAAAGTTAAGGTTTAATTTTGATCCAGTGTGAGAGAATGGTCTGATCTGCATTTTCAAACTTTGAATGAATGACAATAGGTGTGTTAAGAGATGTTAAAATTTTTATAAATATAGATAATAATATATTGTAATACTGTAAATTTCAAGCTTTGTTGCATAACAACATCACAATTTTATAATATATTTGTTTGTTAAAAAAGAAAATAATATTTATACTTTTTTGTCTTGGAACAAATCTTATGTGCATGTACCTTCACGAATAACATATGTACAGATCAGCTTTGCTCTTGGTTATTGTTATATACATGAGAAAATATTTAGTCAATAAAAAAGCTCAATGTTTGTGCTTATTTTGACAAAGTGATTTGTTTATTACTGTAGTTCCTATATATCTTGCAGGAATCGTTTTTTACTTCGAAGTCGAAATTACTTTGTAGTAATAGCTCGTATTTTGCAGATTTTTCCAGCACCTGAACATTGCTCCAATCGATTACGCAGAGATTGAAATCACCTACCAGAATCAATTTGTTGTGTGAAATTTCACTTAGGGCGAACTTGAGGTTCTCTAAGGCTTGAAATCATTATTAGGCAGTCAATAAAATACACCTACAATCCTGGACAAAACTACTTGAGAACTACTTAATGCGCACTAGCGTTCGTAACAAAACTGTTTCGAAAACAACTGATTTGCGCAGCCAAATCCCTTCCCCCAGGTCAAAGTTGCTTTCTACAAACCTCCAAGGATCTGGGTTCGATTAGAACACACAACAACATTGCTTCCAAAGAGAGGGGGGAACGGAAGAATCGATACAGCTTGGATGTTTAGAAAAATGCTCTGGAAATGTGCAGTTTTCTCAAGAGTTTTGCCCAAGATTGTAGCGTTAATTTCTTTCTATTTGGGAAAACAATCTCGACAAATTCCAGTTTCGACGTGTTAGAACAAAGGCCGCCTCTCAGGTAGGCTTTACAGGAGTCACCTATCGCTATTAATATTCCTCCGCCATGTCGCCCATGAAGTTCGCGATCACATCTGAATACAGTACAACCTTGAGGAAAAACTTCCCTATCTGTTACAGTGTTATCCAAATGAGTTTCAGTGAGAAGAACTATGTCGTACGTCTTGGAAGCTAGTTCCAGGTTTAGAAAACTCCTCTTGCTGGCAATACGTCTTGCATTAGTATAAAATACAGACAGCAAATTTGTGTTTTTGCGATTAAATGGAGGAAGAGAGGCGCCATGTTGACCACTGTTTGCAATATGGGATGGGCCACTAACACCACGGACTCCAGTAATTGCAGGGCGACGATTTTCTTCAACATCTCCGCTCAGTCTCACTTTAATAGGTCTGAAGGTGGATGTTCCATTTCCACAGTAGGAATCCTTGAGGGAAGGAAAGCACACGTATATCTAAAATGGAAAACATGAGGCAATGTTTTGCAATGAAAACAGTGCCAAGCAGAGCTTCCCTGGGCTTCGAATGAACACAGTGGAGATTTGGCACAGTTGCGATGAGCTTTTGGCGTGAACACAACAGAAATTGCGGAGCTAACAGAGATACGTCTGACCGGCTTCATGTCCGCATATCTTGTATTGAGAGTGTTCAGGACAGTGTTAAAAACAAAACTTGGCAGACGATTTTTTTAAGAGATCTTGATTTTAATTACCATTTCACAAACAGAAGATCAGTCGAGTGGGTTTTGTTTGCCTTGCAGTAATGAGGTTAGAAGCACCCGGGCTGAATTTTCTGTTATCAAAACCAGCTTTCACGAAAGGGAGCATGGCGATAATGGCTTTTGAACAAATGTCCACATCACCTCATGGTTTCGTTGCAGGCAGGGTACTTCAATGGCTGAAATGCCAGCTTCTCTCATTGCTTCATCTTGATCATTACTAATACTTCGTAACTATGATGCAACTAATACGACACTTTTCTTTTTGTTTGAGTTTCACTGCCGCGAACAACCCACTTGACGGACTTTGAAGAGAAAATGGAGGGTCTGTGAACAGACTACTAGCTACACAACTTTTAACTCATGCCAAAATGCTGCTTGTTCCAATACCCTGGACCCCTTGGCAAAAAGACAGACTCAGAAATAGTAACTAATGCATACATGACGACTTTTTCCATGAAAAAAGTTCTATTATTCTCGCAAGCTGGCCAATCAGAGAGCCGCTTTGACCCATTGCTCCTCATGCATGTGGAGAACGCAAAAAATGTGAAGAAAACCGGCTGAGCTGGTACAAGTGGCTCCAAAATCGAGACACTTTTTCCCACAAGGACCTCCCAAATGGCAAAGACTTAAAGGGGGGAACACCTGAAGAAGAAACTAACTAGTTTATTTAGCACATACTCGAGTGACATTGTTATTAACAATCTTGTTGAAAATGCTTCCTCTCAGTAGTCCGGGCCACAACCAGATCTGGATATATGATGACGTCATCAACATTTGCAAAATGGCGCCCACGCCGAGAAACACGAGGGATGGTCACTTCCTGGCTCTTTGCTGCGCCTAGAAGTGTCCTTTCCCCATACTACTTTGAGAGCTGTGACTTTAGACAATGAGAAATCAGGGGTGTGAAGAAAAAATGCCGTCCGATGAATGTTTGTGCGTTCTTGGGAGGTAAAACGACCGAACACGAGAGTTTTTCAGCTCAAAGAAATGCCCGACAAGGAGCAAAACTTCGAAAAAAAGAAGGTGAGTGTCATTGTTTGGACCTTTGGAAAAATTTTTTTTGAAATCTACATAAAATTTGCTTGTTGATAGTGGTCTGTTTGGTGTAGTGCAAAGCAGTTTCATATAGTGCTGTGCTTTTAAAGATGCAAAAGTCAGTTGCGCAGTTAACGTGCGGGTTTTTGTAACGCCATGTTTATCTTATGTTATTTTGCAGTCGGATGGAAAAGCACCTTGGTTTGTGTGGGAAAACTTTCTCTAAAGTCAAAACTGTCCAGAACTGCGACAAAATAGCGTTTCGAAGGGAACTTTTGAACTTCTTTGGCGTAGATATAGGGCTGGACTCCAGAGAAATCCATCCACAGAAAGTGTGTTCGGCTTGTAGGAGAGTCGTTTATCATTTAAATTCGGGTAACTTGGACCCCGAAACCTCTGAAGGGAGAAAGCAAGGAATAAAACTGTTTCTGTGGAAGGAACACTCCTCAAACTGCTATTGCCTGCAGAAACTCAAGGGAAGGCCTTCAAAGAAGGAATTATGTAACAATGCAAACCAGTGCAATTTTCGATTACTGAAGTAAAATGTCAATGCTGACAATATAATAAGAGCACTGGTCATCTCTGGATAAGCCTTTCATTTCAATGAAATAAATGTACACAGATTGAGGTACATAAAAAAATGCCTGTATTTTCAATTGCTAATATAATTTTTTAATTTATTATTTATTTGTTAGTTTACTTTGTCTTAGGTTATGACATGCAAGGTGGAAAATGTGAAGAATGGCTGAAAATACACTTTAAACAGGACACCAGATGATCGATCTTACAAAACTGTTCCATATTTCATAATTACAGTCAAACCCCATTGATATGGACACTGAAGAAGCCATAGGAAGTGTCTATATAACGGAGGTGTCCATATCAAGCAGGTCCTGTTATAAAAGTCAAAAATACACTTTTTTATCGAAATACTACAGCATCACACCTAACATCTTTAAACATCACTAAGCTCTTATTCTGCAGACTCTGTCCATGAAAACACGGAAGTCTCGAGAAAATCGATCAAAAATTATGTAACATTTACCAACTCGATTGATGTCAAAATGGTCTATTATTGTTGTGCACAATTCATTCATTTTGGTGTTCTATGATGCTGGGAACATGGACATGACGTCAATTAAGTGAAAGGTTTTTTTACCCTACAAAAAAGAGGTTGACTACAGCACACAATGGACTACAAAGTGTGCGGATTAGCGAGGTTGACTTTATATGAGAATCTGTTCCTTGAGGAAGAAAAAAACGTACATTATCCACTTTAACAGGTCAGTCTGTATTAAGCGGGTTGAATAAAGAGGAAAATTAAGGGTTTTCCCCAGTGACCAAGGAAACTTCCCATAATAACAGGGGGTCGACATTAAGCTGGTGTCCGTAAAGAGGGGTTTGACTGTATGATACAGGACAAAACATAATCTAATAATAATAGAGGCTTAGTGCCCACTAAGTTTTTCAGTGTGTATGTATTCCACCTGCAGTGACAGGATATTACTATAATGGCATAGTTTTTACACTAAATCAACAAAACTCAGAAACCCAGGCATTGTTTGGGGTATAAGACAGCCTTCATTAATCATAACAAAGTACAATACATGGTAACTAACTAAAAGGTAATATTTAGTCTAAAAATAAAGTGCTCCAACAAACAAGAAAGACCAAATTAAAAAAGAATTAAAACAACCTCAATCAAATAATAAAAGTGATCACACTGTCCATGAATAGAAAATAAAACCCAACAGGGAGGGAGGGAGGGAGGGAGGTAAATGATTGCTAGTGCAATAAAAGTGAATGTTGCTACTGCAATGCCAAGTGAGAATGTGACTAAACTAGAATTGTATCCGTCTGTAACCCATATTACAGTCGTGGTATTCCTATCTACCGTAAAACCACTATATCCTAGGTAGTAGACAAATGGTATTATGAAATCTCTCATGCCAAAAAACTACTGTGATGCTGTACTAGCCCTGCATCCCAATGTGACACCTTCCTTGGAGATGTAGAACCGCATCAGTCGTCTCAACTGATGCACCCCTTAATAACAATAATTTAAAGGAACAAATTTTTTTAAAAAAATATAGAGATATAAATATATATAATGTTTTCTTGTCTTGTGAAAAACCATTCTATTAAATATTTTGACACAAACAATAGTAAAGTCAGCACATCTATTTCATTTGTCAAAGCTGTTTTTCAAAATACGATTGTCAAATTATGTTTACGTCCTCTCAGTGACTATTTAACAGCTATTAGAACACGAATACGTCCACTTGTATTATTATCATCCGCAATGGGGTTTTGCAATTTGCAATAAGCAAAGACAGAAGTTCGTTAATGACTGCTTACGACTCTTCGCGAGTGCAATTTCTACAAATTTTATTTATTTCTTTGACCTTCGCATATTTCCAACATGTGTGACGATTCAATGCACTGGAAATTTATATACAGCAAGAATAATTAGCATTAAGATTATCATTATCAATCCTTCGATCGAAATTAGATTTTAGCGCGAATGGTATTGCCCCCGAAGTAGAATAGAACAGACTTCTCCAGGTCGAAGCTGTGCTCGCAGAAATTACTCCAAACAGGACTTCTAAACCTTTCTACTTACAATGTATCGCGGTATTCAAATTCCCTATTCTTCCAACTCGATCGGAGTCGTCGAGTTGTTTCTGGTCTCTTCAAATATTATCATAAATCCACGGGTGTTTACAGAAAGCGTTCTCGATCATTAACATCACGATATTCGTAAATCGAACGCTATGGCGCATAAAATAATCTCGATTAATCGGCTCCGTATTGTTGCTACTTTTCTTCAAGGTACATTCCACCCAAAGCACTCGACAGCTATTTGCTTCGAAGTTTCCCTGTTCGACATTTCTGTTGAGCTTAGTCCTTTCGCAGTCAAGTCAATTTTTTGGTTGAGCTCTGAGCCAATCAGATTGCAGGAAATTACATATCCAGATCTGGTTGTGGCCCGGACTGCTCAGGGAAATGAAAGTTTGGTTCCAAAGTTCCTAAATAAGTTTTATGGAGGAAGTGAAATCGCAGATCAAAGAAGCTCGATCCACTTCAGTTCGCCCGCGGAAAAACGAAGGAAACAATACAAAGCGGGAGACGTGACAGAATTGAAAGGCAAGTGAATGTATTGAAGGAGTTGTCGTGTGAGATTGATAACTTCAGAAGAACAATCGAAAGGAAGAAGTTTGCCATGAAAGAAGACGTCCAAGAAATAAAGAAATGGAGTGATGAAGTCGAAGCAAAAATAAGTGAAGCGGACGATGACGTTTTACACCTGGGAAAGAGATTGAAGAACTTAAGTGGGAAGATAGCCAGAAGCTCCGAGAACGAGATGTGGAATATCAGTGGACACTCTTCAAAACTTGGTTAAAATTCCACAGTGAGTTGTATGCAGCAAAATTCCAAGACCATCAACGGGGGTGTAGCGGAGAACTCTAGCGTAAATTCAGCGACTGGATTAGAAGCGAAGTTGCCGAAGTTAGTTATAATTAAATTCAATGGCACGTTTCAAGACTGGCCACGATTCTGGGGGCAGCACAGTAAAGCGACTGACAAGTTGAGCTTTGCTAGCAAGTTTTCTTATCTGCGGGAGTTATTAGCTCCAAAGGTGAGTACATCTATAGAAGCTTTGCGATTTTCACCTGAGGGTTACAATCGCACTAAAAGCATATTGATGGATAAATATGGTCAGGAATCAGAAATAATCAAGGCTCACAAGAGAGAGTTTGGCTCTGCCAGTTATTCCAGGCATAGATGTAAAAACGATTTATGAGTTCAGTGAGCGATTATCATATTGCGTGCATTCTTTTGAGACAATGGGGAAATTAAATCAAGTGAACCAAAACATATCAATGACACTGGATAAATTACCGGGTATTAGAGGCGACCTTGTTCGCACCAATCACTTGTGGGAAAGCTGGAATTTCTTGAAATTATGTCAAGCCCTTCGCCTGTGGACAAGAAGAGACCCGCTTGATTCATCTGAGAAAACAAATTATGCCCCTCGCCGGCGGGAAACATCTAACAAGCTATTCAACGCCCAACAAAGGGAGCCAAAACAGCGTGGGTGTGTCTATTGTGATGATACATCGCATGTTCCCTTGAAATGTCCAAAGATATCAACAGTGGATGAAAGGGGGCAATTTCTGGCACAACATCGCCTCTGTTTTAACTGTGCACGTGGCAGTCATGAAGCCCCAAATTGCTACAGCAGATCTTCATGCCGTACATGCAAACGCCGACATCATACATACTAATTTGTGACCGAACAGGGCCACAGCAAGAATTAGCACTAACCACCTTAGAAAAGGGAGATGGCATTTTTCCAGTCGTGAATTTGAAAGTAAATGTTGTTGAGTGTCGTGGGTTAATCAACACTGGTGCGGGAAGCTCTTACATTTAAGTGAATCGGATTGGCCCTCTGAAGATTAAACCTGTAAATGTGGAAGTCAAGCAAGTTGACATGTTGATGGGAACGTCAATGGCACCCCTTGAAACATATGAAACCTCAGTTACATCAGTTTGTGGGAATTTCAAAATGAACGTAAACTTAATCAAGGTGGAAAAGGGAGAACTGTTGACAATACACAACTATGAAGCAGTGATTGCAAAGTATCCACATTTAAAGGGAGTGAAAGAGCGTGACTGAGACACCAAACCTCAGTTGCCTGTTCATGTGGTGCTGTGGGCCAGAGAATACGCAAGGATCAAAACAGGGACACCACCACACGTGGAAAGAGAAGAGCCCCGTTGCTGAACTCACCAAACTAGGGTGGTTCGTGATGTCCCCTGGACAGGAGTTTGATCGGACAGCGATGATGCTAACTTAGACATCCCAACTGGAATATGAGAAACTCTGCCAAATGGACATACTAGGGCTACAAGCCAACACTCGACCTTATGATCAGTGAGCTGTGTATAGCGAGTTTAAAGAGCAGTTAGTCAGGTCTGGTAAGGGCTGGTACAAAACTGGCTTACCCTGGAACGGAGATCGTTCAAACTTGCCCAACAATGCGAAGGGAAGTCTTCAGCAACTACATGTACTTACACACAAATTAGACCAGTCAGGACAGAGAGAAGAATATGACAGCATTATCTCAGAGCAGAAGGAGTAGGGTGTAGTCGAGATCCCCGAACGACCTGCCCAGGGAGTTGAGTTTTATATTCCCCATAAACCAGTGGTGAGGGAGAATGCCGAGTCCACAAAAATGCGGACTGTTTATGACGCATCTGCTCGAGCGAAACCATCAGCACTGTCCCTCAATGATTGTCTCAAATCTGGGTCACCGTTGCAAAACAAACTCTGGGATGTTCTTGTGCGTCAGTGGTCTTATCCCATACCAGTAGCTGGATATTTAAAGAAGGCATTCTTACCAGTGCAAAAAGAGAAGCAGACACTGCGATGCGCTCAGATTTCACTGGAAGAGAGATGACCGTTCTGAGCTAGAAGTACTGAGATTTACCAGAGCACTATTTGGTCTGATATCTTCACACCTCCTGCTTGGGGTAGTCCTTGACTGTCATCTTGAGACATGGGAAGCAAAAATACAGAACTTGTGGCTGAGCTTCAAAAAAACCTCTGTGTGGATGATCTTCTGTCTGGTGCAGCAACAACACAACAAGCACAGTTCCGAAAGGATTAGCCTACACAAGTTGCATTCGAATGTCCCACAGCAGGAGGGAAACATTGAGAGTAACAATAGTGAAACAACGTTCGCCAAACAGCAACTCCAACCACCAGAGGGAAGCCAAGCGAGCCTGTTGGGACTGGAGTAGGACAAGGATAAAGATGAATAAGTGTTAAGTTTCCAACCGCAGTGACTGAGTTGACCAAAAGAGGAGTTCTATGCAAGCTGGTGAAAGTTTATGATCCCTTGGGTCTGGTCTCTCCTTTAACGCTCGAGGGAAAGCTGATATTTAGGGCCTGTTTACATGGAGTGGGGGACCCCGGTCTAGTGGGGTTGGTTTCTTTTGTTTTCACGCTCTGGGGGACACAAAACAAAGGAAACCTACCCCACTAGACCGGGGTCCCCCACTCCATGTAAACAGGGTCTTAGAGATGTTTGTGATGAGAAGCAACCCTGGGATGCTAAGGTGAAGGAACCAATCGCACAGAGATGGAAGAAGTGGGACCAGTCCCTACCTTTGCAACAGTTGGTGCCTAGGTCAATAGTGAGCTACCCGGAACCCTTGCAAGGCATCGAGCTGCATGCTTTTGGTGATGGGAGTAAACAAGGTGTGGGGGCCACAGTTTATGCAGTCATAAGACAACAGTCGGGGACAACTCAGCGCCTAGTAGCTGCTAAAGAAAGACTTTCAATACCTCGGCTGAAACAGGTTGCTGCCCACATGGGGACAAACTTAATTACCAATGTAAAAAATGCGTTGGAGGGTCTACCAGTCTCAAAAACGTATGTCTGGCTAAACAGTACGGTGGTATTGCACTGGATTTCAGGAAGAGGAGACTATAAGCAGTTCATTCAAAACAGAGTGATGAAGATCAAAGAGCATGAAAACATCGTTTGGCAGCACGTAAGCTCTGAGAAAAATCCAGCTGACTTGGCTAGCCGTGGGGAACCAGTGAGTGAATCTAGCCTCTGGTGGTGTGGACCCAATTATCGAAAGAAGAGGAATGACCACCTAATCCCGTGATGCCAGCATCGCCAGTCACAGAAGTAGAGGCCAAAACAATTCACAAAGTATTAAAGGTGGCGCAAACCAAGTCTGCAAGTGACGACCTCGACAAGCTGTTAGAGAAACACAAATCGTGGCGCGCTGCTCGTGGGCACATGGATCATGAGGTTTGTGAAGAACATGCAGGTCAATCAATGAGTTAAGGGTCCCCTTACTACTGAAGAGATTGAGAGTCAAAGAATGCTTTGGATCCAGCGAGCTCAGCGACAGGTAGGATCAACAAAGAACTACGAGAGACATGATACATTTGAATGTCCAAACCAATCAAGATGCATGGGGTGCTAGAATGCAGAGGAAGAATTCAAGGAAGGTATCCCATATAACTAGATGACACAACCGTCTATACTCGCAAGCTGGTGGAGCGATCACACTTAGGATACACTACATGGGGGAATGACGCTGACTTAATGGCTAAAGTTTACGAATGCCACTGGGTATCACGTCTCAGAAAACTTACAAAGCAAGTAATCAAGTCCTGTGCAGGTTGCAAGCGGTTTCAAGCGATCGCACTCCGCAACCCACCTCCCCGACCACTACCAGTGGATCCTAGTCAAGGGAGCACTCCTCTCGAAGTCATAGGAATCGATTTCGCGGGCCCACTTAGGTACCAGATCAGCAGGTTCAAGACGGAGGGGAAAGCATACATCGCATTGTACTCGTGCAGCCTGATGAGAGCCGTTTACCTAAATGTGACACAGAGTCTCGAGACAAGTGAATTCATACGCAGCCTGAAACAATTCATAGCACGCCGTGGACGTCCTGTGAAGATTTACTCCGACAACGGAAAGACCTTTCTTGGTACCGAGAAATGGCTGAAGCAAATAATGCATGATGACCAAGTGCAAGACTACCTAGCTCATCAAAACATGAAGTGGCAGTTTAATCTAAGTCGACCCTCCTGGTGGGGGGGCCAGTTTGAGCGCCTCACCTGACTGGTCAAGTCATCCCTCAGCAAGACCATCGGAAGTGACATACTTACGTGGAAGGAGTTGGACGTGGAGATAGCTGTAAACAGCAGACCCTTAAGCTATGTTGAAGAAGAAGTGCAGCAACCATTGCTGACACCAAATTCATTTCTTTTCCAAAGGTCAACCCAGCTGCCAGAATTAGAGACAAATCACCTCAAGGATGCAGACCGCTGCAAGCGAGCAAGATATCTGCAAAGGCGTAAACAAGCCCTGTGGTCTAGGTGGTCAGGTAGTATCTGCGAGGGTTGAGAGAGCATCACAAGATGAAACACACTGAGAAATTTACACCTTTGACCAAGGGAGAGGTGGTGATTATAAAGGACGATGACCAAAACCATGCAAAATAGAAACTCAGGATTGTTGAGGAACTAATTGCGGGAAATGACGGGATCATAAGGGTAGCCATGCTGCGAGCCTGGAAGACAACGTTAGAGAGAGCGATACGGCACTCACAGGACTCATACAGGACTCATGGGACTCATTTAAACAGCTTTTTGGTGAAGTCGCCAGTTCTCATGCCCCAAGAATCCATGTGCGAGTCAGGGGACAAAAGGTACCATGGCTGACACGCGAGGTGAAACTAATGAATGAAAGAGATCGCTTTCATAATCTGGCATTGAGGACAAACAATGAATTTCATTGGAGCTCTTACAAGCACTTACGCAATGTCGTGACTTCGAAGCTCAGAAAAGAGAAACAAAGATATTTCAATGAACAGCTCTGCGAGACAAAAGAAGATTCCCGTGGGACCTGGAAAAACCTAAAACAACTACTTGGAAATAGCTCTAAGAGTAGTAGCGCTGCTGCTCGTACGGCAAATGAAGCAAAAGACAAGTTTCACATTTTTAATCGCTTCTTTGTCTCTTGTGCGGAAGATTTAAGGTCGACCCATCGATCAAGCGCACGATCATTTTTCAAATGGCTGCCTCAAATTGATCGTCCACAAAAAATTTAAACTGCGAAAGATCACGGTATTGGAGGTTCGTAAGGCTCTTAAAGAATTAAAATCGAACAAAGCTACAGGTGTTGATGGTATTCCATCTCATCTACTTAAACACGGATCAGACGCCCTGGCTTCTCCATTGTCCGTCATTTTTAATTTAACTATCCAACAAAACGTTATCCCTGCGGAATGGAAAAAAGCGAAGGTGACCCCTCTGCACAAATCAGGTACAAAAGATGACCCAAGAAATTACCGCCCCATATCCGTATTACCAGTGGTATCTAAAGTCCTAGAACGTTTAATCTACAAGCAACTTGCAAGTTATTTTGACGAAAATAAATTGCTCTGTTAATCACAATCCCGTTTTAGAAGAATGCACTCAACTGAGATGGCTGTAACCTATTTCGCCGGTAGGCTCGCAGCTCTTACAAGGTTGGATCTGATTGCTTCTTGCAAATGTTCGGTGGCGGGGGTGGCAGCCAATCAGAGATCACTATTTCACTGTTTCAGTGGTCACGTCTCACTCACTGCAACCAACGTAACTAAACCGACGCTAGACCACTAACATCGACTTACATCGAAGAAATATATCAGTTTTTGTACATCGGACCGTACGCATATCGTTTGAGAGAAAGAAGAAATCGTTCATTTGTACTGAAGAAGGAGGCTAGAGGAAGGAGAAGAAGGCTTCTCTCAAACACTACGCATTGATGTGCCAGAAGGCTAAGCTAGGGGAAGAAGACATACGTACCGACGAAGAAGGTTTCTCTCAAAAACTACGCATAGATGTGGTGAAGAAGAAGGCTTATCTCAAAAACTACGCATAGATGTGGTAGGTATGCTTATCTTTTATGCAGTTGTCTTCTACCTCTTCGCTACCTCATTGATGTGAGACTTGACATTTCTCCTTTGTTTTGGTTAGGGCTTTTGCATACATAAGTTATCACCTGTTTTTAGCATAGGGTGTTCATAGCTCACTTTGGAAAAGAGTGATAGCCTGGGAACGAAGTCGCGCCGCAAGCACTTATGGGATTATTTGGGGGGACGCTCAAGCCAGCCATCTTAAATTATGCCTAAACACAGGAGTTGTTGTGTGCCCTTGTGCACCAATAATTTCAGGAACTCTACTGGAATGACGTTTTATCGAATACCCAAAAAAGAAAGTGTTCGCCGGGAATATATACGTTTACTTCGGAACGA
Source organism: Porites cylindrica (assembly GCA_964035525.1). NCBI lineage: Eukaryota > Metazoa > Cnidaria > Anthozoa > Scleractinia > Poritidae > Porites > Porites cylindrica. The sequence goes on from OZ037778.1 coordinate 42,667,633, forward strand.
TAATTTAAAGTTAGAGTCCGACAGCACACGCGTTTGCTCTGCTCACTGGACCGGAGGTAAAAAGCTCAGCAGAGAACACCTTCCATCGATATTTCCTTGGAGTAAAAAGAAAACAGAGCGGCGGGTTTTGTCCCGGACGGAATCGACTACAAACGTAGGAGGTAAGAAAAGGAAAGCCGATGTTTCTACTACCGAAATAGACCAAGGTCCTCTTTTTGACATTGATCATGAGGAAACCATTCAAGCTTCTTTCTGCGATGCTGCGACGCAAACTGAAATCACTGTAGAAATACTGGATCAAATTGAATCGGAACTTAAAGAAATCATAGAGAAGAAGGACAAGGTAGCAAGGGAGAGAGACGAGTTATCGAGCGCGACAAAGAGACTTCAACATTTAGTGAAAAATCCGAAATTTGACATCTCAAAGTTTAAGGGCAATGATGAAGATGTTGAATTTTACACAGGTCTTCCACACTGGGATGCACTTATGCTTCTTTATGATATGGTCAATCAGAAAGCACAGAACCTGAACTATGGCAGTTATGAAAAGAAAGGAATTGGCTCCGAGCAAAAGCTAGGTAGACCTAGAGCACTTACATTATTTGAAGAGTTTGTGTTGACTCTGATGAGACTTAGGCTTGGCTTGTTACAAAAGGATCTTGCCCACAGATTCAATGTTTCTGAAACTACTGTGTCTGTTGTATTTAACACTTGGGTTCGGTTTATGAGGATTGAACTGGAGCCTTTAATTTGCCTTCCCAGGAGAGAGCTTTTACATGAGCACATGCCAAAAATTTTTAAGGAACTTTATCCAAGAACAGTTCTAATAATCGATGCTGTTGAAATTCGAGCAGAGAGCCCCTCATCACTTGACATGCAGTCAGTGTGTTATTCTTCATACAAGGGCACAACAACTATGAAAGGACTTGTTGGTCTTTCGCCTATTGGAGCCCTGGGATTTTTAAGCGAGCTATACACTGGCAGCATAAGTGACAAGGAGCTCACCAAAATGTCCAATGTGATTGACTACTTACACCATGGGGATGATGTCATGGCAGACAAAGGATTTGACATACAAGATGACTTTGCTGCAAAGGGGGTAACTGTAAACATACCCTCTTTTCTTAAAGGAAAAACTCAGTTCAGTGAGGAAGAAATGGCACACAACAAAAAAGTTGCTAGCCTAAGAATACATGTAGAGAGATGCATTGAGAGGATGAAAAACTGGCATATTTTTGACAGCAGGATTCCCATAACATTGGCCCCTATTGCTAGTGACATGTTTATAATCATAGGGGCACTTACAAACTTTTTGCCACCTCTCATTGATTAAATTGCAATGATATTTCACTTTTTAAATTCGTCGATTGTTTGAAAAACACAACAACAAAGTTTTGGCAATAATAGTTGGAAAATTTGCCACAAAATGGCTTTTAGTCTTTCATTTTACTGAAATTGAATTAGATACTTTAACCTGGAAATCTTATTGTTTTATTTTACTGTCCCATTCTCATTAGCTGAGAAAAAGAAGTGATTTACAGCAAAAATAGTGCGATTCAGGAATAAATCACACTGCTTAGAGCCAACAGATTTCAAGGATAACCAGTGATCTCAAAATGGATTTGATAAAAACATAATTTTTTCAAAGTGGATACTGGAATTTTATTGAATGATAACCTCTCTAAATTTTTCTCAACTCCAATAATATGAAAGACTGTTCCTTTACACTTTGATCGTTACTATGTCCTGGATATTTGAATTCCTTCACTTTTAAATAAGCCATCCACAGTAAAGATTTCATTAAAGTAAACAATGGGTTTGGAATATCATTTTAGATTAATGTACCTTAGAGGCATTTTCTTAGAGACATTTTCTGAATTTGTACCCATGATTAATAGCAATTGCTTCTTGTTGAGGCTGGGACAGACCAAAATACAATACCCAAATGCCGGGAAAAGGTCTGTTACAATTGCCTATATTGTTACAAGTGACAATGTTCCTGAAGCAACTTCAATAACGTACAAGATTAGCAAATTAGTATTATGTATGTCATCAACAGCCTCTCAAGTCTAATCTTGAAAGACCAAATTTAACACGCGGATAAGCAAGTTCTACAAGAATGTGCTCATTATAAAATGCCTCAAGTTTTGGAAGTACTGAGGTCCAGAATTCACGATTAAAGTTGACTGTTGAAATGAAAACACCATCAGTGTCTACAATTGATCTGTCTGGAAGATCTTTAACTCCCTTTACCACCAGATCAACCCATGATTTCTGTGCAACAAACATCTGTTGCTGCACTTGATAGTGATACTTGTGTTTTTGGTTGATGACCAGGTGTCCATCCGTTGAACCAGGAAGAAAGATTCTTTTTCTGACAAGTGCTTGGTACAAAGTCTCATTCTCCTTTAGGAAGACAATTTTTATTTCAACAAGTCCACTTGAATTTAGCTCAGTGGAGTCAGCATTGTATACTAAGCCATCTGGAGATGCGGCGAGGTAATTATGAGATTTGCTGATGAAAAGTCCCCATGGTTGCACTATTACATTTTGATTGTCCAGTTTCTTTGATTTGATGTATTCAGCAATAACAGCACCTTCCCTTGACAAACCCTCTTTCATTGCCCTTGTTTGAGGTATCTGCTTGTAATGTAAGACCTCTTCAATGGCCTTTGTTGGGGAGGTAGTTGCTTGCAAA
>OZ037778.1:42682830-42692830 GCA_964035525.1 Porites cylindrica
GTGCTCCATTTGAATATGTTCCGTTTGAATATTTGTAATTAATTTTGTTCTTTCAACGTGTATTATTTCCTAATTAAACAACAATTAAAATGTATTTTTTACTTTAACAATGTTTGTTAATTGTCTTTGATAAACTTAACGTCATTACAACCTATAAACTTTCTATGACGTCACTGCTGGTCAGTTGGGGTCTGCTATTTGCATTAACATCATTCTAAAAACAGCTGCCCCAACTTACCAGCTATACTACTGAAAAGCATTTCCGCTACCCTGACTAAATTTTCAATAGTGAAAAGAGGTTTGTCTCCTTTTTTATCCTATTACATTTATTTCTCTTGAAAAAGTGAGCAAAACAGGTTTCTGGAGTATTTACCGGCACTGCTCGGTGTATGTAATTCATTCAAGTCTTGAATGTAAAGCATAATAGAAATATAAGTATAAATAAACTTTTGTTCGCAAGATACACTGTAAGTGATGGCAATATGGCAGAAGAAGCAGGTCCATTAAGTTTTAAGTAATATGTCAATAATGTTGTTATGGTAGTGATGTAGTGGGACACTCACCATAAAATTAATAGAATGATTTACCCTGAGTCAATTGTCTTGTTACAAAAGGGTTTCTCGCATTTTTTCGTTTTGTTTTTGCTCAAAGAAGGTCTTAGTTTTAACAGGTACGGTGTAATCAGGATTCTGTTTCGTCATTGGTCATTGGTCGCTATGGAGTCACGTGAGAAAGCGCACGAGCCCGGGAAGATCACTTGTGTGCGATCCTTCGGGAAGGTCGGACGTTTGTTGTTTTGTGCGCTCAGTGTTGAGCGAACACCGAGAAAATCACCGTATGGCTGTCGAAAATATCAGTGAAAGGGACCCCCTTTCACCGGGCAGAAGAAGATAATTTACTTTCTGAAGAAAATGAGTCAGCAAATCCCTCGCACTAGGGCACAGACAAAGTGCTGACTAACGTATTGTCGGCCATGACCCAAATGAGTTCCACCATGTTGTCCATGGAAAACAAAATGAAACATTTAGCTGACGCACCAGAAGACCATGCTACACCACCGAAAAGGAGAAGACAACCTCCTGCACCTAGTACAATGAGTGATAGCGGAGATTCAGACCCTGAACAGTCAGATTCCGAGGCACTCAATTTCCCGCCCAACGGCGACCCGCCAAATCCAGGCAGCTCTGTCACAGAGGACGCATTGCTCAATGAAATTGCTCAAGACTTTGAGTCGGACGAACAAACTGACCTGAAAGTCGCTCAGAAATTGGCGGAAATCGTCAATAAGCGATGGGGCTCTAAGTTGCAAGAAGCCAAGTTAAAAGAAAAATTGGCGAAATACAATCGACCTGATAATTGTGAGAAATTAACTGTGCCAAAGGTCAACCCCGAGATATGGAATAAGCTGAAGCACGGGACCAAGAGCGCGGATTTACGTCTTGCAAACATGCAGAAAGTACTGACACACTGCTGGCCATCCGTGCAGATCCTGAGAAGACTTCAGCATTGGCTCTCACGGAGAAATTGGGGAAATTAGTCACGTATAACGCTGACGCTCTCGCATTGTTAGGTCATGTAAACATTGAGCTGTCTTACCGTCGACGCGACACTATCAAACCAAACTTAAATGCCGAGTATTACGTGTTGTGTGGCTCTCAAGTACCCATCACGGGCTTGTTATTTGGCGATGAGTTGCACTCTCAGCTTAACAACATCAAAGCGACCAACAAAATTGGTCATACGACCACTGCCAAGTCATCTTACCGAAACCACAGCGAGGGCTGGAAGGGCAAATCTTCTCACTCTAGTGGAAAGCCTTTTTTAGGGAAGAGGGGCCGGTCTTACCGGCCACACAACAATTTCTACAAACCACGGGAAACCTTGAAGAAGTCCAGCCAGTGAAACAATCTGATATTCCTACAGATAAGGTAAATATGTTACAGTATCTTGAGCACAAAGTTCACTGCTTTAAAGCTGGGGGGCTGAGAGAATATTTGTCGGAAACTCGATAATAGCATAGGGTTTTAATGTTTATTTTGTCCCGAGCTGCCAATCTTTGAAGGCGTTTATTTTTATCTGAATGGCAAAGATCACGTTATTCCACGTGCTATTGTGAAATAGAGTACGTTTGTTATTTTTGTGTCAGCAATATCGTTTTAGCCAATCAGCTCATGTTTATTCAAGGTGTGCCATAGATTAGGGTTAGCTCGATTGAGGCCTGTGAGAGGTGGATTTTTTTGTAGGAGAAAAGAAAAAACTGTGATTAAAAAACCTGAAAGTGAAGACTGAGGACGTTGTGGGCCTTCTTAACCTATTCCCCACACAAGTGGCACCTCCGACGGGACTATCAAGAATCTAAACCGTGACTAAAATAGAGGAAAAGCAAAAGGAACTCGAGACAGAATTGCAACTACTAGCACTTACTCGCTCCAAGACTGCTGCAATCCTGGACAAGGGCAACCTCGACAAAATCCTTCATCACAAGGAAATTTTGAAGAAAATCGTGAATGCCATCGAAGATCTCAAGGTAGACATCGAAAAAGCCAAGCTTGAGGCTGGAGAAATCGTCGAGAATGTGCAGAAATGGGGAGCAACAATAGAACAACGCACCGACGAAGCAGATTTGGAGATATCTGATTTAACTCGCAGTCTTGAAGAAGCTGCGACGAGAGCAGAGGACTACAAGCATGAGAAGGAGAAAACTTTGCTCCATCGGCAACGAGAGGAAGAACTAGAGTTTCAAAAACTAAAACTTGAGCAAACGGCGAAAATTTAACGAACAGAGCAAGCCGCCGCAAAGCCAGCCAGCAAAAGCAACGTGAAAATGCCAAAACTAATCATCACAAAATACGATGGCACCTATGGGAAGTGGCTCTCGTTTTGGAACAAGTTTGAAGCTGAAATTGATTCATCTGATCTGCCAGCGGTCAAAAAATTCGCTCATCTGAAAGAATTCCTGGAAAGTAATGTTTGCGAATCAATCGACGGCCTTCCCTTTACTTCTGAAGGCTACCACCGCGCTAAGAATATTCTGACTTCAAATTACGGCAAGATAAGCGAGATTGTAAGGGCATACATTGACAACTTGAATGCCTTGCCAGTGATAACAGGATCACAGCCAAGCAAAATCCATAAATTTTGCCAGACTTTGAACTACAATGTTCAATCTCTTGAGACGCTGGGTAAACTTTCGTCTTGTTTTTCTATGGTGCATGGTGTGCTTGATAAGCTGCCGGAATCAAAGCCGAACTCGTGAGTGGAAAAGTAGGATGGCAAGACTGGGGATTCACGGAACTAATACGAGCTGTAGAAGAATGGAAGGCAATTCATCCACTGGAATTAGCTGAGAAAGCAAGTGGAAAACCTCAGGCCCCGCCGCCGCCTCGTCCGCCTCGCCACAGAATTTTGTACGCGCAAGAACGCGAACCAGCTCGCGCGCAACATGCGTGTGTTTATTGTGATTGAGTGACGCACAGATCTTGGGAGTGCGATAAAATCACGTCGCCTGCCGAACGCCGTCAAATTTTGCAGAATAAACGGTTGTGTTTTAACTGCACTGGGCCCAAACACAGCGCAAACAACTGCTCTAGTAGAGCTTCCTGTGTACACTGCAAGCAAAAGCACCACTCGTCTATCTGTGACAGACAGTAAGAGCAAGTCAGCCTAGAAATAATGCTGGAGTCGCATTGACAGCAACACAAGACGGGGAGAAGGTTTGCCATCCTATAGTTCTTGTCAAAGTAAATGGCGTAACCTGTAGAGCACTACTGGATACAGGCGCAACCGTTTCTTACGCCTCTGGATACCTCTTAGATAGGCTGAAGCTGAGACCAACACGCACGCACACACGCCGTATTCAAACCATCGTGGGAGTGGTTACAAAACGAAGCGAGATCTTCAACGTCCAATCGAGCGACACGGAAGAAAAGTATGCCATTCCACTGAGCGTGACGAGAATTGACCGTGCCGAATTGCTGTCTGTTGAAAACCCAAATTATGCGGTAATGATAAGCAAGTACCCACATCTGAAGGGAGTGTACATGGAGGACACAGACTTGAAGAAGATGCTTCCTGTCCATCTTATTCTTGGAGCGAGTGACTATGCGCGAATAAAGACCCGCGAATCCCAGCGAACTCGAGCTATGGGTGAACCAGTGGCCGAATATACTCGCTTTGGGTGGACCATCATGTCACCAGGGACGAAGACAGACCTAGACAGCATGTTCCTAGCGCAAACGGCCTCAAACGATTATGAAGAGCTGTATAGAATGGACGCCCTCGGGCTTGAAGACGCATCTAGTGGTGACCAAAGCGTTGTCTACGCAGAGTTTCGTGAACAGCTTAGACGCAGTCCTGATGGGGGGTACGAAGCACGCCTTCCTTGGAAAGGAGACCACCCTCCCCTACCTTCGAATGAATCTGGGAGCTTGAAACACCTGGGAAGTCTAGTACAATGTCTAAAGAAAACAGGTCGTCTGGACGAATACGATGCGATAATCCAGGACCAACTGCGCGAAGGAATTGTGGAAGAGGCAGACATGCCAGCCAGTGGGAAAGAATTTTACATACCCCACAAAGCTGTGGTGAGGGAGAATGTAGAGTTGACCAAGATGCGGGTAGTCTACGATGCCTCAGCCAAAGCCCACAGCTCCGCGCCCTCACTAAATGACTGCTTGGAGGTTGGACCGCCGTTCCAAAATAAACTTTGGAAGGTTCTAGTGCGGGGAAGATTCCATCCTGTGGCTCTCGCTGGTGATATCCGCAAAGCCTTTCTCCAAGTGAGAATTCATGTACAAGACCGAGATGCTCTTCGGTTCCATTGGTTAGAAGCTAAAGATCCACAGCGAATTCGGACTTACAGATTCACTAGAGCACTCTTTGGCTTGGGACCCTCGCCTTTCCTGCTAGGAGGTGTGATCCAACAGCATCTGAACACTTGCCGAGATGAACATCCCAAGTGCGTGGAAGAGATTGAGCGTGAGCTATATGTGGATGACATATTATCTGGTGGACCTACTACCGAAGAAGTGAAACAGAAGAAAGCCACAACAACAGAGATATTTGCCCAAGCTACTTTCCATTTGCACAAGTGGCACTCGAACGTGACAGAGCTGGAACTGGATGACGTGCCCGAAGACAATGCGAAAGAACTGGAGCCAGTTACAGTGAATGAGCACGAAGACGACTTAAGCTACGCGAAGCAACAGCTGGGCGTTCAATCTAGACAGTGTGGACTCCTGGGATTGAAGTGGAACAAGTTATCTGACGAAATTGGGGTCCCTTTTCCCGCGAACATTGCTCAACCGACGAAAAGAGGGATCCTGGGGAAGGTGGCTAAGATCTATGACCCCTTAGGATTAGCCGCACCTACCACTCTACAAGGAAAGCTGCTATATCGTGAGGCTTGTGAAGAGAAATGCGCATGGGACGCGCCGCTATCTGCAGAGCTAGTTCAGCAGTGGAAGAAGTGGGAGAGTTGTTTACCTCAGCAAATTAACTGGCCAAGAGCACTGACGAGTGCTCAACAGCCTATTGAGAACATCGAGCTTCATGCCTTTGGAGACGCTAGCGGAAAGGGCGTCGTGGCTGCCGTGTACGCCGTCATCAAACAGCCGACTTCAGTAAACCAGGGCCTCGTCACACCAAAGGCAAGACTGGCGAGGCAAGGGTTGACAATATCTCGCCGCGAACTAGTCTCGGGTCACATGGCCATGAATCTTCTAAGCAACGTACAAGATGCGCTACAAGGGTTTCCTGTATCTTCCCTACACTGTTGGCTCGATAGCAGCGTCGCACTACACTGGATACGCTGAAATGGAGACTTCAAGCAATTCGTGGCAAATCATGTCCGAAAGATTAGAGAGCATGGTGACATTACGTGGAGACATGTACCAACTAAGGATAATCCTGCCGACCTTGCTAGCCGCGGTGGACTGGTCACAGAAGAGAAACAACTGTGGTGGAAGGGACCAGCATGGCTCAGTGATCCTAGAGCATGGCCCCCAGACCTTGTTACCGTACCCACCGCAGAATCCAACGCAGAAACCAAAGTGATAAAGGAAGTCTTAGCCACACCCCTATCATCAGAAGACGAGTTCAGTGTGCTGATCGAGCAACACAGTCTGTTAAAGGCCTTGCGTGTGTGCGCATGGGTGTCCAGGTTCCTAACTAATTCCAGAAACCCGAAACCAAGAAGAGTGAAAGGACCGCTGACCACCGATGAAATGAAGTACCAGGAAACCTGGTGGACCAGACGAGCTCAAGAGGAAGGCAGAAGTTCGAAGAATTTCGAGGTAGACAAGTTACAGCTTAACTTGCAACCAGACAACAACGGAATACTGGAGGGTAGAGGACGAATCGTCGGTGCATACCCTATCTACCTTCCTGATGGTAACACATTCACACACAAGCTTGTTCAACGAGCGCATCTAGCGACCCTTCATGGGGGAGTTACACTCACAATGACCAAAGTTCGGGAGACTCACTGGATCCCTCGCCTGAGAAAACTTACCAAGAAGGTCATTAAAAGCTGTTGGGGTTGCAAGAGATTTCGAGCTCAAGCCTACCAGTCCCCACCGCCAGGCAATCTACCAACGACCAGAACCCAAGGAGTGACACCCTACGAAACCATTGGTGTTGACTTTGCTGGGCCCATTAAGTATCAGGTGACAAAGAAGATGGAAGGTAAAGCCTACCTAGCCTTGTACGCCTGCGGTCTTACCAGAGGGGTGTACCTTGATCTACTTCCGAGCTTAGAACCAAGCAAGTTCCTCGCAAGTCTGAAAGGGTTTATAGCCAGGCGTGGATGCCCTCGCGTAATCTACTCAGATAACGGAAGCACGTTTAAAGCAGCAGCGGATTGGCTGAGGAAAGCCATGAAAGATAAGAAGTTTCACACCTGCCTTTCAAAGCTGGACATAGCCTGGAGATTCAACCTTAGCCGAGCTTCCTGGTGGGGTGGCCAGTTTGAGAGGCTGATAGGCGTGTTCAAGTCTGCCTTCCGAAAAGCAGTGGGGAACGGAACCTTATCCTGGGGCGAATTATCGGACGTTGTGCTTGACGTTGAAATTGCCATGAACGGACGTCCCGAGTTATTTGAAAGAGGACGTCGAATTGCCAGTACTCACTCCAAGCTCCATGTTGCACCTTCGGCCGAGCCAACTCCCAGAGCTAAATGCCTACCGCATCGAGGAACCAGATGTAAGGAAAAGAGCCAAGTATCTCTATCGGTGCAAAGAAGCGATGTGGTCCAGGTGGACAAAAGAATACGTGAGAAGCCTACGTGAGCGGCACAGCACGAGCGGAGGGAAACAGACCTCCCACCCCTCAGTGGGGGAAGTGGTGATAATTCAGGACGAGTCTCGGAACCGTAACTCATGGAAGCTAGGGATCGTGGGACGTGACGGAAGCGTACGTGGAGCTAAGTTACAAGCTGGGAAAGAAGCCTTGGAACGAGCAGTGCAGCAGCTGTACCCTCTCGAGCTGTCCTGCGACAGAACAGATGCAAGGTTGAATCCCGAGGCCGAACCCTATCAGCCAAGGCGGGATGCGGCAGTCGCAGCAAGACACCGTATTGCGGATGCTGCTCAGGAAGCAGAGCCGTGACAACTGTGAAACCAGAACTTCCTCAGGACGAGCAATCAAAAGAAAAAAAAACTTTCAGAACATTAAGGATGTGTCCATTAACCTTTTTGTTATGATTTCAAGTGATTAAGCCTAGTAACACTCAAAGAACGCTGAACTGTGATTCAACGTGAACACTGTGGACAACGGAATCATTGAAATATGTGATTTGTTCTTTAAGACTTTTCTTCGTTTTCAAATTGTTTAGCGTACTTAGGTTGAAGTAGTTTCCTTTGCTTACATGTACTTCCTTGTCGAAAGCACATGGGGGAGGGTTTTAATGTTTATTTTGTCCCGAGCTGCCAATCTTTGAAGGCGTTTATTTTTATCTGAATGGCAAAGATCACGTTATTCCACGTGCTATTGTGAAATAGAGTACGTTTGTTATTTCTCTGTCAGCAATATCGTTTTAGCCAATCAGCTCATGTTTATTCAAGGTGTGCCATAGATTAGGGTTAGCTCGATTGAGGCCTGTGAGAGGTGGATTTTTTTGTAGGAGAAAAGAAAAAACTGTGATTAAAAAACCTGAAAGTGAAGACTGAGGACGTTGTGGGCCTTCTTAACCTATTCCCCACATATTATAATCAGTGGCAGGCCTTAACCTCAGACCCTGAGATGTTGCAAATAATATTAGGCCAGCCAATTGAATTTACTAGGACTCCTTATCAAAGAGTTGTTCCCAAAGAGAAGAAAATCCTTGATTTGGATGAACAGTATGTCATTGATACCGAAATAGATAAACTACTTGCTAAAGGTGTTCTTACCCCAAGTAGTCACGAAGAAGGGGAATATATCTCCTGTTTTCACTAGGGCCAAAAAGGATGGCTCCTTCAGAGTTATTTTAAATCTCGAGTGCCTAAACAATCATGTGCAATATCACCATTTTAAAACGGACTCACTTAATACTGTTTTACATATGGTAAAACCTGGGTGCTTTATGGTATCAATAGACTTATACGATGCTTATTATTCTGTACCTATCACCACTGCAGACCAAAAATACCTGAAGTTTCATTGGCGAGGAAAACTGTATAAGTATGTTTGCTTTCCAAATGGATTGGCATTTTGCCCCAGGAAGTTTACTAAATTATTAAAGCCAGTATATTCTCATTTAAGACAGCTGGGTCACCTTTCAGCAAGTCATATTGATGACTCATATCTCCAGGGTGATGACTATGATGACTGTGAAAGAAATGCTTGGGATACTGTCAACTTATTTGATTCCCTTGGGTTTACTGTACACCCTGAAAAATCATCCTTTGTTCCACAACAGCGAATCACCTTTATGGGCTCCATTATAGACTCATATTACAATGACAGTCTATCCAACTTCTGAGAAGATCGACAAGATAATTCATACCTGTCAAGGCCTGTTGCAGTGTCCACACCCCACAATAAGAGAGGTGGCATCCACTCTTGGGTTGCACATATCAAATTTTCCCGCAGCACAGCTGGGGCCCTTGCATTTTAGGTCACTGGACATGGACAAAACAGAGGCCTTGCACTTAAACAAGGGTAACTTTGATGCATTTATGCAACTGTCTGAGTTGTCTTGCAGTGATTTGCAGTGGTGGGTAAACTCAGCAAGGTCACTGCATAACCCTATAAGCCTTCCCCAGCCAGAGATCATTCTATACACAGATGTAAGTAAAGGAGGCTGGGGAGGTAGGGTCAGATACATTATGCCGGCATAATTTTGAGCATAATACTATGGATGGAGCGTCAAGCATAATGCCGGCATAATAGGTCTTTTTTTCTGCAAAAATATTAAAAAGCAATGAAAAACCATAAAAACGATCTTTCATGAAATCGTAACGAGTGTGTCAAAGGATTTCATATTCCAAAGGCTTGGCTGCTTATTCAGGGCCTGGTTGCCTAATTATGCCAGGTTGCTAAGCTCTGTGAGTTCTCAACTCAAGATGGCTGCCAGCAATTCGATGAACGTTGATTTGACTGGCTCGCAGCCATCAGAACTAGTAGAAGGTGCTTCTACACGGCTAACACGGGATGCTTTATCCCAATTAAGAAGTCCAAAGGCTTCAGATCTTGCCACAAGCCGGGTGGTTTCCTCAAACAAAAAGAAAGGTGATAGCGGTCGTAGACCAGGAAAGGTGAGCAAGAAATCAACTACATTAAAAACAAACTTTGTTGATACGAGGATCAGAGAGTTCAAAGACGAGCCGTTTAGAAAATCAAACAATAAGTTGTTCTGTGAGGCCTGTCGTGAAGAACTTTCGGAGAAGGCAAGCATAATCGTCATGTAGATTCCCAGAAGCACAAATCAGGAGTTGAAAAAATAGCAAAGAAGAAGAAAAGAGACCTGACAGTGCTTGATGCCATGAAGAATTATGACAAGGAGGTGCACCCAAAAGGCGAA
>OZ037778.1:42697830-42730330 GCA_964035525.1 Porites cylindrica
ACCTTGGGTCGCAGTAGCGCAATCGGCTAATCCCTCAACTTAGAGTCTCCTCTGATCTGACGGGTCACACAGGTGAGTCGGTTCAAACCCCGGGAAAACCAAAATAATAATTCTTTCTTCCTCGAAAAAGTTAAAGAATAAATTAAAGAAATCTAAGTGATCTCGAGATATCTCGAATTAATTCGGCTCTCACTTCGTCAAATAGCCGAATAAAACCGAAAACCTACAGACTTTGCATGCCCAATCTTGTCAAAAAATTGTAACTTTGATACATTCCTGAGCGTCGCGAAACCTTTACTTCGCGCTCCGCCGAAGTAAAAACCTCTTTGCCAAGCTGAACAGTAAAGCAAAATTAAAACAGTCACATGTAAGCCTGTCATTACTCAATGACAATAGAAAGGAGGAATGGCTTCTCCTCAGAGCAGGAGGCACCACATAATGCTCCTGAATTTGCTTTGTGATAAGGAAATATAAGTTAATCCAAGGCTCTTAAAGAAATTCCAGATTATTTATGACTGGTCATACTTACAGGTACATGTAGATGTAGCTCTGCAAATACAGTTATCCTTTAATCACTCTCTGTCTATGACACTGTTTTTTAGAAAAAGATAAATCTTTGTAAACGGTACAAATCCTCATGGTGTTGATTTGTCCTGAGAATTCTGGTGGCAGGTAGATCAAATTGGTTGATGTGATAAATTTTTCATTAGAACCCTTTGGCTATTGTTTGCAAGTAATGTACCAGTCAGCAGGTTAAAAAGACCAATTAATGTACAAATGTTTCTTTTAAATCTATTTGCTTAACTGCAGGCTTTTGAGTTCTGCTGGCACCATTTCACAGTGCTTGTGTACCCATTACAGCAATTCCAGCTGACCTGCTTGAACAAAAAACAAACAAACTTGGGTACACCCTGCTTTTTGTCATGATTTAGTATCGAATTTTGCAAAGGATTGCAACATGACTCAAGAAAAAGAGTAATGAGAGACAACAGTGTAGTAATTTTGCAGGCTAGCCACATCAACCTTTTGTACTACATGTACATGTATACTGAGTTTAAAATAATTATTAACTTCTTTCATTGCGACCAACTACAGTGACAATGGTAATGTTGACATGCTGTGGAATACTTACAGCTGGTCATTACTTTAATCACCCTCAATTTTCTTAGAACAGGGCAAGTACTAGAAGCTCCGGCTGGTACTTCCTGTAAGAGCATATCCAATACTATACAGGAACCATTAGCAACAAAAATGAAGTTAAAGAAGTCTGATCTGAATTAGAATAGCTGCATGTACATAAACTATTTCTTAGTTTGCTAAATGCTATAACCCAGTTGTTATACCAGCAAAAACTGTAAATTGGTAGCAAGAATTAGGCCTTTCATTCCAATAGAGCCTAAAGGAAAAAAATGCCACCAGAATCAAATTTTGTTTAATCTGTAAATAGCAATAAATACAAAAATACTAATTATTTATTAAAATGGGTGTCTTGAGGGTTCCATTTAGTTGGAAAAGGATTTTGTCCTTAGATACAAAAGTTTAAGTAAGAAATAGTGTTGTCATAAGTAAATATTGGTCCAAGGGTAAAAGGATTTTTAACCTGTTTCTGAGTTGCAAAAAGCTAAACAACTGAAATAGGTTTGAGGCAACTCTGAAACACCTACAGCTGTATGTAGAATATCTTACACATTTAGATGAAGAACACTTTTCTTATAATATTAATAGTTAGTAATGATCTGATAGAGCATAGAGTGGAGACAAGTAAACATCAACGAACTGTAAACTGGGAATTCATATGAAGTTTGTAAAGTTTGTAATAATGTGTAAGCCACTTTGGTTTATGGAATAAATCATTGGAACATTAATGGGAGGTCACTGCTAGATTTTCTTTCAGTAACTTTAATGTTTGAAGCTATAAACTCCAAGATTAATTAAGGCCACTTGCTAAGGACCTGAAGTGAGCCATGTTATAGTTAAAAATAATGTAAAAATTTATCGCATTTGCTACAACCCAAGCAAACTCGTTTAAACCTTGGAATTTACATTTGCTACTTGAGAAAACATGCTCAATTTTATGGGTTTGATGACATTTTCTAACCAAATTTAAGTCAGAATTTGATTACATTTGCTACCTGAGCGAAAAATTGTACAATAGTAACAGTTTGATCAGATTTGCTGCCCAAGCAACTTTGTTCAAAACTTGACTTTTGACCACATTTGCCGCTACAAGCAAACTTTTGTGTTTGATCAAATTTGCACACCCTAGAAAATTTGTTCAAAGTTTAGGTTTGCTAACATTTGCTTCGTGAGCAAACATGTGCAATACAAAGAGTTTGGTTACATTTGCTATGCAAAGCAATCTGGTTCAATTATGAAAATTTGATCACCTATGATAACCCAGGCAAACATTGTTCAAATTAGATACTTCGCTCACATTTGCAGAGCTGCGTAAACGTTCTGAAAATAACAGGTTTACATGCTTTTACATCTAAAGCAAAAGCTGTGCAAAACAGCAGATTTGCGCTATCATTTGCGTAACGTGCAAATATAGTTCAAAGAAACATATTTCCCTACACATTTGAACCATCTGCAAATGACCCTCAAATCCATGGCTGCCCATTATCTTTGCACCAAGATGTAAATGTTGTGCAAATGTGGCATTTACCATCATTGGTACGGGTAGTAAATCTAGTGCAATATCAGTCTTACCCTGGGTACCAGAGGTTTTTCTCAGGTGCGGCGGGAATTTTTGGTGTTGGCTGAAGGCCGACACATCTTTGGCCGTAGTTCGAAGCCGCGAGAAAACCCTCTGGCACGGAGCGGTGCTTTTTACCGTCCCCGTTGACCTTTGCACTTTTTATCAGATTACATTTACGCCAAACAGATTGAAAGTCTCCGATTGTGATCATGTGGGCCGGCATGTGAAGAAGTGTCCAAACACCCACATTATCCTTAGCAAAACAAGTTCGAGTTTAAAATTCATTGCTTAAGAGCAATCATGACTGGGTCACATCGCAGTTCTCCATAGTTGATGTAGCTTCAGTTTAAGCTGCAATCCATTCTTCGAGATTAGGATCTGAAAATCACTCTCCATGAGAATTTAACATCCTGCTAAAAATGCTAACGAGCTGGAGCGTGACAAAACATTGCCGGAAACCGTCACTTTCACGGACAAAAAGAAATTCGCTTATAATTATTCAGATCCAGAGGGCACTTTGGAGAAATTAAACAACCTAAAACCCTTATTTAGCCGCATTGAAGAGCTTAACATTTCAAAAGAGGTCAAAGAAAACGCTCTTGCATCAGAGGGCAAATCATATGCCGACCGGACACAATAACTGCAGAAAATCTCAAAAAAAACAAAACGACCTCTCAGTATGAGCTAATCGGCAAAAATCAAATTTGCTCAGTCAAAACGTTTTTGTCCAGAGCATAATCTACCCATCACGGGAAAAATTCATTGGAACAAGCAGCATTTTGGCATGAGGTAAAAGTCGTGTGTTGCCTTCTGGCCCCCCTTTTATACTACAAATACATGTTTTGTTTTTATATTCCTAATCCATCAATACAAACTATTTCAAAACATGTTGTAATCGTCTGAAATAGGAAATTAGTAAAGCTTAAACCGTATTGCTACAAAAGCTGAATTGGTGATAAAAACGTAATTGCGTTGAATAAAATTAAACACTCCACTTGTTTGCTCATAGCTTTTAACTTGTCTTTCTAGTACATTGCTTATCATGCTTTTCCAAACTTTCCAAAGCCAACACACAACACAACAACAACACTTCTAAAGTTGGAAATATTCTTTCACGTGCTGGTCTATTCTTGTCAACCAATTGTAGCGTCTGTTAGATTGAAAGTCTCTCAGGTGGTTGTTAGTAGCCAATCAGCCGTCTTGTCCAAAATCTGGACCAACTGATTTAACCGTGCTAACGATTGGATCGGCGCCATCAAAGCAATAGCTCTCTGCTCCAGAGGCTTTTCGCGCTGGTCACTATAAAGACTTCACAGAAACCAGAAACCGAGTTAGAAAAGTCTCTGGCACCCAGGGTATATCAGTCTTTGCTCTTGCGCAAAATTGTGCAAATGTGGTATTTGCTACACATTTGCTGTAATTTGGCTACCCTAGTAAATCCATTTTTTCATCCAATGTTTTACCCATGAAAAGGCCCGCTGTCTTTAGTTTCTGTTTGCAATTAAAATTTACACTCTGGAAAGAGCACCAGCCTCAGAAACATCTAAACGAGTTTATGAATTCAAATAGTGATGCAGTGAGTTTGTGTCACAAAGAAACTTTTATTTTCTCTTTATTAGAGAGAAACTTGCCTTGACTCAACCTCTAAACCTGTTACGGAAAATACAAATGATTGCTGATTTCAGGTGTAACAAAACAGAGTTTTGTCTGTACCTTGCAGTTGACTTAACTGCAATATGCAATAAATTTACATTCAAATTCTTCGAAATTTTTTTGCCTCTTGTAGTTGAAAAATATTTATGGGTTTAAATTTAAAAAATGGGTGTTTCTTACAGAAAAGTCATCTTAGGTATCAGTATTAATCCAGAACGGCAAAAGGTGGAAAACCACTGTGATAATTCAATGAAATGTGAGTGAACCATGATTGGTTTTATTTAAAAATCACAAAAGGTTTAAAAAAACTACATGGATCTGTTTTAACATAAATCCAATCATGTTTTAGCTCTGTAATCTGCTGTGGAAAAGGAGGTGAAAACCAATGTGTGAATGTTTACACATAAAATCTACCATGTTAAATCACAAAGAACCTCTGCTCGTTTTTACACCAAAACCATCAATGGAATAGAGAAACACATAAATGTTTTTCTATAAATTCCCATCAAAGTTTAACTGTATTAACCACAGTGGGAAAAACCGAAAAATCACCATGGAAATTCAAAGGAACAAGAATGTGTTGTACTTAAAACCCATTAGGTCACAAAATACCATTACTGGCAATTGAAAACCCAATAATGGAAACAATTCGGATTTTCCACTCATAGCTTTAAGAAAGGGAATTTTACCTAATTAACCATTCAAAGAAACATCCACGTTTTTTAGGAAAATTTTCCTGTGCATTTTCGTAAGATTGCCATGCATAATAACCAGTAAACAAGAATTTTAGAAGAAAAAAAAAAGTGAAGAAAGTGGCTTTACCTCCGAGGAATCAAGCAGCAAGGAGTTAAAGGAAAAGCGAGTTTTAGTGAGAGGATCAGTTCACTTTGAAAATGTATCACAAGTCTATTGCAGTCTATAGCGTGAGTG
Organism: Porites cylindrica; assembly: GCA_964035525.1. Classification (NCBI taxonomy): domain Eukaryota; kingdom Metazoa; phylum Cnidaria; class Anthozoa; order Scleractinia; family Poritidae; genus Porites; species Porites cylindrica. Next base: position 42,703,112 of record OZ037778.1, read on the forward strand.
TATTGATGATGAATTTCCAATTACTGCAGAGGACACAGAAAGGCAACCCTTATTGATCCTGTACTAAGCAAGGTCCATCAATTTGTGATTGCAGGTTGGACTGAGGGGTGTTATGATGAGACCCTTGAACCATATTACAGTAGAGGGGATGAGCTGTCCTGTAAGCAGGATAGTGTCCTTTGGGGCTGCAGGTTCACCATCCCACCACAATGTTGGGGCAACTGCATTGGGAACCCCTGGTATATGTGGTATGAAGACAATTGCTCGTGCATACACGTGGTGGCCAAAACTGGACCAGGAAATTGAAAAAGCAGTTAGAGTTTGTACAATATATCAAAACATTAGAAATTCCCCATTCAGCGCACCCCTGACTACTGAAAAAAAAAAAACAGTCAACAGACCTCATTTGATTTTGCTACTCATGGTTTGCCCGAGGAGGTGGTGTCTGACAACGGCCCTCACTTTACATCAACTAATTTTGCTGAATTCACATGCAAGCATGGCATTAAGCATATATTGGTTCCACCTTACCACCCTGAATCCAGTGAGGCAGCCGAGAGCTCTGTGCGAGTTGTTAAAGATGCTTTGATTAAACAGGTGCTTGAAGGTACAAAGGGCATTTCTATGAAATAGACTTGCTAATTTCTTGTTCAGGTACCGCCCTACCCCAAATCAGCGGCTATGATCCTTGTGAATGAGTGCTAATCCTTTTCAGTTGATAAAATACTGCTGACCAAGAATAGTAATTGGGCTTACTTTTGTTCGCCAGGAATGAACTTTCTAGATTATGTTCATTTTATAACTTCTATTACACAGAGCCGGTCCTCTTATCAGACTGTGGTGTATATGCTTTGAGGCTAAAAACCATTATTTTAAGAAGCTGGGCAGGAGCTCTATGGGTTTCCAGAATTGTGCAAAACATTAGCCATCCACAATCAATAACCTGGGACCAGGCCCCACAGTGGGTGAAAAAGGAAAAAAAACGGCGAGGGTGAAAAAAGAAAGCTTCAAGCCATATTCTGGCTTTTCCGCCCACTGCGGAGCCTGGTCCTGAGGCTAACCATCAAAGGCTATAGTGTTACTGGCTTTCTGCTGAAGGTTATCTACATAATCTTTAGCTCAAAAAAATGGACCAAGTTTGCTCACATTGCACCTGAGACATGAATGAATGTCCTTTCCCTTGCAAGAAGCATTGCTATTAATGAGATGACAATAATCTGGGAAGATCGAGAAGGAAAGAAAAGGCTCAAAGAAGTAATGAAGGAGGCACTTGAAAATCCGAAAATGCCCAGATTCTCTTGCGAAAAACTTTACATAGATGCAGCTCTACATTACAAAACATAACTACCTGGTCAGGTTAGAACATATAGCCGTTATTTGACTCGAACTATATGTTACTAATATAGCAAATTTCAAATCAAATTTGTGACTGTAAATGACAGCAACACATGACTCCAATCCTTCAATGACCATGCATGGCATATTTACATAAGAAGAGCTTAATCAACTTTCCCATGTTGTCAAACCTCAACTCTCGGCGCTTCACTTAAATATAACAAGCCTAAGCAAGCATTTCGACTGGTTATCTCATCTTTTAAATTCCTCTCCCTTCCAGCTAGATTTGTTTGCTTGTTGTAAAACTTGGATTACCCCTCAAGTTGCCATAAGTTGACAAATCTCAGCTTACAATATCATAACTGACAGTGGCACGTTTTCTACAGGTGGCGGAGTCACTGTATATTTAAAGACATATCATTGAAGAAATGATTTAAAAATAGCTGGTGTGGAAAATCTCTGGGTTGACGCACAAGTCTAGCTTAATGGCGTTTAAGCCTCCCAATACACTGTAAGTCCCTACTCGATTTTATTGATGAATTTGAAAACGTTCTACATTCCATCTTTTTGTCCAGGCGAAAGTGTCTGATCTTAGGTGATTTCAACATAAATACACTTGTTAAGAGCACTGTAGCAAAAGAATACCTTAACTTGATTCATTCAGAAGATTTTAATCCTTTCATTTTCAAAGCAACTTGTGTAACTGAGTCAACAACAAGTTGTATAGATTATTTTTAGATTCAGAGTTTTAGAACTGTGGGCCCCAAAACATTACAAACATGTCACACCTTGCAAATATTTTTCCGCCTGTTTCCTAGACGTATAATCACGAGGTTTGCTGTTCATTTACGCAAATCCGTACGTGTTTTGTGTTTTTATGTATATATACAGGTATGCTTAGTAAAACTCTCTGATGAAGTGTGTGCTAGTCACACGAAACGCGAAGGAGAAAAGAAAAGTTTTTACAAGGAGAAAACATCAGTTTTTACATCTCAAGAAGTTCGCAGAAGTGCTGCTCACTTGTTTATCCTTTTAAAATCATTTTGAAATATTTCCACAGCTGAAATATCATAAACTCGTCACTTAAAACATGGCATATTTCAAGACAACTTGAAAACGGCCAAAGTTATACCAATCTTTAAACAAGGCTTTTTATCCTCATGCAATAACTGTCGCCTCATAGCAGTTGTTTCAACATTTCTTACCTTTCAAGATATTTTGGTACCTAAAAAATACGGATTTATTGTTAAAACGAATACATTCTGAATTGCCAGCAATTTATAAATGGCTTTGTTCAAATACATTAGCTCTGAATTTAAGTAAAACAAAACAGTTAGTTTTCCAACACAGACAAAAAGTCCATTCTAACTTTCACTCCTCTACAAATTGCCGACCAGTATCTTGAGCAGTCCTACAACATTAAATACCTAGGATTAGTTATTGATTGCTTTTTGTCTTAACTGACCATATTGACCATATCAGTACAAAAATAGCAAAAGGGTAAATATCACCACAAAACTGAACCGACATGTAACAACCCAATCGTTTAAAAGTGGCTATTATGCACTTGTTTACCCCTATTTAAACTACAGTTGCATTCTGTGTGGTAATAATTATGAAGCTCCATTATCACAATCGGCAAAGCTACAAAACAAAATTGTTAGAGTTATCAATAACGGCCCACTTTGTGATTTTATTACTCCTCATTATTTAACCTTCGGCCTAATTACGCTTTATGACATTGTTAACCTAAATACCTGCCAACTGTTTTATGATTATTTTGTTGATACAAAGGTGTCTAATTTCACGCTGGCCTTGGTGTCTGAGCAACATAATTATGACACCAGAACTGCATCTTTGCAGCACTTAAATCCCAGAAGCTTTAGAATAAATATAAGAAAATTCATGAAAGGAGTATCGTGGCGGCGTGACATGATTGTTTGATGTCCATTTGAATTGAAATCTACAATCTGCAATTATGCCTACCAACCACCTAAGTATACACGACTTACGAGAATCATAGAATTAAGAGTTTTTTAATACCAAGTATAAGACATTAGAAATTAAGGCAGAGATCCTAGAGCTGAAATTAAGCATCAACCCTCTGACTCTAAGGTGGGATGCTTTGGAAAAACCACAGGATTTTATCTCGATGAAATATGATACACTTATTGAAACCATACAACAATCCAATGTATAACAGCTTCTACAAGCAAAACAAACTGTACCTATTAAGTACCCAATGAATAATTTAAATTTCTCTGCCCTAACTATCAATTATCATTTCCACTGTTTTTTATATAAAATTGTAAGTATAACTTTATGCAGTTTTAATTTTCCTGTCTCCTTTATATGCTAATTAAATGTGTACGCCAGTTAGTTGCACGTGCCAGTGACCAACTCAAACGCCTAAGCTCCTTTGCTCACTGCGTGCATTCCACCTTGATGATTTATGCAATTTTATGTTGTTTTGTGATGTACTGGAATTGTTTTTGTAGTAAACTATTGAATCTATCCAACAGTTATAAGATGTTACTAGTGGAATGATATTCCGTTATCTATACGGAAAAAGACAACTAGAAAATTGTTGAAAAGAGTACTGTATTACTATTATCTTGCTCAGTATTAATCATCGCCACACCAACCCTCAAATGTTATATATGAATTTTTTTGTGTGTACTTTCCATTTTCCTCTCTCTAAGGTATTTCATAGTTTACATCCTTGTCGTCTTTTATCTTCTATCCTAAATAAATCTGTAATTTAATCAAAGGGCATTTAATTAGTTTCACTACATTTTACCCTTCTCTATTTATTCTTGTAATTCGATATTTAAATCTTAAGAATAATATCTTCCCATCTGTAATATGTAAATGGAATGTACATAAAATAAATGGAGGAAATGGATAAAACACAAAAAACACAAATGAGACGACACGAGTACGTGAGAATCATTGCCATGGCCATTTTCCTAATATCCTACTAGAAAATATGCTCTACAGATATATGGAATTGGTACTAACAGAAGCAAGAGTTGGCCTGAAAAAGAGAAAGGTAATGCAAAGGAAGATTTCAAAAAACGAGCACTGATTGCTTAGTTGCTCAGAGGAGGAACTTGCTGAGAGGAGTCTATCATCAGACTATGTTTCTGTGACCAAGTCTACAGTCCGCTCAAAGGGAGTATTTACCACTGGAGATGCCAAAGCTTTGGTGGATACACTTCAAGACATGGCAGTCCATGGAAAGTCAATTTCGAAACCTGTCCCTATCAAACGACTATTCTCACATGTAAGAAACATGTAAAGGATTCAATGTAGCACAAGTTGTCAACAGGTTGATATATGAACGAGACAATAGACGAAACTACACCCGTCTGAATAAACTGAAACTTTTGCTAGAACACTGAAGTCGAATGGTATTCAACAACGGGAGGGTTGAAATTATGACCATTTTTTGACAATTTTTTATCGTCCCAGTTTTCCAGTTTCCTGGCATGAATTACAGTTGTGTGATTAAGAAGCCAACCTTTTGTTAGAACCCTAAAGTCAAATGATCTCCAGGCATTAAAATTAACTTTTGTTGCATTTGGGCAATGCTTCAACGTCTCTGTCAAGTTTCCTGGCATGAAATTGCCGCTTTAATGACCTAATTTTCGAGCACTGTGCTATATTAACATAAAGAAGTAAAAAAATGTTAAAGGATTTAAAATGCCTTAAAATAATTGGGAGTTACTCTTCTTGATTTGTTCACTATGGGGACTGTTTGTCCTCTATGGGCCACTGGGCATTACTAAAAGTGCTAGCAAGAGGAAAGTTCCCCCACTTAGCACGTTATAGGGTACGGTAAAATGGGCAACAAAAAACGTGCAGCGTTTTTACTACTTTTTACGCACAAAAGTGAAGAGGACCTTGATCCCCGACCCATCTTTTTCCTTGGTCCCTGTAGTTATTCTTTTTCTGCCAGACGTCAGCTCCCAGTAAAATACAAAACGTAAGCAAAGGTAATTTTAACTAGCGTATTTCAGTCATTATTTTAATTTACATATCCCACCAGAGCCGTGGCAACCGAAGGTTTATTAAAGTTGCAGTATTTAAACAACTAGCAGAACAATTTCTAACTATGACCAATAACTGTGGGAAGTGATTACAATTTTCACGAAAAGTTAACTCTATTGTATTCTCCATTTCTAGTAAAAATCAAGAAATGTAGCACTTTTCGACGTGATTAAAACCCTACATGGGGTTATGAAAAACTGACCAACGAAAAAAAGATTGACATATTAGGGTGACTGTGCACTCTAAAGTTTGTTCATCTCGTTTTGTTAAATGGTTGCAGAGCAGTAACGTTCGAAAAATAAAATTGTAATATTCTGACCTTAAATGTCGCTAAATGTAATTTAGGCAAAGTTAAATTACAAGCCAATGCGGTCAGCGGTCTCCTCCTCAAGCGTACGTGATCTGAGGGGTGTCCACAGGGATCTTTTGCCTATCTTGTGACTTAGGTTGCATCTCACACTGGCATTTTTGAGCTGATCTTTACGGATCTGTTGCTTAGCGGACCTGTTGCGGATTCTGGCCTTTAATTGCAAGATATGTCTAGCTCTTGAAGCTCTCAAAGCACTCGTAACAGTCAAGATGCTGCCTTTTTCGCCACAAGGGCAACGGATAGTTCGTCCGCATCGGCGATTTCATCGCATCCTCCTGTTAGCTCACAATGCATCAACCACTGTTGCAGGTAACGCTGCTCAGCCGTCTCCTGAATTCCTTGCCGCTGTGGTTCAAGCTGTCAAAGCTTTGTTACCTGCGGAGCAAGCGTCCGTTTCCGGCCCGGATCCGTCCAGGAATTCCAGTGTTCTTGACCAGGCGACTAACAGTTCCTCGTCGGCCATGCTTGGGGGCATTCCGGACCAGGATTTAAGTTCTCAAGCCTCGGCTTTGTGGACCACAGGGACTGGATTTTCCACACATTCTTCCTTGGCACAGGTATCTTCTTCTCAAGGTAGGCCTGCCCTTGTTGTGCCGTCATTTGTTCGCACTTTTGCGACCCCGAATCCATTGCTCGTGTCGTCCTGCGCTATCACCGCCTCACCAGTTGCGTCTCAGGCTGGCCTTGCTATAAATAGTGTTTTTCCCTCTGTCTCGGCGCCGATTCTACATCAGCCCTTTGTGGTTGGGCTGGAATTCTCACCAATTCCTGCAAAGCTGGTCGGCCAGATCGTGGCAGGAAAGTTCGTGGAGGACAACGACCTACTATCTTCGAACATTGTGCTTAACCTGAGCCACAATTGCTATTCGATGGCCGCTTAGTGTTGACGTCCACCCTCAAGAAAGCCAAACGACGTATTGAGGACATCGCGACTTGGATGGAGGCTTTTTCTATTTATTCCCTCGTGCTGACTTCCCACTTTCCGCATCGAGAGATTTAAGTCAATATAAGCTGCTGATTCTTCGTACATATCAGAAATTCAGCAATCGAGTCTGGCTGGCATATGGTCGGGCCTTTCGCGAGCATGCCGCGGCGACAAATCTGACCGATTGGTCCAACATGAACATGCAGCTCTTCAATTTCCACGCCGCGGGCGCCTCTACTCATGGGCATGGCGAATTTGCGAATGAATCGGCTGAGCCTGCTGGAGCTCCTTGTTCGCAAATTGTCTGCAAATCGTGGAATAGGGGTCATTGCCCCTTATGCCCAATGTCGTTTTTCGCATCGCTGTTCAAGCTGTTCTGGGTCTCATCATGCCTCAGCCTGCCCTGGCGTGGCTTCCACAACATCTAAGGAGATTCCAAAAAGGAGATCCCCATCCCCACGTGGCACCAGCAAGTCCAGACCCACCTGAGGTGGTGCTTTCATTTTTGCTAGCCTTTGCTCCTCGGCTTCTGGGCCTTGTAGTTTTTTTGTTCAGCCATAGTTGTCTGTTGTTACATGTTAGGAGTAGGGTTGGCCGTGGTTTCTTGGTCCATTAAATCAGCTGTGTTTTTTAGTTTGTCTCTTATCTATGTTTGGGGGGGATGGTTCTTTGTCCTTCCTCCTTTACCGTGGTCGCAGACCCCTAATCTGTGTCCTGCTTGGGTTTGGGGGGGGGGGGGGGGGGAAGTATGGCTTTTTGACCCCTCAAGTATGCTCTTGGTTCTCTCCTCCCTTTAGTCCCGCTCCCTCCAGTTTCTGCAGTCAGTCCATTCAAAGTGGAGCAGTTTTCCTAGGAGTTGAGGCATCATCCAAATCCTCAGCACGTGGCAACTGTTTTGGAGGGGCTTCGCTTTGGTTTTAAACTAGGTTTTTCTCTGTCACAATCTCTCAAGCCTGCCAAGAGGAACAAACCCTCAGCCTATGAGCACCCCTCAGTAATCGATGAGTACTTGGCGACTGAAGTGTCCTCGGGGAGGGTTGCTGGCCCCTTTGCCTCCTGTTCCCCTTCTTCACGTTAGCAGTTTTGGGGTTATCCCAAAAAAGGTTCAACGGGGAAACGAGGCGTCTCATTGTGGATCTCTCCTCCCCCGGAGGTGCTAGCGTGAATGACGGTATTAACCCCGATGAATTTACCGGTAGATCAATTTATTCGCATGGTATCACAGTTTGGTCAAGGAGCACTGATGGCCAAATTCGACGTTGAAGCTGCCTATCTGAACATTGCCATTCACCCTTCAGACCGCTTTCTCCTGGGTATGAAATGGCGCAGCAAGATTCACATCGACTTAGCCCTTCCATTCCGTCTCCGTTCCGCCCCTTATATTTTTAATTGTGTAGCCGAGCTAGTGGAATGGATATTAGTTAACAACTATAAGGTCCCCGATTTCCTACATTATTTGGATGATTTCATAACGGCTGGCCCCCCTGACCCCCCTCAGTGCGCGCAGAACCTTAGTACTGTATTATTAGTTTGTGATCGTTTGGGCTTACCTCCTCACCCTGGAAAGTGCGTGGGGCATACTCCACTGTTAGCTGTCCAGGGCATCGAGTTAGATTCCCTTACTCAGGTGGCACATCTCCCTGGTGAAAAGCTGCAGTCTTTGAAGGAGCTGATTCATTCATGGCTGCCTCGCAAAGGGTGCTTCAGGCGCAAACTCGAATTACTCATTGGCCATTTGCATCATGCGGCTAAAGTGGTATGGCCAGGCAGAACATCCTTCCACCGTATGATCGACCTCTTAAGTTGTTTCCGCAAGAAGGATCATCCCATTCAGTTAAACAAAGAATTCCACCTCGACCTGCAGTGGTGGGATCATCTCTTAGCTCAGTGGCATGGCGTCAGTTTTTGGTTGTACCCAGGACTGTCTCCCGCGGTTGACTTGCATCTGATGCTGCCGGTTCCCTTGGTTTGGGGGCCTACTTCCCCAGCTTCTGGTTCACAGGCCCTTGGGCTGTTTCTCAACAGCAGCAATCCATCGCCTACAAGGAACTTTTTCCCGTGGTGGTGGAAGCACATGTCTGGGGCGCGCAGTGGTGTAAAAAGCATGTCTTGTTTTGTTGAGACAATGAGGCCGTGATGCACATGCTGAATTCGAGGACTTCAAAGATTCCATCCCTCATGCAACTCCTCCGCAATTTGTTACTCTCTGCAGCACGCTATAGCTTCTCCTTTTCTGCTCAACACATCCTAGGTGTCTTCAATCAAATTGCTGATGCTCTTTCTCGTTTCCTTTGGCAGGAATTTCGACAGCTGGCCCCAGGTGCTTGGCCAACCCCAACACCGATTCCTTCCAAGCTCCTATCGGAATTGACCAGTTTTCTCTAGAACAGCAGTGTCACACCTTCCTTATCCTTGACTGTACATAAGTGTATATACTTTAAAGTCATTTCCCTGTAATCTTCCCAAAACTGACTTTAAACGTACTGGGACTAGAAGGGAATGAACTGGCATTTATTGGTCTCACATCTATCTGCATTGTGGCAAGAAAATTGAAATTTACTCTTTCTTTGTTAATTCACAGTGAAGCTTCTGAACGTTTTTTTAAAGCTGAAAAGGGATTAAATTTGGATTTGCAGCTTAACGAAAGTTCATTTTTTAATGAGGACTGAATGGTTGCAAATGTGGTGCCTTTAGATCTGGACACAGGAAGAAGAGAAGAGAGAGCAAACAAGGGGTAAGAGAAGAAAGGAGAGAACAACAAGAAAATAAACAAAGGCAAGAAGAAGAAGGAAGCGTAGACTGTGAGTGGAAAGACAGAGGTAAAAAGGAAAAAGTTAGGAAACAGCAATTACTATGATTAGTATCTTGTCTTATTTTTTAGCTAAATGTCACAAATGCGGTCAACTGGGGCATTACAGAAGAGACAGCACCCAGGGAAAAGCATGACATAGTATATAATTTTAATCGCCCTTGCAAATTATTATTCCAACAAAAAGGACGGCAAGGAAAGGTATAGGATTGATGTGCTACATGTTTGTATTGGAAATGAGTAATGGCATGGCAACAATGAGTTGACATGGTTAGTAAATGATACCCCAGCGCTGGTGACAATATGGTGATCACCTGATTGCTATATTTTTACCTACCGATTGCCAAATACTGCTTGATAAACGGCAGGAGGACCAGGAAACCTACTTAAATAAATTAAATTATAACAGCAATCTAATGGCTTTTGCGGTAATTGTGGTCGTTATTTTAAAAATTGGGTTGGTTGATGGTGTCAGAAATCCCATACGGTTAACAAGAAAGAATCTGAAAAAATTCTGCTTTGCAAGGGCTGACCACATTATCTGCATCACTAAGGTCTGAATCACGTTTTGTATCAAAGAGGACAGAAAAAGCTCATCCAAAGAACCTTCTGAATACTACTACTTCAAGGTAATGATTCCATGACCTGCTCACAGTTCAAAGGAGAACTAGAACATCGAGGGAAACCTTGGTCGCTTTCAAAATCATTTACAGAAACCGAGTTGTCAAAACTGTATTCCGAGAAATCAGATCAGTCTAATCAAGAAGTTTCTTTGTCATGGTGAACTTCTTCGAGCACTTTCTTTCGGTTTTCTTCTCCAAGCTATAGTTTTTGCAGTCTTCGCTTCTTTGGAACAACTCCCAGGATTTGTATCGTCGCTTCCCTCTGCAGGCCACGTTAATGATCGTCATTTAGCCAATGAGTGGCAAAACATCAAAGTGGAATCAAAGAATTGTAGCAGGAGTCACGGAACTAGGTTTCTGATTGGCTGCTGTAGAAGAACTCACAAGAGAAGAATCTATGCAGCTGCAGTTACACCTTGAGAAATATTTCACACTTCTTGAGAGAAAAAAGTTACATTCCTCCTATCAATTATAATTCGAGGAATTCGAGGGTCCTTACAAAGTTCAAAGATCTCAAGATTAAAGCAAGACAGCATGATTACAAAAGTTAAGGAATCGTGGAAGATAAAACTTTCGGAAGGCAAGAAACAATTATTTGGCTCTGTAACCGACATCGGTTTTGCAACAGGCCAGTAAGTTTGGTGCTACTGGAAGACTGTAGACGGGAAAGAAAATGTTATTTCTAGGGAAAATTCATCGAAATTTGGGATGATTCCTGTGTTAAAGAGATCGAAGCAGATGAACATCAGATGATCCCCATAACAAACCATGACATATTTGAACCATTCGAAGAGAATGAAGGAAATAAAAAAATGATGCAGCTTAGGCTATCAAGAAGTATCAGTTTGAACATGATCGTGCATGATGCCTAGAAGTATAGTTTTAATGAAGAATAAGGGGAATTGCACACTCTAACAATAGCGCTAAACCTAGAAAACTATTTATCCAGGTCTCTTACTTGTCTAATCTATATAACTGCATTAAAATTGCAGGGTATGCCCTTTGACTTTGTAAACAAAATTTCTTTTCGTCTAGAGAGAATAGAAGAAGAGGTTGAAAGACAGAATCAGAACCTGCCGAGGCTTCTAAAAATATAGAGACCAAAGAGACCAAAGACATGTATCTCATGGTTTAAGGGAGCGTTCAGAAAAACTTGGAGGGGTGGGGATTGATAAGAAATTATTCTTGTTGAAAAAAACTTGGAAGACTCTCCTTGCTTCATTCAAGAATTTCTAAATCCCCCAGGAACTCTATAAATTGAGCTCCCACCCCTGTAACACACACAACCCTACATCTAAGTCGGTGTAGATTTTCATCATTATGATAAAAGCTTACTTTAATAATAATAATAATACTTAATTATCCTCTCCCCTTGGGGGCTTTTCAGGGATAATGAACCAATAATTCAAATGAGACATAATATGACTAAGAATCCCAACTGGTAGGAGGCGAACCAGTTAGCTCTTTGCAAGCGTGGCTGAGGATTTGAAATCAGAACTACCAAGAACAAATCCAGCTAGCGATCAGGGTGAGTCTTGAACTCAGGGCCTCAGGATTACAAGTCTGGAACTGTAACCGCTCGGCCATGCTGCCTTCTTAATTTTTAGTAAGAACAATTACAACACGGACTTTGTTAGACAGAACACTCACAGTAACACTGATTCCAACACTCAGACCAACTCTGGCCCTGTTACGACAGTGACTATACCGTACATCAGAGGCACCTTTGAAACTATTGCACGTATATTACAACCTTACAATATACGTGTTGCACACAAACCGATAACCACTTTACGGCGACTGCTTACTAATGTCAAGGACAAAGACAAAGCAGAGGACAGACAGGGAGCAATATACAAGACCAAATGCTGTGACTGCCAGGCTTCTTACATTGGTGAAACTGGCAGAAACCCAAGCACAAGACTGACCAAACACAAACGAGCGACGAGGAATGGTGACGTCAACAATCACAGTGCTGAGCAACATTTGGAGACAAAACATCAAATTGACCGGGACTATGCAACATGTATAAAGTATTCTACAGACTACTATCAATATCCTACTTTAGAAAGCTGGTTTACTAACTTAGAACAAACGCCACTGAATTGTAGCCAACAGTTAACAGCACCGTACAAATGACTTATTGACAAGATCAAGCAAAACTAACCACGAGAGAATGACTGGAGAACTGACAATTTGACTAACAATAGACGACTGTTTAACTGTGACAATAGATGGATCGAAACACACCAGTTACTGATTATGAGTCTTCATAGCCAATAACATCACGGGTTAACTGACAGATGACCAATAACATTGCGACTCAATTGACCAATTAGATCAATAACCAGAGTATAATATCATCAACTGACGTGATACAACTCACTTTGACTCTGACGATGACTACCGCACAGGTTGTCAAAACATCAGTGACTGTCAACAACAGTCCTATTCAGGACTACGTTCACCCGGACGATCAAACTCAACCTACTTTTGATAAGTAGCACAGCAGGACACACAGCAGGTCACTTGCTGCGCTCGAGAATGCAAAGATAAACAAGAAGTACAAACCTTTGATCTTACCTTAATAAGCCAGAATTTTGGATTGTTTTTCACTAGTCTTAGCTGAACCAACAGAGTGTGCCGATTCAGTGTAGGAACATAAAAAGGCAACAAAAAAAATCGACCACATTTCACTTCATCTGCATGTGGTTTACTTCTTTGCTAACCTTGATGGAAGTTTAATGTTTTAGCCACCTTAATCAAGTGAGATCTCGTCCAAGAAAAGGCCACAGCCATCTGATCAGATTGTTTAGCTCATTACCTTTCAAAAAGCCAATTAAACTTTTCTATAGCTACTGCTAATATGATTTTCCAGTGAGATTCCAAAAGTTGGAATCACTGACAAAGTCTTGTGTGATTCAGTGACATTGCAACAGAATGAGTGTATCAGTAGGCACTTTAAATTTCTTATGACAAAAAACTTAATGCAGTTTGTTATCTTTCTTTATTGAAAACGTTCATAGTAAGCAGTTGTAATAACAATCGCCACCCCTCCCTATCCCCCGCAATTGCCTTATTCGACCAACTCTTGGAACGATTAAAACAAACAAGGCAGCTGTATCTGTTTAAGTCCCTTCATCAATGTTGTGAGAATAGTTGCATTTCCACTAGCCCTTTTGCCCAAGGGAAATCATTGTTTGTTAGTAACCTCTCTTCCCACAGTGACACTGCCCATGGGAAATCACTATGGATACATCAAACAAAAAAGGAAAGAATTACCCGTGACATTCCCAGAACCAAGTAGTAGGCTAGGGTTTATCAATGGTTTATCTAACCACAAGAACATTTCCGCCAATCGGGAAGACACAAATGGCAAAAACAGGAAACTGCAGCACATACTAGCCATTTTTGTGATTTCCTGTGACTGTGCCACATGGCCCGACAAGTACCAAATTTGACAGACTCCGCCTCAGAAAGCATGGCCAACTTTAGAGCTTTACTGTGAGTTTTTTTAATTTGAAAATCTTTGCGATCTGACATCCTCTACTAGGACATAAATTGCTAATTTTGCTTTGTTTTCATCCATAGCAACTTTAGACAAGAACTTAATGACAAAGATGTGCCACTTTAAGCTGCACTACACAAAGGGGTTTTATTCAAGAGAAATCGAGACCAAGAATATTCCCAAAATCTATCGACAGCATACGCTCACTATCTCTACTATGCAAGTAGCAATCAAGCTATTCCTTTAGAGTACGTCCCACAAGTGGCTTCGCGTTCTTCTAGTCCCACCAGCATTTCTAAAGCCAAATGACCTGAGAAGAGTGACAGAAGTAAACGCTCAGGCTGGGAAAACGTTGAAGCATGAAGCTTAATTACTGCTTACCGAGAGATTGATAGCCCTATTGTTTAAAAGTTCCTGGAACCAATTCCATGGACGAGGGAATACCCAAGCACATCTTGCCTGGCGAATATTTTTAAGGTGACAGGCTCAATAAAACAAATAGGCAACTGGAGGGAATGAAAAGTCGCTTAAGGGAGCTCAGAGAGCTGAAATTGATGGACCGAGTGGGGAGTTATTAGAGGTATTACAGTTACGACAATCCACAAGACATCTCATGATCTGGTCAGACCATTCCAGCATTATGGATCATGGCCACCTTCTGCTAACCATAAGTGAAATCTGTGATCCTGCATTCTACTATACTTCTGAAGAGCTCCATGGGAAGAATGTTCAGGAGTTAGTACAGAAGCCACACATTTACATCATGGCTAAATGTAGGGACACCACTGAAGATCAGATGTTATACAGTGAAACTAGGCTGGAAGATATAAATGAGCTCAAAAATCAACTTTGTCCTCCCAAAAGGTCTCCACTAAGGACATATGCAGGTTCTTTCATGGATCATCCTTTGCAAGAGGTGGAAAGTGGAGAGCAGATTGGTGGTGGCTTTGGGTGCTGTGGATGCACTGGAACATCAGCAAGCTATATTGACCATGTGATGTGGTTCACTGAGGGCACCACACATTACCCTCGAATAAAGAAAAAGAAAGGTACTGGAAGGTCCAGCTGGAAAAGAAAGAAGAAATTGTGGAGTGCACGAGCAAAGAAGAGCTGATAAGATAGTGCAAGGGACGGCACTTACTGGTTGATGGTTTACTAAAACCTGCACTGGAATCTAGCCTTTGCCCTATTAAATAAACATAATAGTTGGATACACATATGCTTTACCCGCCACGTCATTGTAAATCCTAGCCGCAAAATTTCAATCGTTGGAAATCAGCCACGTGAAATACTGTAAACTCGATGCAAAGTCACAATTTACGGCGGGTAAGAAGACGATAAAAGCCTCACTTGTGTTTGTTAACTCTGCAAAATTTCAATAGCAGAGGTTTAAAGGTAACGGAGAAATTGAGATATTTGCCAAACTACGCTAAAAACGCGATCAATTTTTGCTCGTTTTGGTCGTTTTATTCGGAAAATTTTGTCCGCCATCTTGAATTCGCCTAACAGGAGTCGCGCAGCTTTGTTGGACACTCGTTTCGTGGAGGTTTCGTCGAGAAATAACTTATTTAGAGCGTGTTACGCGTCAACTATTCTAAACAAAGGCACACTCCTTAGCAATGGTGAAAACAATATAACGGCGAGCAACTCTGTCAGCAGTTGTAACGCGCATTTTCTCATTGCGCAGAGCCACTCGCATGTTCGCGAAACCACATTTCGAGAATCCTTGCTTGCCTTCGACTTGTCTTCGTTCAGTTCCAATCGTTCAAAATTTTGCTTGTATCATAGTATATTGTAAATATTTCTCTTTCTTTTGTTTCTAAAATTCAACTTGTCACTTTCATATTTATCGGTATATACTGTTCTGTAAATAATTTTCTGTAAGAAGTCTGCAAAAGCAGAAAATGGCGTGCCGAGCGTGTGCTGAAGAAGCCCGTGCAAGTGGGGGAGTTGGCTCAAGAGTCGCGCTGGATTTTGAAAAACTGGAGACGGCTGGCTGGACTGTAGAACAGCGGGAGAAGTCTTAAGTGTTTTTTTCTCCACTTCCCGAGAAGAAAAGATTCAAGTCTTCCAAGGATGTTGCAGACTACTTGAAGAGTTGTGGAGAATTCGTCTCCTTTGTTCGATGCTACTGTGGAACTTCCGCGATGTCTCCAAGCCGTAGCAGTGAATCCGACGAAGATTATCGCCCGGATACGGAGGAAGAGGCTTTGTCGAGCGTGTTTGGCAATACTCCAGTAGAAAAAGACAGTTTGGGAAACTCATCTGATGCTCCATCGCCTAAGAGGTTAGCTTGGCAGTGTTTAGCTATAATATTCATTCGAGTTTTTATTCCCCATGACGCTAGATCGATCGCCAACAGTAGCTTTGCATTAACATCGTCCCTATGTTAACGTGTTATCCAGATAGCTTCATTGTTAGTAAAAGACATTCGTTTTGAAAAGTGTTCTTTTATTCATTTACTTATAGATTGAAGCTGGATGCAGATGTCCATGCTGTTGAATTACCCCTGAAGTACTTTGCTGGTATGACCAACCAGTTGGAAAGTCTTCTGGACCAGGTGAACAACATACGCCAATGCTCAACATCAGGTTGTAATGGTAAGTAATGTAATACAAACTCTCAAACTTAATTTTCTCCTCTCTGACAAATGTTTATGCTGCATAGGCATGAAAAAACTTATATGGCATTGAATTGTTTTTGTTGTTGTTTTTATTCTTTATTACGTCCTTTATTTTGAGGCCCTACACTGCTGTTTCTATTTCAGCATGTACTGGAAACCCTATAAATTTTTATTTTGATGTAAGCTATCCTCTTTGTGTCCTGCTGCCAAACAAATTTTTGATGTTCCCCAGGGCCACATTTCTTCCGTACATATCAGTTGATGTTTTTTGTTTTGTTTTTTGTCTTTTCAGGTATCCTAGTACCTACTGGAATGGAGGACAAGGCATTGGGTGGGGCCTTACACCAACTTCATTATGAGTTTTCAACAAATCTTGGTCTTTGTCAAAGTAACATGACATTTCTTGTCAAGCGTAAAGGCAGTTCATACCACTGGGCAAGGGATCTCTTTGCAAAGATGGGCCCTTCCAGAAGTTGACGGTCTGTATGACATTGTGACCAAAGAAAATGTGGAGAGAATGAGGAGGCTTGAGAGACAGAAAACGGACAAGGCAAAAAAACAGCAGGTTACCTTCAAACAGAAGCGGCAACAGGAACGGCAAAAGCGGTAACATTTATTTGAAAATTTTGCACATGGATTAGTACTCTACCTACTGTAAAATTATTATTTTTGTTATAGGAAGTTTTAGACCGTAGGATGTCTTGAGTAAATATCAAATGTCACTAGACTGATAATGGACCTTTGTCAAGAGGCAGCCATTTTGTGTCAGGAGATTTAAAAAGCTTTGTTTTTGCACCCCTAGCCTCGTAGATAGAACGAGGCTAGGAGGACCTAGGAGGTCCATTTTGGCTGGTTTGGGGTACCAGTAACATCTGGACCAGCGTGCAAAGGAAGTCGTGTTCAATAGCACGGGGCTAGTGGATTTTGCTATCGGGCTAGTGATTTTTGTTCTTAACTTGCTCAATGGGCAAGTGCTGTTTTTTGGGGAAATTCAAATTACAGGATTGTAATCAATGCTGCTAATCAAAAAAGGTTTTGGGGCTAGTTGAAATGAATTGTGGGCTAGTACACGCTAGCTACAGCTTGCCCGAATGGCAGGCTGTAAAAACTGACTTTCTTTGCACCCTGTGGACAATGTGTAATTTTTAGGACTCCATATAAAACAAAACTGTTTAGAAGTATAACATTGGTAAGATAGTGTCATGCTGCTCCAAGTTTTGTCATGAAAATAGAAAACATGCCCCGGAAAAAAATTGCTACAGTCACATGTTAAAAACCATACGCTCGTTATACGTTTAGCAAGTTTTAAATTTTCCAGGTTGATTATAAAAAGATAAATAATTCAGAGGGAGCATTCACGGTGTTTCATTTACTCCAAAGGATTTAAAGGACTTTTACCAACAATCTCTTGACATTTCAAGAACAGTAGAGTAGGGAGGGTGACTTAAGGAACGTTATCACCTGCAAACACTCCACTAAAACCTGCTGAGAAAAGCATTTGCTCATTTTTTTGGGTGTATTACACAATATACTACATATTGTTAGAGAGTCAATAAGAGCAAACATACACGATAACATGGTGTCAATGTTTTCTGTTTAACACATGGATGATGTCGGAAAAAGTAAGGTTTGTTTTATGGCTGCGTCCGGTACTTTGATGCCAATATTTCACCTATTTTAAGAAAATCGCGAAAATCGCCGGAGGGCCGGCGATTCAAATTGTATGCCCAAAGTGGCCCCTTTGAAAGTGGTGATTTTGCCAATTTTGGTGAAAATCGCGAAAAAGCGCCAGAGAGCTGGCAATTCAAATTGGATGCAAAAAGTGGCCCCTTGGAGAGTGGCAAAAAAGGAGAAAATGGCGATTTAGGCGAAAATGAAGAATTTCGCACAAGGGCTGGTGATATCCGGAATGTGGCAAATATCCTAATTGGATGCCACGTGGCCCCTTGACATTAGATAACTAAAGAGGTCCCTATAACTGTGAGGCAGCATTTCCCGAAAATGTTTTCAAATTTGATAACTAATTTTAAATGACCCCTATAACAGTGAGGCAACATTTATCAAATACAGCTGAATCAAATATATCAGAAAACAATGGTAGTCTTTACACTAGAGCCTAAATAAGCTAAGACAAGTAAATTTTAATTCCTTCAAGTAAAATAAAGCTTTACACACAACCGATTCTTTTCTACTTCAGGTTGACTTACGGCCATTTTCCCATGCAACATAATTAAGATTGACATGTTTCACCTTTCTCAAAGCTCACGAAACTGCAAGTCAGCTAAGTCGGTCATAAGGATGGTTTTCAAGTCGCTTGAAACTTTCTTGAATCATTTCAACGTTCCGACTTGTTGAAATTAATTGAAATTAATCTCGTCTGTACATCTTGTATGTTTATGTCATTAGAATAATATAGTTTCAATTCGTTAATGTAATTAATCTCTATAATTTCGTAATTATTGTACATCTTTATGTCATAACAATAAGATTGTATAATGTAATAGACACGTCTCCACACTACCTGCCACGATTAGCTCTGCTATTTTGCAGGTAGTCTGTATTTGTAATTGTTTCCCTTTGGATGCTTCCGCTCAAAGGGATTAATTGGCAACCGCACGCGACACACTCACTATTCATAGGCATTATTTTACATTGCATGCTATATTGTATTTCAGTTTCTATCACTCTCGAAGCGGTCACATTGTTTTTCTACCTCGTGTAGTTTTTGTCTCTGCTAATCATGGGTAAAACGCGTTGTTGTACTGGGTGTAAGATGCCACTCTCAGAGCATACATTTGGAAAGCTGGGAAAGAGGTCCTCTTGAGCAGAACAATTTCCTGATTTCTCTGTTGTTGCAGAAGATACCGCCTTTCCTTTGCAGCCAATTGGAGATGAACTGCACAAAACTATAGAAGCCACTCGCTTCTCTGCTAGGGGCGGTAAAAATCGCTTATCACTGGCATAAAGGAAGTCCAGGCTGATAATCAGCAACTGTGTGCCCTCCTTACTAACCAGTCGCCAATTGAGGAAGTTCCCGTTCCATCCACAAGCACTGGCGGGGCGACGGCTTCTGGAGTTACTTTGCCAGAGTTGCGCGCAATGCAAGACTTGTCACAACAAACCAATCGACACATCACTCAGCTTGGGTTGGCGGATTTCAGCGATAGTGACTCGGACAACGACGAGGTTGAGCTGTCCGCACCAAAGACACACGTGCGTCAAATGGTGGTGGTAAGTCTTTAAAATCCGGGAAGGAGTAAAAAATTATGACTACCGTCCTTTATCCTCAGCTATGGCTGCATAGCTTCCTCAGTCTCACGAATGCTCATTGCGATATTACATATGATGACCTGGCGTTAGCGGAGTTCGTTGATGGTTACGGACAAATCCTCCAATCCCCTGACATAACGTAGATGGAGCGTTTTGCTGGGCTTAAGCACTTGGTGTCCCTAATGTATTTTGCCCAGCAGTACGAGTGGCAAGCCGCACTCAGTTTTCACACGCCTGTTATTCTGGAGATCAAGCAAGACCTTCTCAAGTGGGGTGATTCCTTGTTTCATTTCGAGAGCAGTACTCTCTACGGGCATCCTAAGATGCCCAAATCATCTACAAGTGGAGGATCTTCCACGTCCTCCACCACAGTCTTGTATTGTCAAGATTTCCAACGGCAACAGTGTTCTTCTAATCAAGCACATTATCGCTACCTTCGCGGCGAGAGAAAGTGGCTGCGGCATATTTACTCCGACTGCTGGGTGCAATCAAGAAAACAAGAGCACCATCACGCTGGCACATCCGAATGTACCTTTGCCTCTGCAAGTTCGGAGACAAAAAACTAACTACCTCGAACACCTTCATCCACCATGCTGAGTCAGAGGAAGTTGAACATGACATTTTATGTCATGTAATAGTCCTGTCGCAGTCGCAGTTGCAGTCCTGTCCTATAACTGTGAGGCAGCATTTCCCAAAAATTTTTTCACATTTAATAACTACTTTTAGATGACCCCTATAACAGTGAGGCAACATTTATCAAATACAACTGAATCAAATATATCAGAAAACAATGGTAGTCTTTACACTAGAGCCTAAATAAGCTAAGAAATATTTCAAGACAAGTAAATTTTAATTCCTTCAAGTAAAATAAAGCTCTACACACAACCGATTCTTTTCTACTTCAGGTTGACTTAAGGCCATTTTCCCATGCAACATAATTAAGATTGACATGTTTCACCTCTCTCAAAGCTCACGAAACTGCAAGTCAGCTAAGTCAGTCATAAGGATGGTTTTGAGGTCGCTTGAAACCTTCTTGAACCGTTTCAACTTTCCGACTTGTTGAAATTAATCTCGTCTGTACATCTTGTATATTTATGTCATTAGAATGATATAGTTTGAATTCGTGAATGTAATTAATCTCCATAATTTCGTAATTATTGTACATCTTTATGTCATTAGAATAAGATTGTATAATATAATAGACACGTCTCCACACTACCTGACTCGATTGGCTCTGCTATTTTGCAGGTAGTCTGTATTTGTAATTTATTGATTGTGAATGTAAACAAATAAAGCTTCTTCTTAGTGTACTATAATGACATGAAAAGTAACTTACTTGAGATTTTGCTTAGGCCTTCACACAAGAATTTTTGGTTAAGTAAAACTTAGCAGCTCCTAAGTCTTACTTAACAGCCTAGTGTAAAGACCACCATTGAATGGATGTCGTTTCGGTTGACAGTGCGAAAAAAAATCCACAGCTCATTCCAAAAACCTCCACTAGTTCGACCAAAGCCCAGGAAAGATGGGAGGACAAACATGTCCGCTTACTTATTGCAAGCTACTTGAAGTTCAAAGATGAATTTGGGAAGTCACACATTACCCAACAATCAATTTGGTCGGACGTTCTTCGCATCGCTCTCCACTATTTGAATACTTTTTTTTTTTTTTTTTTTTTTTTTTTTTTAAATAATTTTTTTATTTATTTACAACACAAGCACTACTTACAAAATGTTACTTAACACAACTTACAGTGCTTACACTACTTACAAAACCGTACTCATTACTTTTTTTACATAGAAAGAAGAAAAGAAAGTTACAATTACAATTATTGACGACTAATAACTTAAACTAAAGTGATTACTAACATAATTTACAATACTAACACTATAAACACAGTGGCAACAGAAAAGTATAAGAGGATTATATATAGATTAAGTATAAGTGTTTTTCTTTTTATTTAGAAGGATAAGTAAAGAGAACTGAACGGCCTAGACTGTAATAATAATAATACTAATAATAATAAAGCGTTACGCGGTGCACAATATCGCCCATTTTTTATAAAAGTCACTTAAAGTTCTATTTTTGGTACAAATATATTTTTCTGTTTCGAATTTAATATTAATCCTTAACTTAAACCCTGCAATAATTGGACGAGTTTGTGATCTTCTGCAATCCCATATATATAGTTTGGCTATTAGTAGAAAGTAGTTCAGTAAAGGGCATTGTACGGCTATTATACCTAATAGCACATCCTGTAGACTAAGGTTGATCAATTCATTTGACAACGAGTAATAATATAATTCAAAATCCTTCCAGAAAAGTTTTGCATATACACAGTCAAAAAGAAGGTGGATAAGGGTTTCCGGTTTATACATACAAAAGGAGCATTTGAATACTTGGAACAGGCTACCATTTTAACAAAGAGGATGGATACACCAGGCAATTATCTACAGGGTTTGTACCCTTTTTCAGAAACAATTTTCCACGACTTTTCCAGGCTTCAGATTGATCTTTCCAGGACTCCAAAATTCACCTTAACCCTTTCACTCACAGAAGTGACAATTAATTTATTTCTACTTGCAATTTCAACACATTATCAAACATACCAATAAGAACAAACAAAGAACTTGGCAACCCAAGTAAGGTTTCTTGAATCTTCAGCCCTATCAGAAAATTTTTAAACTGCCGTTTCTTCTTCTTAAGCACATCAATCTAATCCATTGTCGCCTTTCTATTAAGCATTTTTTCCTGGGGCACTTTAACTCTCTTCTGCTCTTCTAGGAAAGATACTTCTGTAGCACGACAGCAAATGACATAAGAAGTTGCTTTGATATTTGTGCATTGGCAAGGCCTCCAACTGATTCAATATGATCGTGAATAATCCTCTGTGCAATGAACGATCTTTCTGACAGGCTCTCAACTACACTTCTTTGTTTACAAAAAAGCCTCGTTCAACTGTGGCTTGACCATGAGAAATTAGCAGCAGTAATTCAACCACTCTCCACACTTTGACCAGTTGCTTATCACCAGCAATGTGTTCATACAATAGTGTCAACTCTTGAAGAGGGTTCACTGGGGTCAAAATCTTCAAAGTCAGGATTACCTGCACATTCATCCAGAAACTGTCCAAACTGATTTATCACCTCATCACACTCATCATCCTTCAATCTGTGGGCTTCACAAGAATTTCCAGAACTCTTTTCATTTTGTTAACACATCGTTCTTTCTCCGATGCCATTAGCCTTGGATCCAGACAAGACGTATTTCTTACCAGCCGATAATTTATTGGTGTTTTGTCGAGCAGTTTAGAAGCTGTTTTAGCGAGAAAACCTTTACATTCCATTCCGAATTGAAGAACTTGCCTTGCCAGACTTTTCTTTCAGCATCTGTTGTGCCACAAAGCCAACATCAACTTTCTGGTAGTCTAACTGCTGTTCTTTATCAGAAGGCTTTAACCTCAGGATCTTCAAAGGAAATGTTGCCTCAGTCACAAGTTCACCCTTGATAAACCTTTTACATAACGATTTCAACAAAGTGCACAATCTAATACTCATGATTGGCAGCATAGATTTATCAGCCTGAAATGCTGTGAGAAAAGGACTGACCTGTTTTGCCACTGATGGGAAGAAGGCCATCTTTGCAGTCATCAAGTGATCACAGCAACTACTACTGATGGTCTCATAAGATTTGGATTTGGGATCAGTAACTTTCTTTGCCTTAACAGCATCAACATATTTGACAATATGAGGACCTGGACCTGAAAGGAAGCATCTTCAACTCCTAGAACTGATTGGCCGTTGTTGTATACAACAAACTTGGACGTGAATTGGAACACTTTAATTGGACTCCATTTACCATTTTATCGCTGACAGCCATACAAATCCTTTTCAGTCAATTTGCAAATCTGTTTACTTTACAACCGAAACGGACAGAACTTGCAAGGTATGTATAAATGCAGATTCATTTAGTTAAATAAAAATACCAATAGAATTGATAGGGTGTCGGCAAACTGGAACGCCTCTAGGACAGTTTTTTTTTCGATTTTCAATCTTTTTTCTCAGTCATTTCTCTGTAATGAACATGAATGAAAATTGCCTGGATATTTTCTAAGTGTCACCTCTCACTGCACAAGTCGATTTGAAATTTCTGGCGATGTGATATTAGGCTACCATCAGTGAAGTGGTGTTTGTGAAGGCAGTGAAGCGTTCTGTGAACATGGGAGCAAACCAGTTTGTCAACGAATTCCGATGAAAGTGGCAGGTGAGAAAGGCCATGGCTCACAGAAAAATGGTCATGGCCAGGGATGACAAACAAGTCCAACAAGACTACCTCTAAATGAGATCATCACTGACCGTTCAGATCTAGCCTGAGAGCAAGCCCTCCAGAGATGCAGGGGTGGTGGAGGGAAAAGGGGAAGGAGAGCTTGTTCTTGCGCCTCATAAATTTGATTATTATACATTGTAGTCACCATCTGTCTTCTCATTGGCTAAAAGCCTACAGTTAATTCTGGGAAACAGCGCAACCTACAGATTAGTGAATAATCTGTAGGTTGCGCACGCAATGCATGATTTCCAAGAGCAATGTCAAGTGCACGGACAGCAATGTCAAGTTCGCGGACAGCGAAGTAAGAATGGCTTCTCAATTCGCTTCATCGACCCAGCAAGAAATTGAGAAATTACTTGAAGATAAAGTACAATAAAACAATTATTAGATTCAGTTTTTGTAATATTCGGAATAATCAAGGTCTCGGTTAGTGTTATCAGCCTCAGCCGATAACACTTACCTAGACCTTGATTATTCAGGATATCACAAAAACCTCATCCAATAATTGTTTAATATCTGCATCCCCAAATTGGATGCAAAATGCTGATTGGCTGATTGTGAATCACGTGATGAAGTAATTTCCTTTCGTGCCCACTTTAATAAAGCAAAACACAAAAATGTGGCATCAGAAACCTAGTGAGAATTTCTCACAAAACCTGAAATTTACATCGGATTTAGAACTGAACAACGCCAGGAAGTGGAAGCATTGCTTCGAAGAAGAGATGTCCTTACTGTTTTGCCAACTGGATATGGCAAAAGCTTAATATTTCAACTTTTCACTGCAGCAGCTGCCATCAAAATGAAGAGGCAGTAAACAGTCTTAGTCGTCTGCCCATCGAGTATCATCGAAGACCAACTTGAAGAGGTAGAAGCATGCACATTTCTGCCTCTTCAATGGCAGAATTAACTGAAGATGAGTTAAAATCAGCTGCCATTCAAGTCTTGTCTGCCCCCACAGAACCTTTGAAAGGTGGTACTATACAAAAAAATACGAGTTTTTCGAGAAATTGTCCGAAAATTTTTTTGCCCGTTTTCACATCTTCAATGATTTATTTTTCTTCCAGCATAATTTTTTTGTCAGCATTTGATTGGTATAGAGAAAAAAAAGTGTAATTTCCTAAACACTGTTGCTTGGTTGTCATGGTAACAGGTTTGTTTACGCGTCGTTTTGGGGCCAAAGAATGCTTGTTTTGGGGGCCAAACTGGGCCAAAAGCTAGTTTTTTTGACCGAGGATCATCTATTGGAAGACTGGTACCCAACAGTCTCGATTTCATGAGCATGCAGTAAACAATCGGCCATTTTGCTATCGTGAAGTTGTAGATCGTCCCAATTGAACACTAGTTTGACCTACAAAATGCCGAAATTTTGGTCTTTAAGACGCAAGAAAAGAAAATTTGATGGAAATCAGTTTACCATTAGGCAAGGAGTGAATGAAGAAGAGTTAGTGCCGGTGGAAAGCACTTCAAGTGGATCGGCAGTGAGTTCTTTGCAAGGTCAAGAGGAAGGGAAGGAATACTCAGCGTCGTATCAAAAGCTCGTGACAAATGCCGAGGACAAGAAGCCTGAACCAAAGGTACACAATAAATATTCCGAGGAAGATAGTCCCACTATCACTGGATTTAGATTTTTCGATATGGAGGTCCTGTCATCTGTTTTTGAGCAGCTACGGTGTGGCGATTGTGGCAGTTTCAGTCTTGTGTTGATGGAAGATAGCACAAAGCGGAAGGGATGTGCCTCAACTTTGCGCTTATTGTGTGAACACTTTGGCTGGACATTTTCTTTATGTACTTCAAGAAAGCAAGGAAAGAGCTCTGAAGTAAATCGACTTCTCGTGTATGGCATGAGAACTATTGGCAAAGGTTATGCTGGAGCAAGAAAATTCTGTGCTATAATGAACATGCCTTCACCTCCAACTGAGAAAGCTTTCATTTTCAACTCACAAGTCATCGGCCGACACGTCAAAATAATACAGAAGAGAGTATGAAGAAAGCTGGTCAGGATGTTAATGCTCTCAAAAGCCAAGGAACTTCATCTGCAACTGGACCAGTTAATTGTGGCATTTCATGGGATGGCACATGGCAAAAGAGAGGTTATTCCTCACGTAATGATTGTGTCACTGTAATATCCGTGGACACAGGAAGGGTGCTTGATGTAGAAGCCCTTAGTCAAGGATGCAAACAGTATGAGCGCCATGAACACTTGGATAAAGCTTCTCTTGAATACCAGACTTGGAGAGCTGAGCATACCAAGTGCAAAGCAAACTTCTGGAAATCAGCACCAGCCATGGAGCCGAAGGGAGCAGATCGCATATTTCGGAGGTCTGTTGAAAAACACAACCTCAGATACACTGAATTTTATGGTGATGGTGACAGTAAGAGCTTCACAAGGGCGAAAGGAGTTTATGAAGATGATGGAATAGAAATGGAAAATAAGGAATGCATTGGACATGTCCAGAAGAGAGTGGGAACTGCACTTCATAAATTAAAGCAAGAGAACCCAGGCAAGGGTAAACTGACTGATAGTCAAATAGACAAACTTCAAAACTACTATGGCATAGCCATAAGATCAAATGTTGGAAATCTTGCTGGCATGAAGAAAGCAATTCATACTAGCCTAATGCATTGTGCATCCACTGAGCAACGCCCCCTTCATGACCACTGCCCAACAGGCAGTGCAAGCTGGTGCCGTTATCAGCAAGATAAGGCAAATCAGACCAAGCTGTACAAACATGGACCTGGCTTACCTCTTGAGGCAATAAAAAAGTTAAAACCGGAATATGTTAGACTCGGCAATTACATTTTACTGGAAAAATGCTTGTATGGTAAGACGTAAAATCAGAATGAATCATTAAATGGAATGATCTGGCAGAGAGTCCTAAAAGAAGTTTATGTTGGAAGGGAAACACTAGAACTAGGACTGTATGATGCAGTTGCTCATTTTAATATTGGAGCAGTTACTGTTATAAGAATTTTCCAAGCCTTCAACATTCCCCCTGGAAAATATACAGAAGAGGGTTGTAAGCTTCTTGATCAGCTACAGGTGGATATAAAAGCAAGGCAAGCTCCAAAAAGAGAAGAAAAGTCACAAGAGGACTAAAAAAAAGAAAAGAGGACAAAAACAAAGAGAGGGTGTGAACTATGCCTCTGGACAGTTCTAAAGAGTTGCCTATGTAGAAACTCTGTTACAGTCATTGCGAATTATATTTCTCATAATTTTATATTTTACGGAACTATGAACACTCTAGCAACCATAACTTTTCATGGTTTTATTTAATTCTTCTCATTTTTGCAGTGCGAAATCTTTGCATGGACGAGTGTTACAGAGTTATGTGCACCACAAAAAGGTAAATTGGCATTAACTATGAGTTTTTTCTTCATCT
>OZ037778.1:42747830-42755330 GCA_964035525.1 Porites cylindrica
AATGACAACAAAGAAAGTTTTGTGTAGATGACCATAAAATTTCATGTAACCAAAAAAACACCGTTAGTGGAATCTAACAACAAAATTACAACTGTCCAGGCATTGAAACGAAAACCTTAATTTACCTCTTGCGTTCCTACTTGATGCCCCATCTACTTATTTCAATGTAACTTTTCTTTTACTTTCACGAATCACTTCCCTAACCAATTAACCACAGATTGCTCCTTTTTTCAACTCCTTTGAATGACAGTAATTTGGCCTCCCGCCAAGTAAATTAAACAAACTTTGCCCAAACGGGCTTCCTCATAGGGATAAGCTTTTATGTAAGTTGTTTGAGGTTAGTTGATATATTTTTTATAGAATAACTAAGATAGTACACGTACGAGAGTGTGTAAACATGGTTGTGACATTGAGATGTTTCGCTTTTTGAACAATAATCACAGAAGCATGAATTTGCAAAAGTTTTGAGTTGAAAACTCGACAACTTTACTTTATTTACCCATTAATATTGCTCAAGCTGACATTTTAAGCTAGAAAAATCTGTATTGTGCAAAGCATCTTTTTTGCAAAACAAGAACTGATTATGTGTGTAAGACTTCATGTGCAAGACTTCACAAATGATAAGAATTTTTCTTTAATTAGTGGCATATCAAAGAGTTTTGCATTTTTCTCGATAAAGTTAATTTATAAAAGCAATAGCAGACTTTTTCCCTGTATTTGCATAGCCTGATATAAACTCCCAAGGGGTTGGCAGAGTTCTCGACAGACGAACAAATTCTCCTGACCCCTCTCGTGTTAATATCGGGCTATGTGAACACGGAAAACGTTTTCTACTGCTTAAATAGTAGTTCCTACTAATTTTTTTGTTACTCATTCTTAACCTTTGTTCCAGAAGATTTTTAAAGTTACCAGTATTTGTTTCTATATTTTCTACAAGAGGACCCCCTGAAAACCTCTTTCTCTGATGAAGACCTCCTCTTCAAAGGTGTATTATTATTGTTATTATTATTATTATTATTATACCCTTAACCATTAACCTGCAAGCAGAGGTAACATTTTTCACAGTGTGAACTGGCAAGCAAAAAAAGTAGCCTCTACCAATAACCATTCACATTTCTTTTGTGCATGCGCAATTTTCATCATACAATTTGCAAGCTATATTCATTGCAGTAATCTGTGCCAGTGCAAGAAGAGATGCCAAACTTTACTACTACTTTTACTACAGGCAGTCCTCTATGCCAGAGGTGATGCAAATGTATCCAACAAGCACAATGTCAGTAAGAGGGTTCGTACTCTTAAGCTCTTCAAATTGCATGACTTTCCATGACTATTTCCATGACCTTTTCAAGTTTCCCATGACCTTCAGTTTAGCTGTCAGTCGAAAACTTTTTTTGTCTTATTTTTCGACCTTACAAAGTTCAACAGACACAAACTCTGGTGTCCACCAAAATGTGTGCCGTTCTTAAGCTGTCCACGCTTTGTCGTCTTCACTTTTATCACTTTCCATAAATTTCAAGAACCGACAATTAAATTCCATGACTTTCCATGCACGGAAAATGAAATTCTGAAATTCCATGACTTTCCAGGTTTTCCATGACCTGTACGAACCCTGACTGACTAGGAAATGTCTGAGAAAAAAAAAAAAACAAGAAGAAAGGCATCCAAGCCATCAATGAGCAGCCATGTTTGCTGAAACAAGACCATGAACAGGGAAAAAGAAGGGCAATTTACCTCAAGAGGGCTGATGACTTTGGGGTACACATTTCCCAGATAAAGAACTGGCACAAAAGATATCGCAAACAAAGAAGGACAAGTTGAGGTAATGGGTTTGTGGCAAATGTGCCATATTTATGATCTGTTTCTGAAAGAAATATAAATAACATTTCAAAGCAGAATGATTTTATTTATATACACATGTATGCAGTTATAATAAAGCAGAATGATCAGACAGATATGACAGAAATGTAGTTCAAAGAAACCCTGGCAAGATTTCCATACCACATACCTTATTGTTTCTACATTTTTATAAATTATGGATGACCTCCTGAAAACCACTACTAATTAGTGATGAACGTCTTCTCTTAAAAGATGTATTTTAGTATAAAAGCCGAACTTCTGATTAAGGTATGCAGTGACGTTGAAACTGGGCCAGTCCTCCAAGACATCTCGGGAGAACAACTAAGTAGAGGATCTAATAAAGCACAAAACGTGAGATTGGGTATCCATGCACTTGGGTTCAGGGAGAACCAACGATCAGCATTCTTTGATGTTGGGGTCTGTCATTGTACAAGGACCTAGACCCGCGACAGATCTACCGTATGCACAAGAACAAGCACAAGAGGCTGTATTCAAGGAGAGTTTTTGACATTGAGCAGGAAACATTTATGCCCTTGGTGTTCTAATACAACAACAGGTGGTATGGGGAAAGAATGCCTCAAGTATAGTTGCCAACTTATTATTATTACCATTATTATTATTATTATTATTATTATTATTATTATTATCATTATTATTATCATTATTATTATTATTATTATTATTATTATTATTATTATGTCCATTCCTTGTAGACTCAGGCAGGATGTTCAGCCTGGTTTATAGTCCTTGAGAGGGTTACAACAAGTCACCACAGGTCCCAGGTCTCTCTTTTCCTTCTTCTTACAGGGACAGTACTTTCCTTAGTATCTTTGCCGTCCCCAGCTATGTTGTTTTCTGAATAACTTCCAACCTCACGTTCACACCGATTCGCTTCAAGTACTCCTTAAAGTTGACTGATTCGGCTCCAAGGACCCCAATAACAAGAGGCACTACAATGACTTTTTGCATGTGCCAAACTTTTGCAATTTCATCTTTCAATAAATGGTATTTCTCTAACTTCTCAAGTTCCTTATCTTTCACCCTGGCAACATTGATTATGACAACCTCTCTCTCCTTCTTATCAATAAAGACAATGTCGGGTCTTCTTGAAGATCAAGTGTACTATCTGTTCTTATTGGTCACGCTATTCTCAAGCAATTTGGGCAACTTAAGTCCAAAAATTTACACCGTTTGTACTATACAGAGGAGGGCTGCACAAATATCGAGCAGGGAATACGTGTGGCCAAA
Organism: Porites cylindrica; assembly: GCA_964035525.1. NCBI lineage: Eukaryota > Metazoa > Cnidaria > Anthozoa > Scleractinia > Poritidae > Porites > Porites cylindrica. Next base: position 42,750,936 of record OZ037778.1, read on the forward strand.
TTCACAACCCTCAACAGAGATCTACTTAGAAAAATTGTCCCCCAAAGAATGGAAATATTCTTCAAATATACAGGCCAGCCACTAACATGCTATCGACGCGGCTCGACTGATCACATAGAAGAAAACTGCCTGAAGCAACGAATGTGGTTTGGTCATATTCGTGTCGAGGACCGCAGGCTGAATGAAGGACGTACACACCCAAGGGAAACACCTTTCTCATTTTGTCCTTAAAACAGAGCCCGTAACACAGCAGCCCCATGGCAACTGCTTCCATTTCTCTGCCATGGATGGGAAACTACATGTAGTCCATGATTGAAGCACTTGATTCCTATTTATGCAGCTCATGAAAAGGTTAAATAGTTGTAGTGATACATAATATAGACATTGTGTTCTTGCATCAGAGACATCATTTAAATGCTTTGCCATTTTCCAATGCAGGGTCCGAAATTGTGACCAGCTGGTCACCAAAGACTTTCTAAATTGAGACCTGCAGACCAAATCTCAAAGTTTGTAGTTGGCAGGCGACTGAATAAGTTGTTTTAACCCTTTCACTGCTGTAGGTGACTTTGGTTGCCTTACCCATACACCACTAAAGGCACCTTAAGTTGCCCAAACATTACAATGAAAATGAATGAAACATAGCTGCTGTTTTGGTGAACCAATGAAATAGTTTCTTAGATCAAACGAATCAAAAAACACATGCTAGAATAACAGCTCATTAAAACAAAGTAGATTTCAATCAAATATGACCAAAGAAATACAATTTTTTGGGCATTTACATATGGTATCCAGACATCATTTTACTTTTAAAAGAGACTCTTGAGGCTATTTTTGGCGATAGTGACTCTGAATTGGAAGAACTGGAAGAAGAAGCAAGTGGTTCAGAAAGCCAAAGCAACAATGATGTTCTTTTTTGCCAAATAAGGCTTTCAAGCTGATTTACAGGGAGACACACAGGTATGAAAAACAGTATTTAGACATGCCTGTGGAACTGAAGACATTTTCTCACGTTCAAGCTTGGAACAACACATATCCAAAGCAGATAAATACCTGTCTTGCTTTGCTTTATTGCAATGGGGCTTTGCCAAAAACTAGCAGTGGGTTCTGTGACTTTCTCATCAGTAATGTCACACAACAGGTTTGAACTCTATTATTGTTGGTGAAAATGTATTGTGTGAGACCACACACAACAATAGTACAGCACAGGCCACAGGCATTGCAGCATTACACGTGCGTTTCACGCATGTAAATCTGCCAACTCTTTTTTAACACTACAGTGGACAAACCAAACCCCGGCCCGAAGTCAAAAGTGTTAAATGAACACTTGAAAGTCATCAACACGAAAATGGAAGAAAATGATGAGCCGACTGCACCAGGTAAGTCTTGTTCAATATTCCAATCATCGTCCATTCAAACTACTGTGGAAAGTAAACGTGAACTACATGCAGACGAACTAGACATTCATTATACATTATTACATTTTTTTATCCACGTTGGTTTGTGTAGACAGAATAACTTAACAAGCATTTTCCTACCCTTCCTTTAGTTAATAGTGTTGCTAACATACAAGGACTTTGTCTTCCATCATTTTCCAGGTAATCTTGCAAAGCAGTTCATAGCTGATAATGGAATCAATTACTGACACCTGAAGATTCCCTGATTTAAATCCCATAGAGAATCTCTGGCACAAACTAAAAGGAATTCTGTGACAACTGATTAAGCCTTCAAACAAGGAAGAGCTAGTAAGTGGTATTAAACAGTTTTGGGACAGTGTCATCCCGCAGAAGTGTCAAAAATACATTCAACACCTGGAGAAAGTAGTTCCAGCAGTGATCAGGTGCCAAGGAAAGGCATTCGGTTTTTGACGTAGGGTTATAGTTGCGTTCAATGAAGGAGAACACAACCTATTCTTCAAGGCACGGTTACCAATTTTGTAGTGCGGCTACCAAGCATGTAGAGGCACTTTCTGCCAGATTCTTCACATTCCTTTGGTTGGTCACATATTTGAGCCGTTTTTGTTACCATTTAAAATTTATAATGTAATACATACATCATTGCCCCAGTATGACGTAATGCGCACTCATGAATTCATTGCCACAAGGTCAACAGCTTCTCTAAAGCAAAGTGTGAGAGGGCTCGAGGTTAACTTTTTAATGCACTTTCACAGTTTTGGTAGTAAGATTTTTTTCCACTAGCAAATTGGTGAGACCACTAGCAAATTCTCTCCTTTTGTTTGGGAAAAATGGAAGATTCTAACTTGCAAACGTTTGGTAGTGCATATTTTTCTCACTTGCAGATTAACAAAATCACTAACGTTTTGCAAGTTTGCGGGCATTAATTTCAAGCCCTGTGTGACGAGGATCTAGGCTGCTTCTCTTGATTTTGGCTGCTTCTTTCTTTCTCTAGGTAAGTTGTCGCAGACCATGTAAAGCAAGGTTGCACCTATCTCTTTAATAAACTGAGAGTGAAAGGAAATGCTGATCAGAAATACCTTAACACGCCAAAGCAGCAAACACAGTATAGAATAGAAGAAGTGGAACCCTTCACAACCCCTCTTCCTACACTTGACGAGATCTTAACCTCCAAAGAGTTTACTGCACGTACTCTAGGAATAAGCAGATTATTAATAAGTACAGTTCATGCTGTCACTGTATGAAGAAGGTAACAATAAAAGGAAGGTCGCATTCTGTGAAAACTGCAAGATGTCACAGAAGTCAACTGCTTGCAACGTCCAGTGGAGCCTCAGAATGTGTGTTGAAAACCAAGAGGAAGGAAACACAAAGGTTAACCTCAACATTTACAGTCAGTAAATAGTCAGCAAGTCGTTTGCACCATCCAGATTACACAAAGAAGCAGAAGATGGACTCCTTGAGAAGTTGCTGGACATTCACATGGCAAAGTTAAGTGACGACACACAATCCCACAAACTCATCAACATTGATCACATTAAAATATCAAAACTGAAAGCTGAAACATTGTTGTCTTGCACTTGACACAAGTCCTATTATAAAACATGTGTAGGACACTGCAAGTCTTGATAGTGTTTTGTTGCATCACTACCCCATTCCACCATGTTATTGTTGATTTTGCTTACAAAGTGCCATTTTCCAAATCTTAGCCTACAGCACATTTTGTTGTTCACTAGCTCTTTTCACAGAGTTGCTTTGTAATGATACCTGACGATTTGCAAGATATTATTAGAAGTTTACAAAATGCTGTGATTCAGAAACTTGCACCAAGTAACCTATACTCAACTGGATATTTAACAAATTTTTGATTCATTTTCCTCACATTTGAATCTGTAGACACTCTTATCGTTCATTTACAGTTAGCGGTTTTAAAATTAATATGAGAGACTACTACGTGGAGTTTTTCAAACTTAACAATACAGATATACATTGATCTCCTATAAACATTAAAAAAACAGTTTCATAATGTATTGTTGAACTTCATATTCATTCAATTGAAATACAAGAAACTGGACTCATTCATAGTTCTTTGTTAAAATACAGTTCAACCTCCATAAAAAGCCATAAAAAGGTACACTGTGCCACAGTAATAGTGTTAACAATTAAATGCCGCATGGTTATTAGGACATAGCCTGCATAACTTGCTTTCAAACAGGAGGAAAAAAGGGAAAATTCAGACAGGCAAAAAAAAACCAAGAAGACCAAAAGAAGAGGACAGAAGGGTTCCTCTTCCTCTTTCCCTCCAGCCTTTCAAAGAATGATATGATTAATCATCACTGAAAAAGGGGGTTTGGCCATGGGCCACAAATACAGGACTCAACGTTGCGACCCGTGGGTCGCCAATGCGACTAGATTTTATGCAGTTGCGACTAACTTTTCACGCCTGGTCGCCAGGCTGGCCCCCAAGATATTTTAATTTAGTTTTAAAATTTCTTATTGAGTTCAACACTCTGATACTGTCATGTCCTTGTATGAAGCCAATGAAATCATGTGCGTTTCTCAATTTTGGTTATTTTATTTACTTGGTAGGAAACTCAAAGTGAAATCTACATGCATGAGAATAGTAAACTTTTCTTAAAGGCAAACTGGTTTTATATATGAAAGCATTTTTTATATATATGATAACATTGCAAGTGAAATAAGCAGGAATTTTGCCTTGGGTTTGCGCTGCTTTCTTCCTTGTTTCACTGTTCAGAAAAGATTTAAGGCAAGCAATGGAAGTTGAGGATGGACTAAGGGATGATTTAGAGACGTTGAGGAGATGTACGATAGAAGGAAATGTAGAGGGTGCTAAACAAGTTGTTTTTGAATGTGAAAAAATGTTTAAATTGTCTTTCATTGACCAGCGTGTTAACTACCACATGTCTGCGATGAGAAAGGATGAATTCTCAACTACACTTATCCCAAGAGAAGTGGAACTGAGGGG
>OZ037778.1:42765330-42820330 GCA_964035525.1 Porites cylindrica
CATCTCCTACCTTTCAAAGTTCATCAATCCCCCAGCTCGAACTCAAGAAACTATCACCTTTCCGGAGATGATCAAAGTCCCGTACGTTTGAGAGCGCGTATTCTATGTATGGAAACATATAGTGTACCCCCGAGTGTACCATACGAATGAAGCAATAAAATTTCCGGAAATTTTGGCAGACGGTCATGAACACCAAACATCTTCAAGCTGGATTGTCCCTTCAGTTTTAGCAACGGAGGTTACTTCTCTCTTGTTTTTAAAACGAAATTCCGCAAATTTTGTAAAGAACGCCGAAGTGCACGGAGAGAGAGGATTCGACGCGACTTCCGGTAGCCTGTGAACAGGCTCTCTGTTTGGGGAAAAATAGCGAGGAAAGGGAAGGGAAAGGGGGGAGCCACAGGCCTTTTCGCTTTTCCCTCTCCCCACGCCGCTCGACTAAAGGCCTGTTCACAGGCTAGACTTCCGGTGGCAGGAACCAGTGGTGTTCCTCTCTGCCATTTTGATCTGCGTCATCCAGGCCAGTGGAAGCGTTTTCTCCTATTGGTCAACTGGGGCCTGATTTTGAGGTGTCTACAGGTTTAACTGTCTAGCATATAAAGACATTTTTGCTGTCGAACTGCTGGGCTTAATAGCAAGTGACACACGTACACACACCCCCGGCCTCAGACGGCCCTGGCCAGTACAGCTGCCAGTACCTAACACATGCGCGCATGATACACGGTTTGTCCGTTCGTAGGCCTGAGAGCTATGCCATTCTAGCCTAGGGGGGAATCTGTATCCAGGCTATGCCATGTTGATGAGAACCAATAGGGGCGAAACAGCTGTCCATGTCAGCCTCTGCCCAGTTGATTTGGTTCAGTGTGTGTATGCGTTGAGGCAGTGGGTCGGTGTACGTGTGTCACTGTGTTTGTTCTATAAAATAATAATTTCAGTAAACCCTAACTCCGTTTTAACTTTTTATGTATATGTATCTGATCAAACTGTTTCCTATTCTTCAATGACCTTTGGCGCCTTGGGGTGATTACCCGGAGGAAATATATACTCCCCGCATAGTCTACATGGGGAGGCTCTGCCCGAAAGGGGTACCGTTCGTAAACTGCTGCGGTGCCGCTATGACCACTTTTTAGCCCAAAAGGTATGAGTGTTACTCTGAGCTCTATTGTTTTTAACCTCTTGTAAGCAATGATACTTTTTTATATTAATTGTTTCGTATTCTTATGGCTATTAGCAAGTGTCAGGCATCACAGAAGTCACAGAAGATTGTTCCGAGCCCAGATCAGTTTTGTTGTGTCAATCTCCCGAAGCTTCCCGAGGTTCGACTCTCGTAAAGAGGGTCAAAGCAACCAATTTCTCCTTAGGGGAATTGGGTTAGACTTGCCCCAAGTCGACCTCACGAGTTTTTAAGCGAGCGGAGCGAATCCGGCCAAGGCTCTTTTGAACTCTACAATTAGGTGATCGTTTATGGATGGGAGGTTGGTATTGTTTGCATGGCCAACGTCAATGACTGAATGAATCAGGCTGCTTATGTAATGACCTTGTATTTTAATACAAAAAAAATAAAATTTAAAATTAGCACCGCTTTCAAAATTTAACGATAGGAAACGCTACACTCAAAAAACAGGTTGGTTAAATCCCTTTAATGCCTCTTCGCTCATTTCATATCACACAAAACAGAGTCAATATTTTCCATTAATATGGGGTTTTGTTTAGGTTAATGTAGCATTTCCTGGTACATGCATAATAAATATTTCTACATTGCCAGAGGCAAGAAAAGCTGTTGTTTCCACTAATGTGACAGTCGTTGACACATTTTCCGTGATCATTGTTGCACTTGTTATAACAGGCCTTGTTGTCTTGGTCGGTGTCAGAGCTCACAGCGATGATCAAGGAGCAAAGGATTGAAAAAATCACTGCAGACTTCATCTATCGAAAGAAACATGTAAAAAAAAACTAGCAAGTAGAGCAATCACCAGAATTTGAGATGTGCCGGGGCACTAGATGGCTGCATCGTTATTTATACTACTGAGCATAACCTACGAGAAAGCTCTCCATTTGGACGAGCGAACGAAGCTGTCGCGTCTCCCCCCGCGTGCCACTCGCGCGCGTGCTTTTCACGATATCCCCTAAATGGAAAGCTTGCTCGCAGGCTATACTAAGCTGGGCCCTCTTCACATGAGCGTAGCGTGAGACTTAGAAGGTGTACGCACGAGGGGAAGAAAAAATGTAGTTGCGAAGGCGGCCCAACCTAGGAGGGTCTGGGGGCATGCTCGACACACAAAATTTCAAAATTTGGGGTCTGGGAAATGCCATTTCCAGCGTTTTCCGCAGGACATTTTTTGTAAATTAATACGCAGGAAAATGCAGTAGTTAGTTGTTTATTTTACCCATCTCTAGTGTTGTCGGCAAGGCACAGTGTTTACGGGAAAAAAAAGGCCACTTTCGCCTCTGCTTTTTGTTCTTGTTTATCAGTTAGCCAAGTGAACTCGGCTTTCGTATGATATGAAGATATACAGATCTCGGAGGGTGTTATCCGGCTTTGGCGGATAACCCCCTCGATCTGCATAACTCTTCATATCATACTCAGCCTCGTTCAATAATTGCTCAGTAATTATACAGCCTTGAGTTCAAGGCAGCTCAAGCAAAATCGTTGGATTTCTGGCTTATTTATAGTAATTAAAGGTTGATATCAGTAGTACCACATAACAATCTATGATATTTCAATTTAGTGATTGTGAATTTTCAGACCCGATAGCAACATCACTGAAGATGTGGAAAAAAATCAATAGTTTTATCGTTATTCGCATTCTCCGTCACTTTAGAGAAATTGAATAGAAATCCACAAGCATGCCCCACGGCCCCCCCAAAAATTTTCCTTCTCGTATTCTTCTTTAGCACCCCGCTCGAAAACTTGCTGTGCGGTCCCTGCCGTAAACGTCGATATCCACTGAAAAAGCCCGGTCAGACTAAAAAGACGTGGGCACCGTTACTATGACAAGTCAAGAATGTGATTGCGTTTTAGTTGCTTACCTTTAAGGTACGTTGTAGTTGTTGTAGTTGAATTCGGATCTGTAAAAGAAAAGAAGAAAACAGTGAGTTAATTTAGTTTTTTCAACATTGATGACAAAAAAAATATGCAAGCGAATGCAAAGACTAATACTGAATCCAAAGTTATTATTAAAACCTTGGCAAAATATAAGTAAGTACGTTGCAAGTAACGATTGAAATTCAACTTACCTGGAAAGCTTGTATGGATCTACTCAGTGAGATGATTAACTCGATGATCACACTAAAGCGCAATTGTTTTTAATCGACTCGCTATTTATTTCTTTGCCAGTGCACCTGAATAGACCAGTTTAACAAAGCACTTCCCTTATAAATCTGGACAAGCATTCAGAAAGTGTTTCTCCATGTTATATATTGATTCAGATGTGAAAATAAAGTTCAGCAATCGTTTATAGTCTAGTGCATGTAACAATGTAAATCTCAATTTTCGTTATAAATGTCCCATAAGTCTGAGAGAGACAAAGCGTGCCTTGAACAAATAATTAGGTTGACCATAGGTGAGCTGATGACATACAAAGCACAGTACACTGTAGTTCAGTAAAGGGGACAAAAATGCACCATTATAGTATATTCACAAGCTCGACACCTTTCACCAGGAAGGTGCGAGAGTCACATCAGCTGAAACTCCGGCGACTTACAATCAGCTGACTTGGCTGGACAACTTGCGAGTAAAAATCAGAACAAATCGAGAAAACACTGAAACAAGGATACAACACAACAGCCACCCGGGAAAATGACAAGATTTTCTAGTTAAGGTTTCCTTAAAATGTCCAATAATCACTGACAAGCTTTGGACTTTATTTAGATTATTAACAACGCTACGTCTTTTTTTTTATCATTTAATGACCTTATACTCAGTAAAAATGCATTCATACTCAAATCAGTTTTAACCAATCAGAGAAATGGACGTTGTCGAACTGTTTCCTTTAAAACATTTTTGGATTTAGACTTCAAATAAAAGACCGGTAGAATGAAGAAAGTCTCAGTATGCAAATGATAAACATAATACCACATAGAAAGCGTCTTAGAAGGAAACAACTAACAATTAACTGGCCCTGAAAGGCCTAAAAGCAATTGTTGTTTACATTCAAGATCGAGGCGTCAGCAGTTTGCAGATATTGTGGGAGTAAGTTAGCCAGGGACAAGGCTCCGCAGTGGAGGAAAAAAGGCGAAACAAAAAAACGGGGTGAAACAGGAAAAAAAACCTTTCCCCTCCCCAGGCTACCGCTCGGCTCGCTTCGCTGTCCAATTTATCTTCATTTTTTTTTTTCTTTCACCCAATCTGGAGCCTGGTCCTAGGCTAGTGGTAAGTCAACAACTAAAAAAAAACGGACCCAAAGCGTACACAAACAAACTACCATTATATGGGGCTCGAATATCAAGGTATCCGGGGAACGACTTATTTAGTGGGTATAAGGAGCAAAGTTTACCAGCGCTTACGAGATTAAGCACTACCATCTGCCATAAAAACAAACCTAAAAGCGAAGCTTTCAGTAACTTTCAGCTAAATAATCTACTTAACTTAAATTAGTAGCTTACATTGTAATGCCACAAACAAAAAAAAAGCCGGGGGTATTAAATCAGTTCCAAGTTTCACGGTCAATTGTTAGAATGATAAGTCGTGGAGTTTCGGTAAAAACATAATCGAAAAAAACATGAAGGAACAAACAAACCACTCGCTTACTTGTGAACATACAAAGTTCCTCCAGCCTGGAGCATCATGGCGATCTTCGTTCAGTACCATTTAGGAATCAATCACCATCATCCAAAAAACGAGATCTAGCCATGCAGTAAACAATTTGAGCGACAGAGGGGATTAGATTCAAGACGCGTTATTGGGAGGTACATATGCCCTTTTTCGTTTTAATATTTCGAGTAACAGCACTTTGCCGTCTGTCCTCCTTAAATTGACGCTACCAAATTTGTCTTGCTAAGAAAGTCTCAGCTTTATTCGTATACAGACGATTTCCCCGAAAATATGGGATGCGTTTTTCATTTTTAACCAATGCAAAACGTCCACTTACGGTTTAAGAGCGTAAAAACAGGTGGATTACCACCACAAACAAATATTTGGGACAGTAATATAATTGAGACCAATGGATATTTTGTGCTTTATTTTACATTTCAGCATCATATTGCACCTGCAATGAAGAGGTTTAGTAAGCCCGGCTTTACTGCACACTTAAGCTTACATATGATTACAGTATCTTTCAAAATTCCTGCCACTGTATTCAGTGGCACATGATATGTTGGCCTCTGTAAATTTTTTAGCCTAAACAGACTTCTTCAAATTCAACCCTCAAAATTACATGTTGATATGGCTGTAGCCTCGTCACTTGAAGATTTAAAATACAACTTTGATGCTTCTGCTGCTTCTAGAGACTGGTCAATGTTTACTGGGCATTGTGAACGATCTGCTAGCACCACTTTCACTGCTGGGACTGTACGAGAAGGTGCATAACAGCGCCTGAATAACCGACTAAGTTCTCGTCTGAAGGACGGATTTCTTATTCCGTAAATGACAGGGTTACACATGCTATTAGCGTAACCTAACAACAATGTGCTAATACCAATTATTCTCGGAATTGGGCGATTATAGTAAACATCAGTAAACATGGTCATGGCAAAAGGTGCCCAACAAAACATGAAGCAAGCAACAACAACGAGTATAGTGTTGGTAATTTTAACTTCTTCCGGTGTCACTTTAAAGCCTCTTTTGATTCGGCCATTTTCTTGCGCAGTTTTTTCTTCGTTTGTCACATCCCTGTGTTGATTAAGGCGCTGTCGGGCTTCCCTTGTATATTTGAAAATATTAAAGTATGAAATAGACATAACGGTTAGAGGACCGAAAAAACAAACCGTCAACATGAAATACATGTAATAAACATCAGATGGCCAGTAAACAAAACAGAATGATTTTCCAGGGATGTAGCGAAATTCCGCCCAACCAAAAATTGGAGGAAGGGATAATAACAACGATATTAACCAAACAATCGCTCCAAACACAACAGATCGTCTTGGTGCAAATGTCACAGAGTACGTTTTCCACTTCACTACGTAATAATATCTGTTGATTGCAATCATACCAAGCCACATCACGGACAAAACAAACGACAGCAATGTAGTGAATCCCAGTAAAACGCAGGCGTTTTTTCCAAATATCCATCGCTGTTTGACGATTGTGACTACTGTAATCGGCATGTTGAGAACGGAAACTAGTAAGTCGGCAAAGGCAAGGTTAAGAAGAAACCCGTTTGTGACAGTGCGAAAAGCGTGCCGTCTCGTGAAGATTACAAACACAGTTAAGTTTCCAAGAACTGACACGATGCAAATGATAGAAAGGATAAGGGCTTCGATGATGTTACCTATGCTTTGGGCCATTATCGCCGATGATTCCTTTAAACACCTGCCAGATTTTGTTAACTCGTTAATTCAAGAGAGCTGTATGATAACATTGTTGAGGCCGCAGGTGAATTTAATCTACAAGACCATATGAAATAAATAAATATTTGTCTATCCTGCCATCTAGAAAATAGAAATGGCTCCGTGTCAGAGACGCTGGAACATAAATGGACACCAATTAAATGATAAGCTATCAGGCCCAGTGTTCAATAGTTAACATTAAAGGAGCTGTGTCACGAAATTCAGCCAAATTAGGTAAACAAAATGGCCGTTAAATTAAGAGAAACGTTAAAATAACCGCTTAAAACATTAAAGGAAGGTTAAAATATCACAACAGATACAACAGATGCCATGGATGGGCAAAACTGAAGAAGATTGAAACGGATTGAAATTAGGGTTTTTGAAAACTGTTCAGCCTAACAGTTTTTCAAAGTTGATCTCCGCTGTTTGCAACTTCAAAATAATGCTTAGGAGACATATTTGTTTGTCTCGAATCTCTGCTTGTGTCATTTACAAGTAATTTCTTTGCTTACCGTACTTTAAGTTCCATTGCGATTGAGGGCGATTAACTGGCAAAATTAAACAAAATGAACTGGACTGCCGTGACACAGCCCCTTTAAGACAGGAAAAAAACTGCACTCGGATTAACAAAGATTAGTCATTTAACATACAATCAATTAAAATTATAAAAACACTGGTAAAGAAATGGAGAATCAAAAAAGCTATCAAGAATACTTTAGCGTAAAAGGGCACTTTTCCGGTTCCCCTCTAATTCAAGATCCATGATCATATAACATTATTAGCAAAAAACGACGAACATCTTGTTAATTTTTAGCGTTTTTTCAGAGTTTCTTTGTTATCTGTGAGTTTCTAAGGCATAGTTTGATATAGAAGGCTGATCTCAAAATACGGAGCCTCCCCCGTTCTACTAATGGCGTAAAGGTAACCTGTTGAACCTCCATGACCGTTGGCATTAGCCTCCCCGCAGATGTCCTTTGGGGTTCGTTTGTCACGCATTCTTTCTACCCCACGTGGGGGAGAAATGAATGCGTGACAAATGAACCCCAAAGGACGTCTGCGGGGAGGCTACGTTAGTATACGCACTTGTCTTCTTGTCTTTGAGTCTACAAGCGAATTCAGGAGGACTCGGGCTAGATGCAGTGAGTAATTAAACCGAAGGTGGATGGCAGCTTTCCCGCCAAATTAATTTTCCCCGAAAAATTGGGACCAAGGAGGGAAGGAAGGAAGAAAGGATCAAACTGTATTTTGCCTGGCACAGCCAAATTTTTCGGGGGAAAAAATCTTCCCCATTGCCACAGATTTTTTGAAAACGGATTTCCATACTGTCAACTCGCAAGTGGGCCCTGGCTTCTCCTGCAAAAGAGCCAGTCTGGTATGCTTTAGGTCCTTTAGAAAGGAGATAGAGAGGAGACTAGTGCGGGAGTAAAATGTCACCTGCGATGAGGAAGGGGCTAAAGAGAAAAGAGCAAAAAAAACTAAGGCAATAATCTATTTCGAGGATGACGTCATTTCATTACTACTACAAGAATCCTTTCTTGAGCAAATAGAGAGGAGAAGTGTGACGTCTCGTTACCGTGGTAGCACTATTTCTGGATGACAACAAAACCAACGACGACGGCGACAGCAAGGAGAACGGCAAACAAACAATGGTTGTTTACCATTTTGAAGAATTTTCCCGGAAATCCGGTTCGAACGTAAATGGAACACGACTTTTTGGGTCTTCCCAACGGAAAATTTCCGGGAGCAACGGAACATCTGAAAAGGTAGTCCTGTTTTTCCGGATGAAATATTCCTAACGGAAATTCGTGTTCCATTTCCTCAGCCATCTTTGATACCTGTTTGAGACCTTCGCGGCCGTTTTCCGTTAAATGGAACTGATCTGTACAAATGGTAAACGCGATTCCGGAACTAAATTTACCAGTCCTGAACTTTGCGTACCATTTACCCGAACCGTAAACCGACCGGTTTGCCCATGTAAATGGTAAACAACCAATAACTTTGCTCGTGCATCACGCTATTTTTACATTTCTTTGCCGTCGTTGTACCACTAGGACATGAAACTTCCTAATTTGACGCGCCTGCTTTATGGATGAGGTGAACACAAAACAAAAATTATCGCTTTCTTTTTCTTAGATAACGATAGATACTGTCCCAAAGAAAATTTCGCCGAGATTTGCCATATTTAATGGAATTGAATAAGATCGGTGAAATTTGAAAAAGTGTGAATAGACTTTTAGGAGACTTTTTCGGTTTGTTGTCATCCAAAATTTTTGCTACCATGGCAATTGACGTAACGACTTCTCCTCTCTATTAGAGCTTTTGTTATATCAACCTAGGGATAATCAAATTTTTAAAAATATGAAAGGCGTGAAACCGAGGCGGGGGGGGGGGGGGGGAATACATTTGGTGTGAGGGCTACAAGATTGTGGAATGCAGTGCCAAATTCTTTCAAGAAGATAGCATGTGTACATAGTTTTAAAAAGGCCTTAACTGACTTTTATTCATCTTCTTAATTTTCTTTGTTGTAATTTTTTATTTGTTAACTTGCTATTGTACACGTTAATGTTGTACTGTACTTTGAATTGTAATTTTCAGATTATTCTATGTATATTTTTAATTGTAATTGTTTCATAATGAGGGCCGAAACTTTGTCAGTGTACTGTTTAGTGTTACCTTCTTTAAATAAAGCTGATATACACATACATACATAAGAAATTTTTCCCCTTGTTTTGAGCCAATGAACACAGCCCCTTTAAACTTGAGATGTCTTTAAAAACAGGTGGACTACCACCACAAACAAATATTTGGGACAGTAATATAATCGAGACCAATGGATATTTTGTATTTTATTTTAGATTTCAGCATCATATTGCACCTGCAATGAAGAGGTTTAGTAAGCCCGGCTTTACTGCACACTTAAGCTTACATATGATTACAGTATCTTTCAAAATTCCTGCCACTGTATTCAGTGGCACATGATATGTTGGCCTCTGTAAATTTTTTAGCCTAAACAGACTTCTTCAAATTCAACCCTCAAAATTACATGTTGATATGGCTGTAGCCTCGTCACTTGAAGATTTAAAATACAACTTTGATGCTTCTGCTGCTTCTAGAGACTGGTCAATGTTTACTGGGCATTGTGAACGATCTGCTAGCACCACTTTCACTGCTGGGACTGTACGAGAAGGTGCATAACAGCGCCTGAATAACCGACTAAGTTCTCGTCTGAAGGACGGATTTCTTATTCCGTAAATGACAGGGTTACACATGCTATTAGCGTAACCTAACAACAATGTGCTAATATCAATTATTCTCGGAATTGGGCGATTATAGTAAACATCAGTAAACATGGTCATGGCAAAAGGTGCCCAACAAACCATGAAGCAAGCAACAACAACGAGTATAGTGTTGGTAATTTTAACTTCTTCCGGTGTCACTTTAAAGCCTCTTTTGATTCGGCCATTTTCTTGCGCAGTTTTTTCTTCGTTTGTCACATCCCTGTGTTGATTAAGGCGCTGTCGGGCTTCCCTTGTATATTTGAAAATATTAAAGTATGAAATAGACATAACGGTTAGAGGACCGAAAAAACATACCGTCAACATGAAATACATGTAATAAACATCAGATGGCCAGTAAACAAAACAGAATGATTTTCCAGGGATGTAGCGAAATTCCGCCCAACCAAAAATTGGAGGAAGGGATAATAGCAACGATATTAACCAAACAATCGCTCCAAACACAACAGATCGTCTTGGTGCAAATGTCACAGAGTACGTTTTCCACTTCACTACGTAATAATATCTGTTGATTGCAATCATACCAAGCCACATCACGGACAAAACAAACGACAGCAATGTAGTGAATCCCAGTAAAACGCAGGCGTTTTTTCCAAATATCCATCGCTGTTTGACGATTGTGACTACTGTAATCGGCATGTTGAGAACGGAAACTAGTAAGTCGGCAAAGGCAAGGTTAAGAAGAAACCCGTTTGTGACAGTGCGAAAAGCGTGCCGTCTCGTGAAGATTACAAACACAGTTAAGTTTCCAAGAACTGACACGATGCAAATGATAGAAAGGATAAGGGCTTCGATGATGTTACCTATGCTTTGGGCCATTATCGCCGATGATTCCTTTAAACACCTGCCAGATTTTGTTAACTCGTTAATTCAAGAGAGCTGTATGATAACATTGTTGAGGCCGCAGGTGAATTTAATCTACAAGACCATATGAAATAAATAAATATTTGTCTATCCTGCCATCTAGAAAATAGAAATGGCTCCGTGTCAGAGACGCTGGAACATAAATGGACACCAATTAAATGATAAGCTATCAGGCCCAGTGTTCAATAGTTAACATTAAGAAAGGAAAAAAACTGCACTCGGATTAACAAAGATTAGTAATTTAACATACAATCAATTGAAATTATAAAACGACTGGTAAAGAAATGGAGAATCAAAAAAGCTATCAAGAATACTTTAGCGTAAAAGGGCACTTTTCCGCTTCCCCTCTAATTCAAGATCCATGATCATATAACATTATTAGCAAAAAAGGACGAACATCTTGTTAATTTTTAGCGTTTTTTCAGAGTTTCTTTGTTGTCTGTGAGTTTCTAAGGCATAGTTTGATATAGAAGGCTGATCTCAAAATACGGAGCCTCCCCCGTTCTACTAATGGCGTAAAGGTAACCTGTTGAACCTCCATGACCGTTGGCATAAGCCTCCCCGCAGATGTCCTTTGGGGTTCGTTTGTCACGCATTCATTTCTACCCCACCTGGGGGAGAAATGAATGCGTGACAAACGAACCCCAAAGGACGTCTGCGGGGAGGCTACGTTAGCATACGCACTTGCCTTCTTGTCTTTGAGTCTACAAGCGAATTCAGGAGGACTCGGGCTAGATGCAGTGAGTAATTAAACCGAAGGTGGATGGCAGCTTTCCCGCCAAATTAATTTTCCCCGAAAAATTGGGACCAAGGAGGGAAGGAAGGAAGAAAGGATCAAACTGTATTTTGCCTGGCACAGCCAAATTTTTCGGGGGAAAAAATCTTCCCCATTGCCACAGATTTTTTGAAAACGGATTTCCATACTGTCAACTCGCAAGTGGGCCCTGGCTTCTCCTGCAAAAGAGCCAGTCTGGTATGCTTTAGGTCCTTTAGAAAGGAGATAGAGAGGAGACTAGTGCGGGAGTAAAATGTCACCTGCGATGAGGAAGGGGCTAAAGAGAAAAGAGCAAAAAAAACTAAGGCAATAATCTATTTCGAGGATGACGTCATTTCATTACTACTACAAGAATCCTTTAGGGTTTAACTTTCTTGAGCAAATAGAGAGGAGAAGTGTGACGTCTCGTTACCATGGTAGCACTATTTCTGGATGACAACAAAACCAACGACGACGGCGACAGCAAGGAGAACGGCAAACAAACAATGGTTGTTTACCATTTTGAAGAATTTTCCCGGAAATCCGGTTCGAAAGTAAATGGAACACGACTTTTTGGGTCTTCCCAACGGAAAATTTCCGGGAGCAACGGAACATCTGAAAAGGTAGTCCTGTTTTTCCGGATGAAATATTCCTAACGGAAATTCGAGTTCCATTTCCTCAAAGCCATCTTTGATACCAGTTTGAGACCTTCGCGGCCGTTTTCCGTTAAATGGAACTGATCTGTACAAATGGTAAACGCGATTCCGGAACTAAATTTACCAGTCCTGAACTTTGCGTACCATTTACCCAAACCGTAAACCGACCGACCGGTTTGCCCATGTAAATGGTAAACAACCAATAACTTTGCTCGTGCATCACGCTATTTTTACATTTCTTTGCCGTCGTTGTACCACTAGGACATGAACACAAAACAAAAATTGTCGCTTTCTTTTTCTTAGATAACGATAGATACTGTCCCAAAGAAAATTTTGCCGAGATTTGCCATATTTAATGGAATTGAATAAGATCGGTGAAATTTGAAAAAGTGTGAATAGACTTTTAGGTGACTTTTTCGGTTTGTTGCCATCCAAAATTTTTGCTACCATGGCAATTGACATAACGACTTCTCCTCTCTATTAGAGCTTTTGTTATATCAACCTAGGGATAATCAAATTTTTAAAAATATGAAAGGCGTGAAACCGAGGCGGGGGGGAATACATTTGGTGTGAGGGTTACAAGATTGTGGAATGCAGTGCCAAATTCTTTCAAGAAGATAGCATGTGTACATAGTTTTAAAAAGGCCTTAACTGACTTTTATTCATCTTCTTAATTTTCTTTGTTGTAATTTTTTATTTGATAACTTCCTATTGTACACGTTACTGTTGTACTGTACTTTGAATTGTAATTTTCAGATTATTCTATTTATATTTTTAGTTGTAATTGCTTCATAATGAGGGCCGAAACTTTGTCAGTGTACTGTTTAGTGTTACCTTCTTTAAATAAAGCTGATATATACATACATACATAAGCAATTTTTCCCCTTGTTTTCTCAATTTCCTGATAAATCAGGAGAATCTGATGAAAATCGGGAGAGCGGGAGGTAACACGTTAAATCGTGACTGGGTTGGAATTTCTGGAAAAACAAGACGCTGTAGAAGCGTATATTGGAAATTCATTTTTCAATGCATTTGCAGGCGGGCTTACATCCAAGGGAGGAGGGGGGGGGGGGGGGTGGGGGAGGGCGTTATTATTGCATGTATCTTTTTGTTTACAGGTAACTGGGGTGTATTATAAATTATAAGTAGGGGAGCTTTTAAGCGGCAGTTGACAGGCCAGGTATTTTTTGCAGGTCACATTCCACAGGTCAGAATATACCGGTAGGTCTCGTTTGAGAGTTGTACAGTATTTATAAAATGGTGTCCAGTGTCCACAATGAAACACTTCCTTACATACACCGTGCGAGAAAAAATACATGCTCAAAGAAACATGTCTGAGGTGCTGCTTGCAATGTTATTAGAAAAGCTTACAGACAGAACAAATAATACTACATTCTTGTCTTTCCTGATAGATCTTCTATCAGTAATACTGTTTCCCCAATACAGCAATCTTGGTAAAATTTTGTCAGGTACAAAGAAAAAACAATAAATTAGAGAAATGTTCCCAAATAGTCACCATTTAATGTCTACGATAGTACTTGTATAATGTTGAGTAACTATGACATTTCTTTTCATTCCCATTACTGCTACATTTTGTTTGGTATGTGCTATATGTAAAATGTTGTGATGTAAAAAGGCACACAGACACAATTTATCATTATTTCCTGGAATAAATGTCAAAGCACTTATTAAGTTCTTTGACTTTTCAGTGTGGCCCTCACTCTAAGGAGGGGGGGGGGGGGGTGCTTTTCTAAATTATCCCATTCACAAATAACATGGTGTTACATTTTTTTCCATTTGTTTTTGTCCCATCAACTCTATTGGTCTTATTTAGGGGTAGGGCTTATCAATATATTTCCTCTAAAGTAAGGAGCTTATCTAGTGGCAGTGTTTATTCAAGCAAATATAGCAGCCTTTTAACCTGTGATCAGGCGACCCTTTTTCCCTTTTTCTTTAGCGGCTGTCCGCCAACTTTTTTCATCACAGGTTAGCACCCTAATATCACACAGTGGAAACCTGACATGATGAGCTCCTTTCTAGTAGTGATCCCAGTCTAAATAAACAATGATATCATTCTAACACATTAAAAAGTAAAACACTCTAGACTAATAACTAGAAAACAACTGTTAAACCTATTAACAAGCAACAGTTTGTGTTCTGTCAGTCTTTATCACGACTTACTTTTTCAAATGTAACCATATCCAGGTCAGAAAGAGAGATAAAATAATGATTATTTTGTCGCCACTTGGTTACATCCTCCTTTAAATATAAATAAAAGGCAATTTCATGTCGTAACTTTGCTAAAACCGCAAAGAAATAGTATACAAAAAAGTGTGATAAAATACAGCCAACTCTTTCAACTGACACCTTATTACAAGATGGACATATATTTTAAAACAGACACCTAGCACTGGACCATGCTTTTCTTCTGTCATTTGGATGCCCTATAATCTTGTTGCTTTCATTGTCGCACTATAAGTCATTAAAGGAGTAGGTGACAGGTAATACAGGTTTCATTCTACAGTATTCCCTCAGCTTGATAGTAATATTGGGAGAACTGCACGCTGATATTTACAGCTAATAACTATTATTATTCATATCCTAAAGAGCCTGACATCTCTTCAAGTGAATTCTGTACAGCTGACATTTCAAAATGATGCTTCTAAATAACCTTCTTCTTGCACTTGTATATCAACATCTGATGACTTCAAACTAAGTCTTTTGACTGTTTCATACCCCAGTACCATGGCAACACTTGATGGAACCATTGCAATGATTCTTGCCGACAATCCTTTAGTCAGTCCAAATGGTCCTTCTTCTTGAAGTAAGGAACGAAACATGTGTATAACATATGTTGATTTTCCACCACCAACCTTTAAAAAGCATTTTTAAGATGACAATTTTCAGAATCAGTACTGCATTCAAACCAAAAACCAAACTAATGTAATGAACTTTAAGGGAAACAGATGGTCAAAACCTTGGACATCTTTTATAGTCACGTGGGGTTGACCAATTTTCAGTCAAAGTGCATTGACATGATTGTGGGACTTTTAATTAAACACTGGTAACACTAGTCTGCCACACAGCTGTTTTTAGTGTTGTCATGCAATGCTCCTCCCCACAAACGGCTGCTGAGAATTGAATCACATTCGTTTCTCACGATTAGCTAATTGTTATTCAGCTCCCATTTTCTGAAGGTGTTCGCACCTCATTTGCGGTACAGTGATGCCTCCAATCACAGCTTCGCTTTTATGGGTGCCCCATGTGTGAACGACAGAACAATCAAAATCATTGCATGAAAACAAGCAATCAACTAGAGCGGTGTTATCGTAGTCGGGTCCTATTTTGTTTTTCAAACAAAAGCAATCTTATAAATTATCAATGAGTGACTTCCCGAAACTATACCAAGCAACTTTATCAGCACATCATGTTGTGCATCACACTTGCTTGACTTTCTTGCTGCTGCTGCTTATCTATGGCAACACTACTCTTATTGATTGCTTGATTTCATGAGACAATTTTGATTGTTCTGTCATTCACACATGATGGGCCACTGATAAAAGAGGAGTCACCGTACCGCAAACCCAATGCAAAAACCTTCCAGAAAATGGCGGGAAAGGAATGTGGTTTGATTCTCAGCAGCCATTTGTGGGGAGAAGCGTTGTGTGATGACACCACTTGTTAATTAACAACTTGCTTTATTTATTGTAGTGAGATATACAACATGAGCCTTACATCTGATGTATTTTTAAATGCCTTTCAAGGCTGCTGCCTACGAAATTTTCTGGGAAACCTTAACGCTCCTAAAATAAAAAGTTAGGAGCCCGAGCCACATTTCTAGGAGCCCATTGATCGATAAACCTAAATAAGTAAGCAGATGCTTGAAACTTGATTCGTTCGAGTTTCAAATTTCCAGAAAAGTGGAAGCAGGCATAGAGGCTGTTGCCATGAGAATCATAAGTTTTAGTCACCTGTAAAGGCTCCTTGTTTAAAGTTTTAGTCGCTCACGAGCAATCATAGGAGCCTCTGGCGACTGGACAACCATTAGGCAGCAGCCTTGCCGTTAAACTAGAATTGTGCCAACCATATATTGTCTAGTCTGGCATGGAATGTAATGAGATACTAGTTTTTGCAGATTTCACCTCATCAGATAAGCTTGAAAAACATTTCAGTCCCATTTTAAAATTTGTATTACAGTATTTATGTAATTCCCCCAAAAAGATCACGTGCCCATCAAGCAAGTTAAAAACAGTATTTTTTTGCAAAATCCACTAGCCTTGGACTATCAGATATGACTTTGCTTCCAGGCTGACACACAGGGTTGACAGTGCAAGCATAATAGTGATGAGGAGGTGCAAAGACGACTTGCTGGGCTTGAGATTTTGTGGTGATTAGCAATAAGTATGTGATTTGAGAAGAAACGTCTTGGAGATGACACAATGCATAACCCACTCAACTTTGCACTTCCAATAACTACCCATCATTGTTCCTCAGTTTACCCCCTTAGCCTTTCACTTTCTTGTATAATGACAAATAAAGCAATGACAAACCTGCAATCGTGTTCTCATAATATCCAAGGGATTTGTAAGTGTCGCAGTCGTAAATCCAGCCATTGAACCAGCAGTGGCCAAAACCAACAAATGAGGTGTTCCTGATATTACTATACTGCCGACTAATGCTGTATATGCACCATAAGAGGACCACCAAATGGCACTGCTAGGTCCATAAGTCATCAGAGAGATCAAATAACCTCTATAAAGCCCCAAAGGCCCACCAGTCTTTATGACCTCACGTATAATGACAGAGGCTCCTTTCAGTTTACCTGTGGCATCCCCCTGGCCTTGTACCATAAGCTTCTGAGAAATAACGTCTACTGGAACTGTGATAGTTTGCCCCACTATTGAAGCAATTCCCCCTGCCAAAAACCCTCTAAGAGCTGTGTTATAATGTTTTGTTCTTGTCTTAACTAATTCTAGAGTAGTGATGTAACATTGTCCAGCCAAAAGACCAAAACTGCTCACTAGAAATCCTTTATAGAGCCCTCGAATGCCTTCAAAGCGCACTATTTTTTTGAAGGCGTCGAATGATCCTTTATAGAGTGCGTGTTTCCGTTGTACTTGGAGACGGGTTTTTACTAAGTTCGCCGGATAAAGCAAAGCACGAATACCAAGAAACAATGTTGGACCAAAGAAATAAAATTTTCTTTTATCCATCTCTTCCCACTCGATATGTCTAACCTGTTCTGGCATTTTGGATCAGTTATATCCACCTGAAATAATACTGTCTTATGAAAACAAACCGAAGAGGGCAAAAAACTGTTCTTTTCAAACTGGAAGACGCTTTCTATGCCGCCATCTTGAAAAGTCCGTCTTTGGTCAGCGGACTTCGTGTCTTCACGTGTAAAGTGATGATTTTCACGTGCTCGTCCCCAGGAGCTCTCCCTTGTGAAACTGCTGTGCGAACCATTTTTTTTTTTTTCTAGCTCTTTCTCCCTAGCCTCGCGCGCCCAAATTCCCCCTCCCCTTCCCCTTTTAACGCCGGCGACGCAGGCTAGCCACACCGCAGAGTTGGTAAAGTGTACTTCAGGTCCTTCAGTGCTAAATTTGGTGCCGGAGTTACTCTACCAACCCTGACCCCAATATTCTTCATGCACCTTCCACCCAGGTGATAATCAGGAGCCCATAATTAATAACAGTTTACGGCGATGATGATGATGATGACGATGATGGCGATAATTAGGCTAAGCGCTTAGTGAAAAAATTTAATCACCGACATGGGCTCCTGTCACCGAACACAAAAACCCTTTGGACTATAACGAAGACGTTGTCCCAAACCGGTCGCTGCTCCCACGCATGCTGCCGAACGGGCGAGCCGGCAAACGTCAATAAGTCACGTGACTAGTAGGTTTGGGGTTTGAGGTTCACGTACTGTACGGCTAGATCCCGGAGCTAGATCACGCTCTAGAGGTAACTGATTTACCGCAAAGCACTCTAAAAACATCACAATCTCACGTTTGAGAGAAAATACTCCTTTTTAGAACCCTTTCGCTAAGTGATTATTGAATTATTTTTCATAGAAACGTAACTTTGAAGTGAAGATTTCTCAGGTAAAATAGAAGTGAACGAATGAATAAAAACAAACACGGCAGCCGCGAGCCACCACCTGCGAATCTTAATTCCTAAATAAAGGCAGACGGATAACGTGAAACCGTTAACCGCAAACCGCGGTTGCCGTTTGCGGTAAGATGGCCAAACCTCAATCTTATAAGACCGATACACACGAGAGGTTTGCTCCGGGAGCATGTTCTAGGCTCATTTTCCACGTGTCAGTACACACGATACCCTGGGTTCCAGAGGATGTTTTTTTTCGTAGAAATACTGATAGTTGGCGGCGAAGCTTTACCGAGGGAGAAATTGTTTTCGAGTCACCCCTCACTGATCAGCTCCAAGCATGAATTCCAACGCTTGGAGATTTACGTGGCCCGACTGGGAAAACGCAGTTGTTTTTCATCCTTGTGTCGAGAGACAAAAAGCATTCAACTGGAAAGGAAGGAATATATTGCCTTCAAGAGCCATTGATCGCCTTGTATTGGTTCCCTTAACTCTTACGAACATGGTGAGCGCGACACACTACGAATTTACGGGAATCCATATTTTTAAAAACGTTGACTAGTACTAATAAAAAAAATTGTTACACTTTTTTTCTTTTCTTGTTTAAATTTCACTGGTAAAGTTTTTTTTGGTAAAAATTTGTTTATTAGGTTTGGTAAAGTTTTGTTTAAAACTTAATAATGTAATAATAAGTAATGGTAACAGGACTGAGTGGAGTCCAATTCGGTCTGTAATCATACGAGTGATTAACAAAATTGGACGACCGCGTAGCGGGAGTCCGATTTGTTTAATCACGAGTATGATTGCAGACTGAATTGGACGACACGAAGTTCGGTTACCAATTAATCATAACTGTTACAAAATTTGTGATATGTAAGCCCTTTTTTTAAATCAAAACAGAAGAAATTCCAATTTTTTTTTATGCTAGTAATGAAAAAAAGCTATTTAAGCGCGCGCTTAATGGCGCGTACTGTCCAATTACTTAGGCATGACGTGTACTGTCCTATTAAATTGTCCAATTAAGGCTGAAATCAGGGCAGTTGATAGCCAATCAGATTTGAGAATTTTGTTATAGTTATGATTATAGAATTTATATAGCGCTTATACATTGCTGTTCTAAGCGCTTTACAATGTAAAAACGGACATAAGAGTATCATTAATCACAAGCTTACATATAACTTGGCGTGAACGTTTGATGATCCATGAATTTCATTCCCCTTGTTTTTCTTTACCTGAGAGAAACAGTGAGAATAGGCACAATGAAAATGGAATTTCTTGTGGTGATCAGTTACGGTATGATTCCAAGAGAGATCACGTAGCTAGAGATCGAGGAAATTTTTCGTGCGGCGATCAGATACGGTATGATTCCACGAGAGATCACGTAGCTAGAGATCAAAGAAATTTTTGTTATCAACGATGTAAGTTCATATCTGTTTAAATTACAAAGGTTGCTATTATCGTAAATTTTTTGTACTGAAAGATCTTTGCTAACCTATCATATTCTCTAGATCTTGTTACTTTAATTTCTAATCTTCTCACGGTGCACATTTTTCTGGGTACGGCTGGAATGGTCTCTCTTTCCGTATCCGGGGGGCGTGTCTATAAATGGCTTTATATAGTCGGTACACATTCCATCACTTGTCAGTTCATAGGGTCGAAGGTGCGTAAGGCAGTAAACAGCAGTATCAATGCAACTACAGGAAGTTTAATGCGACTGTCAATTCGTTTCGTCAGGAAATCTCTTCCACTGGTCCTTATCTGTATAGCGTTTCTGTTAACTGTCCGAATATGGAGAGTGTGGAACGACATAAACGTTATAAATATGAATTTTCCTACTGGCACCGGCTCTTCTTCGGTTGAGCGATCATATGCTTTGACTGCGGGACAAAGCAGTCGATTCAATTTATTAACTTCGAATTATACAACAAGGCAACCAATTCTTCAACATCATATTCATCGCACAAAATTGTTGAGTACAGTAATTTGTCCGAACACATTATTTCTTCTTATTTTGGTGTCGACGAATGTTGGAAATGTCGACCGGCGCCACATAATACGCAAGACGTGGGGAGCTGATTACTCTCTCAAAACAAAATGGAAAACTGTGTTTCTCTTAGGGAAAAACAGCAACGAGCAAGAGATGCAAATTTCTAAGAGGGAAGCTGAAATTTATGGTGATATGGTTCAAGCTGATTACTACGAACATTTCTGGAACATGAGTTATAAAGTTGCAATGGGTTTCGAATGGTCTGTAAAATATTGCTCTTACAGTTACTTGCTTAAGTCAGACGACGACGTGTTTGTCAACACTTTCGGTATGATGGATTTTTTAAGCAAGTACACAACGCCAAGGCACAAATTTTACACCGGCAATATTATGGTGGGCAGTGTTGTCATGAGAGATGGTAGATACGCCGTCTCGCCTGAAGAATACAACGAAACGGTCTATAAACCATATTGCAGTGGCGGAGGCTATGTTTTGTCTCGCGATGTTGTGGAACAGTTCCTGTCGTATTTTGATGTTTATAAACCTTTGAAAATTGATGACGCGTACATCGGTATACTGGCAGATCAAGCTGGTGTGAAAGTAACCAACAACAAAGAATTTCGCATGTACGAGACGAAGTGTGAATACAGGGAATCCACTCTCGTTCAGCATCCAGCGAGAGGAGACTGCGCGATTAAGCTGTACAACAGCATGATTAAGAGTGTGTTAGGTTAATGAGCCCCTTAAGGCGGCGAGGGGGGGGGGGGGGGGGGGGGTGGCGGTTGTACTTGTCTCCCCAATCTGAATTTCAAAACTCTTTGTTTCAGATGTTGAGGAAGTAGCCATCCCTTTCCCCTTCCTCTCTCCCACTTGTGTGATGTTGCTTTTAGCGACCGGTCATTATTTAGTGGGAGGGAAAAAAGAAGGGGGGGGGGGGTTCAAGGCTATTTCAGATTGGCTAGAGGGAGGGTCAGCAGTTTGATTTTGAGGTATATTTTAAGAGGGGTCCATTGGCCAAGATGGTTAAAGTATTTAAATGGTAGAGTACAAACAATATAAGGGGTGACGAATAGTATTTGTGATCATTCACAAGTATGTCGAGCACTGCGATTTTTTTGCAAGCACGAGCAGAGATAAAAAATTTGCTTTGTGAGCAGCGAGCACTTCTTATATTTTCCGCTTGCAGCAATCCATATGGACATCCTCTTCTTTAAAATAAGACAGAAAGTATGTTAAAACGGGGTTTTAATTTAGAGTGCACCAAGTTCTTTGAAGCTAGCTTGAGTGACACCTTATTGAGATCAAACCAATTACAGTCGCATTTGATGCCAAATGACGTCACATTTTCGCTTCACTTCATCACACACGTGTTCGTACGGATCAGAAAGCAAAGGTCACAACCTGGGGGAAAAGGGTGGGGATGCTCGTCGTCTCGCTTAGGGGTGTAAATTTCAGATTTTGGTCTCACTTAGGGTGCTCTGGGCAAAACGCCATCATATTTAGCCGTGAAGGTCTCATTTAGGGTTGCAAGTGAAAAAATATAAAAATATGTGTATTGTCTGTGTTTAACATGGTCTCTTTTAGGGGTCAAAAAAGCTTGGGCTTCACCCAGATCGGTCTCCGTTTAGGGGTTTAATTCAAAATTTCCGACGAGCATCCTCACCCCTTTCATATGCAGAGTTCCCCCCACCTCCCGGGGTCACAAGAAGAACAACCATATACAACAACCATATGTAACCATATGTAGCTAGATTAGCTAATTTATTATTTGTGGTTGTCATTTTATGGCGTGCATTTCCACTGAACTTGATAGCCATATTTATAGGAATTAAGCACCATACAGAATTACATTTACTTTAACCCAAAGAAGGATTTACTCGAGAAATACTGGCAAGAAAGTGAGCTTGCGAGCAACGGCAAAAATTTGGGGAGCACGAGCAAGCGAGCACTCGTTTAAATGTTGCGAGCAAATGGAGCAAAGGTAAAATTTTGCGAGCAGTTAAAAATATTAAAGGACCATTCATTTACCCCTAATATATGTCAAACAGTAATGACTTTATGCTAACCCTATTCCTTTTTGTTTAAGGTGGCTCTACCCATTATTTTTATAGGCACACCCTCCATCTTTGAATCTTATATATGTACACTGTGTTGGACTAAACCTTATTATGGTATAAGTTTTTGGGCAATGACGTCTCAATGGCTCTAAAGCAAATTCCAGCCCTTTTCGGCATTTCCTTTTGAAATGCTTTTCGCTACGTATTCTTTGGATAAATGTCCTCTGTTGTGCAAAGTTTCACGAAAATCTATATGAGGAATTTCGAGATATCTCTTCTAGGGATTTAATTCAAAATTTCCGATGAGCATCCTCACGCCTTTCATATGCGGAGTCCTCCCCACCCCCTGGGGTCGCAAGAAGAACAACCATATATAACAACCATATGTAACCATATGTAGGTAGATTAGCTAATTTATTATTTATCGTTGTCATTTTATCGTGTGCATTTCTACTGAACTTGATAGCCATATTTATAGGAATTATGATTATGATACATGGATTACACTGTGTTGGCTAAACCTTATTATGGTATAATTTTTTGGGCAATGACATCTCAATGGTTTTAGCTCTAAAGCGAATTTCAGCCCTTTTTGGCATTTCCTTTTGAAATGCTTTTTGCTACATATTCTTTGGATTTAATGTCCTCTGTTGTGCAAAGTTTCACAAAAATCTATACGAGGACTTTCGAGATATCTTGGAATTTCTATAAAAAGGGTATGAATTGTGCATGCACTGAAGACTGGACTTAATGTAGACAAATTTGCCACTTTTTGGATGTTTCCAAAAAGGTTTTATCACTTATTCGTTTTGCAAATGACCCTTATACACTATAGAAGCCACTGAACGCAAGTAGACTTGCTCGATTTCGAAACACATGAAAATGTATGAATCGGGGAGTGAAATGCAGTGCTGAGCTCTTTTTATAATTTCTAAGGCTACTTTCATGAAAACAGCAATTAAAACAAAATTTGTCGATTCCTATGCGGCACGCGAGAATTTACCATACTTGGTTGCCCTCTGAAATCTATTGGCTGTTGTTTGATCCCATTCTACAGCATTACCATATTTTGGAAAGATTTCAGAGGGCAACCAAGCATGGTAAATTCTTGCGTGCTGCATGGGAATTTGATGTTGGGCGAAACTTGAGACAATATGAAGTCCCAGCTAGAGCAAAAACTTAGCCAGATATATGACATTACTTTAATATTTACTTACTTTTGCGCCCATGTTAGACAACTTTAGAAGTTTTCAATCAACAATTTGGGGATTTAATAGTACAATGATCAATTAATGTACTAAAGAAGTTTTAAAAAAATCTATGAGTGAATGTTGTTTTAATCGCTGTTTTCGTGAAAGTAGCCTTAGAAATTACAAAAAGAACTCAGCATTGTGTTTTACCCTGATTCATACGTTTTTCAGAAGAAAATGCAGAACAGGGCTGAAATTTGATTTTGTTGTTCAAGTTTTGCTGAACACAAAGAGTTCTAGCACAAGTTTTACAGTCAAACCAGGTCAAGCGTACCCCCCAAGAATCCATTAATGAATTTATTATTCAAAAGTTGAATCCGTTGCTCGTTGTAGATTTCAGATTGATCTCTGCATTCTTGTATGTGTAATGAGCCGTGAATTCACACGCGAGGCAGTCATGAAATTTCTACCACCTCCATTTTCCTGAAATTGATGTAAATGTCTTCTAAGAAGCTTAATCCATTCAAAGATTTCCAATCCGACCAAATACAGAGAAGTTCTCGTAAAATATTCACTGCTCATTATGCATGCAGAAATGCCACTTTGAATTTGACACCAGTTACGGGAACGACTAACGGATTCATTTTTCAAATAATCAATTCACTGACAGAATCTTGGGGGGGGTACGCTTGACTTGGTTTGACTGTAAGTTGGGCTATAATGACCCAGTCCCTTACAGTGTTGCATGTGACCTATGTTTTACAATAAAAAGTTGTGTGCCTAAATATAAGGGTCATATTTAATTTTCTGTTTTAGATTAGATGACAAGTTACTTCCAACCAACACTTCCCTTCTAAGTAGACACCCCTTGTTAACATTAATAGAGTGCTTACCACTTGTCAGAACTGGCTTGCTGGACAGTCCAGTCGTAAGGAGAATTCCACTATTAATCCAGGGCCATAGTAAGCCTTTAGAAACTAGGGGAGACAAAGATTTTTAGGTAGCTCATTATATTTGAAAAGCAGATGATTTTGGGTCTGGAGGATGCATTTGACTGGTCTCTGTATCTTAAAACCAGAAAATGTTTCACCCCAGCTGCAGAGACATAATTGTTTCAGTGCTCTGGGAGATGAATTTTTATTTTCAACTTTTAGGTGTACATGTTTTCACTTTTGGGGGCAAAAAACTGGGGTGACCCCTCCCCATGCTACGGCTCTATAATCAGGACTATCCTGCTGCATCATTTTATTCCTAAATGGTGTGTACGGCAGTGATGGGTTTAAGTAAAAAAGCTAATATTTTTTTTCAGTTCTGACTTTTGGAAAGTGCCCTTGGAGTCCTTATTCATGGTGTCAGCTATATACAAACGTAACACTGGCACTTTTAGCCTCTCCTAAGGAGACATTTTTTCTGCAGTTTTAAGTGGTGTCAGCTTATGGTGGGTTAGACTGTATGCCAATAGTTACTGTTTACAGAACAGTCATTTCTTGTGGAACTTATTCTTTAGAAGAAGCATTTGAGTTTTGCTGCCACTCGTTCACAGAAGAACTAGAGTAGAAGAAGCATCAACTCGAACAAATTTATATAATAATAATAATAATAATAATAATAATAATATATTTCTTATTAGGTGCAAATTAACATCTGAATATGTTCACATGCGCCTAACAACTATAACTACCTGTAATAATTACAATAATGTATACTTAAGAATACCTAAACTTTATAATCTAAAATTTATCAATCTAACTATAACAGGCAAAAGCCTTCCTAAATACATTTGGAACTTCATGACTACAAGATTTATTATGTAAACATTATTGCATTACTGTTGTTGAAGCACAGATGTCTCTCACTTGAAATATCTCTTGCAGCATGGAAAGATGGCTGCATATGTTGTGGTTTAATTTTATCCTTGGTTTAAATTTTATTTCCCTTTGTTTTGGGGTATGGTAATGTATGATAATAAGTTTACAACAAAGAGAAATAAAATTAGGCAAGTTTGCTTTATGCAAAAGCTTCAGTAAAAGAATCAGGATGAAACTTACCATGATTGCTATTTTCTAAATCTTTAAACTGTACTGTATTGAATTAAATGCCTTAATGTCTGGAATGCTGCAGCCTACCCACACCTGCCCATAGCAGTTACGGAGTGGCAGACCCTTTTTGCTAACGTGAATTTCAGATATTACTGTGAGCTGCATACTCCTCCTCATCCTCCTCTTCCTCAGGCCACTACTCTTTTGCTAGCTGCTCTCAAATTACAAAACTCCATACCTGGAAACATCAAGAAAGTATAGACTGTATAGTCTCTAAAAACCGTAAGACTTCTTCTCTGTAAGAAAGTTTTTTCATCTTACCTAGTTGCCCGGGGGGGGGGGGGGGGGGTACTGCCATATATGGGCTATATAGGTATGTGCCGCTGTCAAGGGTATGGTTTTCAGGCAGTTTACTGTAGGATAAGGTATAGAAATCAGAGCGTTTGGGTCTAGAATAGGGTATCATTTTTGAGGAAACTGATCAGTTGGTTGAAGATTTTATCTAGACTGGGGAAACAGCTACTCTAGGATAGGGGGATTTTGGGAGTTTACTCTAGTATAGGGTAGCAAAATTCAGCTGAACTAGCTCTGGTATAGGTCAAGGGTTCCAGGGTCCCAGGGGCACATCCCCACCCAGAAATTCCTAAAGTGCCCCCCGGGCCTAGTTGTCTACAGAATCGAACTCACAGGATTAAGCTTTAAGGGATGGTAATACAGAAGACATTTTTTATAATTGATAATCATAACCATTGTCAAACATAAAATCAAAACATCTATAACTCTTTAAAACTAGTAAACCTGGTGATGAGGACTACAGGTGCCCCACATGCATTTCACAATATTGTAACTTCATCAAATGGTGAAAGACGCTGTTTGCCTCTCTTTTCATCTGTAGGCCTTTAAATACAGTGGAACCCCGCCTTACGGCCACCTTGGTAATACAGTCACCTCGTTATTACGGCCACTTTTTTTTGGCCGCCTGGCAAAAATGACCGTACATTTTTGCGTAAAGAAACCCTCACTGCATGATACGCGCGGTCACCTCGTTATTACAGCCAAATTTTTTTGGCCCATTAGTGACCGTGTTAACGGGGGTACCACTGTAATATTTAATCTTATGTTCCTCAAGAAAAGGACATTTCACTTTTTATCTGCAATGGCCCCTAAGGATGGTTTTCGAATAGGAAAATAGGGGGGTGTGAATTTTTTCTTCAAAGAAGCCGACAAATTAAAGGTGCTGACAAATGAACCCTTTCGACTTCTGGGCACCAACAAACATTTGAAGTTTCGGATTTCAGTCATCCTTCAGTGGGGGTGTGGATAAAAAATGGGACATCCCAAAATAATCCTTTTTCCATTACTGTGCAATTGGTTTGTGCTTAGTACGCTGATTGCATGATTAATTGCATGATTTGCTTGAGGAACCCAGCAGGGTTGTTCATGTTTTCAACGCTCACCCGGCCGTCTGAACTAGGGCGGATAGGATTTCGTCAGTTTGTCGCCTGGCTACTGAGCAATCAATATGGCGGCCGGTAAGAACATGCCGGCTTTCCGATCATTCTCTTACCTTTAGTGGTTTCTCAGACATGGAAATAAAAATTTGTATCAGTGTTTTTCTACGCTAATGCCGGAGAAAGTGAATATCATAGAATGGAATCAACTAGAAAAAAGGAAGTATTATTTGTTTCTGAATGTTTACGCATTGGGCACAAATGCTGTAACATACCCTATCGATGTCATCAAAACCAGACTTCAACTCCAGCGCACGAAATGTCTTTACAGGAACACGTTCGATGCTATTTACAAGACCGTGAAACACGAAGGATTCCTGGGGCTGTACAAAGGTTTCACCATAAGCCAAGTCAGTATCCTCACAGGGCATGTGTACGCCACAAGTTACGAGATTTCCCGAGAACAGTTCCCCACACTCCAGAACGCAGTCCGTGGCTTTATCGCTGGTGGACTCGCTGCAGTTGTGGAGCAGACATTTAGCAATCCAATCGACGTTATATCTCAGCGTCTGATGGTCGAAGGACAAGGACAGCGGAAGAAACAATTAAACACTCTTAAGTCTCCGAAAATTGTTAGAAAGGTTTTGAAACAACAAGGAGTCGCTGGTTTTTATCGAGGTTTTGCTGCGGCTATACTTGTAGAGGGGATCTGGAGTGCAAGCTGGTGGGCGACTTATGGTATGTCCTTGGAATTGATTGGTAAAGTGGCTCCTGATGGGACTTCACATTTTGTCATACAAGGAGTTTCTGGAATGTTATCTGGAATAATCGCAACTGTGATTGGCAATCCATTAGACATTGTTAAAGTTAGACTTCAGGTAGGTGAAGTTCTTTGCCAACTTCATGTATCGAGGGTACTGACTTGAACAGGTGCCTCTCACTGTGTTACAACATTTTGGTTCAGTCCAAAGTAGGCTAAGGGTGGCAATCTCTTTTCCCCTCCTCAATCATTTTTTTCCAGCCAATTTAAATACAGTAAAAACCCGCAACCAAGAACCTACATTTTTAGGAGTTAGCCTAAACAGGTTTTTATATAAATGGTAGTTAACAGAATTTTAGGCTATTTAGGTTCTTAAGATAGGTTCTTAATCCTGGAGAAAAAACAATTAAAACACAGCACTAGCTTTAATGCATAATGGTGTGCTGATCTACATATTGCTTAGTATGCTTTGTAAGTCTACATATCTTGCACTCATTTTTCTTTAAAAAACATTTTTACAACAATGGCAATCTGCTTTTTTTGCTTCAAATATGATTCTTGCAATGCAGCTGTAATGGTGCAATAAGGGAAAGTTCATTTAATATGACAAGGGGGGGGGGATGAAGATATTGAAACTCGAAGCTTGAAATTTTAGCAGCCCCCCTCGCTAGCAGTTCAATTTTTTAGGAGCCCCCTCCTTGGTAGTCGAAAAAATTTCAGAGCTCCCCCCCCTTCCTCCTTCAATTCCTTTGCTCCCCTGAAAAAAGATAGCTAGACTGTATTAAATATATTTACCGTTATTGTCTTCAATGGTTTATACTATGACAAACTTGAGATACAGTTGTGATACAATTTTCTAAAGCATTTTTGGGATGAACAAGAGTGTAATAATTACTGAGACTACATTTGTTATATCTGTAAACCACGTGATATAGCTGAGTTGCACAGGTCATTAAATTGTTGAGTTGAAAACCATCCGATCTGTATGATGATGTCATGTGTTGGTTTTGAAGTATACAAATTTTAGGAGCCCCCCCTCCTAGCGCAACAATTTTTTCAGAGCCCCCCCTTCGGGTGTCTAAAAATTTTCGGAGCCCCCCCTCAATATCTTTATCCCCCCCCCCCTGTCATATTAAATGAACTTTCCCTAATTACGTTAGTGATTCTTGCTAATTACGAATCGATCATGTGACATCGTTCAGGTTATCCAATAATCTCCCAGCTGCGTCTGTCGGTCAGTCAAGCTCGTTGTCAAAAAGCAAGCACGCTATTGAGAGGGCGTGATTTCCTAGTATGATTTTAGAAAATAAATTTCTTAGGCTAAATAGGTTCTTGTTTGTAGGGGGTATAAATGACCAATTTTAGGCTAACAGGTTCTTAATTTTTAGGTTCTTAGTTGCGGGTTTTTACTGTACAGAAGACTCATTTTGGAGGCCCTGTTAGTGGGGTTAAGTATGTCCCTAGTCAATTTCAAAACCTGTCATTTTTTGTATGGAGGAGGAAGCCATGTTGCATTCGGTATTTTACTATTGCAGAGATGCCAACCACTGGAGAACTTAAATCTGGAGATTCTCTTTTTTTCACTACCCCCTCCCCCCGCTGCCCTTCCCCCACCAAATTGTCCCAGCCCCCAATGGAATGACTAAGGACATTATATGAAGTCTTACATAAAGACAAAATAGTACATGCTATCAAAATTAGCAAATCATCGTTTTGATGCCAGAAATAATCTTTGTCACTTTGTCAGTGACTAAATACGTGCAATTTGCTCCAAGAAAACTGTACTGTGAACAAGATAAAATCAAGTTTTTAACTTAAAATGGGCTAAATCTCAAACTATAAAGGCACAGAAAAGCTCAGAAGATGATTTTATCGGCAAGATTTGGTGACCCATACAGGAGAGGGGGAAATCGGTGCCATATCCGGGAGACTCCCAGGTAATCCGGCAGAGTTGGCATGTATGCTATAGTATTTTGGCTTTTCTCAGTCCCTGTTGCAGTTTTAACCTATCTTTCTGTCGTTTTTCGCCATTTCTGCTGCCCCATGTTGCTGTTTCAAGGCCATGCTGCTTATTGGAAATTTACACTCACAGGGCCTCATTTTGGGGGTAAAAAATGTGCAAATGAATTGTAGACAAGGCCTTTCTTTCTTTCTTACTTATGATGATCGCTTACTGGAAACAATTTTCAACTTGCTTGCATGTTTCTCTAGCCACTGTACTACCTCTGAGAAGAAAAAAAATGTAGCCTATATACTATTCTGATCTAGGGTAATTGCAGTCTTCCTTTTAGAGCATGTTGGGACAGAAATGCTTTTAGACAAGAGGGGGTTGGGGGGGGGGGGGGGGCGAGATAAGAAATGATGGACTATTGCCTCTTTTGGGGTAAACAAAGTCTCCACCAGCCCAGATATGGAGTAACTGACATTAATTTACCTGATTGGACTTGTTTTATCATTAGAATTTCTTAAATGCATTTTTTGCTATTTTTAGGTGGAAGGTAGAAAATCTTTTTGGAAAACGCTCAAGAATTTGTTGACAAAGGAAGGACCCATGGCTTTAACAAAAGGAATGTTTGCTAGTGCTCTATCTGAAGTACCGTGCAGTGCTGTTACAATATTAGGTTATGAACTGGTTAAGAAACTAAGTTTGAAAGAGGATATCATATTTGAATAACAGAATATTGGTAGGTTTTGTTGTGAGTCGTGATTTTAACCATCAACCAAAAAGCTTTCAGTTGATGCCACAGTAATATTGTAAAGCAATGTTAGAGTTATTGGGGAACAAGTTGAGGACAGTGAGTAAATATTAAGTGAAGGAGTGTATGAAATAAAGCCTTACCACAATGATAGGTATGCTCTTTTTCTGATAAGCACATTAACGTTCTGTTGGCAATATAGTTTTTGTAGTAAAGCACTTATTCCACACGCCTTAAATTACATTTTAACCTTTGTATCATTCATACATTTAAAAATTTAATTTGATTTTGGATTTACAGAGCATCACAAAAAATAAGTATAATAATAATACTAAAAATCAATTAGAGCTCACTGTATAGATCAAAAACACGAGCATGATTCAGTCAAACAGACCGGAGAGAAACGAAAAAAAAAAAAAAACAGACACCTACACACAACACAAACGAACAAAAAGATGTTAAGTTGATCAGAAAATTCCTGTTTAAATCTTGTTCTAGTACCCACCCGTATTTTCTTTGAAATAACCTCATGAATCTCGGAATTTTTTAAAAAACCTAAATAAACCAAAATGCATGAGGCCGAGTAAAAGCTCAGCAATAGAAAAAACGTAGAGAAAATGCAAAAGAAGAGGCAAGGAGAGCTTCAGAAGCCGCAATTTAGCGTCAGGAAACGGAAGGCAGCGTAGTCTTTTCAATTGTAACAACGTTTTGGGCAGTCTGGATCCTTTTTCGCCAGAAAGTGACTGGAAAACGGTTCGACAGCTTGAAACGGCGTTTTCGGCAAAATTTCGGGGGTGGAATGGGGTTACTGTAATTGCTGTAATTACATTATTGCATCATTTGATGACGTAACAATGACGTAAAACTAGCGCGTGAACAGTTTTTATTGTTCCCTTCTTAATGCCCGAAGAAGTGAAACAGGTAGAATGGCAGCACATTGACAAACTTACATACTACACTTTAGGTAGCGCCTTCTTCATTGCTATCAACGCCGTCTTATACCCTACAGACGTGATAAAAACACGTCTTCAAGTTCAGAGAACGAATGCCTTGTACAAAGGGACGTTTGATGCTTTATTTAAAACTCTTAAATCCGAAGGACTAAAAGGACTTTACAAAGGATTCTTGGTCAGTCAATTATCTGTTTTAGCGGGGCATTTTTACGTGACAAGCTATGAAGTTTCGCGTTCAAAAATGTCCTTCCTTAACGACGGTTCTCGCGGGTTTGTCGCCGGTGGTTTTGCTGCTATTATGGAGCAGTTTTTAGCCAATCCCATCGAAGTAGTGTCACAGAAGCTAATGATACAAGGACAAGGAGAAACCAAGGCAAAACTTAAAGGTGCAGCTCACATCTCCATTGACGTGTTTAAGGATCAAGGAGTGAGGGGCTTTTACCGAGGATTCCTTGCGTCTTTGTTGACAGGGGCCCTAGGGAGCGCGGTGTGGTGGGGCTCATATGGTGTGTACTTGGACGTGATTGGGCATTATGCACCTGATGGTTCATCCCATCTACTGATTCAGAGTATGTCTGGTGGGCTCTCAGGATTGAATGCCGCTGTTGTTGGAAATCCTTTTGACATAGTTAGAACGAGACTGCAGGTACTGTGAAACTGAAATGTGTGGCCCACGACAAGCTTGTACGGTTACAATTGAAATCTTTAATTAAAATGATTGCCCAGTAGCGTCCTAATACTTTGCGGGCTGTTTGTGAGATCCGGAAGTCATTTTAATCACTGGGGCGTGCAAACTTAAATCGATTATGTTAAGAAAATTACAAAGATTAGCTTTGATACAGGTAGTTTTCCCGGGCGGCGAATAGCTATTTTTCGGAGGGAGAGAAGCGACGACCGGAAATGCGTCTGCTGTTCGCAGTACGCGCCTTGGACTCCTTTAAATTAAAATGCCATGTAGATATGGCTGGCCTAAGTCCTCCCTAGTAGCAACCTTTGGTGCTCGTATTATTGGAAAACAGTCACTGGCGTTTTTTCCTGGGTCGCACCTGGGTACACTACTAGTAGTACAGTCGAACCTCGCTATTTCGAACTCGGTTAATTCGAAGTCCCCGCTATTTCGAAGGAAGATCGAATTCCCTTGGATTTACCCTTCCCCTTTGTGCTTCCCCGGTTATTTCGAAGCCCCGCTATTTCGAACTTTTTTTCATTTCCCTTGGGACTTCGAAATAGCGGGGTTCGACTGTATTTTATTTCTCCATAGATTGAACAAGTTTACAGAAACGAATAATTAAATAACAAATAACTCAAGAGAAAAAGGGCAAAAAGAGTAAAACTAATACATTACCCTAACTCATTGAGGTGACGAATTTTTTAAAGTTATCCGCTGACATGACCAGTTATTGGTTTTTAATTGATCGTGGGTTCAGGTCCATTTTTTAAAGGTAGGAATTCAGTTTGCTCTCTGCTTGCGGCAAAAGTTGAATTGCTTGAGAAAGATATTTCTTGAAAGATCACTTGAGGGCTTCACTTTT
The DNA here is from genome assembly GCA_964035525.1 of Porites cylindrica. Lineage (NCBI taxonomy): Eukaryota > Metazoa > Cnidaria > Anthozoa > Scleractinia > Poritidae > Porites > Porites cylindrica. The sequence continues at coordinate 42,798,162 of OZ037778.1, forward strand.
GGCCTTGGCTAAATCTATATATAAGAACGGATTAAAAGAGAGGCTGTATTCACATTTTGTTATTGATCCAAAATTCTATATTATTTTTGCTGAAACAATTGAATGTATATACCTTATTTGCATGAAACTGTTATAAGGGAGTTAACTAAAAGTGAAGGATCAGATAGTTCTCTGCGGTCCTGTAAAGACCAGTTTGGATTATTTCCGCCAAAATGCTTCAAAGTGCTGGCAGTTACCAAGTCTTCCACGGGGCCGTTAGGACTCATGTCGCAAGGCTCCTCCGACTCAAAAATGGTAGACTAGCAGCAGGGGCGTAGCCAGGATTTTTCAAAGAGGGGAAAGGGGGGGGGGGGGGGGTCACTGCAGGGACACCATCCGGAGATCGCCGACTATATATGGTTTATACCGCTGCTCTCCCTGGTGTATCAGCAGGCTCAGTCGTATTATCGCGGCATGAAGGCCCATATTAACTTAAGATAAGAGCCGTTGACGAAAATACTTTACGAAAAACCAAATTTTAAAAAAGTGGGCTTTTCAACAATGGCTTTTACGGCCAAGATATTGTCATGGCGTTTTCGCCACCTGAATATTGTAGGTTGTTTGCTCAAAAGAAGGCCTACCAAGGGGGGGGGGGGGTCACGGGCACCCCAGGACCCCCCTAGCTACGCCCCTGTAGCAGTGCTACTTATTTTGATTCAGTGGCTTTTTTTAAGTCACATGTACTCAAAATGTTTATTCTGAATCAATTATTCCAGCGAAACCTGATCAATTAATTGATCTCGTGAAGTCGAACTAAAAGCTAAAGTTTTTATTCTTTCAGGTTGAAGGTGGAAAATCAATGACAAGAACGTTTCAAGATCTTATAAAGAAAGAGGGTTCCAGGTCTTTAGGAAAAGGAATGCTTGCTAGTATCACGTCATGGGTAACTTCAAGTATCATCATGATTGCTGCATATGAAACAGTCAAGAAACTCAGCCTAAATAAGGATGCCATTCACTTGTTCTCGTAGAAAAGTCCAGTGTTTATTTGTGGTTTAAGGCAAGGGATATCTAGGGCTGAAATGTGTCAACTATATCACACTTCCCTATGTTGGGGGGAGAGTGCCGCTACACGTAGGCTACAATATGACAGGAGAATGCAGAGTACAAGGTTATCCAGGTAGCTAAACAGGAGTTCCTAGGCTGATAATACAGTCAAACGTCAACATGTCACCACGACTTTTTATCCACCAATTGCCTTTTTCGTTCTTCTGGTAGGGGGCTGGTGGGGTCTCTTACTAAGACGAATGGTGAACGTCCCCGTCTCAATTTCAAAATTGCTTGCAAGATGAGAAGTTTCATTATTACAACACAGCGCCGAACCTTTCCAACCCGAGAACTACATGAGAAAATCGTGACTGTACCTCTAAATACTGTTATTGGCCTTCAAAATAAATAGTCAAAAGTAAAAAGGGAGGCCTGAAGAATTAAACAAGACGTCTGTTCAAATGAAAAACCGACCCCGAACACTTAGCTTATTACAAGGCCCCCGAGGTAGCGTAGTGGGGGACGAAGGAAGCCGCCCCTCACCCTCCCCGTCAGCTCATGCTTTAAAGCTTTCTCCCTGTCCTATACCTCAAGAGAAAACGTGTTCACAGGCTAAACAACATTCAACTACAATTGGAAAGGTCTGATTTCAACTTGTTACTCTTATCCTCTTCTTAAAGTATCTACACTTAAAAAGTTATGCACAAATTTTACAGGTTTTCAAGTAAAATCACAACGTAAAGCAAATTTACGTCCACACGGTGAAGTATTGCTTGGTAAGAGATTAAGAAACATTCACATGACTCTACTAAAGGAAAGGTTAAATTCGTTCTCACTTATCACTGGTGTCTGACTGTCGGTTTAAAAAGCCGTGAGAGATCTCAATACGAGATTGAAGAGAGGTTTACTTTGAGACCACTCAGTAATCTAATAGAAACATCACTATGGAGCGTGTGTGATTTAAAATTTATTGATTTATCTCTGTACATAAACTAGAAATTGAAAATGCCAACACTCTTTTTTTCATTGCTACATGTACATACAGTTCCTTTCGATTATTTACATTTAGTTCAAATTTACTTCACCGTAAAATTTAAGTTAGCAAAGAACTAAACTATCTGTTTCTTTGGACTGGAATTTCGTAACCTGCGATCAAATGTTCCTATGCGGGATAAGAAAAACGAATCTTCCCCGCTGCTTTTTTTTGGTCATTCAAACCTTTAGCTAAACTAGGGTAGGAAAGCCTGCTACACAGGCTACCAGATCTCTTCAATGTATCATCAATATCACATCAGGAAATATAAAATTCTATTAACCGACCATTTTAAATGCACTTCTCTGTTATAATGCCCTACTGTCGTGGGAAAAAAATGAGTACCTACATTACATTGGAGTATTGATACGGTACATAACTTAAACTACGACCTCAGTGCTGAGATACAGGGCTTTAACTGCCCTGTAATAGAGTCATATACAATTTGATTAAATAGGGTTTAATAACAAGATGTTTTGGTTGTACCCTACACTGTGATTAGCTTTGCTGAGAGTAATTACAATGATTAAAGACACTCTCAAAACCTTTACAATTTAATTTTTAGGTCAAAGGTAGTCTCTCTCCCAGCCGTTTTTAATGTCGTTTCATCATACATTGTATAATTATATTATTATATTAGTACTACTATAGCACATGTTAGTACTACGTTGTTTAACATAAGTACTACATTGGTACACATTAGCACTACATCAGCACTTACTGGTACTACATAGGTATATACTAGTACTACGCACAATTGCATGGCATTGCATTGCATTGAAATAATGTCAAACAACTGGATCTTAGGTAAATGAAATGGGTATTGGTCAACTATTCATTTACGATAACGTCCTCGTCGTCAAAAAATGAAATTCAGAGTTCTTGAATTTCCAAGTCATTTTCTACGATGATGTTTTCTTCCTCACTACGAACATGACTGTTCTCCTCATCACTGTCTCTCTCCTCATTGTCACTGCTTTCAGTGTCATGAACTTGGTCATTCTCCTTCCCTAAATCTTTGTCCACTGTCTGTGAAATGTCATCTGCTTCTTGGACTTTAGCACCGGATAATACTTCCATTTCGGGCCTCTTTGCATCTAGTAAAATGATAAAAGAGAAGGAAAGTTAGCGAATTACTGGTAATTCAACGACTTCTTTGGTTAACTCCAAGGCTGTTGTCTAAGAAAAACTGAAAAGGGATCTCTATGCTCTTAAACCTGTGAAATCCAGGGTGCCCAGCAAATGACTTCGATGAAAAAACTAAGAACTTGCATTTATCCGGGAGCAAAAGTTAGGCACCAGGGGCCACCCGGCGGGTGCTGCTAGAGCAGAAACCCTAAGTTGCTTTCTTTTGCGGGCCTTTGGTACGCGGTATAAGGCGAAGAATAAGTCTACTAAAAATACTTGAGTTTTTGGAAGGCATGTGCTCAGGATTGACTACATAACCAGTTGTCTTTTGTGGCGGGACGTTCAGGGTAAGCGAATTGACCGACAGCTTCTATGCTAAAAATATCTTCCATAACAACCGACCGCCGCCGTTGAGCAACAATTGCATAATTTTTAAGTTTAAATTATATTAATTGGGTGTCCTGTGCGGGCGGGGACGCTCCCAAAGAGGGGCACATAATGGGGGTAGTCTCTGTGTTAAGACAAAGAACATGAAAACAAAACCTGGGAATCTCTTTACTTTAGGCTAGTTCAAATAGAAACGTGGTACTATCACAGCTGTGCTCCAACCTTAGCTTGGTCGCTACTGAGATAAGACGCAGATACGTTGATTGCGAACGGTTATGAAACTTATTAAAGTAACATAGAAAGTGATTAGTACCAAATGTCTTCAGTTGTTGTAACTCAAGTTTTTCTTTAGCCTCTTGCCACTTTTCATCATAGGCCTGCTTTGTTTTCTGAGTTAGATCCATCAGTGTCTTGAAATGTTCCTAGAACAGAAAGGAAATCAATGAACACACTGAGAGACACCTATCACAAAACTTTAGCATTTGTACGAGACTTTCTGCTTTTCACCGTTTGTCGCTTGCCGTAAATTTTACATAAATGCGACGCTTGACCTACCTACCGTTTTGTAGAGGAAAGAAAACCAAGGACTTGGTCCTCCCACGCAGGCGTTCTTGGGGCTTCCTCACGCGTTCCTTCCCCACTTTGGGGAGGATTGCGTGACGAGCCAAAAGAACATTTGCGTGGGACGCTTCTTCGCGCGCTTCTGCCAATTTTTTTTACGTTTTTATCAGAGCGCCCGGAGAACCCAGTGCTCACAGGCAAACCCTTTTATGAGCGTGAACACACTACTCTTTACCTTTAAAACGAGAAATGACAAACGCAGGAAATGAAACTTTTATCAGGCTTTCTTTTAACTGCAATGATCCTTCTCGTGTTTAAACGTAATAATTGGCGGGAAAATGGTCACCTGGTCGTCTCTGCCTTTGCTGTTAACGAAATATTTTGATCGCTCTATTTTTGCGAAAACATTGTGACTTGTCAGTTGGTTAAGGCAGGAAAAAATTTGCCCTGAGAACAAAATCTACATCGAGGGAGAAGAATTGTTTTTGATTTTATTCCTGACAATGTCTGTTGCATTTAAGAAACAAAATTTGCCTCCTAACGTAAGGCCCAGTTTAAACGTCGAATTTACGTGTGCCGAATTAAATTCGAGAATTAAGTGCACGTGAGATTTCATGTCTGAACTAAGTAAATTCGACAGGTTTAATTTAAATATCACCTTGCCCAATCTGCGACTGAAACAGGCCAAGATTCGACTTATAAGGTTCGACATTTGATTCAGAGGTAGAAGAATTTCACATGTGCCAAATATAATGCACTAATTATAGAAACTTTTATCCATATTGGACAACAAGTTGTTTTAAAGACTGGGAATTTTTACAGCAACTGAAGTTAGATTCGGCACCATTATATCCCAAGTCTGCATAAACTACCGTATTTAATTATTTTAGTGGACTAAAACAGGCGTTAAAATCACTGCATGTGAAATTGGACGTTTGAACTGGGCCTAAGAAAATTAGCGATCAATTTTTTGCAACAAAGAGTCTACATTGGGTTCCCTGTGTTTTCTCTTAACTAACCTGTGCCCCATCGTAGTTGAATATCCCAACAATACTGACTGGAACTTTCTTTAACAGAACTCTTCCCAACAGCTGGCGCCTTAGAGCAAACACCACTGGAATATGATTTTCCTCGCACAATCTTATTATGCTACCAACCGTGTCATCTAAACCTCCTATTGGGAAAAAATAGTTAATACAATGCAACTTATTACCGGAAATTAAGGCTTGTGTTAATTAAGGTATTTGAAATTCAAGCGACCTAAATTAAGGTACAGGCTAATTGTGGCAATGGATGGTCACAATTAGCTAGGCGAAGGTGATGGTAGCCAAAATTTCAGACGATTACTTCAAGTCGTTTTTACTATTTCAGTAACGTCTGAATAGACCTCGGCTCCAAATGAAAAACCTACCGACTCTCCGCAATGATTCTTCTTTCGTAGTTCAATTTAACAATTCCATAGTTTCGAAGACTAGGGCAATTTTGCTGTTTACGATAAAGATTGTCGAAATTTTGAACGCCACGCATTCGATCCGCTGAATATCAAACGACAATCCCGCTAAAATTTCTCATAATTTTACATAATTATGCCAATGTTTGGACAATCAACCAATCAAAATCACTACCTGGTTTTCGGGTAACGGCCGGTCGATTCAGACGTTGCTGAGAGGAGAAAACGACTCAAAGTAATCGTCTGAAATTCAGGCTATAGGTGATGGCAAATTAGAAATAGCTTTCAACTGTGGCCATAAACACGAGCAAAGACGGAGCGTTAACAGCAGTGGATGGAAGACTTTTCCACACAGCTATAAGCTAACGGCCAAAAAAAGAGTACTTGAAGGCATCAACAAAGCTGGGTTAAAGGTTGTATGTCATATTATGGGACTTCCTGGTACAGGAGGCATTACTAAGAGATTATTTCACTAGGGTCCAAGGAAAATGCGACTAAATTATACTGGAACTTATAAAAAACGGAAAGATTTCAAGCAAACAATTTGTTGCAAGCGATCATGCCCGTCAAAAAACCATTGGTTTTGAGGCATAAAGCTGAATTGGTATTAACTCTTTAAACCCGAAGAGTGATCAGTATCAAATTTCTCCTAGTAATAGCAATGCGTTGTAAAACAGAGTTGTTGTAAGAATTACGGACATGATCACACAAGATGAATTTGCTTGATGTTTTATTAACTTCTCCTCACTACTTCTGTAGTAAATACGTAGGGGCGACAAATGGGAATTTTGATTTTGATGTGCCCACTTAAATAGCTTGTGTCACTAACCTGCCGATTTGATGCGCTCAACATTGGAAGATATGATCACACACTTAACCTTCCTTAATTTTAGATGTTTGTGAACCTCTCTTAGGCCCAGTACAAACCTTCTCTTAGCCTTAGCCTGGGAAGTAAACAAAAAACAAAAACTTAACAAAGAGCAATAAGAACTAGAACTGCAAATTACATAACCAATGTATAAAGTATGTACCCTCGTTGATTTAGTATATATGTTAAAAAAAATACATTCCCCCTTCAAGGCAGTATGCGTAAATTTATGCGCAAATATATTTTGTTCGATTACCGTGGAGTTTCTCTGGGTTTTACCTGAAGTTTGTAATTCATGAATAAAGTAAATGTTTTTACCTTCCATGCTGAGACTAAAAACAGCTCATTCAACGAAAAATGTTTCAATGACAAATCTTGAAAAGTGCTATTACTTTAAGAACACAAACTAGAACTAGAAATAACTTTTCTTTTAACCTTGATTGGATCTTTATGGAACTGTCTGTCTTGGAACCGCACAAGTTCTCTCAAAAGCTCAGAAGCTACAGCATCTACCTCTTTATCAGGGACCTGCCAACAGTACCTGAAAATTCAACACAAGCTACAATATCAAGAAGCGTCCTTTAACAGTGCCTATGATGTTTTCTGGCCTCCAAATGTTGATTTTTGCATGCGAGTTGGCATAACAGATACCTGAAATTCAAAATTCACAGAAACCTGGAACACAACTTTTTGTTGGAATACAGGTGTTGCAAGGGGTGTCCCAACTCAACTTGACGAGGATTGTAGTTGTTCGAAAGATGGATAGCGCTATTCCATGGATAAATAGCCTGCGAATACAGCCGTTTCTCCTCGTTCCTCGTCGCCAGGGACGTTTCGTCTGAAGGAAACGTCCTTAGCGGAGAGGAGCAAGGAGAAACAGCTGTATTCGCAATCTAATGAATAAATCTCTATCCAGTTGGAGTGGATAATACAATTGGTTTCCCTACTAATACTTATCCGCTAGATAATGATTTATTCAGTAAATAGCGCTATAAAACGTTTGATCAACCGGGGCCTGCAATGGTAAGCCAGGCTCTTTGATAGTACCCACAGTGCGGTTTCAGTATAATTACACTGTTTGTCAGGGGGTTAAAATACGATCCTAAAATTTGCAGGAAATACTAGATAAAAGTCAGTGAAACTCATGTCCCATTCACACCAATAAAATATTATAACAAGTTTTATTAACCCAGGTTTCAAAAAATAATAAAAAAAAACCACAAAACTGGAAAACTGGAGCACAGACACTTAAACAAGATTCAGATAAATTTTAACATTCTCTTAGCCTGAAATTCATCCAATTGCTTCGAGTCGTTTTCTCCTCTCAATACTGAGGGAGTAATAACGACTCGAAGTAATCGGATGAAATTCAGGCTAACATTCTCTGTGATTTGAACATAATTTGCAATAGCCACAAGTTAATAAGCAGCTTTTATGAAAAAAAAAAAACAATTTTGTATCATGTTTAACTAAACAGCTTTTAAAGGTGCTTAAGCTTTGGTGTGAATGGGGCATAACTCTGCAGTTAGTTGTTGTTGTCCTTAATGCTAACACGAAGTTTCGTGATAATTTGCTCAAATTCACATTCCATACTGTTGCAATATCATCAATATAATAAACAATGTGGAAGGCGCGAGAAGCCTCTTGAGTTCTTTGGTGATGTAGTTCTTTGAACATTGACAAAAATGCAAACTGGACTTCTCACTAGCGTTTGAACCAAAAACAAACTTAATAAAGAATATCGAATTCTGGCTCTCATGGCCTAGTATATAAGCGACATTAAGACAATTATTGGTTAAAACTTACTCTCTAAATCGACGACTGTGTATTTCAGCAGCAATTTCCTGGCGTGTGGGAGAAGAAGGCTCAACTTCTTCTGCTGTTTCAGCTGAGATAATAAAAAATGTTGCTCATGATATTGTGTCACTGATGATCAAAAAAACTGTAGGTCAATCACCACAAATTTCGACCAACAAAAAGAAAAAAGGTCTTGAAAGTGTTGGTAGATTATGGAGGTAGGAAAACTTAAACAAATGTGAAATAAACACAACTACATCCTATCACTTGCACGAAATTTATTGATGCATTAAAACCAAGGAAAAGACAACGTGCTGAAAAATACTGAGTGAATGAAAGATCACATTCTTTACCATTAAATTACGTTCTACAGTGTAATTCACTACACTCAAACAAACGTAAAGCATTTTCTCATTAAATCCTGTACAAATCACGACCAGCAACTCAATATGAGACACATGATGGTTGATTTCCCAGACAATCTAACCAAAAAAGTTGCCCTTTTCTCGATGTGTTAACCAAATATCAAATGTAAAATATATGTGGATTGATGCCATCAATTCAACTATACCTTCTGACTGGTCTTGTACTTCTTGGTGTGCAATATTTTCTCCTTCAGATTCACACGCTCTTAAAGAGAGAACAACAAAAACGAGAAATAGCAAGTCTTCTCGCATTCCTCTTACAAGATTGACTTTGAAACAAATTATTGTTTAAAGTCAACCATCTTGAAAATAAATCCTTCTATTAAATGAAAAGACAAAAACAGATAAAGACTTACCGACATAAAAATAATAATGCATCTTTTAAGCAATTTTTTAAATAAGCAAATTGTCTCATGTTTGTTGTTTACACAGACCTCTTAATTTGTTTCTTCTACAAGCCTTGCCTATTCTTTTTTCCTTTTTCAAGTACAAAATACATGCTATGTGGGTAGCTATTAGAGACCTTTAGATTCAAGGACGAGAACGACTACGAGTACGAGATTTGACTTAAAGTTTTTTCGCGTACTTCTTAAAATATAGACTCCCCGGAAAGCTTCATTTTACCATTTTTCACTAGAGAAGTTAGCACTGTTACTTTTAGTGAAGGAGGTTGCACCCTCTCCTGATGGCAAAATGATAAAACTTCTAACATTTGATATCTTGTTTCCGCCACTTCGACATTCTCGCTAAAACTCGTAGCAGAATGATAACGGCTACCACGTTTTCCCGCCAAAATGACACTGGTTCACGCCCAAGCTTTACCGTACTTAGTATTGAGAAAATCTCGTACTCGTAGTCGTAATCGTCTTAGAATCTAAAGGTCTCTATTAAATGAACTACTACTTAGTGGCAGATCCCGGGAAGGGACCTGGCCTCCCTTAATTTTAGACCAAACTGAGGCCCTAAATAAATTTTTTGGAGACCAGGCCCCCCGTTATATCAGGGTCTGGATGACTGCCCCCCCACCCCTTATCTCAAGGTCTGGATTGGGAACGACTACTTACCTATTTGTACTGTCATTAGAAGTTTCCACATCACCACTTTCAGATGTTTCTCTCGCCTTCTTCTTCTCTTCTCTCTCTTTCAGTATGATCTAACATACACCATGAAATATAAATAACTGTTAGAAGTTTTGATGTGATAACTTAGTCGCCCTGGAGGCAACAGAGCTAAATATTTTAGGTGAACACAACGAATTTTACCTGCCCCCTCACAATTGAGCACCTGTTTAATTCGAGCCATGGATGATCTATTCTGGTTTTAATCAAATATGAAAACAAAAATTACCAATTCCTGTAAATTTTAATTTTAATAAGATATCTAGGGGAGCTGCAGAACACGAAGTTTTAAAAATTCTCAGATTGACTGGGTTCTTTGTTTTGTCTTACAGCATGTTGAATTTCGAAGATTTTGCAAGTATACGAGAAAAATACTTAAAAAGATGCAGATTTCATTTACATTTTTATATCTAAAAAGTATCAAAATAAGTTTTATTATTATTCATTCAAAATTTCCTTTTGTTTCTGATTGGCTCAAATCCCACGGCCAATTCTTCATAACAAGCTAGCGCTGTTGACCAAAGGAATTTTATATGGTGACCTCCCCTTTATGCCCTATACGTTTTGCCTGGCCCCCTCCCCCCGTTTAAGCTATATTTTTGGCATCCCCCCTCAAATCCCAACATTTCCCCTTCCTGACAAAAAAAATTAAGGGTCACTTACCATTATTTATAATTTATCTCTTCAAACATTTCAAATAGCCATGAAAAACTGCCTGAACTGAATCTTGGTGGGATTGTTTGTATCTTTAATTCAATCATCTCGCAGATTCTTGACTTTATTCATTGAATGCTTCATATTTTTATATTTGACCATATGACAGTAAATACCAGCAATAATATTGTGAAGCAGCTTTAACAGGCACCAAGGACATTACTGTTTTATTGTAAAAAATAATTTTTCACTCTAGAAACTGTAAGATGGGTACAAGCTCTTGGCGCAATGATTTCTGGGATTGTTTGGGTGGACAACCGTTATTTATGATTGGTTAATGGTTGCCTTGAATACCATTGACCAATCGTAACTAACGCTTGTACACCCAAATGAGCCCAGAAATCACTGTATCTAAAGCTTGTATTTATTCTTCCTGGAGTTCCTGAAGTGGGTAATTACCTTCTTTAGAGCACTGGGCTTTTTTCTAGCTGGAGTTTCTCTCTCTTTGCCTCGTTTGATCACAGGAGCAGTTGAGTCCAGTTTGTTATGAGGAATCTAAAGAGAAGTCATGATTAAGAAGAAATCCATTAGGAAATTGAGTAATTTTAATTTTCAGTCGACAAAAACCTTGTACCAGAATAATTTCAATCTTGCTCATTGTATTCTTTTTCATGCTTTTCAAGGGCTATTCTTATTGGAGCCCAAGAAAAAAAATTTCAAAAGCCTCAAATTTCACAAAAATATGAAATCTTATGCATGACAATGTTACCTGTGTTTTCTCAGTTCATGTGAAATTAAAAGATGAAATTTATTTTCGTGGGCTCCCGTGAGAAATTGTCTTTGGTGTTATTACAGGTAACTAATTACATCTATAGCCCTTGAAAAGTGTAAAAAAGAATGCAATATGGCTTAAAATATTTTCTGGTTCAAGGTTTTTGTCCCCTGAAAAATTAACTCAATTTCCGAATGGATTCTGTATTAATATTGTTGTTTGTGCTTGCAAAATACAAAGTGATCTTCTTGGAATTTTTACCTTGTTTTCGCTTTTCCTTAATGGTGAAATGACTGCAGGTTTTTCCTCATAAGATGATGCTGCTGCTGATAGTTGAGTTGGTAATACACCCGTAGCCACTACCAACTTCTTGCCACTTTGCTGTGTCTTCTCTGGGCTATTCTTCTAAAAAAAGTAAGGAAATAAACAACAATAATTAAAAAGATACAAATAGAATGTGGTTACTATGAATGTTTTCTGGTAAGAAAATAGCCATTTTAAACATTGCAAAGCAACAGCACAACATTTGAATTTACGAAAATTATCTCACATTCTTCAGTACCTATCATAAGTTCAAGGATGTTTACTGTTATTTTTATGACTATAAATAAAGTGAATGATTAAGATGTTCTAGGAATTGTGGAAATATTAATCATTTATTACAGGTAACTTGATAAGATACAAATCTGTGAAAATATTACATAATACCAAGAGGTGCAAACAAATGATGTGATACAGATACGTACTGTAAAGAATATTAAATAATAAGTAAAAAAAAATTAAGACTGTGGCAATGATAATGCGGAAAGCTCATGGTAAATGCAAAACATGTCAACATTTAACACTCTTGCTTGACTAATTATTAGTCTTCCTTGTTAATATAACTTCTACAGTTTTCAATTTCTGTATCGCTAGTTATTATATATGTTGTGGTTGAAATTCATCCTTGGTTTAAATTTTAGTTTCCTTTGTTTTCAACTCATTCATTGGTGTACATCACCATGCCCAAAGACAAAGGAAAATAAAATTTAAACCAAGGATAAATTGAACCACAACATAAACATGTATTAAAATATTTTTTACAGTAAACTTATTATCTCATATTTGCTATTAAGTTATGTTTCTTAGTATTATATAATATTTTCACAGATTTGCACTCACCTGTATGAAGTCATATGACAATGTAATCATATACTATTTTTAAAATACAAACTGGTAATTATGTCCTCTTTTTCGGTAACGTAACTTTATATGTTGCAACAAAATTGTAAACACCCTTGAACATAACTATGACGGATGCTGAAACCTTAAACATGTTACTGAATTAACATACTTTATGAAAATACCATGCTAAAAAGAATACAAACAAACAACAAAAACACCACTAAAATGCATCATTGACATAAAGGATGAGAAAAGGGGGAATTGGTGTGCAAAAGTTGTGCCAACATTTTCAAGATCCTTACCGATATATTTTGAAGCATAACTCCAAGGTCAAACTGGATGGGCTTCTGAGTGCGTTTAGCTGAACCACCTTCCTGAGATTGCCCCCCACTCTCTGCTGTCTTCTTTTTCTTTTTCTTCTTTTTCTTTGTTGGTGAATTTTCTTGCCCCGGTTCACTTTCTGGCTGATCTGCTCCCGAGTGAAATGGAACCTTCAGTAGGCCACCTTGTGTTGTGGGTTTTTCATTTTCCCATGCGGTAGGGACCATGACTGACTATTCCAAGAAGAAACGACCATATTAGTTGTTAAGTCACAAAGATAAAAGATAGCAAGGCTCAGGTTCATGTACTTTTCACTCACTTCAAATTATCATCACTCTTAATCTATAACAAGGAGTCCAGGTCACAAGACTACCCGCTTTACCATATGCTACCTTAAGCAAAGGAGACAAGCTATCAGTTGCAATGCAGATCTGCACTTAAGCCGAGAATTAACACATGTTTGGTCAAAGTTACTTTGACAAGACACAATTTAAACATACTATGGATAGAAGAGCATGGGTAGTTAATTGGTCAGAGGGCCTGACTGACCGACCCATGAGATAAAGCTTTTGTGTATGAAAACTGATAAGGATTTGTATGCAAAAAATTGCTCAACTGCAAGGTGCGCTATCCAGTGACTTCTTTTTCCAAAGATATGCTCGATATGTAACTTCTCCATGATTCAAACTGTCATGAAATATAACAATTAAGAGTCTTTCATAAACCCCAAAATTGCGCTCTTTCCATCTCTGAAATTTTTAAAGTTGTATTCCATAAATTTTGCATGAGAAAGTCGGCGCGGCATCCAGCTGAAAAGGGCCTACAGTGTATGTAGCTGAAAATTATACAAAACATTGCGATGTCCTTCTCTCTACCTACTGGGGATACTAAAGCTGTAAACTGAGAGTCTAATACATACCTTTGGTTTTGGTATTGACCTTAACACAGCACTGTAGGAAAGAGTAGCAGGTGGCTTGGAAGGGGTCACTGTCTCTTTAAAACCAACTGTTAACCCATCTGTAATTGGAACTCTTTTAATTTTAGTGCTCTCCATTAAGTCAGGAAATTCACCTTTCATTGCCGCAACATTAGATGAAGCAGTGTTAACTGAAGCAGCTGGTAACTGATTTATCTTTGGTTCATGAGAGCTAATAATTGGGACTTCACTGTCAAGTTTAGTAACTGGACGTTTGGCACTTGATTCTGTCAAACTTGAACCATTATTGTCAGAAGACGTTCGCTGATTACTTGCAGTCTTGGGTATTTTATCCATGACATCCATGGACTTTTTTCTGCTATCATCACTGCTATATTTCTTTGAGTCCATAACTCTCTTTTCCCCCTTTTGATGGCTTGTTATCTTTTTGCAAGACTGAACATTGGGATTTTCGGTATTCACTTTTTTAACTGAATCTATTTTTTGTGAAGTTGAAGAATCTGCCACAGGCAAAAATTCTTTTTTAACTCTCCAGTTATCATCATCATCACATGCATTTTTCTTAAAACTGTTGTTTCTTCCCATGAACTTTCCTGTCCTTGGTATTTGCTTTAAGTTTGAAGTCTCTGAGTTTGATGAATTACAGTACTTTTGTTGATAATGTTCACCATCTCCCCCTGAAGTTGAATTCAGAGGTTTAATAGGTGCACTACTTAAACGTCCACTATTTGAAGCCCTTTTCTTTTTGCTACCTAGGTTAGATGTCCTTTTGTCTTCGTCAACATTAAACTTAGAACTATGGGCTAGATCAACAGCGTCAACAATTTTGTTGGAATTTTCCACAGTAAAATTCTTCACCCAAGATTTGTCTCCTAGTGCACGTTTGCTCGCACTACTGTTCATATTTAATGATGAGCTCTTCACTTTATCACTGTAACTTACAGTTAAGTGGGGAGCTGGATATTGTGCTTTATTATTATGTGAATCATGATTTGTAGAGGATATGTTTGCCTTCTCATCCTTAGTATTAACCTCAGAAGAGCTGGTACTTTTAGAAGAGGAAGGTAATGATTTACAGTTTGGTTGTGAAGTGGTGACCCCATTTTCCTTACTACAGACCATGTCATCTATGACTTTCTGTGGAGAAACATCTTTCTCCTGATGCAAAGCTTTTTCTGTAGTTCCTTCTGTTTTTTCCTCATTGCCTTGATAATCAATGAGACTATTAGATTGTTTCCTCTTTTTCTGTCTTTTTTTCTTGCTCACATTTGCACAGTTTTCTGTGAGGTGTTCACTTGAGTTGCTTCCTGAAACATTTTGGGACTCTTGAATTTTCTCCACACTATCAGGCTTTTTAACTTTGGTTGTGCTCTTGTTGGCTGTAGCTTGGAAACTTGTCTGTTGTGCTCCACGAGATACATTCTGCAGAAAACGGTGCATAATAAAGTTATACATTGTAGCCGCATATTTCATCACAGTGGAAAGTTATCGTAAAAAGAATAACATAGAGTTCCAAAAGTAGCAACCAAACCAAACATCAGTCTCCTTTAAAAGTAATGGATGCTCAAAAGCAATATTAATTTTAGGACTTTCCTTTTTGCCTTTTGTGACAGAGCGTGTTAATACCAACTGTCAGTGCTAAACAATAATTTTAAATAAAGTACTTTATTTGAGTGTTAGTGTATTTAGCAGGAAAGTACTAATTGGGGACACTATTTCAACATCCCCAACTGGAGACGGGACCACCATTTTATGTTGTCATCCAAGTTAATGCGCAAAGGTCTAGCCGCTTGAAGTGCAAAGGGAGTACCTTCATTTCTCAGTTATTTTTAAGACCCTGAGAAATAGTCCAGCCACAGGAATCAAACCCACGACCTCCAGCTCTGCAGTCAAATGCTCTACCGACTGAGCTGGAACTTTGTACAAAACCAACCACTACTCAAGGAAATTGTAAAGATTAGAACCATCTATTCTGAGGGCAAAGCTTCATAAAAAGTATTGATAAAGAAACTGTTATTTGTGGGTGAGATTCTTGCCTTTGTCTGCACATAGTGGTCTGCATCATTTATTCTGTTGCTAATGTCAGGATTTTTTCAGTTTACATTTTGTAGGAGTCACAAGGCGTACCACAAATTTTGATCAAGGCGAAATGACAACTGTTGAATTGTTTGTGGTTTTGGAGCATGAAAGTCCTTGAATATGATTGGCAAGAGATCAAAGTCAATAACCATTCCTGACATATTTAAGGTGTTCATGGTTTTCCTAGTAACACTGGAAATAACCACTTCCATTTTTCAATGCAGTAAAAGTTTTCAATAACATTTCCATTATTGACCTACATACCTCTTTTAAATCAACCTTTTGATGCTTGAGATATGCTTGTTTACTGTTGTGCTGTAATAAACTGCAGGTGGGTTGATAGGGTGCTGACAACAGAGGAGCAAAGGACCCCAAAGGACGGAACTCTGGCACAAAAGGTGAAAGGGTGGATTTGATAACCAACTCACTTGAAAGCCCGCCAGATGTTACTCCTGTGTATGTCCCCCCAGGAATGAATGCAGGAACTGTAGCTGATAGTTTGGAGCTAGAAGACACATTAAAAATACTTACTCTTGCAAAATAATTTAAGCAAAACAACCTTCTTTCAGCAGTGTTTTGGAATTTACACTATAACTGTCTTTGCAGTTGCTCTCAAAGCTTCAATTCCCAGCCAACTGTTCATGGACCACCTACAACTAGGAGTAGTATTCTCCAGCAGATCATTGCTGGACAGAAATTTTATACCTTAATGTGCGTTAAATATCCAAACCCGTTGACAGCAAATTTGTGGATGTTTTGTCCTTTCAGGCACTGTATAAACCAACAATATTATATGTATTTAAGTATTTGAGACTCAAAACCAAAGGAATTGCCCTCAACAATGTGGAGAAAAGAGATATAGCCGGCCCTTAATGTGAACAAGGCATGATTTGCTTTGGTCTGACTTGATGGGGTCTCAATGGGGAAAGGGAATAGTATGTGCACTAAACTACAAATAATATAAAGCTGAAAATCTTGAAGGATCAAATAAAATGTATGTGAGTAGATGGTATTTTCTATTTCCGCCTACGTTTACGCTTAAGCCTGATTCTGCGCTTTAAATGCGAGAAAAAGACCCTCTTTATTATTAAAATAGCACATCACGCACTCTAAATTCGAGATTGCTCCGAATCTCTCAATTTAGTTTTCTTATTTTATAAAAAAAAAAATTAAAACAAAGCATAGAACTCTTTTTTCTGTACTTTAAACCGGCAGTTTGAATTTATGACAACAAAATCTTATTTTATGATTTGTCTTAAATTTTTTCCTTAAAGAAATCTCGCATTAGAGTGTCATGTACCATACGCCATTTTGAAATTTCACTCGTACTGAACTCTAAAACTACTTCGAGATCAAAGCTAAAAAATAGGGAAGGAAGTTTACATTACCCCTGAATCTTGCTGTCCATGACTCATGAGGACGTATTTAGGTACAGTTATCTTGCAGCAGATAAAACTAAAACAGCACCTGACAAGGCCTGAGTCATCACTGAACTCAGCTGAAAATTAGCTCCAATCATTGGAGTTCCTGTGACAGTGTTTATGATTTCCCATATTTGGTCAACATGCCCATTTAAAGAATGAATTTCCTCGGTCGTTCACAGGATACCCTCTTCAAGAAAAGAAGGAACCACGTACATTTGTGTAGAGGAAAAACACGGACAATTTTCCAATGTAAAAAAACAGATAGAAAGCACTTGGAGCCAATTGACCTGACTGACGTCGCAGCAGCCTTCAAAACCTTAGCAAGAAACTCATCAACACTAGCACTAGTAGTTGTGGATGTTATCAGAATTTAGCTGTTCATCAATATTCCTTTTCTTTCCTCCGTGAAAAAGTTTTAAAGTCCTCCAAAACTGTTTTGGTCCTCCTTTCCGTGCTCTTCTCGTTATTTACTAGTACAGAAACATCGTTTCTAAAATTTGCTCTAAAGAAACCATATTTCCAAATCACCACAGCCCAGGTTTTCGGAATTATTCAATTCCTAAATTGGCCACGCTTTTATCGACTTTTACATTTTCACGATGGAAAACATGGGCAATACAGTTTTCAGAACTGCATACAAAATCTGATTTTGCCAAAAAACATGATTATGTTATCCCTGATGCTTCAGATGTAGTATAATTACGCTCAAACTTATGCCGGCATAAGAGATGCCGATGAGATGCTCGTACCAGGTGTCTGTGTGGGCGTGCGTGTATGTATACAAACTGCCGTAAAATTCCGAAAATAAGCCCCGGGGCTTATATTTTTCAAAGGCCCCTTTTGAGGGGCTTATATTCGGAGGGGCTTATCTATGGACGGAAATTTGCGTTTCAAAATCAATTGGGCTAGCCTTTTAGTTGGAAGGAAATTTACCCGGCCTTTTTTGCTTTGTTTTACTTTGTATTTGAGGGCAATTTCCAAGTACAAGCCTCTGGGGGGCTTATATTTGAAGGGGCGATTTAACGGAGGGTTTTTTTGCGTTACGAGTTTGGGGGGCTTATATTTGGAGGGGCTTATTCATGGAGGGGCTTATTTTCGAAATTTTACGGTATTTCAATTGCAAGGCTGGCACTACCGAGCAGAGGGGAACTTTTAATGTGGCTAAATATATTCGACTGGAACAAATAGTCTTCTTCAGGGCCAGTGCTGTGCTGAAGAACTAGAATTAACAGAAAGTGGTTCCTTTATGTATCGTACCAGAAACTCATAAGGGATTACCTCACTTAACAGACTTAACCGGCCAAATTACAGCCTAGATGCCCTTCCGTTGCAAATCTTTTTTAAGTCCCTGTTCAGTACTTTCAGCTTGAAACGCAACTGTGCTGGGAGATAAGCAGTAAAGTTTCGGCCAAATTACAGCCTAGTTGCCCTCGCGTTGCAAATCTTTTAAGTCCCCGTTCAGTACTTTCAGCTTGAAACGCAACCGTGCTGGGAGATAAGCAGTAAAGTTTCGCCTGACTGTTAATCATGAAGCCCCTGAAGCCCGTTAATTTATACACGATACTGAAATTGTAGAAATTGTAGACAGAGCCACCTTCTCAAAATATGACCTGTCATCACTGAACTGTAGAAAAAATACTTGGTCTATGACTATACTACACTCGATAAGTCTGGCTCCAACCCTATTTAGCCATTTTTTGATTGAAAGAAATTTTGGCTAGATAAGCCGGGGAAGAAAAGGGAAGAAGTGAAAGAAAAACAAGGGCTTTTAAGGAAAAAACCCCGCCCTCAAAGAGAGGGGAAAAATAGCCAAGCCGATACAAATTAAGAAAGAAAAATTAAAATTGTCGTCGTGGCCACGGTCTATAACAGAGTCTCGTATGAGTTTGAGTCTTTGTACAAAAAAATAGTGTGCACGGTATAGCCGTCAGGAAAAAAGGAGTTTCGAAAGTCCCATCCCGGGGGGTACTCCCTTATATAAGCCACATAAGTACGTGCCGACCCAAAGGGTATGGTTTTGGGCCCCTTTGCCCATTTTGTTCTGGAATCGGGTAGGGTTTTAGAGCGAACTAAGGTAGCATGATGAACGTATTTTTCGTTGATTCCAAATGAATAAGAAAGAAAAATAAATATGCGAATCCGAAATGGATTTGAAGATTTTTTTTTGTTTCGGCTCTAATCTAGGTGATGATGACGTAATTTCTGCCTAAAGGCCAGGTTCCAGTTGTTCAAAAGGTTGATAGCGCTGTCCACTGGATAAATCACTATCCAGTGGATAAGTATTAGGGGAACCAATTGCACTATCCACTGGATAGAGATTTATCCCAGCGGATAGTGCCATCCACCTTTTGAACAACTGGGGCCAGGTCTGAAAACGATATGGGTTTTAGAGGTCTAGTCTGAAAACGGGTTGTGGAAAATGACATTTTTTGGCCTGAGATAAAGTCAGGATTTGGAGAACCGGGCGGCACACCCCTACCAAGAACTCCCGGTAGTACCCCCCCCCCCCCCCCCCGAGTCCCATCTACAGTTGACCCCCGATAATTCGAAGCCTCGCTAACTCTAGCCTGTTCCAGGAGTTCAGATCGTGGGGATGCCGCAAAAATAAGTGAGCGGAAAAAACCTCTCTTCCCCCTTACGTTTCCTCGCTCTCTTATTTCGCGCCGCACTCCACTAGCCGAACGCCTGGAACAGGTTTCGCTAACTCGAACCAAAGTAGATTTCCCCTGGTTTTCCTTCATACATTTACTGTAATTTACCCTCGTTAACTTGAACCCTCGATAACTCGAAGCTCCCGCTAACTCAAAGTGATTTTTGTTTCCCTTCAGATCATTTCTATGTTTTAAGCGCTTGACAAGTCGAAAAAAAAAAACAACAACAGTGTACTGCTGTCCGAGACATTGGATTTATTTCAAAACAGTATGACTGTGTCAATTCGTTGTCTTTCACATTTTTTCATTCCAGTTCAAGTACAGGGTCCATCCCTGTGTTTTAATTAAGCCTTGTTGCTTAATTCCTTTTTCAAAATATCATTCTGTATCTTTCGTTGCCCTTGAAGTGAAGTGTGCATGATACTTGAATTTCGTCCCCATCCATTTTCTTTAATGTTTTCTTATTTCCGGTTACTTTTTTCGAACTCCCGATAACTCGAACTCCCGGCCCAGTAACTCGAACTTTTTTCGATTTCCCTAGAAGGTTCGAGTTATCGGAAGTCGACTGTACATACGCCATTGCTGATGAACAATTTGCAGCTGCCACGGAAGCCATAACAATAAAATAGATCTATTGCTTTGTTGACCAACATGGCCTCCTTACAACTCTTTTATCAAGCCCTAGTTTGATCATCTAGGGTCTGGGCTCAGAACTAGCTCTGAAGCTTCAAAAACTGCAAAACCTGCAGTTTTCCGGTTATGTCTCTGGCTTTGGACCCCTACTGCAAGAGCAAGGACAGGGCAGGCTTTCCATACGCCGAATAAAGCTCCTTGCAATAGAAGGTTTAGACTGCAAAACAGTCGTCGGTTTTTTTCTCATAATCAGTAAAGAAATCGGTAAAGCGTGGCGTGAGAGTCTTGCGCGCGCGAAGCGCGCGAGCCTCACACGCCCTACGAGAGAAAAAAAATTTTTAAGCGTCTCTCCTCAGTCTCGCACTCTTAACTCGCCCTCTGTTTTCAGCCTCGTTCCAGACCTTTTGTTTGACTGCTCGCGCGTACTTGAATACGCAAGAATACGCACTGTTTTGCGGTCTATAGAAGGTTCAAAGTCGGTACAAGAGGGTCTGAATGGGGGGTTCCACTTGTCGGTTGTCGGTTAAAATTTAGTTACTTTGTCGGTAGTCGGTTAAAAATTTCGATCTTTGTCGGTTGTCGGTTAATCTCAGTTAATAAGTAAAAATGCTTGCTAATTATTAATTTTGTTATGTGTTTCAATCAGTTTCAAGACTTTGATCCCTATCAAATATGTAAAACTTGTAAAAATGCATCATTTGATTGAACTTAAACTTCATTATGCAACATGATAGTGTATTTCACCAAAGCGTTTATTGCAAATGCGAATTTGGTTTCCCTGTTGACCACAGGGCACCATAAAAAGTAATGAAGAGAGGTTAATTGGACACAGAGGGAAACGCCCAGTCTAACCTTTTGGATACGTAAATTATTTTTGGTGAAAAACTGCAAGGGGTGACAGGTTGCACATCTATACCGGCGTGAAAGACCTTTAATATTTTGGCTCTAACAAGCATGTTCTTTGCCATGGTTTTCCTTTCTTTCAGGAAATAAGTGGTGGTTCTTTAAAAAATTAGCAAAGTAGCGGTTGGTTTTGTATGAGATTCCACTTTTCCATTAAAGCTTCTTTTACGACCAGAAGTCAGTTACAGTGTACTGCGCAAGCGCGACCAGTAAATGTCGTTGTCGTGGTGTCGTCGACGACGCCAAACAAAGTACAATCACGTCGTCCTGCAATCCACAAGCTTCAGCAGGTATAATGCAGCTATCAATGTAATGCCGGCGGGGAGGGAGGCAGAGCGTAGGGTGGAGATTTGACTTTTTTCAAAAATTTGCAATCAAATTCCCTGCCCACGGGCAAATCATTCCAGTCAAATGCAACCAAATTTCTCCACCCTAGGCTGCACATTGCTGTCAATCCCAAGGCAGAACCCAAGAAAGGCACAATAAAAATATCTCCAAATAAAACTCTGCAATCTTCTATAAACGTTGCTGCATCACCAAAGACACATGTTCCTGTGACAGCTTCAATCATACGTTTTAACCATAATCCGTGTTACACTGCGTAGAATACATAAACCTTTAGGAGAAAGTCCACATTTCAAAGTTTAAATATACCGTTCTTAGTAAAGGGTACAAAAAAAGTCAGTTTCGTAAGTTTACACTGATTGTAGCGAATGAGCCATACACTAATCAATTGTACTTGCAAAAATCGACTTGGTTTCTCTTTACTTTCGTTTACTTTGATTCCACAGTATTTTAAGAGGTTCAATTGATCAAAAACACGCTAAAACAAGCGAAAT
>OZ037778.1:42825330-42905315 GCA_964035525.1 Porites cylindrica
TCCATTCAACCAAAATTGCGACCGGTCCGACCGGGAAAAGATGGACCCGTTTTTTCGAAACTTTTCCGGTTGGACCGAACCGATCCATTGAGTTTTGGACCGAAATTTCCGGAAAGTTTGGTTGAATGGATCGCGCCCCGCGACTTATTTTAGACGAAATGTGCCGTTTATACGGAAAGTTTGCGTCTTATTTAAGACGCGTCTTATTTTTCCTCGTATAAATGGCCCTAATATGGCAAGATGTGACTCAAATACAAGGTTCGCCAATACATTGCGGGAGACAACGTAAGAATAACGGAAGAGATTGGGTGTTAAAATACCCACAAACTGCTGACTGTTGTTTACTATTACGACAGCCACATCTACTGCGGCATCTTGTTTGAAATGTCGTATAAGAAATATAAGTTCTTGACAGAGTAACATGATGTCCCAAAATTTATGGTATGCAAAAAGAATCAGTCAAAACAGTGTCTTATAAATATGTTAATTGTTTGGTAAAATTGGACATGAAAGACAAAATGAAAAAAAAAAAAAACATATCAAATGATGCAATATCTCTATCGTCGGCTGAGATGTTCGAGATAAAAGAAAAGTATTCACTTTAACTTTGGCGCCGATATCGGCTAAGTAACTGACCTTCCGTGACAGCGCAAACTTGAAGGCCATGTGTACAATCAGAATGAAATGCAAATTAGTGTTTTTGTCAATAGCCCATGTGCGTGGCTTAAACGCTTTATAATTTACGGTTTTCGGATAAATCACACAATGAAGTAATGGATTTTTAATCAAGCGGTTTTTCAATGGGAACGGTCGTTGTTCTTGCTTTCAAACGATTTCAAAGCGTCAACAACAAAGGCTCAGTTCATAGAAAAGGAATCATATATGAAGTGACCGCCTCTGAACTCACTAATTTGCCACGTCTTTATTCGGTAGAAAGAAAAAAAACAGAGAAAAGAAACAGGCAATTCTTGATTGAAAGAAAGTGATGTCTCCGTCTGATTCCTTTATAAAGTCTGTAAACCAATACCACCAGTTATATGTGGCAAACTGTCAGGTATACCTGCATATGAAAGACACGTTAATCCGCTGTTTTTTCACTTTGTCGACAAAGGCAATGCAAGAATAAGTGGGTGTATACTCATGAATATTAAAATATGCACGTGGTTGCTTGTTCATTTCGAAGAATTTTACTTTTGTTAATTACCGTTTTGTTAGTTTTTTTTTCGGGTCGGCCACGTTGAATATTTCCGACCTGAAAGTGCTATTCCACCTTTCATTTTCATTTCTGGATTTTCTTGCCTTTCAGCGAACTCATGAACAGCGTGGCAATGAAGATAATTATCATTGGTTTGTTTTGCTTGGATTTATGGCCATCGATGTTTATATCTGCATCAACCCCGTTGACCACTTTCGATTTGTGTGGTGTTAGCGAAATCACCACAGAAAACGTTTCTCTTTCGCTGAATTTTACAACGGAGCGCGCTCAAAAAACTGACGGAGAATGTGCTCTGGTGATTATTCTTAAATCGAAGCGAGTGAAGCTGACCGTAGAGGAACTATCCATTGTAAGCGGAGCGGTGTTCGAGATTCAAGAAGGCCCTGGGATTACTGACGGAGAAAAACTTGGGCCAAAGGATGCAAGCAAGTCGCCCTCGTTCTATGTTACTTCGGGGAATGCCATGTTTATTGGATTTAAAGACGTTAGTCAAGGTACAAATGGACCAAGCATTTTTCGCGGGAAAATTTCTTCCATTCCCTTCCAAGACACGTGCCGTTGTCGAGAGGTGACAAATGGAAAGCTGGAGTGTTATGAAACTACACAAGAGAGGAAATGTGAATTGAAATGTAATCCCTCGTTTATGGAGCTAACAATAAAGAAGGAAGTCTTAACGTGTGATTTCAAGAATGGAACGTGGGATATAAATATACATAGCGGACCACTTGAATGTGAAAAGGTGCAAAAACCATTGCAAATCAAAGCCACAGTGAATTTTAATTATGCTAATCTAACGTGTCAACAAGTTGATCTCAAGAAAGTGGAAAGCGTTATTCGAGCGGTGTTAGGAAACAACAGTGATGTTCGAAGCAAAGGTGTGTGCTTCGACCAAAGTGCTGCCAACAACCCAGACTGCAAGCAGGCAGTTCAAGTCAACTGCACCATCAGCGGAAGTCAGGCGGAAATAACGATAACTATATTGGATTACATAGTGGAACCGCCAACTTTGGAAGAAGCTAATTCAAAACTCCAAGAGCTTCATACAGCCTACATCAACCTAAAGCTCAAGGATGTTTTAGACATTGAAGCTCTGGTCATGAAGAAAGGAAATGAATCATTCACTATTTCTAAGGAGTCAATTGTCAACACCGCCACTCCTTGGTGTAACGGTGAAAATGATTATATTAAGATTCCCGGTAACGCAACTTATTCTGTGTGCTCCGCCTGCCCAAGGCACCATTTGTACAATGTTACAACCCGCACCTGTCAGAAATGTCCCTCCGGTAGTACTGCAGTAAAAGGTGCACGGTCGTGTACACAGAAAAACGGCACATCGCCAGCAACGCCCCTGAGAGAAACATGCGATAATAAATGTATGAAAGGCAAACGGCTAGATATGAAATATGGGATGTGTGAATGGTGTCCTCGAAACAAATACCAAAACTCTTCAACGAAGATCAATCCAGAATGTATACCCTGCCCCGGTCATAAACTGACCATTTTTCCTGGGGCACAAGAGGTGTCAGACTGTCTTGACCCCTGTCTATCAGGTACCTTTATGAACACTTCAAGTGGCAGTTGCATGGATTGCCCTATTGGCACTTACATGGATACCGACAAACATGTATCTACTCGATGCATGAGGTGTGAAATGGGGAAAACCACCAGGAGTGTCGGTAGCAAAGCAGTCAGTGATTGTTACCACTGTTTACCTGGTGACTTTTATAACTCAACTGCAATGATGTGCACTTCTTGTCCAATGGGAAAATATCAAGATGAGGTGAACAAAGACAGCTGCAAAGATTGCGCTAGTGGGACAACAACTCTTGAAATGAGTTCAAAGACTATATCAGACTGTGTCAAGGTCTGTGGCCTGGGGAAGTTTCTTAATGACTCAAACTGTTTTGATTGTCCGAAGAACACATACCAGGAGATGAAAGAGCACAATGCCACAGAGTGCAAGCCATGTGGACCAAATAAAATCACAAATGCAACAGGACAGTCTGATGTTTCTAGTTGTTTTGTCAGTTGTGAGGAAGGATGGTTCCTGGATAAAAGTGTTTCTCAGTGTAAAAAGTGTCCTGTAGGACAGTACCAAGATCAGTCAGGACAAGACAACTGCAAACAGTGTCCTGATGGTAAAAGTACCGCAAGTGAAGGAGAGAAGAATATGTCCTCCTGCACTGTTGTCTTTTGTGGGAAAGGACAGTATCTTAATGACTCAAACTGTTTTGACTGTCCAAAGAACACATACCAGGATGTGGAAGAGCACAATGCCACAGAGTGCAAGCCATGTGGACCAAATAAAATCACAAATGCAACAGGACAGTCTGATGTTTCTAGTTGTTTTGTCAGTTGTGAGGAAGGATGGTTCCTGGATAAAAGTGTTTCTCAGTGTAAAAAGTGTCCTGTAGGACAGTACCAAGATCAGTCAGGACAAGACCACTGCAAACAGTGTCCTGATGGTAAAAGTACCGCAAGTGAAGGACAGAAGAATATGTCCTCCTGCACTGTTGTCTTTTGTGGGAAAGGACAGTATCTTAATGACTCAAACTGTTTTGACTGTCCAAAGAACACATACCAGGATGTGGAAGAGCACAATGCCACAGAGTGCAAGCCATGTGGATCAAATAAAATCACAAATGCAACAGGCCAGTCTGATGTTTCCAGCTGTTTTGCCAGTTGTGAGGAGGGATGGTTCTTGGATAAAAGTGTTTCTCAGTGTAAAAAGTGTCCCCAAGGACAGTACCAAGATCAGCTGGGGCAAGACCATTGTAAACAGTGTCCTGATGGTAAAAGTACCACAAGTGAAGGAGCTGAGGATTCCAGGGAATGTATCACAAGTGATGGAAAGGGAAGTGCTGAAGTGGTCAAGATGTCTGTCAAATTCACATCACTCTCTTGGAGTGAAGAACTCACAGACACTGAAAGTGCCAAGTATTACGAGACAAAGACCAAGATTGAAGATGCAATCAAATTTGAGTTACACAAAGATCCGTCATTTGAAGGTGTCGCAGTAACTGCTCTAACAAAGGGTAGCGTTGTTGCCGAATTTGAACTGTACTTTAATGACAAAGTGGACTATGTACCTGGAAAAGCCCTCCAGGTTGCTGCTCGAAATGGTAAAGTCGGAAACTTGTCAGTTAACTCAGATTCACTAAGTATTCTCCAACAGGACTGTTCCCAACCTCTTGGAATGGAAAGTGGTAAAATAAAGAATGAGCAGATCATGGCGTCAACATTCTTAAAGCATTATGAACCCTACGAAGGACGGCTGAATTTGAAAGGTGGGCGTGGCTGGTACGCTGCATACAATAGAATGACTGAATATCTACAGATTGATTTCAAGAGAGCGATCAATATTACAGCTGTTGCTACCCAAGGGAAATCAAATGTTAAAGGAACGTTAGATGTTTATGTTAAAGAATACAAACTTAGCCTAAGTGATAATGGAAAAAATTGGAAAGAGTATACCGAAAATGACGCAACAAAGGTAAGCAACATTTAAGTACCCTTTCATTTTAGATACACACCTACATACATATTCATTGAATGTAGCCCAGACTTCAGAAGGTACCATTTGTTTATTTCTACAGATCTGTTTTGCACATGGTCAAAAGATGACCACGCTCATCAGGAAACTTAACAAATGATCCATACATGTCAAAATTGGTGGTTATAAGCATTTAACTCCGTTGCTATGCAAAATATAAACAAATTGAATAGACTACGAGTAGTCCCCCATTTTTCCTCAGGGATAGTAGAGCGAGCAAAACACGAGCGCGCTTGAAAATCAACCCACGCGAGAAAAGGGGGACTACTCGTAGTCTTCAAATTGAACTATAAGGTATATAAATATTTGCGATAAGGGTTGAGGGATTGCGTTACTGTGTGACAGTTAACCTAACCTACATACAACGCACATATGTACTTTATCATAACAGCCCCTGACTAGGGTTCTTCTGCTTTCAATAATAAAAACTAGAAAACATAAATAATTAAAAATAATAGCCCTGCACAAGCCAAACTGAAGTTGCTGTTTGACATTTTCTAGGTTTTCAATGGAAACTACGACGCCGATACTGTGGTACGAAATACTCTAGCACATACAGTCACTTCTCGGTTCATCAGATTTCTACCTCAGAGCTGGAATAAGCACATTTTTATGCGTGTGGAAGTCTACGGCTGTTTACTGAATGCACTTCTTCCAACTGAAACTTCCACAAGTGCTGCTAATACACCAGATATTGCTGCAATAACATCAAAGCATGACAAGTGGCCATGGGGTGCATATCTCGGCATTGTTTTTGCCGTTCTGCTAGTAGTTGGAATCGTCATTGCTGTCATATGCTGGAAGAAAAAAAGCAAAGAAAAGAGGAATGCAGCAGAAGCAGATCATGCTCTGATGGGAATGAGCAAGCACGGTGATGGAGAGTACAGGATCATTGAGAAAAATGCTGCAGAGCCTGATGATGACAACGATGAAAATGTTGTTTGAGTAGAAAAATCACAAGTGTGGACTTAGACTTTTTATGCATAGCTGCAGAAGAGGCAGACTTGCCAACCCCCAAAAGGCAAAAAATGTGAGATCCTGAACCTAGAGCTGCGAAAAGTAGTGAGAAATGGGTGAAAAGTCGTGAGATGTTCTAAATTTCCTAAAGGAAGGACTTCCAGTGGGGATTATGGGTATTAGAAGTCATATAACACTTTAAAGCTGCAGCAGTAAACATCATGTTGACTTTTACCATTTAGGTTTTGTAACTTCTATGTTGAAATTGTTGGCAGTCATCTTGAAAAAGAGAAACAGTAAGTCTGCACACTTAGTGACAGCGGCAAGTCATGGTAGCAAGTCTGGAAGAGGGCTTCCCTGCTAGCAGCTCTAGTCTTCTTTTTCTGTGATACACAAAGATGGAAAAGTAGACTCTGTTAGCTATGGATTTGAGAGAAGGTTCTACAAGAAAAAAGTTTAGTATCTGATAAATGTTTAAGGATTTAATGGATCAATATAGGTTTCTGGTAAACTGCCCACATACCCCTCCCCTAACCCAACATTTTGCCCTAAGTGAGAGGTAAGTGTTAACGTTGACTTAGGGAAGGGGTAGGTGGGAAGTTTCCCAGAAACCGTACTTCATCTGATTTAACATCCTTTTCTATATAATAGAAAGAAAAAGTTGCAATAAGGGTTGATCAACATACATAGAAGAATTTTGACCTACAATCTTGGACAAAACTGTTGAGAAAATTGTATACTTGGACAGCATTTTTCTAAACATTGTAGCTGTACCGTTTCTTCTTTCTCCCCCTTCCCCTGAAAGCAATGTTGTTGTGTATTTAAAAGAAAGCCTGATCCCTGGGAATTTGTAGGAAGCAGCATTGAATTGGGGGAAGGGGTTTTCTTTCTGCAAAGGTGTCGTTTTGGAAATAGTTTTGTTGTATACTTTTAGGAAAGTGGGCATGATGGGGAAAACTTTCTCGAGTAGTTTTGTCTGGGATTGTAGATTGTAAATGACACAATCCAAGATAATGTTATCAGGATTGTATGAGTCATATTGAGTCATATGAGAGCACAATGATGCTTATATTTCACCACTTATTTACACTAACAGGCTGGGTTTTAGTAATGGGGGTATTAAGGCTGCGAATGTAGACGTATTACTGGTCGACTAGGTGGAGAGAAAGGACAGCATGAAATACGTCTTTGTTTGCAGGCTAGGGACTATTTTTCATCTTGTTTTTTTTGGACTATGGTAACCAATGCCATAATTGCAGAAATTTTCATAATTTTCATTGAACCTTTTCCACAAATACAAAGAAAAACACAGTCAGAATATGCACTGTTATTTAAAGAAAAACTCTCATTTCTATGGTAAACTTTCACCTTTTAACAGTATCAAACAAATGTTCACATGTCAGTTTCTAGTGTTACATAATTTAAACTAGATGTAAACTTTCTTAATAGTTTTAAGAAGTTAGTATAATTCCAGAAAACCTAAGTTAATAGTAGTCTTTTGAGAAAACGTATTTCTGGTGTTGTTAGGAATAGAAAGTAAGAGATAATGTGTTGCTTATGCAGTAGAATAATACATTTGAAATTATACTAAAATAAAATTCCATTTTGATGCTTAGAACATACTGAATGCATTGTTTACAGGGAGCAAAAAATAAAAAATTATACAGAGATATGCTTTTTTCATCTCCCCAGCTCTGTTAAGTGTCAAGTGCAGGTCACATTAATTTCTTTATTATACATGCAGAATATCACTTGCAGTTTGGTATTTCTATCATGTAGAGTTGTTGCAAAGACTTCAAGTGAGTACTGGGTAAGTAGAACTCACTTTTAGTAAAATGCAATAGAGAATAGAGAGGAGAAGTCGTTACATCCCATTGCCATGGCGGCGAAATTTCTGGATCTCAGCAGTTCATGGTCCTGCAACTATGGCACTCATGTTGATAAGTGTGCTCGCTTCCTCCTTGCTGATCTACTGAAATTGATTAATCAGGGAGAGAGCCAGTACTATTCTAAAGATGTTGAGTTGTTTGAATACTCTAATAGCGCTATGGTGATGGCAGTGAGAACTAAAATGCAAAAGGTTAAGACTAGCAAAACAACAACTTTGCATGTGCAGTGCACTTTTCTGTACATTTCTTTGATGTCACTGCACAACTATGACGTAAATTGCCTAATTTCACATTTCATCAACCACATGTGCATAGGAGGAAATGCAGGGGAAACATCCAGGCCCTGGCCTAGCCCTTAGTCATAGCCTGATTAATCCATAATCACTGATTATGGATACTGGCTTAGGGGTGCCTAACATTTACATGGTAAAACCGGTAATCAAATGAATGGTTTGCTGCATATACCATTAGGGAAGCTTTAGAAATGGATGGAGTAACTGCAGAATACCCTGTCACTTTGAAGCAGTATCCCTGAAAGAGCTGGATATGTGGATATGCACTTATCCTTTTTATGCACTTTTCTACCTTCAGTGGCTTTAATAACAACAAATAGACATGCTATAAGATTTATATGCTGTCTTAAACCTTTAAGTCCCAATGGTAACCAACAACAAATTCCTCCTAATGATACCCATGGAATGTCAAGAAATTAGTTTCGGAGAATTAATAAAATGATCACCAAAGAGAAAATACCTTGTTCTTTTATCAAATTCTCTCAACACATCCTAAAAAATGTATGGACATGAGTTTGAAGAATTTGCATATGGATGTTGGGGCATTAAGGATTAAGTTTATATTGAAGTGGATAGGAGAATACATAGTGAAAGGGTGAATACGCGGATAGGGGTTGCTTTAAGGTTGGAGGGTATTCTCCTAGGGGGGTACTCCCATACATTACCTATATGGGTATGTGCCGCCCAACGGGGTCGTGATTTTAAAGCTCCTGGTTTAGAAAGGGGTATCCATTTCAGAGGCATTTTCTAGAACGGGGTATAATATTTCGAACGCATGAAAGCTCCAGTTTTGTAAGCAGCCATTTGAAATTATTCAAGGACAGATTGCTTTTAAAAAGACGGTTCAATGCGTTACTGAAGCAAACTGTTATACTCTTGTTGCACCCTAGAACGGAGTATAAGAAATTGGCCCATTTCTAGAACGGGGTATCAGTTTTAGGGCGAATCCTAGAACAGGGTATAGAAAATTGGCCCATTTCTGGAATAGTGTATCAATTTTGGGGGAATTTTTTTTTAGAACGGGGTGCCAATCTGGAGTCCCGGGCGGCACATACCCACCCAAAAAATACTCAAGTGCCCCCCCCCCCCCCCCCGGGGGGTATTCTGCAGTTTACAAGGACTGTGATTTGAAGCGATGTAATTCTTCCATTCTTTTCAGTCTGTTCAGCTGATACAATGTATGCTGCTGATATATTGGTTGGGTATAGTGTTGGTAGAAACTCAAGAAATACTGAGTGCATACTAAGTCAGCTAATGATTCAAGTAAGAACTGACCTCTACTGAAACTACAGTACCTGCAATTCCTTGAATGTCTTGAATCTTTTTGAGCTTGTGCCGCTTGATCTTGCGTGACAAAATAAACATAAGCTGTAACAGGAGCTATGCATTTCAACAGGCTAAGCAAGTAGATGTCTTATTTTAGGGCAATAAACAGGATTAACAAAATCTCTAGCCAAAGGAAAAAATCCTCAATTATCGTAAAATTACTAAAAAAGCTGATGAATGAAGAACCAGACCGTGACCATTGATGCTTTGCGCGCGATTACGTGAAATGTCACATGTTCATTCAATGTTAGGCAATCCATTTCAAGATGGCGACAGGTACGTCGACGTGTTGCTCCTCACGTTGTTTCTCGTTTTCCAGTTTTTAAGTTTTATTTCTCTTACAGAAAAGAGCCAGTACACCTCTCGCATAAAGTCTCTTCCCCTGAAGTCCGGAGAATGCCGTTATTTTGACGTATCCAGCCTAAACGAAGAACGATATGGTACGTTAATAAGACTCAACTTAAAAGTCAGAACAGTCGAAGCAAAAATGTAAGCTAAAGGTACATTAAGAAAATCATAAGTGAAATATCCAGCTGGGGGAAACCTGAAACAGAAGTGAACTTCTCTTACGAGCAGGTTATCCAAAGTGTATATATAGTTTAAAAAGTTGATCGCGGGGAGGCCGGTGGCCGCTTTTCTCTTGTTGAGAAGGTTTTAGTACAAAATGATTTTATCTTTTTGGGATTATTGATTTCTTATATCCAATAGTATTAATACAAGTCGTTCCCATTCACTCTCTTGTAATGCCAAAGGAATTAAACTCCGATCCCTTTATTATGAAGCTTACTGCAGGCCTAAATTTATGCGATCGAGCTTTGTACTATGACCCTCATCCATGGCGTACACGTAAGCTTTATAATGTAAACTGATTTGGCTTATTTATAAACATTCCATTCCCTTGGTCTGTACACCTATTTGCTTATCTAAATATCGATTCGATTGATATATTTAATTTTTCACAAAATGGGATTTTAAGTAAGTAAATGTTTCACTCACAGGCATCATGTTTTAAGATGCTTACTCATGTCACGTCACGTCCTGTGACAGTCATTTCTGATATTGGCTTTGTTTGAAAAAGTCAATGGATACCTCCTTATAACACATCCTAACAAACAAGATGAGTATCCACTTCCACTGATCTACTTACCTTCTTAATTTGAAACCTTTAATAGTCCTTGCATCAGGTTACATTTCCTCCTTCAAGGTTCATATATCTTTACGCACATCGTCAGGGAGGTTAAAGTGTAAAAATTCATTTTGGGGCATCACACTTGAAATTCAAAGAACCTATCATTTGTATCCACTTCCTCTCTAAATAATCAAGGATCTACTTACCCTCTTTTTAATTTGAAACCTTAGTTCCTAGCATCTGCTTACCTTTTCTCCTTTCATATAATCTTACACAGGCTGTGAGAAGCGGAGTGTAAGAATCTATTTTGTGGCTTCGCACTTTAAACTCAAATAACTTATCTTGTTGACCGAGCAAGGCCAGATTATAATGATATTCAAATTGTAGGGAAAGGAAGAGGCATGTTCAGAGATAATGTATTACAGAAACAAAGTGTTGAGAATTTCATTGAAACCTATTGAAAGCTTAACAAAAACCTAAAAGGAGCTTAACTTATTTCACTCCATTTCCTTGTCATTTGCTACTTACAGGACTTATCCCTGTATAAATTGACCTTTTGCATTCTAGAAATCTGTCCCAAAAATCTCCTTTGAACAACTTAGGCACAGATTACAACAATAAAAAATATATTGTTTATGCTGATAGATGTTGCCGGACCCAGCGTTCAGGTTCCTTTATTTCATTGACTAGTAAATGTGTGAATGTGTGAATGTGTAAATAGTTATTTAAGATTTTTTTATTGTTTCTATAGTAGTAGTAGTGTTAAGTTATAACCCTTTAATTCAGTTAATTCTGCAATGTGGCAAATAAACGGTACATTTATTTTTTATTTATTTTTACAAGTTTTGGAGGGCTAAGGGTTAAAGTTCTAAGCTTATTGAAAAACCTGTTGGAAATACTTTGTGGTATTCGAGCTCTTTGAGTTAGCCCATTAAGCCCCAATATCCACATACAAATTCTCCAACTGATCTCCATACATTTCGTTAAAGAATTGGTTGAGAGAATTTGATAAAAGATCAAAGATTTTTCTCTTGGTGATTATTTTATTAATTCTCATAGACTTTGCTCTTGACAATCTATGGATATTGTTAGGAGAAAATTGATTTTGGACACTATTGGAGTGTAAAGGGTTAGAGGGAAGAATCTTTCAAGAATTTATTTGCAAATGTCACTTTGTTCATTTGCCTCTGGCTGCTAAGTTTTATATCTAGTGGCTGTCAAGTTGGTCCTGATTGGTTGATATGTTTTTTAAATTTTCTTGAGATTCGTTGGTCCTTCTTTCATCTAGTACAGTCTCACAAAAATGAAGTTCCATCTCCTCCATGTAAAGGACATAAAAACTTCATCCTTGCATTTTGAACAGTCCCTGAACTTTATACTGTACTGTAAATATGTTGACAGTGTATTGAACAAAGGTATTTTGTACTTCACTTCTTTAGGTCGTCTGCCATTCTCAATCAGGGTGCTACTGGAATCTGCTGTTCGTAACTGTGATGGTTTTCAAGTGAAGTCAAAAGATGTTGAAAATATTTTGGACTGGGAGAACAACCAGAAGCAAAATGTTGAAATTCCTTTTATGCCTGCCAGAGTTATCCTGCAGGATTTTACGTAAGTCAGGGCTCAAAATAGCTGCTAGTCACTGGTCAATGTGCAAAGAAGATGACCATTTGTCCGGACAAACTAATTCTGTTGGCCCATCCTTTTGACTGGTCAACTGAGTGCATGTTTTTCAAATAAATAACTGGAAAATTAAATTTATTCACATTACTTCTGTAAATAACCCAAAAAAGTAAAATTATCTGCTTGCAGTTAGCAATAAATTCAGAGAATAGAGATAAGATGATCCCACTTACTGGCTTTGCAAGCCAGTAAGCTGTTTGCTAGTTTTCATCATTTTGACGAGTTCAAAAGCGAGTCCTCAAGAACGAGCTAAAGTTTGCTTGGCCGGTTATTTTTTGACTAGTCGGAAATGGTCCAACATGAAAAGAAGCCTTAGAATGTTGAGCTGCTATTCGGCATAATTGAAGTGTACAGTAATCATGGCTGGCTTTAACTGCACACGTTATAATTCTTAAAAAAATTCCAAGAATTAAAGAAGTGATAACATTGTGCTGGAATATTCCTAGTTAAGAACTGGGCTCCATCTTGTTATGTCATCGGATAAAAAAATGTCCAGATTTAACGTCTACATGATTTCAGATCCATGGCGTATTCATAAATTTCAACTCTGGAGAACGGATTAAAAAAGTTTCAGATTCGTATGCTGGATTCACCAGATACGTGTGGACGGAATCCGAATCCCCAATAAAAAAGTTGCGGATTAATCCAGATCCGGGTATATGTGGACGGGGCCTTAAAGGGAACCTCCACTTCAACAAAAAGATAACTTTAAATCTCAGGAAATAACTGTTACAGTCAAGTCAATCTAAAATATTTTTAAAGAAAGCGTTTGTATCCGAAAGAAATAACTTTTAGATTCGCCTATTTTTGTTTTCAAATTTTGCGGGCGTCGCCATCTTGAATAATAATATTGTGACGTGTAATGGTTGCCCTATTGTTATTAAACAAAAGCTCTTTGTGTCAGAACAATAGAGCAACCGTAACACGTCACAATTATTATTATAGATGGCGGCACCCGCGAAATTTGAAAGTGAAAATAAGCGATTTTAAAATTCACTTTTCCTGATATAAACACTTTTTTTAAGACAAATTTCGAACAAATTTGTTTATCAACATAATTTTATTTGATTTAAACTTATTCTGTAGTAAGAGTGGAGGTTCCCTTTAAAAACCAAGTTCTTACTCACGGGTTTTTACTGTATTATGTGTTTGTTTTTCTTCAGGGGTGTTCCTGCTGTGGTTGACTTTGCTGCTATGCGAGATGCTGTTAAAAGACTTGGAGGGGATCCAGGCAAAATCAATCCACTCTGTCCTGCTGATCTTGTGATTGATCATTCTGTTCAAGTTGATGTATCAAGAAGGTAGTTGGACTATACAGCTACTTAAAATACTGAATTAATTAAAGTGGAAGCTCTCGTAAGCTGACACCTTCGGGACGTGAAAAAGGTGTTCATAACTGGGACTGGCTGCTATATAGGAATGTAAAAAAAATACAGAGTTTGTAATGGAGTTGAGAAAAATGGCATTTTGTGAAGGTGGCCATAAGTAGAGCTTTCTGCTTACGAGAGTGTCCATTGGGAGAGCTTGCACTGTTTTAGTACACTATGAAGTTATGTCCTAACACCAGTAGCCAGGGTTGTCAGAAAGTTTTGAAGTAGATGGCTGAGTTTTCAAAGTAAGCGGCCAGTCCAGGGATATTTTATTTAAAAAATGCCACCCATAAAGAAATGCCAAGGAGAGTAGCTGGCCAATACTAACCAAGTAGGTGGCCATTTTCACTGGCAGCCAGCTACTTTTCACAACCCTGCAGTAGTTGTCTAAATATACTAAGATGGACTTGATGAGCTGGGATCATAAGTGGCCTGTATATGTCCAGTATTGGGTCCCTTTCCCTCTGGCTCAAATGCCTTAGGTTTGTTCTTTTGTGTGAGAGAGATTGAGGCCAAAACGTCAGGTCTTATGTCTTCTGGAAGAAAAGGATGAAACAAAAGATTATTGTTTATGCAAACAATAAAAATATTGACAAACTTAGTGCCAAAAAAATGTCTTGTTTCTTGGCCTTGTATTTCTGCAAGACAAAGCAAATAGCAGAGGAAAAGATCATATCCTAAAAATGGAGGTGAACTTGTAGCAAAAAGAAGGTCTCCCAAAATAATATTTATTGTATCTGCCCTTTATGCCCCTAGTCTTCTTGTAATGTTTTCATTTTGTAATGTTAGAAGTTTATAAAACAGTTCTGAAAAGCTCTCAAGCCGTACTATAATAATATCATGGATGGTAAAATTTGTTATTTTGACTCTGGCTCACAAGTATGTTTAAGTTTGGACTACTGAGAAAATAGTATAATTTTGTCACCAGTAAGCTGCACTTTTTTTATGTATAAAGAGTTAGTGTTTCAAGGGTTTAAACTGTTTCAGTTATAAATAGCATGTGTGGAATGATTATTATTGTATTTCTCTTTGTTCTTACACCCTGTACTTCCACTTAAGTTCACAAGCTAACGTCTAATATTATTAACTTGAAATGCTTACCGTATTTACTTGAATAATGTACCACTTCTGAGTAAACGCCTCCCTGGAATAAGCACCAATTTTTGGGACAAGAAAGTTGATTAGCCTTGTCCCTGAATAAGCACCAGAACCCTGATATAATCAGTTACGACAATTCTTTATTGCGTCCAACTTTCAAATAAATGCCGCCCTCAAATAACCTTTGTCACCTTTGAATAAGTGCTGCATTTTTGAAAAATTTAATAAGTGCCGTGGTCCTTATTTGAGTAAATACGGTATTACTACAGAAGACAGGAAAGAATATGTGGTCTTGTTCTTTCAGTCAGACTCAGTTGTTTGACCCGGGCGGCAACTGGCCCAAGAAGGACGACCCATGTCCATTTCACTTGCTACCCATCGACTGGTGCGATTTGACTTTTTCTTCTCTTAATAATGTTCAAACATTCATTTCTTGAGAGTTTAGTATACAGAGTGGTCCATGTATTCTTTAATTGCACCTCTGGTAATCATTGATTTAATATTGTGTCTAGCTTATATATCATAGAGATTTTCTTGTAGGCCCAAAACATAATTAATAACTTCATGAAGTTGCCACTAAGCTGATATCTCTTAAACCTGTAAATGAGTAATAGGTTTCTCCTCATGAACAGTTAGAACTGATACTACCCATTGCTTTTGTCTCTTGAAAGATACATGTAACTTTGTTCATTTTATTTATCAATCACACATATCATAAACTGTACTTTTACTTTCTCTTATTAATATCACTTCTGCTACTGGTGTTTGGACCAGGCTAATTTAAGTTCTGTTTCAATTCAAGATGACATGAGTTTTCTTATGTTCAAGCAGCTTTCCTCAAGTTTTCATTGATGTACACATAAATAAATAGTAACAGTGATTGTTTTTTTTCACCAGCTCCACAGCACTTCAGAAAAACCAGGAAATGGAATTCACAAGAAACAAGGAGAGGTTTCTTTTTCTGAAGGTAAGTGTTTTCTTTACCTTTTTCTGTCAAGCAGTTTGCTGAGGCAGTATTATTACTGGTATGGATGTTATGCAAATTTGTTCTCTGTTTTAAATTCTCGAATTGGTTGGGCCAAATTAATTGCTTTATGTGTTGAGTCATTGATTGAGTTTTACTGGTAGTGAATATTTTTTATTGATTTGTAGTAGTAAACATTCAAAATCACAATGTGGGAAAATGCGCACACAATTCTGTTACTTTAAATACTATGTAAACATTCAATTAAAATGTCACAAATTTGCATAATTTCGAAGCAACTGGTGGTTTTAAAATTTCATCTTATGGATTTCATTACAACATTTGCATGCTTTTAATCTTGGCCAGAAATTACAATTGTCCCAGAACTGTATCTGAAAAAGTTTGCTGCTGAACCAACCTCACTTGCTAAAAACACCTATAGCACGTAACTAACAGTCACAAAAAGTGCATATGCTGATGAGAAGTTGTTACACAATGTGACTGCCTCGAAGATCGATTTTGTTTTGCCAGCACATGGCATTTGTACAGACTATTCATTGCCAACAAGCTCATGTTCTCTCAGTGAACTATTTTTTGCGGAAGTTATTGAAAGTACTCTTACTAATTCAGTGAATTCATTTTTTCTTAGTGGGGCTCAAAAGCATTCAAGAACATGACGATAATTCCACCTGGGTCAGGGATAGTTCACCAGGTGAACCTTGAGTACCTTGGTCGCGTGGTGTTTAACATGGATGGTGTCTTGTACCCAGATAGTGTTGTAGGCACAGACTCTCACACAACAATGATTAATGGGCTTGGAATTGTTGGGTGGGGTAAGTTTTGCTTTGATTTTTATTGTTTGTTTCTATCAGAAAGGGTGTTTTCTGTTTACATGTGTTATTTCAAATCTTATTGAAAAAGAAAATGAAGTGAAAAAGAAGTGCAGAAACTGACCAATTAACAAATGACTAAGGAGCAATCAGTGGAATCCATGTACTACAGTGAAAGCTCTATGTGTGGTAGTTTCTCTTAAGAAACCATCTCTCAACTAAAGTATCCAAAATTATCAAAATTAGTTTTCCTAGTCAAAATACTATATTTCTTTAAACATTCCATGTACAAATTTTCCAAACTGATCTACATACATTTCCTGGATGAATAAGTTGAGAGAATTTGTTAATTGATCAAATCCTTTTCTCTTTAGTGATCATTTT
This sequence comes from Porites cylindrica, assembly GCA_964035525.1. Lineage (NCBI taxonomy): Eukaryota > Metazoa > Cnidaria > Anthozoa > Scleractinia > Poritidae > Porites > Porites cylindrica. The sequence continues at coordinate 42,842,020 of OZ037778.1, forward strand.
ATTTATCCTTATAGCCTATTCTCTTGATCACCTACATGTAGTGACGTTATAAGAAAATCGGTTTTGTTCCATACATGTAGTTGGGAACCTCTCACAAGTGGCCACCGAATCTTGGCAATTTGGAGTGTCGCTCATGGTGGTTTGGATGTATTTAATGTTGCAGGTGTTGGAGGAATAGAAGCTGAAGCTGTCATGTTAGGTCAGGCAATAAGTATGGTATTGCCAAAGGTAGTGGGATATAAGCTGACAGGCCAAGTGAAACCATTCATAACATCCACTGATGTCGTACTTACCATAACAAAGGTAAGTGGTACAATGTACACTGTACTGAAGCAAGGGTGGTTGCAGGGTGCAAAGAAAGTCATTTTTACAGTTTGCCACTCAAGCAAGCTGAAGCTAGCATTTACTAGCCCAAACGTCGTTTCAGCGAGCCCTCAAAATTTTTTGATTAGCAGAATTGATTTCACAGTTCTTCTGTAAGTTGAATTCCTCAATGTTTTTCCTACCGGTAACTGAAATTTATCATTTTTTTACTTGTAGCATCTTCGCCAGATTGGTGTGGTTGGTAAATTTGTGGAGTTTTTTGGTCCAGGTGTAACTCATTTGTCCATTGCTGATAGAGCCACTATTGCTAACATGTGTCCTGAGTATGGGGCAACTGTTGGCTTTTTTCCTGTGGATGAAAAGACTCTTTTGTATCTCAGACAAACAGGTCAGTATGCTTCTAAAGAAACAAGGTAGTTTCTTGGTGTTGCAGATGTGTGCAATCACGAAATGACGTATTGCAACTTATATCACCTCGGTACATAGCACTACAGTAGGACTTTTGAGCACTAGGTGAAAAACATAAACTTGAGCCTGCGATCAATTTAAAGCTAATAACTGGTCAGCGGTATACCTCATAAAAACATGTGACCTTGATGAGCTAACACTTGAGCCTGCAAATATGGTCACATGATTCTGGTCAGTGGATGCCCTGTTTTGACAACTGTCAATCGCCCATATGATGGATGTCATTTATCAAGTTAATTGAACTCAGGTTGCAGTTGCCCATACTAGCTAGAAAAATGTGAAAATGTGAAATTTCACATTGGTTGCCCTGTGCTGCAGACGGATGGGTGGGCAGGTGGACGGGTGGGTGAACAGACCTACGTTCACTCGACTACCAAAATTTCTCGGACGGATATATAACCAAATTTTCTTGCCCTTTGAAATCTAATCTTCTTTCTGCTTTTCTATCAGGTCGTTCTGAAGAAACACTTGAACGTGTTGAGGCATACATGAAAGCTACCAAAATGTTCCGTGACTTTTCTGACCCAAACAATGACCCAGTGTTTTCCGAGGTAAGACAGAAATTATGGGGCTTTTGTCCTGCTTTGGCTTCCAAAAGTTTTTAAGTATGTGTAATTATTTGTCTCATGCTACATGCAATTGGACATAACATTGTTGGCCATCAACTCCCAACATTGTTGGATAATACATGTTGTGTCTATTTGCACATCCTGTTGCATGTTGTTGCATGTTGTTTGAAACCAGTCAAACTTTTAGCTTCATGCAATCGGACGCAACAATTCCCAATAATGTTGCATCTGTCTGCGCAGGGCTTAACTCCTTAAGCCTTTAAGCCCCAATAGTCACATAAATTCTCCAGAATGATCTCCATTCATTCCCTTGAAGAATTTGTCAAGAGAAATTGATCTAAGGTCAAAGTATCCTCCCTTTGATGATCATTTCATTAATTCTCAGAACTGTTTCTCTGGCTAATTTGCGTATTGATACTATTAGGAGAAAATTGCTGTTGGACTCTCTTGGAGCCAGACTGCTCTTCATGCATTTTTTTTAGAACAATTTTTTTGAAAATCAAGGCATTTTGTTTAATATCACGATCTTTTGTGATGCTTTGGAGAACGAAATTACTCACAACCATGTTGGTACAAATAGTTGTACTCAGTAAAACAACACTATTACCTGATGAAGACCTGCAATGTGCAGTTGAAACGTCGTGATCAATATCTAAGTGACAATCGTGAGACAAACGATAAACAAAACCATCTATATTCATTAACCACAATGAACATCATCTTTCATGACATCATGATGTTTCTTTAGATTGTAGAGCTGGATCTGTCTACAGTAACTCCATCATTATCAGGGCCCAAAAGACCTCATGACAGGGTGGCAGTATCAGATATGAAGCAGGATTTCATGGACTGTTTAAACAATAAAGTTGGATTTAAGGGTTTTGGCATTCCAGCTGATAAACAGTCATTAGAAGTTCCTTTCACCTTCGAAGGACAGGAGTACAAGTTATCTCATGGTGAGAACTTTATGTGATGCAGTGATCAACCCCTTGACCTCCCAGAATTTCTAAATTTTTAAATGCAGCAAAGGCCGTAGTATAATTGGCCATAAAAAGGGGCAATGCAACAGCGTGGTTAAAAATCCCAACTGGTATGAGGCGAGCCAGTTGGTGATTTTACAAATGTGGCCAAGGATTTGAACTTGGGACTACCAAGAACAACTTGCGGTCAGGGTGGGACGTAAACTTGGGTCCTCCGAATTACAAGTCCAGCGCTCTATCCACTCGGCCACGCTGCCTCCTCACTTTGACTTTGATTGTGGTTTACACAGAAGTTTTCCAGACATCAGTCACTATCACCAATAGTCCTATAAATAGTCAGGACCACTTACCAAGGAAATCATATTCTACTACCTGTAACATGCATGCATTTTTTTTATTTTTCCCCAAATCAAGGTTCTGTGGTGATAGCTGCAATTACAAGTTGTACAAATACTAGTAACCCATCAGTAATGCTCGGAGCAGGACTGTTGGCAAAGAAAGCTGTAGAATTGGGACTGTCAGTTAAACCTTATGTCAAGACAAGTTTATCACCAGGTTCCGGAGTGGTCACATATTATCTGCAAGAAAGTGGAGTTGTACCGAGTCTGGAACAGTTAGGGTAAGATTAGAATTGAAACTACTAGAGTTCATAATAAAAACTATTCTAAGTTTAAACACTAGTTTATCTATGATCAATCCCCGCTTTACAGACACGTGCTTAATAGGCTGATGTAGCAACCGAACAGGAACATCATTTGATGAGCGTGCAGAAAGGACTAAACTCGACTTCCGGTGCCCAATTTGCCACTCTGCCATTGGTCAAGCCAGTTGTTTCATTTGTGCGTGCCATCGTCAATTGATGTTCCCGTTCTGTTGCACGCCTCATTATTATGGACAGCTTGCTTTGTTCCTGGGGAAATAAACCCCTTACATTTTTCTCTAAATTCAACCCACTTATTTTGGATGCCTTGTTAATATGGACACTTTCTATGATCCCATCAGTGTCCGTATTTATGAGGTTTGACTGTATTTTTGAAATCTTTGATGTTTCATGTGATTAAGATTGTGTTTTGTCTTCATTGTAGGTTCAATGTTGTAGGTTATGGCTGTATGACATGTATTGGTAACTCTGGTCCTTTGTCTGATGAAGTATCAGAAGCTATAGAAAAGGTTTGAGAAGTTGCTCAATGTTTAACTTTGTGATGTGTGCTGTAATTGGTTTGAGTTTGATTTCTGTAGATCATCTATTCAAGCTTATTTCTTGAGGTGTGACAGACTATGAATTTAATTTCACTATATAAGAAAATCATGGCGTTTGTCCGGCCACCTTCTCTTTCTATGCTAAAAAAACTTTCTTTCACCATATTAAAGGTTACTCCCTCCCTCTTTTATCTGCTAAAGAAACTCCTGCATTTTTATTTTATTCTATTTAATTACCTTCACCTATTTTATGATACCGAAAAAAATTTGAAAAGGATAATAAATGCATAAAGAAGTAAAGAATAGTTAATAAATCATCAGACAGGGATGTCACAACAGCAGTAAGCCAATAAATTATGACAGTTGTTGCAGTGGCTAAGAAGTATGCAAGATGAAGTACAGCTACATGTAACATAGTACTTATTAACCGAGAGTGAAATGGGGACTACTCGTAGTCTAAAGAGTGAGGTCATCAAAGAGAAATCTCAGACTGAGGCCTTTACTTAATGTATTGACTGAGTGATAGCGAGGTCAGCTCATCAAGGCCAAGGTCTGAGATTTCCCTGTAGTGATTGAACGGATGAGTTTATTAAGTTATTTATTATATGGCCTTTTCGTTATGGACCCAAGGCTGTGGTCAATTAAAACCAACAACTGGTCAGCTGATAACTTGAAAAAACATGTCACCTCAATGAGTTGTACATTTGAGCCCATGATACAGTCAGGTCGCATTAGTCAGCAGATACCTTTTTGACAGCTGTCAATTGACCATAACATGGATGTCCATTAGGATGTCCACTATTCAGTTAAACACAGATTGTATATGCATTAGACACCCAGCGAGTAATGCACGATCATCACAAGACAACAGTCAATCAGAGTGCGTGCACTATTGTAGCCATATAATAAGATGCAATAATGAACATGGACAGACACAAGGGCTTAGAAGAAGATTTGAAAAGCCTTTAGAGCTCAAAAGAGAATTTGAAAATTAAAATATGGATAACTTTCATGTAATATTAAATTTGTTTTCTTTGTTGCGTCATTTTCTCTAGGGTGATCTTGTGGCTGTGGGTGTGTTGTCAGGAAACAGAAATTTTGAGGGACGTATCCACCCTCTGACAAGAGCAAATTATCTTGCCTCCCCTCCCCTAGTGATTGCTTATGCCATTGCAGGCACTACTCGTATAGACTTTGAGAAAGAGCCGATAGGTGAGTTACACCAGTTATTGCCTTCTTTGGACAGTCCGTGGTTATTTTGAGGTCTGCAAAAGTCAGTAATAGTTTGTTCAGCTGAAGGAGTGTGATTTCTTGTCATTTGTAGGTATATCTAAGGACGGAAAAGAGGTTTTCCTCAGAGAGATCTGGCCAACGAGAGAAGAACTACAGGTTTGCGTTCATACGCACTCGCTTTCCCTTTAATCCTGTCCGCTCCAATATCCACATACAAATTCTCAAGACTGATCTTCATGCATTTCCTTAAAGGATTAGTTGAGAGAATAAGTTTGAAGATCAAAGCATTTTTAGGGGTTCACTTCATTAGTTCTCGTAACCTTTTTTCTAGTTTATATTATATTGATATTGTTATTGCAAAAGCCGATGTTGGTCACTATCGGCACTTGAAGAATTAACGGATATCAAGGTTGGCGCAGTGGTGAGTGCACTCGCCTCCCTCCAATGTGGCCCGGGTTCAAATCCCGGCGTCGAACAATTTCTTTCCTGTCATTTTACAAGTCGCTTATAAACTGTGCCACGTTTCATGAGTGTTTTTTTGCCATTTTAAGTTTAAACCCTTGTGATGTTTTTCTTTAGGAGGTTGAGAGGCAATTTGTCATTCCCGCGATGTTCAAAGAAGTCTATGCCAAAGTTACGGTACGTATGAATTCTCTTTGATGGCAAAAAGATCCCTAACCTCAGATAACATAGCAAGTTAATAAACAGATAAATAAATATCGTGGTTCAATCAATCAACTAATCATTTAGGAGCTTTCAATCGGTATTGTTATGTTGTTTCTCAGTTCTGTCTACCCAGAAGTAAATAGATCGGTTCATTGTCAATAACTCTGTCGATTGTACATTCATTGCGCGAAAAGTAACACATACTTTTTTTGGCACTCATATAGATAGAGTAAGCTTTTTTTTTGTTAAAAAATCCCAGCTCAGCGAATTATTTTTAAGTGCTTCCACTTAGGTAGCCCTTTCCAGATGTTTTGATATTTGATTCTGCTCTCTATTTCTTGCGGTTTACGGTCATCTCCCCACCAACGAAATTGCCACCACATAAGAACTGTGCAATAATTGACACTGTTTACTTACCTGGGATTGTTACTTCTTCCTCAAGCCCAAATATAAGTTTAGCTTCGTTAATTGACACCTTGCGTCGAACCTCTCATCTTTAGTTTTATTTTTTGTGAATAATTGCGACTTTTTAATACCTTGATCAGTGTTAATACTGCTTACTTGCATCGTTCGAGAGGTGCGATTTGTTGAAAATCTAACAGCCCTTCTTAAGATAGTTGGTTGATATCATTGTAAAATTAAAGTGAAAGAATTCTTTTCAGAGACTTTTCCTGTCGATAAGTATCAAGATATATATTTTTGGTGGTGAGATGCATAGGTTGGTGGCGAGGTGACCGGATACCTTTCTTGTCTCTGCCCAACACGATGTCAACTGGATATTAACCTGTTTTCTGGTTGCTTTTAGACTGGAAATCCTCGCTGGAATTCTCTCGAGGCACCTGACAGTATGTTGTATCCATGGGACGAGAACTCAACTTACATAAAACACCCACCTTTCTTTCAATCAATGGTGAGGATGAATGGACGAATAACGTAATCATTGTTACCTTTGCTTGGTTGCACTATCAATAAAGTTGTAACGATTCTGGGGCATCAAAGAGTAAAATTTGAACTAATAAGAATGATGGTGGTGATGGTCTTGTTATATTTCTTGAGGGAGCAGTGTGGCATACTACCTTCTTGTCTTTAAACGTCAACAGCCAAAACTTGAGACCATGGGCGCTTCCCATTTGTCAAAACTGACCGGCCAGACCATTCTCATCGTAATGAGAATTTCACTTTTTATAAAAAATATCGCGCCAAATCAGTCAAATCCGAAATAGCATGCTTGAATGAGGTGGTTTTTCTACCAAAACTCTTAGAAAAAGCCTATTTCATTTCAAAATAAATGACCATTGACAAGTGAACTTCTTTACAAAAGTTAAATGGAAAATAAGAAGCCAAGAATTAAACTTTTCAACTTGCCCTTGATGAAAGCTTGGGCTTGTTTGGGTTTTACCATTTTGTTATAATAAGTTGGACGCGGGTTAGACCCTTTGTTTTCATGTACTACCACCATAGTTAGTTGTTTGGTATCTCTGTAAAGCTTCAGAGAACAGCTAGGAAGAGCTTATCCAGAGACTCTTTCAAAACGGTTCTTTACCGAGCAGGTATAGTAAACATTGCAAGCTGTATATAGCGGCAAGAAAACGAGAAGGAAACTCATCTGGAAAATAATATGGTTGATCTTGTTGGAAGGTCACTATAAGTGATATGTATCTCGGCACTTGTTAACAAGAATTGTTTGCTTACAGGTCAAGGATTTGCCCAGTCGGGAGAGCATCAAAGATGCTGCTGTATTGTTAAATTTAGGAGATTCCGTTACAACTGATCATATATCTCCTGCTGGCAGTATTTCTCGCACAAGCCCTGCTGCTCGTTATCTGGCTGGTAGAGGGTAGGAATGTGTTCCTTTATGTTATATATAATAACCGCGTGTTTCAGTTGTCAATTTTATAGAATTGTTTTGGATCGAAAACCGAAAAGAATTTGAATTTAAAACAAATGCTCTGATTTAAGTTGTTACGTCTTGAAATCTCGTGCCACTTTCTCAACCAATCACGTATTGCGTAATCTAATTGCAGCATTTTCGCATGCGTTTCCCGCGCCCTCCGCCAGTCAACATTTGCTTGCTCTGATTTCTGATTGGGTTATTTTATTTTCTGTATTTGCTCTGATTGGGCAGATTAATCACTAATAGCGAGACACCGCTAAGATACGACAGAGGCAACGCTAGTGAAAACGACGCTAAAAATCTGATTTCACATGCTTTCAAACTTTTTCACGATCGTCACATATCCACATTTCATTCAGTCATTTGAAAGTTGGGAAATCAAACAGGTCCAGGGGTGAGGGGACCACGTCTGAACTCAGACGGATGGAGTCAAATTTATGGCACTGACGTTCGCGTTCTCAAATTTGGTCATTTTGTGTCGTTGTTGGGCTGGGACGTCAAAGATATATACAGAGAAAAGCGTAATGCACGTGCAGAGTTGTTGTTTTGCCCGCTCTATCCTACATTTTTGGCGTTCCCGTTTTCCCATCAAATTCTCTTAACATGGATTAATAAAGCATATAATAGTCAGATGTGTATTTTAACTATCTTACATTTTATCGCAGGCTCGCACCTCGTGAGTTTAATTCTTATGGATCTCGCCGTGGAAATGATGCTGTTATGGCCCGTGGAACGTTCGCTAATATAAGACTGGTGAACAAATTCATAGGAAAAGCTGCTCCTAAAACCCTGCACTTTCCCTCAGGAGATACGGTACGATGAAAACTTTACCTCGATTCATGCAATCTCTTTCCCAAAGTTCGTCTTTTCTTTCCTTTGTGACCAGCCTGCTGAAATTCTCGCGCCGCTTTCAACCAACCATACGTTTTCTCGTTATGACGCCGCCTAACATATGTCTATGTGGTACGACTTAGTTTGCTTGCTTCCATTGTAATTGGACTGTGGAGGGATCGGGTAAAACCAACCACCCGAAGTGCTTACTTACACTTATTATGTACGTTCTTTGTTGTCGTTGTTTTGAGCGTTCTGATTTGGTTTACCCGACTTATTTACGACTGTTCTTCTACAGATGGACATCTTTGATGCAGCTGAACGCTACCGGCAAGAGGGACGCCAACTCATTATCTTGGCCGGCAAGGATTATGGGTCAGGATCGTCACGTGACTGGGCTGCTAAGGGGCCCTGGATGCAGGTAAATACAATAGTCGGTAAATAATACACTCTCATAGGACAGTTAAAACCCCTCCCTAGTCCTGGTGAGAAAGTCTCGTTCATGGTATCTCATCAACAATTCAAACTTAAATCTTAAAGGGCGAATGATTCAAGAGTGTTTTACAACTCTCCTCGCAAAGGCAATCGTTCATGGCATGGTTTCGTCCATCATTTTGTCCGATATCTCTGATTGTACAAAATATTTCACAGTTAGACTACGAGTTTGATTTTTCTTTAGTTAATAGTCGTTTCGCCTCTTCGCGCCTCGTTGACTATTTGACTCCCAGAAAATGAACGAGTAATGTTATTGTTTTAGTAAAAAGCCGCATGCTTCCTTCGATTCTACCAAGTTTGAATGAAATATGCAAAAACAGGCCTTTGTTTGCACAGCTTGAATTCACGAAAAAAACTCGTTTAATTGTCACGACTAAATTTGTACTTCTTAGCGTGAAAAAAAGATCATGCCGCTTTAGTTTTTGTATTGTTTTGTTGTGTTTTCTTTTTTTCTGACGTAGTATTACTCTATCTGCTCCTCAGAAACTTCACAGAGACTATTTGTTGATTAAGTTGCCATTGTTTCGTCCAAATTACCGCTCCGCCACTCACCCTTTGTCACACAGTACTGACAGAGTGAATACGTTAGCCAATCAGATTGCGGAATTCTTGATAGTTTGTAAATTGGTTTCTTCTACATTTGTACTCCAGTATGCCTCTCAACTCTGACTGAACAGTACGTTTATCGGGTAATGGGGCATCTAAGAAAGTCTAATGGAAGCACCATCGGGATTCTTATGTTGTCAGTGCATGTTAAAGTTGGGAGAGGAGGGGGTGGGGCATCTAAAAAATACACGTTATACTCATAATTTTTGTGTGTCTTTCCTCCAGGGCATCAAAGCTGTGATATCAGAGAGCTTTGAACGAATTCATCGCAGTAATTTGGTAGGAATGGGTATCATGCCCCTAGAATATCTTCCCGGCCAGAACGCAGAGAGCCTGGGACTGACCGGAAAAGAAAGCTACACTATTGAAGTACCTGAAGATCTAAAAACCGGCCAAACAGTGGACGTGAAGGTAGGCGATGCAAATGCCTCGTTTGTTTGAGCTGCATTTTTAAGTCTTCATTAGTAAAACGTAAGAAATTCACGACTCGGGATTTAACGCGGGCCCTGTGGTTGTAAATCTCTCTTTCACGTAAATCTCATCCCCACTCTAGGACGCGGGTTTGTCAGAAATCTGAAAATCTAAAGTATGTAACTGTTTTTCGTAACTGGTACATCGATAATAAGTGACCTTAGCCCTTGTCCGAACATTTATCGCAAAAATTTTCTTGTTTTCGTAAATTCTATCAACGAGCCCTAAACTTGAAACTGTCAAGGCAAAATCACTCACTAATACATAAAGGTGAATCCCTTGTATTATTGACAGTCTTACAAATAGAGGTAAGCTTTAATAATAGGGCCGACGTTTTCAATTTGCCATTACCGAGTTACCAAAAATGTCCCTTTCAAAACGAGGCTAAGTGCAAAACCTTTCTTGTGTAATTGAGTTATATTCTGTGTTTTCACTCACGTGGCCAGCATCTATGCAAACTTGTTGGAACAACAGAAAGTGTTTACATAAGAAAAGAGTTCAACTCCCACAGGACTGGTTTGGGACACAAACATGGCCGCCGTTTCATTGTTTTGGGACACAAATATGGCCGCCATGACGTTATGTGAAAACACACAATTAGCACGAGAATGAAAAATCAATTTCACATCAAGAGCTTCGCAATTAGCCTCGTTTTGAAACAGAGGCTTGCGGCAACTCGGAAATAGCCTATTTTATCCATGCCTTTGCTTCCTTTTTGCCTTTCTATATTTCTGTTGTTTCGTTAAGTGCTGAAATTGCCCAAAATCACCTGACCGACCTTTAAAAGTGAGTGTGTATTTTTTTCCCGGCTGTTTAATTGATTTGTTTGTCTGTTTACTTGCAGCTGAATGATGGTCGTTTGTTCAAAGTGAAAGTTCGTTTTGACACAGATGTCGAGCTGATGTACTTTAAACATGGCGGCATCTTGAACTACATGATTAGGAGCATGTTGCAGTGAATAATTCCTGAAATTATCGCTGTTTTCCTGAGCTGATATTTAAATGCTGGTCATCAGCGAAGACAGTGGGAAAAATGTGAGTTTTCAAGAGCTGACCTTTTTGCTCTCCACACCGTTGAATGAATAAAAAAGAAAAAAATAACGTGGGGGATTGGGGATGAATAGGGGCGTGGTTTTCAGAATTATGAAATAGATAGGCTCGATTACTAACCGCTGGTCGGGAAACAAGCCCGCGCTCCTCCCTCTTCTTGGGGAAGACCGAGACATCGACGGAGATCGAACCCAGAAATAGACTATCTCCGAATTTCAAGATCCTCACTTTCAAATTGAGGTGAATTGCAAACACTTTGTTCGTGAAAATGAGTGTCACACATTGCAAGAGAATAAAAAAATATTTCATGTCAAAGAGTTCGCATTTCACTCTCGATTGGAAAGGGCCTTATGGTAACTCGGAAGTGAACAAACGTAGTTGAGCCCGCAATACCTCGTAGTCCAAAATGTCACAAAGAAGCGAATGACGAAAATTCACCACTTAAGAAATGAGGAAACTGGGCCGAGTTAACTTTCGCAAAGACTTTTGGGATCTTTACTGGGGACGCGCTGGTCAGCCATTGGTCAATTTTTTCCCGTCTTCAGTAACCGTCCCAGAAGTCTTTGCAAACGTTAAGTCGACCCAGTTTCCTTTCCGTTTCTAAAGTGTCGATTAGTAATTTAAAATAGTCCTTCCGTTTCGTTTTTATATCAGCCAATACAACTTTCCCGCATGATTAGGCGTTATAACAGGAATTGCTTATGATTTCTTCTCTTTTTTAAGGCACCTGTATATATGATACGAATTCAACCTGACTATTTAAGAAGAATATCAGGCAAACTACAAGAAAAAGAAATTATATTTTTAGCAATGCCTAGTGATAAAAAAAGTGCTAGATATAAAAATGTGAGACAAATGTTAGATTCGAATTGACAAAATATCTCAAATAGTTGTACGAGGGCTTTGATTAAAGATTCTGTGTGAAACTAGTAGACTTTGTCCTGAGAAAACAGAAACCAAACTATTTAACAGTGTTATTCATAAACGTTAATGCCTGTAACACGCTGAAAATAAAATGAACAATTTGAACTGGTTGTTTTGTAAGTGTTGTTGTTTTTGGTTTACGTCTCGCAGTGGTGGTAACTGGAATAGTTGGGTTTCTTTTTGAGCCTCGCAAGCCAGGAGAGACAGGAGTCCCTAATCCGTCCTTAAAATCACTTCCGAATGCAGAACATTTGTATTTTGTTTTCGGTTTAGTTTGTTTTTACTGCAGGTCCCAGTTGTTTGAAGGCCGATTAGCGTTAACCCAGGGTTAAATTTTTATGCCGGTTTCTTTTTTTTTACAAGCACTTTCTTTGATAATTTTCTCCATAGGCGTACGGGCAATTTTTTGCCAGGGGGGGCGGTAATTCATTTGCCCAAAAAATTCTTGCAAGTTGCCCAAATTTTTACAAAACGGTCGAAAGGAAACTAGGGCCATGCAACAAAATAGGCCGTACTGGCATATGAAAGTGGCTCGATACAGTTTTTCAGAGTCAATACCTGCCAAGTTTGAGCATAAACTACGTCGCCACAAACAAGCATTTGGAAAAAATTGCCACCACAGTTGTATTAGATAAAGAGGGAAATTTGTCATGATCAGGATTGCACTGACATCGGAGCTGTCATAGCAACGAAATGACGCCATTACCTATTATACTTGCAGCAATATTTCTCACTGGGAACTGTTCTTACAAAATCGTTCAGGGAAGCTCTTTCCTCCAATAGTCGCCTCGATGTTCGTGAAGTTAAAACGGAACTGTAAGAGCGTTATCGAGATATTTTGGCATGAAGTTTTTATTGTTAGAAATAAGGTAAAAAAGGAAAATCTTGATGTTTAGAAAACGGAGTTTCAATCGTATTAAAAACGTGTATGAAAGATCATGGAGATAGCTCCTGCCAATTGCTATAAGGAAGAATTTGATTAGCGCTCGATCTTGTTAGGGGTTTCGTAAACATTTCGGTCTACTTAAACAAATTAGTGAATAATTTTTAAACCCTCGATAGATTTTTTTACGAAAATTATGATTCTTCTCGTAATTCAAACTGAGAATTAGTCAGCCACTTCACTTTCAGACCCATTGCTGAAGCGTGTTCTGCCACACACTGTTCTAGGAGCGGAGGTGATTCTAGAAAGTTATGCGGAAGTTTATTCTAATCAATTCATGACTGGAAATAGCCCACTCCAACTAGTACAGTGAAGTACAGTGCCCAACAACAACAAAAAAAAATCAGCATATGATACCCTTCCCTTATAACCAGAAACTCATCACGTGCTAGGCAACCACTGTCTCGTGTGAACGTAACTGAATTATTACGCCGACTTCTGGTTAAAATAGAAAATATTTATGTCTTCAAAATATAACAATAATAATAATAAAAAACATGGAAACGTCTTTAAAAACTGGCTTTGCCCAAGTTTTCTCTTGCTGCCCAAAAAATCTGAGTTGCCCAAACTTTGGGGGGGCTGCAGCCCCCCTCGCCCCCCCGGGCCGTACGCCTATGATTTTCTCAATTCTTTTTAGAACATCCAATCATTTAATTGTGGACGAGGAATTGAACTGAATTTGCTTTTTAAGATTTCATATCCGAAATCGAACTTCGCACTCACCCTTGGTTATCTTAACCGAGCTTTGAACACCCCGGCCCAGAGCGTTTACACTCACGTGGCCAAGGTCTATGTACATTTATTGGAACTAAAGAAAGCGTTCACATAAGAAAAGATTTCAACTCCGACAGGATTAGCCTGATTCACCAACATGGCCGCTGTTTCATTGTTTTGGAACATCAACAGTCGACCGCCGTGACGTCACTTGAAAACGATGTATTGCGGACTTGAGTGGTACAGTTTGAAAATGCTTAATGAAGACCAAAAAACAATACGGAAGTTACCCGCTGAGTCGCGATCAAGGCATTTGTGAAACTTTTCCCACGTTATAACAGACCAAATACATTTGTATTCGAGCATTTACTGTATCATTTCAAACTTCTTGCAAACGCAGTGAATCTTTGCATTGCTGTGTTACGCTGTTTTTACAGACTATATATAAACTAGAAGCTTGCTTGCATTCAAGGTCGATGGCGTAATATGTCATACGTAAAAGAGTAGAGAGATTTCGCATCACGTTTATGGTAACCGGCAAACGTCAAATTGACGATTTTTCAAAGCAGGAACTGAACGGATTAAAACTGTGCAAGCTAATTCTTGCGGATGAAAGTGGCGTGAAACTAATAGTTTTATTTTAGATCTAATGAACTGTAAACGACAAGTAAAGGGATAACAACAGTAAGAACGTGAGGTCAGATGGTACAAATTGACGTTTGTCGTAAACGCGATTCTGTCTCTCCCTATTTTTTCGCACAACACTTGCCTCGTCTTCAAGCTCTTTCCAGTTGACTGCGACTGAATAACGAGTATGACTTATAGTGTACGAATATCATGTTACCATATTATGAACATACATTTACCTAAAATAAACTTCTTGCCCCAGTTGTTCAAACGATGGATAGCGCCTTCCATCGAATAAATCACTATCCATTGGATAAGTAGTAGCGAAACCAATTGCACTATCCAGTGGATAGAGATTTATTCAGCGGATAGCGCTATCCACGATTTGAACAACTGGAGCCTGGTATAATTGATAAAGTGATGCCTACCACCTGTAATAACACGCTTGCTACACATTTTTCCCCACAAAACGTCATGAGGTGTGCGCAGGGGTGTGCGTTATGTACAGTGTTAGTTGTCGTCAGCGTAGTCCCTACTCCCTAGGCGTTCTCCTTTGCTCAGTTGTCCGCGCGAAGTCTGAGAAAGAGCGGGTGAGAGAACGACGAGTATCTCTCGGTGACGTCACAACTCACAGTAGAGTCCAGGATTGACCGAGCCGAGAATGCCTAGGGACTAGGCTGAGTTGTCGTATAGTTATGCCCTTGTGGGCACGAATGAACATGTTATTGTGTATGAACCTTTTATATAATCAAACGTCTTGGCATCAGGTAGTCACTCATCCACCTAGCTAGGTTGCGGCCTAGTCCCTAGGCGTTCTCGGCTCGGTCAATCCTGGACTTTACCGTGAGCTGACCTTTCCCAGACTTCGCGCAGACAACAAGGAAGGAGGGAACGCCCAGGGACTAGGATGTTCGGAAACATGCATTGCGATCGCGAGATTGAGAGCAATTTGACCAGAACTAAGCTAGGACAAATGGAAAATGAAGTGTGATGATAAGAAATTAGGCGACATCAATCTCTTCCTTGAAAAAGTAAAAAATAAAATTTTATCAGTCTTGACCTTTCATCTAGCTCTAGTCAGTTTTGATTTAACGGTTGCTTCGACCTGAATAGCTTCAAAAACTGTAGAAAGAGTTGGCCTAAATTAGGCCCTGTCCAAATATATCCGGGTATTTTTGACAACGGAGATTTTTTCCTCCGTTTTCGTAAAAATACGCGTCTACACGTAAGGTATTCAAATCGCTTTCGCCCATCCACACGAAAACGCTAAAACGATGGAAATACGATAGCATATAGTACCAAAAAACCTGTTTTCGTTTGTCCGCACGAAAACGATAAGCCAGCGTCTTCAAAAAACTCCACTCCGGGGACGCGTTCGGAAACCTGCTTTTTTGTCGCCCGAAGACGCCGTTTACGTGTGGATGGAAGGCTAAAACGAAGGAAAAAATCTCACTTTTTTCGAAAAAAAATACCCGGATGCGTGTGGGTGGGGCTCTCATTTGTTTGTGCCTGTGGAATTTCCCTTCCAAGAGGTTTGTGGCCTGCCAGCGTCAATCGCGGTTTTAAAATAGGGCGTACTTTGCAGATGTCATTGTGCAGTATACAGTACATAATTATATACTCTACACCATGTCCATCTGAATTTCCCGCTAAGCGATAGCATCCCCGGGGCAGATTTGTTGTGTCAACCAATTAAGTAGACTTGGTGACTTTCCATTGCAAAATACTCGCGTCTCGACCACCTACGCTGATAAGTCTGGTGTCGTCGAATAGAAATCGCACACACATGACATGCGCACTGTGTCCTTTGGCGACCCTTGGCTCCGCCTAAAAAGTAAAAAAAAAAAAAAATAAATAAATAACAGCAAAAAGAGAGACGTAAAAGTTTCTGATGGTCACTCGAGTCTTAACAGTAGAGGTAATGTTTTTTGGTTTTAGCCAACGGGCACTCGACAGAAAGTTTACTCATAGGCTACATTTACAGGTGAAGTTTGTTATGTGGGGCTGAAATTAATCAGGGGTTATTGGGAGGGAGAAAGGGGAGGGGAGGGTAGGGAGTGAAAAAGGATGATCATTCGCGAGAAGAAGAAGCGAAAAGGAAGAAACATCGTATCTTCTCTGCGCGTCACTGGAGAATAGAATGCCTGATACACTAAAGGCTCTTCCACCGCCTTTTAGAATGATATATGGCGAATTAAACAATCGTCTCCTTGCTACCCAAGGGACAGAAAACGCAAGTTTAAGAAAATCAAAGTACATACCTTGTCGCTAACACAGGGATATCTGAACAGATTGACGTTACCAAAGTCGTCACCAGTAGCAAGTAATTGTTTTCCGTTGGAACGACTTACTGAGTTGACATCTGTACCATCCGCTCCGTCTGGCCAGATCCCTTCAAGGAAATAGTACATGTAGTATTAAAACAACTAAACGGCTTAGCAAAACTTGCAATTGGAGATCAGCTTTATGTCGTGAATGATCCATCAGGGAAGATCAATTAAGGACTTTTCCTCTGGATCAAGTGATAACAAGATTACTATTACCTAAAAGAAAAGCTACTTACAATTATGGCATCAAGTCAATCTAGTTATTGCTTGCTATGTTCAGCACCAAGTGGCTTTTATTCGTTTTAATGACGCTACTAGGCCTTTACCAATCATGTTCATCAGTTTAAGCTTAATCATTCACATGTCACTATGAAATCAGAGTGCAGCATCACTGATTCGTAACCAATGAAAGTCTTTAGCTTACGCAACAGCGTCAAGACAAATCGTTTTGCATGTGTTGACCATGTAAACGTACGGCACCTGGTGCGAGTGTCCGCCTTAAAGAGTGTTGACTGCACATCTTATGGGACAAGTATCAGCACTGAAATCGGAACTCCGCCGTAGCATTGATAAACACAGCAAATATTTGTTCCATCATGGAACTAGGGTATTGACATCATAGGACTAATACAGAATTGCTACTTACCAATCACCGGGTAACCTAGCACACAGTTGTGTGTGGCCCACTCTGTGTTACGCAAGCTCGAGGCCTGGGTTATCTGTTCTCCCAGGTAGGGGTCCCCTGGGGATGTAATGCACACCTCATAAGTTAATGGTAGGGGTTTTGTTCGAACAGCGGAAGTGACGTAATAACCTGAATATCAGGCCTTCCCTTCCCAAACGAAGAAGGGCGAAGAAAAGCTGATTACTAAAAAAGCTCAGTTTTTGGCAATCCCTCAGCTTTCTTCCTGTTTCTCTCTTTCTTCCTTTCCTCCCTGGAAAACATCTGATTCCCAGGTTACTGAAATATGTCTTCAAAATTTCGCAGCTGTTCTCTACGAAAAGCCCGCTCATTTTTTAACCAATCTGTCAGCAGCGACCATTATCTTTCGACCTAGCAGTGTCGATAGGAGGTTTACTAAACATGTTTAGGAAAAACGTAGATTCTATTGGATGAAAGTCCACAGACTTAGACGTAACAAAGCTTTCATTATTTCAGTAAGGCCTTCCACCCTCCTGACCCTCATATGAAAATATCAAATATATTTCATTATTCATAAAGTCGAGCCAAGATAAACGTGGCGGGCAGCGCAATATGAAGGTAGTAAAGAGTCAGAATAAGCTTTAAAATTATGGACTTACAGAACAGTAATTCGTAATCTGTAGAAGTACTCTGAAGTTTTTCTCCATCCTTTGACCAGTCTAAGTGAGTCACAGAACTGCTGTGGGCCTGCAGAAAAATATCAACAAAAGTGAAAAAATAAGAACAATCTGCAAGAAGTCTCCGGGAGACTAAGGGTGCTTACCATAAGTCAGAACTGAACGGCCAGGCCAGTCTAGTCGTAAAAGCCACGCACGGCATTGATGGGTTTTAGCGAAAAGCCTATTTTACTTTCAGAGTGACTGGTTTGGCGGCCAAAACTGACTTAATACAAGCGTCCTTAGTTTCCCCTGCCAGGCTGCTCTCATAAAAGAATCTTTTGAATTTTTCTATTCTTCTAAAAAGAAAAAAACTTTTGAGGAACAACACCACAAACGACAAAGGGCTAGCTGATGTCAGGCGTTTCCGATGGTGTCCGCGGTGCTTTATCCCTGCAGCATGGCAAGCTCTCCCAGATTTGTTGTTATCATATCAAAGAGCTGAAAATCGTTCAAGCTCCACACTGTAAATAGTAATCAGTTTGCTAGTATCATTATATTGTTCTTTCTAACCTTGCAACGTGCTTTAAGCGAGACCGACTTCCCTTCGTTTTGCAATTCATAAACGTAAATATCGTTATCATGGCAGCCCAAAGCGATATGAGTTCCATCTGAAACGTAAGAGTAGTTTCTATTAATGGCCTTAAGCTAATAAACAAATAACAAAAGCAAACATATCAACAAAAGCATAAAAGAGAAACACTGTTTCTTTTGTTGGCATGTTTGCGGGTGTATACCTGGTGAGAATTGAATTTCTGATACTTTCTCTGGAGGCTCAGTTTTTCGTACGAAAATGACATCTCCAGTTGATGAGTTTAACAACATCCACCTGTAAAGGAAAAATAAGAAATTTGAGTACAGCAGGGTGGCGGCTATTCCGCTATTCCGGCCTTTAGTCACAGAGAATTTTTGAATACCGTAAATCCACTATTATATCCCCCGGGAGCATATTCATTTCAAGCACGTTTGAGGGGCGGGGCTGAACAGAGAGAGAGGGGGGCATATTTGAGCAGTCTACGTCCACACGGGAAACTGCCCACCTACCCCTCCCCTAATCCAACATTTTGCCCTACGTGAGAAGTTAGTGTGAACGTTGGGTTAGTTTATTGTTAGGGGAAGGGTAGGTGGGTACGACTGGACGGAAACCCTTACCGCAGAAGATCGTATGCTTTTACAAACTTAGAAGGACTCGTTTGGAGACTTCTTCGGAGATTGCTGTCTGCGATTTATTTAGCAATTAACCATAAATTACAACACAATACAGTGCAATACTGCCCTGCACTTGGGTGCGTTTTAGAAGGTTTCGGCCAATCAAAGGGCAAGCTTGGGAGCGAATTCTCGAACCGCGCAAGTCACCCTGGGAGGTGCAAAGAAGCGTTTCCTTCCCGTGACCCTTTGCTGTAGCCTGTTACGATTTAGAGCAAGTTTCTTCCTGTAATAAGCTCTGTTGAATGAGGTACCTACCCGCCTTTCTTGAACCCTAAGGCAATGGAACGACCATCAGGATGAAATGCTGCTGCATTTATCGCTGAGCCCTGAAAAATATTAACCTCTTAAATGACTCTTACGCTAAAGGCCATCACTAATGACGAAATGTCCTCGTCTGTTTTTAGGCTGAGAAAACAGCCGACATTTCCGACGCCCCCACTGGTTTCCCCGCGAAATGACGTCTGTGCAGAAATTCCATACTGATGACGTATCACTACCCAGATCTGAGTAGTGCTTCTGATTGGTTGAAACAAACTTCTCTCGCGACACGACCAATCAGAAGCACTACTCAGATCTGGGTAGTGATGCGTCATCAGTACGTAATTTCTGCGCTTGTTTCTCAGACGTCATTTCGCGGGGAAACCAGTGGTGACGTCGCAAAATGTCGGCTGTTTTTCAAGGGCTAGTCCGTAATAAACTGATCATTTATAACGCGAGGTGGCAGTTTATCACACATGACGTAACGGTAATTCAGTGGACGCCAAAATGGTACACAACGACGAAAATAACCACGAATACAGTGGAGGTCAAAAGTGTTGGGACGGGACCTTTCCAGTGATATTAGTAAAAATAGCGAACTCTTCCCTCCCACCTCAAACAATGTTAAATTTTAAGCAAAATGCGTAGAAATGAGTCTTTTATAGGGCGCAACATTACTGAAGAGGGGAGTAGGAGAATGAAGGGATGAACCTACAAGCGATCAAAAATTTGTCATCAGGAGCAGAGTCGTACGTCAGCATTACTTGACAGCGTATTTTTTTTCGCAGCTGTCCCAACTTGTTTTGGCCTCCATTGTTGGCATCTGGATACCTGAGATTAGGATGCGTTCTTCTCAGCGGGCAACGGGTGAAAGAAAAATTTGCTGCTGCTTACTAGTCTACATTTCAAAGACCACGTTTTTCTTCCGTAGACTCAAGTTTCGAGTCAAGAGTTGGAAATAAGAGACAGTAAGATAGTTTTGTTCTTAACTGACAAAGAAGGTGAAACTGAAGAGTCCGACGTGAAATAACGTTAATAGAATGGTCCATTAAAATTATAGTAAAAAAATCAGTAACTAAAATAACTCCCACTTTGGTGCGAAACTAACCAAGTTATTGTTTTTCCACACTGTACGGCGGTCAGCGGCATTCCACAGTTGGACTGTTTTATCACTTCCGCCAGTGATAAACGTCTGGGAACTGGGGTGACTTGCAAGTCCTCGTAAACCTTGACAGTGGCCCTTGGAGAAATGGAAAAAAAAATCAGTTTTAATTGACAGCTGTTATCCCTTTCTGCAACAGAAGAGAGTAATAAAGCTTCAGACAGTCTAAGGGCGCTTTTCAAAAGTCATAACTAACCCGCCAGTCATTTTGAAAATGAAATATTAGTATTTTTTCTCGAAATTTTCCCTATAACCCACCACCGCTGAACATTCCATCAAAGAATTGGCTGATCTGACTTTCTGACCGGCAGGTTCTCACAAATGGAAAGTGCCCTAAGTTTCAAGTAATGTATGAAATGGCGGTTTGGGTATCGCGTATCTGCGTTAGATACTCCAACACAACCTATACTTCACTACAATCTATACAGTCGACTCTCTCTTAGCGGACGCCTCTGTAAACGGACACAGGTTGGTCCCTGCCTTTCTTCACCCTCTTTATGTGACTCTCTATGAGACACTCTTGGACTGACACGGTCGGTCCCTAAGGTGTCAGTGTCAAAGAGAGTTGACTGTTTGGTTGAAATTTGCCACAGTGGAGACAAAAAATGTTGATATGCACAAACGACGGGCTACTTACCTCCATAACCTTGACAAGTTTGGACCCCGACTCCTTAAGAGGCGAGTCTAAATCCCCGTTTAGGAAGGTACACCAAATGTTGTTATCTACAGTACCGATAAAAAGCCTGTCTCCGCTCCCCAAAGCAAGACAGCGTATACCGCTTACTTCCCTGGGCATCTACAACACGAACAGAAAAAAAGAAAGAAAAGGCACCGTCTTCATTATTAATTAATTATCAATTGTTGCAATGAAAAAGTACAAAAATAGAACAAAACTGCCATTTACCTTTAATTCAATATTCGTGGGCACCAACTGGGGTGCTCTTCTCCAGGCTCTCACGGTCGACTCACCCCCTCCCCCAGATAACAGTACGCCATTTGGCAAGACAAGAAGAGTGTAAACTGACTCCTAGAAACATGGAGAAAATTAAAATACAGTTGATCCTCTCCACAACAGCCACCTAGGGGACAGAAGAAAGTGGCCGTTGTAGAGAGGTTTAAACAAGAGTCAATGTATGGACTGTCTGCCAAAAAAAGACGGCGTGGCCATTGTGGAGAGACTGTACTATGACATATTCTTACAATAATAAAAATGGGTTTGAAAAATTGGTATGTATGTACTCACAGAGTGTGCGTTCCTGACCCCAAGATCTTCGGCTATTTGGTTAGATTCTGATGAAAAAAAAATTGTACGAAAGAAACACGGAGAAATCATGACGTGTTTGATATTGAGTGGTCTAGTAAGCCAAAGAAAAAGACTGAAGTTGTTCCATGTCATTTGGAAACAACCATTTCCATGTGAAAAAATATATTTGGCTTCGCAACGAAACCACGAACACCACTTTATTCTACTTTACGCTCTTTACGCTTGTGAAGAGGTATTACAATTGTGGCTTGAGTTTCCACTTCTTATATAGCTGGTAATAGCAGCACAAACCTTCTGGCCAGACACATATACTACCATCTGTATCCCCAGTATATACGTCACCATTTCTGGCGAAGGCGATGCATGAAACGTACTTTGGTATGTGCTTTTGCTGTAACAAGAGATAAAAAGAACTATAACGAGAAGCAAGCATACCGCAATCAACACCATTAACAACACGTGGGGACACGTAGCGAACTAACGATATGCAGCTTGTTCTTGACACAGACGCTGACTACCGCAGAGGTTGTTGAAAAGCCAGGCACTGCCGAAAAGTCCTATCCATGCCCCAGTAGTTCAAAAGCCGGATATAGCTATCCACCGGATAAATCACTGTCCAGTCAATAGCGCCATCCACCTTCGGAATAACTCGGGCCAGCACTACACTAACCCGGAAGATCATGTTGAAGTTTGAGCCGACTTGCCGGATAGCTGAGTTTACTGAAAAAAGCGAAGTATTTTCTTTTTGACTTCACGGAGACTGGCTCTATCAAGGAACGTTTTAAAATTAAAACCCTTAATCACTTTGTGTTATTGCGGCCCGGTCTCTTATTGAAACTGGCTGCTATCGTAGATTGCTGCATTTCCGGCTTTCTTGAGATAAGCATATTATCAGATTAGTTATATGCTACAATATTCTTCTTCAGCAGCCTGATGAATGTAAGGCAAACAATTAATAAATATGTAAACCAAGTGTTTTTACCCGAAGTCTTCCTCTTGACTGTTTGAGTTTGTTGCCTTCTAATTCCCAGAAAGTCACGTGTTGTTTACCACAAGTGACCAGCTGATGACTGTCGAACAAAGAGAAGCCGACCACCAAAACTTGATCCATGTGACCCTGGTAACAAACACAAAGCCTTCAAATTTACGACAAAGCGGATTGCTTTAGGATGTTACTACATTACCGTCTATCCATAATATTGGTCATTGCTTATGTAATCAGGCTGGTCCTAGCTCAGTAGTGAGGGATAAGAGATCCGGATTCCGCAATCTGGAAAATTTTTGCCTGTGGAATCCAGAATCCGGGGCTTTGGAATCCGGAATTCAGCTCAAGGAATCCGGAATGCCACGTAAGACTGCAAACCGGAATCCAAGTTCCACTGACAAAGAACCCAGAATCCAGTACCTGGAATCTGGAATCCACGACGTGGAATCCAGACTCATTAGGGACCTTACGAAACTACGACGGCGACGGTAATGGGAACCTCAAAAAAAGCAATACGCTTATGTGATGAGCAAAACAATAACTTTGCACGTGCATCACACTTTTTTGTCAATTTCTTTGCCGTCTCTGCACAACTACGACGTGAAATAGCCCAATTTTAAGTTTACTTGAGAACGAGAACGGCAAGGCGATAAATTTTACCATCTCTGTCTGAACTCGTGCGCGGTTCCCTCTTTTCGCTTCCAACCTAAATTCCCTTCTATTAGGTAACAGGGTGACTTGGGATAATCGCGAAATAGTTTAAAAGGATGCGAAGTCTATTTTTCAGCGACGTTTTCATGAACATTTTCATGGACGTCGCCGTTGTCGGATCGTAAGGTCCCCATTCCCTTATATGGGGCGACAGATAACACAAGTTTGGGTTTGCCACATGCTCAGTCTTCATTGGATATGATTTATCCGGGGGTTGCCGCCTCTAAACGACAGTTTGATAACTCTTTTTAGTGAAAACATTTCAATCTCAAAATCCTTATAGAAGCCTCATTGCGCTGTCTTGCCTCGCACAATTTGCCGAAAAATTTCAGTAACATCCGTCGTATCACAAAGTTTTATTGTTAATAAGTTGTGAAAAAGGAATCTGTGCCGTGCAAGTAACCCTTATTAGTGACCTTAACAATGAAAGGATTCATACGTGAATGTGAACGAGCAGTGTAGAGGGCCTACCCTGGCAAAGGCAATTTTTTTCTTTCCTGTCTTTCGTGTCCAGTCCCACACGGTCAACGTGTGATATTCATTATCCTCAATTGAAGCAAGATATGCTCCCTGGCTTTTCTGAAATAAAAAATGGACAAAAAGACAAAGAAGGTGTTATATTCTCTTGAAATGCTAGTCGGTAATGCAACGTCTTCATCTCTGGACTTTTATCGATCAAAAGGTAGGGCATTCTCGTCCCCAGAGCTACTCGGCTTAATTTGTAACCGACGTTTCCCGACCACGTGACCAAGAAACGACGGGCTCTGGGGACGAGAATGAAGGTAGGGTAAGGGTGACCGGTACCCACCATTTAGTTGAGAAGACCGGAAATTCAGGTTGGAAAATCACACGGGCTGTGATTTGTGGGGATGCAATTTTTCTCATCTTTTAAGCCTCTCAAGTTCATGTCAGGATATACTTTGTCCTTCTCCCACCACGTCAAATTTTATAGTGTTATACTGCACAAGATTTCCACCCGAATGGTTTGTGTAAATGGTAGGCAACCCAGGTTTCTATTTTAAAATCCGAAATGAGGTCGACCAAAGCGACTGACAAACTTACTTACCTTATTGGAGAAGGCCAGTGCAAAGACGGCATCTTCAAAGTAGTCCACTCCAATGATACAGATGGTTTCTAATGAGTCTGAATCCCACACTCTGATATGAGGCTATCAAGACAAAAGGAAGGCAAATAGGCTTAGTTATGATTCCATCCACTGATGATGCATGCAAGGAAACAGATCAATTATTTGTTTGAGAGAAAGGAAAGTATCTAAATGGTATATCGCTATTTTCTGTGTTAATGTCTATTTGCATGGGTGGTTTTTACTGGTCCCCTTGTCCTACTGATAAGCCAAGAAAAAAATCTTCCGTTTGCGGAAAACGAAACGTAAAATTATTGCTGCATTTTAGCTTGTTAGCGTGCAGTCTTTGTTTGGAAATGGATAAAATTTTAAATAATCAGTTGCAACTTGAAAAATTTCCCAGGCCTTTAAAACGGTCTTTGAGTCGATGCACACTGCTATGGTTTGTCTCCACTCGTGAAGTCACTTAATTGAATCCCTCTCCTATCAATGGCACACGAATAACGGGTACTTACGAACACGATCAGTTGTTAAAACTTTATAACAAAACATATTCACGTGGTCAGATTTCACACACGAGAAATAAACGAAACGCACTCAGCTATTAGTTCAAGTAGTTGTGTTTTTATGTCAGTTAACAATCAAAATTCTTCAACTGCATGGTCTGGCGAAATAAATACTTAAACACTAGGAACGAGAATCTGCCAAAACAATGTCATGTAATGTCAAGACGCGCCCTCTTTACACTATATATTAGGGAGCTTTAGCATCGACGCCGGCGCCGGCAGCGAGTCAGAGCGGCATTTTAAAATTGAATTCGCGTTTTTTCCCAAATTTGTCGCGAATTTCCCTGGAGTTGATGTTTTTGGGGACTGCACTCAAGTTTACAAAGAGAAAGAAAAATTCGTCGTCGCTAGTTAACGTCCCCTTTGCAACGTGAAATTAGACATTTTCAGTAGTCGTGTAGTGACGGCAAAGAAATGTACAAAAAAGCATGATGCACGTGCAAAAGTTGTTGTTTTGCTTCATCAACCTATTACTTTTTTGACGTTCTTGTTGCCGTCGCCGTCGTCGTTGCTAAAGCTCCCTAGTAACATGTTAACCGTAAGCTCGGACGTGTGACTCTGCATACAATCACCTTAGCTTCATCCCCGTGACCTTTTACTTGACCAGAAGCAACTGTAACTCCATCAGGGTGTACACACAAACTGAAGGGAAAAGACAAAAAATAGATTTATCGACTTCCTGACGATAGACAATTTATATATGCTCGATTTCCACCGCTCGCTCGGTTCTCCCCGAAAAGAGACGAAGTCTGTTCGGGAAAGGAGCGCGGGCTCATTTCCCGAACAGCGCCGGGTAATCGAGCCTACAATATATAATGTGCTTGTCAAATTTACAAATGACGATTTTTGGGTGCTTTACTGTCTACTCCCCCACCGAAACTTGAGTTCAAAGATCACCGCTAGTTTGAATACTGCTTCACAGAGGATCAGCAAATTGTCTAGCGCGGTGATGAATATTGAAAGGTGGAACTTTTTTTAAGTTCGGTCAAGATAAGAAGAAACATGAAATTTTATTTTGCAGTGAGTATTGGGATAAAAGAACAAATGTAACAAAGCATTACCTTTTGATATCATCTGTGTGTTCAGTGTAGTGCCGCTGTTTGTGACCTTGTACGTCATATAAGACCACTACTGCTGCAGTGAAGTAAATAATTTCGCCGGAACGGAGCACTAGCAGATTATTACGGCAGTCTCGACCACGATAGCCATACCTAAAATATCGACAGGCAAAACAAGAAAGTTGTTAAATGTACTGAGATACGATTGGTGAATCCGTGCCAGATCAGCTATTTTGAATCTCTTAAAGGCGGCCAAATTTCCTTATACCAACAGAATTAACGAAAAAGCGTCAAAACGTTTACACAAGAGGTGTTGTTTTGCTTCAGTTATAAAACCTTTTTTCTTGGTGATTGCGTAAGACTCTTACAGTACAGAAAGTAATTCAGCAATTTCTATTTCCATTGCTCATCCATCTCATTGGTGAAAACATACCTCGCCTCTTTCTCAGCCAATCAGAAAGAAAGCGTAAGCACTACCCGGCGCTCATTTTCCCGCCATGCAGTGATTTGCTGCGGATTTAGATGAAAGAAGTCTCCCAAGCAGGCGCTATTTCTGTCGTCACCCAGCGCTCCTCGTTGCGTTGGGTCTCCTTGGGGTTTCCACGATTAAAATGGCAGTGTTTCCAGCCGGTAATGGAGATAGCCCCAGTTACCGTTATTTATGTGGTTTATGGTTTTTGCTCAATTTTGTCTGTTTTCTATAGCTTTACACGTCCTCTTGTTTGCCTCACTACTAACAAAAGTAATTGCTTTACTCAACTACCGTCACGACTTACACCCACTCCAACTGCAACTGTTCCTCTGGGGGGTAAGGTGACAGATCCTTGTCAAGGTACTCGTCAGGGGGGTATACGTAAATATTGCGCCGCCGCAGGGAAAGTTTAACAGGTTCGGGTTCTAGGGGAAGAGAAGCAGAGTTAATAACACTTCCCTCACGAAAGACTTTAGCTTGCATGGCAGAAGCAAAAAATAAGCGGGGGGAGGGGGAGAAAAGCGCAAGGGGAAAAGAAGAGAGAGCCCTCCCCCCCCAATCCCCCTCCCTTTTTCCCTAAATCCTGACGGCTAGTACGCAGGCTAGAGTGTCACTAGATGAGAAAAAAATGTATAGCACAAACTTATGTCCCATTCACACCAACTAAACATGTTTAATGAAACTAGGTTGTAAAAGGTGAAAAACAGTAACGGATAACTAGAACACAGGCTTTTACATACGATTCAAATGAACTTTAACTCGTTATGTAATTGCACTAAATTTAAAATTGAAAAACGTACGAAAAGCGCCTTATTTAAACAAAACAACACCTTTTAAACATGTTTAAGCTTTGGCGTGAAATGGGCTTTTAATATTTGGATGTCAGCAGAAGAGGGCTTCAAACCGGGTGGCGAAATGTAACTGAGTGAAAAGTGGATAGATGACTTGCAAATCCGTTAAAAGTAGCGGGCCAAAAGAAAATTTACGAGATTCAAGAAGGCAAAAACTTATGATCAAACTAACTGCGATCAGTGCCAGGTTAGATTCGTCATCCGTTGTGTTAATTTGTGTTTTTTATTTCTTACGTTTTATAAAGTCAGATCTTTTATAGCCAGAGTACAAGACGTCTCCAAGGTTTTTGTGTTTTTTAACATTCAAACCGGATTTATTCACCTTGTCAAATATATTATACATTTTATGGTTTTTCTCTGTCTTTAGTGCAGGTATCTTTTTTTTTTTTTTTTTCAATAAACAGGGTGTAGGATGTTCTGGAGTTTCTCCTGTTTAAACGTTGTTTCAAGTTAGCCATAATCATTCGTTCATTTAACGTGTTAAAAATCCTATGTCTGAACTGATTGATCTCGAAGCTGGGGTACGTTTGTCCATTTTCGTATTTTTTTTTAGATGTTGTCAGGAAAAACATAGAATATAGTTTGGTCAATTTGAAATGATTAACGAAAGAGCTGTTACAGCCTTAGTGCTTCTTACCAGGTTATTTGATGATTACTCAGCAGTGTTTAAAATAATACCTTTAGCTTGCGGTGACCTTTTTAATGAACTTTTACTGCGTTCGAAAAAGCGATGTCCTTCTATAAAGCCACTGTTATCATCTGTTGCACAAATTGATTACACATTCTTAAGACAGAGAAGAGTTAAAGCGGTTCCCGCATTAGCGGATACCACCGTCGGGAAACAGAAAAAGTGTCCTTTTTCAGCGCTACCCGCCTACGGAAACAGTCCTCTTCTTCGTAAGCGGCTACTGGATTAGGGAGCTTAAGCAACGACAACGGTGACGGCTACAAAAACGGCAAAAAGCAATAGGTTTATTGCGCAAAACAACAACTTTCCACCTTTATTACATCCACTTTGAGATCACTGGCTATCCGTGCAATCTGATTGGCTCTCAGCAGTGTGATTTATTCCTAAATCGCACCATTTTTTGCCCTAAATCGCATCTGTTCCAAATCGCGTCATTCATGTTCTAAATCGCATCATTTCTGTTTTAAATCGCACCATTTTTGTTCTATATCGCATTATTTCTGTTTCGAATACAAAATAAGATGTAAAAGCCTTTTTGTTTCGGCTTTTTTAACAAACCGGCTACTCGATCAATAAAATATTAGTACTGACTAAACTCTGCGATTTCAAAATGGATGTAATAAAGTGGTAATTGAACTTCGTGTCGTGCAATTTTGGTCTGAAATCATGCTTATGATTTCAAATCGAACTCGCGCTGCGCGTTCGTTAGATTTTGAAATCACGCGTATGATTTCAGACCAAATTGCACTCCACTCAGTTCAATTACCATTATATATCACGCTTTTTTGTACATTTCTTTGGCGGCACTGCACAACTTTGACGTAAGTAATTTCACGTTAATTTTATGGACGACGTGAACACTAGCTAGCCGACGATTTTCTTTCTCTTTTTTCAAACTTACAAACAGACCTTTAGAATTTAACTCAAGAAAAGTTCGCAAACAATTGAAAAATTGAACGAGATGGAATAAGAGCGATAAAGTTTGAAACAACGCGAATGCACTTTTTAAGTGAAGTTTCCTCTCCCGTCGTCGTCGTTTTTGCTTCAGCTCCATATTAGAGAGTTTAAGTACAATGGCGACGGCTAGGAAAATATCTCTAAAAAAGTGAAGTCGCGCTCAGTGATTCAAACTTTGTCACTCTTACTCGATCTCAATCAGTTCGTCAACTCAGTTCTGCAGGTGAATTCTTGAAGACTGTATCAAACAAAGTTCAGGAAAAGAAAAAAGAAAGTCGTTGTCTTGTGTTCGCGTCCTCCACAAAACGTGAAATTGGGTATTTTCACGTCATAGTAGTGCAGTGACGTCAAGGAAATGTACAGACAAGCGTGATGCAAGTGCAGAGTTGTTGTTTTGTGGGCAATCTAAACCTATTCAGTGCTTTTTTTTGCCATTCTTGTTAACGTCGCCGTCGTTATAAGAGGCAGGCAGTTACTTACAGAAGCTCGCAACACTCACATTAAAAGTTGTAACATATCGACCACAATTTTCCACGATCTACACTCTTATCGACCACAGAAATGACGTCAAAATGTTCAAAACTTAAGTACATAGTTTTGACCATTTTAAGGCATTTCTTATGGTCGATAAAAGTATAGAACATGGACAACTGTTATCGATTTGTTAAGTACCACTGCATTAAATGATTGCCTTTTCGTTGTCTTATAGAGTACCCTCTAGTACTAATTATGGCAACAAAATTTAATGTAAGCTAAGACTGGAGGTTAAGTGATTCTTTCCTTGGCGGTGTCCGCATATCATCGGAGATTAGAGGACATAGCAGCTGAGCGTAGGCAGACCCTCAAGAAAAAAATTAAGAATAAATGTTTATCAAGTATCAAAAAACCAATATTTATACATCTGGTCTCGGTTTCTCTCGAAGTGGTTAGTTTGAATAAAAGTTAAGCTAATTTTTGAAAGAAAATTTCCTTTTCTTGCAATGTGCAACTCCACTGAGCTCATAAAATTGCTGGCCTGGCCTTTACTCAGGAAAGAACAGCAATGTTAACCCTCCCCCGCCCCCCAAACGGGTGTTCAAAACAACCTGCAACCAATCATGAGTTACAATAAATTTAAACCCTCTTTTAGCACCGACTCGCCTTGAAGCAAATGGGTTAGAGTAAAGAAATTAATATTATGTAGCTTTAAGTTACATGTCTTTAGTAGATAAATCCTGACATCTGAACCTTCCACAACCAAAAATGTAGGAAACTTTGATAGAAAACCACCCTGAAAGCCACCTTGAACTAACATCATATTTATCGATAGCTGTTATAAATTATAATATTTTGTAGTTTAATTACAGGTGTTACCTGTGCTGGTCTGTGTTTCAGTACTTATTGTCTGGTTGCTGATTTGTTTATTTAAGGTCGCTGCACTTGTTCGTCTGTTGTTTCTGTTTGAAACTCTTCCTTCATGGGATGACTTCAAGGAACTTCCAAGTGCAATGACAGAAAGGGCTCTTTCAAGAAACCTTGTCAATTCCCTCCAGCTAAAACGAGATAATTTCATAAAAGTCATTGAATACAAGGCGTTTGCACTGACAATACGGTTGAAACTCTCTCTTTACTGACACTTTCATGTATGATGGACACCTCTCTGAGATGGACACACATCTAAGGGCCTGTTTACATGGAGTGGGGGACCCCGGTCTAGTGGGGTTGGTTTCTTTTGTTTTCACGCTCTGGGGGACACAAAACAAAAGACACTTACCCCACTAGACTGGGGTCCCCCACTCCATGTAAACAGGGTCTTAGTCTTAGCATATATTCTTATAATATATAGATTTAGCCAGGGCTAAAAGCGAAGCTCTTGATAATATTTATAGTATGTTCAAACAAAATAAAAAATCGTGTAATGCTAAGCGGCGAAGGCATGCAACGCCGGAAAACGGTGAAAAACAACACTAGGTCTAATTAGCAAAAGCAACTTTGCACGTGCAACACGCTAATTGTTCAGCACAGTTTTTTTTGTACATTTCTTCGCCGTTGTTTTGGACGCCTACATCGTGAAACTTCCAGAAACGTCTTAGTTACACGTTTTATGGAGGAAATGTCGTACGTGTTCCCTGTAATAACACAGCGAACCACACGTTCAAGCGGTTACTGAACAGACATTTAATCTCTATCAAGTGCGCCCGAAGGTACAAACGAAACTGAATATATAATGAGTCTAGCAGCACGTGCAAATGAAATTCAACACAGGGCGTGAAAATTACAATATTATAACATTCCCGTTCTCTTTTTTTCACTGCCGTTCATTTTCACCTTGCATTGGTGGCCGCTAGCATTTCTCATTTTGTCACCGCCGCCACAAAACGTTCATGTTGTTCTTCCAACCAAAAAAAGTGTCTCCTTCGGTTTTTTATCTCTCGTTCTAAATCCCTGTCGCCCTTGAGCTTCGCTGGCCTGCCGCCCACTTTCTCTTGCTCTATATTCCAAATTTGTGGACATGACAATTTATCTAAGCTTAATACTTTAGACAACACGGATACAAAAACAATTTCCGCCTTCCGTTTTCGTCTTTATTGACTCTTTTGTTGTGTCTGCTTTACAAGACGCCGGTGGCTATTCGATTTCCCGCCAAAATAACCTCGAGTTGCATTTGGGTTGCCATACCTATTGATTGAGTTATTTTACACTGGTATGCCTGTGGTGCGGACGGACGGTCTCTCGGGCCGATCGGACGGGCGGTGTACGGTCACGTGATTGCCAAATTTTCTCGGATGGGTAGATTACTTCATTTTCTTACCCATGGTGCTCCGCTGGCGCGCTTCGCGCGCGAGAGCTCCGCTATAAAAGAATGGCAGGATTTTACAGCACCTTCAAGAAACGAAGATGTAGCTAGGCTGAGATGTGGACTCAGATTGAGAGTTAAGGTAAGGTTAGTTTCGCTTGAGCTGGAAATTGCAAAAGCATTACCATTTTAGAGCACAGTAATAGTGTCTTGCACATACCTTACCCAACCATCTCCATCGATATCAAACCTTGCTAGCAGCCTTTCCAACAGTGATCGACTGAGGGGAAGTTTGTGATGTTTACACAACATCTTCATCTAAACAAATTTAATGAAAACAAAGTAATCAATAAAAAAATCAAATCACAATAAAATTGAACAATACATTAGGTTACATGTACCAAAGGAATAATTTTGTAGCATTTTACTTTTTTCCCAAGGTGTTGACCCAGAAAATATTTATACTCTCCCACAGGAGATTTCATTGGTTTGAACACCTGCTGAGCAAAAACATAGTTTATATGCTCATACTTTAATTCAAAATTTTGGCCTTTAAGACACTTGGAATGACTCTTCATGGAGTGTGAAGAGGTATTATTTTTGAGAACACATGACACAAAAAGAATTGGTAATGTAATCCACAAACCTCTTTGTTCCCTATGAAGCCAGTTCTACCTCTGTCGCAATTTTGACATGAAGTTTTCAGCTCATTGTAATCCCAGTTTCCTCCATCTTGGATTAGTTGATTCTCCACTTCAAGCAGCAGTTGAGCATCATTAGTTTTGTTGTTGGTCTGTTGGCCAGTATTGGTGCGCACTGGATTTGACAAACCAACAGCACTTAACTTACCTTTATCCTGCCACGCATTAGCTGATGGATGGCAGTCTGCGAACACAACAAGTGAATAAATATATAATTTGCTCAGTTTATCACTTTAAGAGACTGTTCTCTAACAACATTTAAATACTGAATATAGAGCCAAAACAAACTGAATGTTGTATATTCATTTTGAGTGTGACAACTTTAAAGTGAAAGTTCTGTCCAGGAGTTTGTAGGAGGATTTAAAGAATAACTAAGAAAGTATGCGTGCTCTGATTGGCTGAGGGGCATGTTTCCATGAGAGTTTGTAAACATGGTTGTGACATCAAGAAGTTTACGTTATTTACCCGTTCCATAGACGGCTGAAACTTGGAAAATCTTTACAAACATAGTATCAATTTTTTTTTGGCCTAAGTTGACATTTTAAGAGAAAAATCCAAATTTTGGAAAGCATCTTTTTTGCAAAACAAAAACTGATTACACCTGCAAGACATTGTGTACAAGACTTCGCAACTGGAAAGAATTTCTCTCTTAATCAGTGCCATAACAAAAGAATTTTGCATTTTTTCTTGGGAAGGTCAATTTATAAAAGCCAAAGAAAACTTTCCCCCCGTATTTGCATATATGATATATAATGGGAGAATTCTCAACAGTTATGCAACTGTAGTACCTGATTTGTAAGCATAAAAACTTTTAAAGTAGTTATAATTAGCTTAGGTGTCTAGTATCACTAGTGTATGCTTGCATTAGACATAAAGAAGTTCAGCTCAGATAACATGGGCACCCAACGAGAATATAGTTCAAAACCACTTATAAATAGCATTGTTACACGTATTTTAGTATTTAAACGGTAGATATAGGCATATGTTTATCCCCTAAAAATTTTTCATCTGTTCGGATTTCCTAGCTGAAAGTCTCGAGATCCGAAAATCATAGGGATCAAAACTTACCTTTTCGAAAATTTCAGCCAGAAAAAAGGCTCCCGAAAATTCTAGGTGAGCTTTTTAGGTTAAAAATCTGTTAAAAATGGGCAATTACACCAATTTTTAGATGTTCGAAAATCCTAAGAGAGGTAGGCAAACAAGAAATTTTACAAAAAATGTACCGAAAATTCTAGATCTCAAATCGTCTTCCGAACAGATATTTTCCGAAAATTGACGTTGGGTGCCCCTGAGATAATTAAACTACAATTTACCTAGCAAATATTTTGTCAATGGTTCATGTAAAACTCCTCCACTTTCAACTTCAAACTTTTTGACAAGTTCTTTTAATGTTGGACCAAGAATAAATATTTGGTAGCTTAGGAGCACTTGACGCAGCTCTTCAGTTGTTATTCTTCCTGAGTGGTCTGAATCCAGGAGATAAAATTTGTGCTTCACAGCCTTCAGCTTATGTTCGCTGACATTGATGAGAGCTTCCCTTATTCTTTGAGCAAGGTTATCTGAAGTCACTTTATTGGATTGACCTGATAATTGAAATTAAAAAAAGTTAAAATAACAATAATTGCATTCGACGAAGGAGAACGCTTACTATTTGTGTACCATACATGAAGTAGTAACCATTCTGTATGCCATGCGATTTCATGGTTTGGACGCCATCTTGGACCGACCTGGCACATTTTGCCTCAATCTCATGTGTTCAGTTTTTCTCACCCAGGAGCTGGTATCTATTTTGTGACACTCGTTCACAGATGAAACGTTGGCGATTTTCTGTTTACTACAGGTTTGTTTATAGTTTTTCTCGCAGTTTTCAATAAAGTTTTTTTTATATAGGAAAATTTCCATTTTAAGATAATCGGATATGTAGATATTATGTGAACAATGCGTTCTGCACACTGTATTTGTTTTTATGAGTTCAAGCAAGATCAGCTTAGATCGACCATATTTAATTAATTCCCACTACTACTCACTATGCTTACCATCAGAAATTGGAGGAAGCACAGGGTACGTCCTGCTTCCAATCTTGTGTCCTGCAAGACCTGAGTCATACTTTCCCCATGGATAGGTTGCATTCAAATTATAGCCACTTTGTCGTGAAGATGTGAAGTCTCTGTATTCTGGAACTGTTACTAATTTTCCACCAACTATCTTGGTTACAAATCTTGGCATTGACGTCATTGTCCAACCAAATCTTCATTTTACTTATTTTAATTGCTCCTGTAAGCCAAGGGCAAGATTATTCAATTTAATGCACCTTTAGCATCCTAACAAACACATACCATGTAGAACAAAATTTTTGCAGGGGTTAAATTTACAAAATTATTTAACAATATTATTATTGGACGAGGTTGAGTAAAATATTGGGATTTTTCAGTGGCAGGAAGATCAATGACTGATCTGCAAGACACTGACAAATCACAATGTTTGGCTATAACTGATTTCTATAATTGTGTTACCATTTGATCACTGAGTTTGTTTTTAAAACTCTGAAAGGTCAGCGAAGTGATCTGCCATTTTTATGCAAGAGCGATCACACCAAGGAGAAAAGGATGGTTTCGTTTACACATGAGCAGAATATTATTTGTAGCCAAACATTGTGCATGACAAAATCATTCTTTGTATGCAGTTTTTGCAGGTCACATAGCTGGCTCTTAGCCAGTGAAAAGGAAGAAAAATTTGCATTGAATGATAAAAGAGGTTTTTGATATTTTGAAAACACTTATTTTTGTGATTATGAAAGACTGTTTATTTAGGGATTTATAACGCTGATTTTCAGGAATTTATGTTCAAGTAAAGTTCAATACAACAGTATCCTTCCCTGATTAATTATTATTATCTGCATCCAGTCGAAATACTGGATTTGACAAGTGACACCATATGCAGAGATTTAAAACATATTAATCAGCATCATTCTGTTACAATAAAATTACCCCTTTCCCTACTGTGGCTGCAGAATGCTCCACAAACTGACTAGTAATGACTACGGTAACCTTCAGAGGAAACTGTACATTTTTTTCCAAGCACTTATTTCTTAAGGTCATGAACCCCCCCTCCCCACCCCCCCCCCAAAAAAAACAAAACAAAAACTGTGAAAATATTTAATGCCTCACAGTATTTCATATGCTTGTTTTCCACCTATATCCACCCTGTCTTTTTGTTTATAACACATTATTTTCATGAGAAGAGACGATGTTAAAACAGGTATTAATGTTTGAGGTAACTCAATCTTGGGGTCACAAATGGAACCCACAAAATCTGGGCTCTTGAAAAAAAACTAGAGCTGAATAAAAAATCTTGGAAAAAAAATCTGGTGTGTCTTTAAGTCTCACTTCTGTTTGTATTTTTCCATCAAGGGAAGTCAAACCAGCTGCCAAAAAGTTTTTTTTTTAAATCATGTCCTCGGAGCCTTTTAGTCGTTTTACCCTTAAACACCCGTCTTCCTCACTGCAGAGGTTAATATACTGATGAACTTGGTGTTGGGTTTTCCTTTCCACGTTATCAGAAATTTCCTTACTGTGTAAACAGTTTCAAGTCTAAAGCTGTGTCCCACATACAAACAAAACGTACTGGTCACCATTAATAACAAAAATTACCATTTGACCCTCATTTGCCCAATGTATCAAGAACGAATTGCGGTATTTCAAAATCTAAGCCTTAAGTGCAAAAACAAAACTCGCTGAAGTTTTCTAAAATAAATTCAGACAATACTCTGACAGGACATTTACAAAGCCACTCGATAGATCTGTAAACATTGTCTTCAATTCGAAGGTATCGTCGAGTGTTGGTTCAAGATCAAAATCGAGCTGGTAATTTTTTTTTAAGGCAAGCTTGAAGACCAGATCGTGATTTTACTCTTCATTAAAACTCATATTAAATTCATTTTAAATAAAGCAGAGACTGCAATTAACACAAGAACAATCGCTGATCCTTCGCGACCACTGTGTTTTTAATACTCAGGTGATCGTAATTGTCAATGGATGATCTGAAGGAAATTCGAACAGATTTTCATAATTTTAATGGCTACTGTCAGAACCCTTTTGAAATCTTAAAAAAATAGCTAAATAAGTATTTTATGCTTCCAAGAACGGATTTAATTATCTCTTACAAGCCCTTACCTCATGTTGCTAGGTCCGCCATCAAGCACTATTTTTGTACCCGGGAATCGCGGGAGATTATTGTACGTGGGAAACTGGAACCCAGGAGCAGGAAATTTTTACTGATATC
This sequence comes from Porites cylindrica, assembly GCA_964035525.1. Classification (NCBI taxonomy): domain Eukaryota; kingdom Metazoa; phylum Cnidaria; class Anthozoa; order Scleractinia; family Poritidae; genus Porites; species Porites cylindrica. The sequence goes on from OZ037778.1 coordinate 42,878,723, forward strand.
AGATTTCACGCAAAATTGAGTCTTCATAGGTCGATCTGGTCGATGTGTACTACTAAATTTAGTAAGAACGAAAAAGTTCATAAAGATCAGTTGTCACCTTTAGGAAAGATAAGACCCCAATGTTGCTAGTATATTTATAAAGTAATGTATGCCATGGGGGCAATGCCGACCGCTGGCATACATTTCTTTGCCGAAAAGTTTGGGCCCTTATATTTTTGAGAATTTAAGGCCGATATTTAAACTTCGACACCGAGTACAAAAGTCAAGTGCAGGCATAAAGCACTGTTGTGGTTGGAGAACAGAAATGTTCAGCGCCCTTTAGGAGGAGGAGAGGAAGACACATGTTGATGCACATGAATGTTTACTGCAGTTCTTTTTCTGGAAGCGGTACAATAAAGCGCATAGGCATGCCATCTGGGCCGAGTGAAAACATTGGAAAGATGATAACTAACTTCATTTACAGACCAATAATTCTATTATTGCAAGTAGTCAGAAACACTTTACAACTTCGTAGACGTCGAGACAAACAATTTCAAGTTTACACTATCCAAGATTTTTCTTTAGTTATTCATTTCAAGCGGCGAGCGAGAGAGCAGCGAAACCTAGAGGGCTCTCGCGTGCCTCCCGTGGGTGAGCTTTACGATATCTCCGAATGGAGAGCTTGCTTCTTGGCTAGTTATCCTGGAACCCTAAACAGACTTAAAAGGGCGTTGAAACGCAGGACATCATTATTTTACAGCTCTGAAATCACTTACTGTCGCTTGTTGCTGGCGATGACAAGAAAAAAAAAAAAGGAGTCCAAAGTTGTGAAAAGAAATGGTCAATGTTTTAGCGTTCTAAACCTGCGTACTGTAAGAAGTAGTTTCTATAGGTACCTGGCTTCTTTTATTCATTTAATATCTTTATTTTGCTTTTTTAAGCCGGGGACCATTTCGGATAAGAGAAGATATTAAGTTAAAAGCATGACTCTGAATAAAAAGAAAAAGGCAAATTACAAACTAGCAACTACAACTAGCAACTACACTCCCAACTACCACACCTCTTCCACCTTACCACCCCTCCCCCCTGGTGTTATTCTTGATTATCTTTTTATGGAAAGATATGATAGACAAAAATTACCCTCGCTACTTCTACTTGCATTTGGACGAATTATTAAGAACTGAGCGGACTACTATAAAATGAAACTTATGTCAAAGTTGGGACGAAATTTTGTGCCAGAGGTTCAGCAGAACCAGGAACATCCAGATTGATTGTGAAAAGTTTCAGAAATACTTATCAAATTAAAACCAAAACGACAAACCAGTGAGGGTCAGCCGGATCTTTAGTAGACCTGGATCAGTAAAATCTTCAGTAACAAATTTTAAAATTAAAATAGTTGAGTGTGAAAAGTAACCCGGGTCAAACTTCCAACTTCACATCAACCTCCTCCCCAGGGATTTTCCTAAGCACTGCCACTTTTAATGAAAAAGCCCTGGGGAAGAGTTTGACTTCACATGTGTTCTGACGGTGAATGAGCGAGAACAATAGATTTTGCTCATTAGTATCAGGTTCGTTTTACCTCGCACTAGATGCTTTACAGTCTAAAACTTTTTACTGTGGTTACAGTTTTAATTGTCATGAAACTGTTAAAATAGTCAATGATCATGGCTTGCGGTTCTTCATGTCTGACAGCTGGTCCATCCAGCGCTTTTGAAATTTGTTGTATTCAAAGAGAAGCTCTTCTTTCTTTCCTATATCCTTGGCCAAAGGAGTCACTTCAGTGTCTGTTTCCTTGGTAACAGGCTGTTTTGACTGTGATTTGGCTGCAAGAAAATACAGACTGGTAATCATATGTCAGTTATAGCAATGCAGAAGAGGAAATTACGATGTAAGACTTAGTGTGCTTAATATGATGACTAAGATAGCGAAAATACGGTGACACAGAAGGGCCTATTGTGAGGGTTGTGGTTACTATAATGATAATGATAATGCTGATGATTACGAGGAAAGTGACCACAGCTTTGATCAAGTAACATAAACCTTTTGCTCGGATGAATACCATAGGATCTTATACATAGCACGTTATACAAAACAACTCGGGTTAACGGTGTGTACTTATGTTACACCAAGGCGGAAATGTAACCATAAGACTCCAGTTGGAAAAAGGCCTTTGAAATAGTTTGCCAATTGATCAATCCATAGTCTTGTTCGTTCAGACAACACATTTTCGTTACCTCACACAGAGCTTACCGTGTTTGCGTCTTCGACATGAAAATTCCCACACAAGCCCAATGAACACAAGACCAGACACAACACCAACACCAATCCTGACCACGTTGCTAAAGAGATGTTCTTGATAGAAAAGGCCTTCTGCTTCTTTCACTGCATAGTTCTTTTCAGTATTCTTACTCTGACGAGGAATGAATAATATCATGTACGTTAAGATACAGCTGAGAAAATCACAATCAGCCGAATGAAATTTTTTTAAGTCTGGTTAGCTCTAACCACATTTATCTGTAAATGGAGTATTTGCTCTGTCAATTAATCCTAGATTTACGCTCATCGTTAGCCGTGTAGGTGAAAAGTGCCGGTGCCGGCGATGGTGGTGGGAAGACAACAAAAATGTGGTAGGGTAACAACCGGTTTCGCCACTTGTCGAACTCGCTATGTCCTAGTTCACAACAAATTCGCTACATATTACTTTCTGTACACCACTGAATATATTCCCTTAGTCTCTCTAGGTTACCCTGAGCCACTTTTGGGTACTTATGGGTGTGTATGTTGTACTTTTCCTCCTTGTGATCAGTTGCCTCCTCTTTCACAAGAAAAATGAATATAAAAACCCTTAAACGCTTATACTTACCTTAACAGGTTTGAGGTGTTTGGCGATATTGTCAAAGATTTCATGGTCGAAGTTTGTCATGTATCGTCGCACGCACTGAGTAGTGATTGGTGACCCTGTGGGCAGTACTAGGCCGTATGTGATTGGATGTTCAATAGTGCGTTCCACACGAATTGGTTCCTTCTCCATCCAATTAGAAAACCTTGTCAATGCGTAGTTGTCAATCAGAATTCCGTCCACCTCCTGAGCCATCAGTGCTGTGGTCATCTTCGCAGGGGTGTCAAATGCTGTTAACAGAAGTAAAACACTTAAAACTTAAAGCAGGTGTGGCAGGAAATTTATGTAAATTCAAATAGTGGTAACTGCCACCAAGTTGAGTGAAATATTCAAATTACTCGGTTCAAAACGTTAAAAGCAGGTATAAAAACCATACTCGAAGTAAATACAAAAGGAAGCGCGGAAGGACAAACTTGGAGAAGAATGAAACGGATTGCAGTTGTGGTTTTGAAAACTTGCTTATTCTTTGTAACGTTTGAAATAATGCTTGGGAGACATATTTGTGTGATGCGAAGCGGTGATTTTCTCATTCACAAATAATTTCCAATCTTCATAGCGAATAAGGGAGTGTAATTGGTATTATTTACAAAATGAACAAGACATCCCCGGACGGTAACCGTGATATAGCCACTATAATGGCTCCTGCCGACGGGAAACAGTGAATTTTGTTTCCCAAGAATCTCAGTGAAGGCCAAAGGAAACAGTAATGGTTATATTAAATAGTTTTGCAGAGGGATAGGGATTGGGTGATTTGACAGACAGCTCATTTAACACTTGACTACGAAACAGTCGGTTCTTTTTTTCCCCTCAGAATCTATTTTTCAAGGCAGGAAGTTTGGGCGTAAGATTCTCGTGCAAAGCGCGCAAGCCTTGCCGTACGCTCGTAGGTCATCTTTCCCGAGTCTCACTCTCCATTTTCACCGTCATTCCAGGCCTCTCGTTTGATCGCTTGCGCGTTCTTGACCTGCCCAAAAATATGTGCTGTCCCCAACCTCGTTCCCTGGGTTCTCTCCTACCCGTCCCTACGGAGCGAGAGTAGGAGAAAGAACCTGGGAACGAGGTTATACCTCCCTTCAGGGGTGGGTAAGAAGCACAGGTTCCCCATCCCACCCCACTGTTCTGAGTACCCACCAATCTCACAAAAACATCATATGTGCGCTACATCAATCATTTATTCAAGTCACCAGTCAATTGATTAATTGATCCAGGAACAGCGATGTACAAGTCATTTGCTATCCAGATTCAGTAAGTCCACTCAAGAGCCATAATGGCTCTTAGTGCGCTTTATGTTCGCAAAGGAAAAAAAACATAACGTAGTAGCCGTGGTACCTTTCATGTCGAGGTTGATGCTAACACCAAGACGAAACTCCTCGCTTCCATTAACTGCCCCGACCTGCAAAGGATGATACGTAAAGCAGTAGAGTTTGATCTTATTCTTTGCACCTGATAAGCATAAAATAAATACTGATCCACTAGAATCTATATGTCTGTTGATCTGGGACGAGCTAATTGCTGAGAGCCTTAGCTTTAATCCGGCCTTTGAGGTACTATGGGAATTGACTTTGGATTGGTGTTATATTGCCCTAAACAAAAGTAAAGTTGTTGGAAGATGAACTCAAACTACCTTTGCTCCATGAATATTAAAGTAAGGTCGAGTCGATGCCGTAACTGTAGCGGTTACCAACGCAGTAAATATGGATATGATGTTTATACCAGTGATTATCCAAATAAAACAGAAGAGGCGCCCAGGTAAAGATTTCGGTGATCTGTCACCATACCTAAGAAACGACGAAATTTTTATAAAATTGTTCAATAGTGGTGAGAAACAAAATTAAAGTGTTTCAAATCAGGGCCTTAGCAAGCCTTTGGAAACTAGGGGGCACAAAGATTTTAGGCAGCTCACTGTCTTTGAAAAGCAGAGGGTTTTGGGTCCGAGACATCATAATAATTGTATGATCATTTTAGTCTGTTTGAGTTGCCTTAGAGGCAAACACAGACTTCATAGGAAGGTCATATTTGGTGGTTGTCATGTACCAGAGAACAGACAATGACAGAAAGTTACCAGACGAACCTTAGGGAGTAAAAATAGTAACATGGATTGTGAAAATGGGTGTAAATTGTAGTTTACCAGGAATGACTTATGACTTACTGCAGCAATAGACCCTTACACGATTTTTTCAACTTTTGACTGGAAACAGTTAGCGAAAATCCGTGAACATGGCTGGAATGAGCGCCTTAAAATCAGTAAATGCTTCAAGTTTGAAAGTGATTTGTTAAAAACTAACGAAGACACAGCTTTCAAGAGTCGCGGAATTTTTCAAGCGTTTGTATTGTTGAGTTGCACGAACGGTCCCCATACAAACGTCTGTAAAATTCTGCGCTTTTGTGGGGCAATATCTTCGCTCGCTTTATAGACGTATCATTGTCGTCCAGTTGTTCATTGGTAGAGGCAAAAGTGCACAGCTAGAGAAACTGAGAATTGGAAATTTGATTCATCTGACTTCTAAAATATGATAAGGAAATCATTGAGGAAACGCGTTATAATTTGGCCGCGGAGTGAGAATAGACAAATGTGGAAATATGCAACAAGAATTAAAGAAATCGGCAGGGAATCAGATCACTTACCCGACAGTTGTCATGGTAACAACGGCCCACCAAAACCCGTCCCAGGCTCCATGGACGAATGTGGTAGAAAATTCTGACGAGAAGAAGACATATTCCTACGAGGAAACAAATCAATTGAAAACTGATTATCAGGCATTTAATTTAGTGCGGTGACATTCCAAGGTTTTTTCGCGACTATTTTAGCTTTATTATTACTTTACTACTTGGCTTTTGAGTTATTTAACTTCCCAAAATCCAATCGAGACCTCAACAAAGGCATTTTGAGCTTTCCATACGCCATAAGTGGATTTAGTTTTGATTTTGGCCTCTGATCCCTTCCTTCGGTTCCCATGATTGTTAAATCTTTCTGAAAAAGTTTCAGAAGTAAACTCTATTTTTCCGTCATCATATTCCGGTCCAGTGACAACTATTTCTCCTTCTCAAAGTCCGGCATTTTCACTATCTTAAGCAGACTGAAAGAAATCATTGATTCTAAATGACTTAGAAGAATGGATACCTAGATTATGAATTTCTACTTCGAAATAATCTAGTCCAGTATAATTTTATCATACCAATAACCAGACGGACATTCCAGATGCTCCCGCGGCAGCCAATATAAATATCAAGAATGGCCAGGCATTAAATATCGTATCAGCAAGATTTTGCGTCCTTGTTTTCTGTGGAACAAGAAGGTTCAATTCTTTTAGACTCGGTCCTTGTGCCCATTTTCTTTTATTTTTAACAACTCTTATTTCAGTACGATTTAGTAGGTAACTACAAAGGCTCTATTTGCAGACTTGATGGGCGTTCCTAAATGCCAGTAGGAATAACCAAGCTAATCTAAATATTGGATAGAGAGGGTTTAGCTTGCGTGCGTCGTAAGCGTCGCCGAGATGGGTAGATGTTGTCAGTTTAGTTCTCAGGTCAGGCCTTGCCGCGTCAGCCTGAACAAGGGCTAATCTGTTTTGCAATGTCCTTTATCGTGAGCGGCCATAAAAAGGTTATGATTAATAATACATTTCGACAATAAATCAGTTACTGCCCCTGGAAAAATGAAAACAACCTTTTGAAACCTGAAACTCTTCCTTCTCATTATTTAAAAGATCTTTGTTTAACATACAAATGGCATTCACTGATTCACCACTAGTCAACTCCCTTTTAGCGGACACCTCTACATAAAACGGTCACTTTGAGTTGGTTTCTGCCCTTTCTCAGTCGTTTTCCCTCACTTAGGCTCTGTAGGGGGAAACCTCTCTAAGACGGACACTTAGAGCGCTTTTGGTTTTACCCAAAGTCAGAACTGGCCGGCCAGGATGGTCATCTTGAAAACGAACAGGCTTTTTTCTAGAGTCTTCGCTAAAACTCTAACCATGCTGTTCATAGTGTTTAGAAAAAGACTGCTCCAAATGGACAGTTCTGCTTTAAACAGTGGAATCCTCTTTACGAATGGGCTGTCCCGGACCCTCAGTTATGTCTAATGGTAAGCCCCCCTCCCTTGTGTCGTTGCTAACGCAGTCCGTGCTAAAGAAGGCTTACTGTATTTCACGTTACCTGAGGACTGTCATACACGAGAAGCATGACTCGCGGTGCTGCTACCACGGTAACGAACGGTTGATCTTTATACAGATCTTTATCCATTTTTGATACGTACACGGGGAATGTAAAGTCGTACATCTGTTCTGAAAAGTGATCTTCTGCTTCTCGAATACTTTTTAGGAACCTTCCATAGACAATTTTACTTCCATTGCAACAATATCGAACGATCTGTTGAACGACATCTGTTAATGGAGAGAAAAATGAAGTGAAAGGTAACGCTCAAACATTGGGTGACTGCACTATGAGTTGTTCTTGGTATAAGTGTAGCCTGCGCGAACGTAGACTATTTCCGGTGGAGATAGGCGGCAACTGGAAGTACGTCTTCGTTGGCAGGATACGAATGGAATTCCCCTGTCCGGTATTCTGGGCTTTGGTGAAAAAAGACTTTTCATGCGCGGTTGCCGGTTTAGGTCGGTCAAGCCGGGTTAATTTTTTTTTTATATCGCGGGTCAAGGCTCGTGGCTTCGGCCGAAGGTAGTCGACCTGATGTCGACACCGATAAATCCCACTGCACGCAAGAAAAATACCTCTGGTACCCAGAGTAACTGATCCCCTGAAAACTAAACGTCAGATTTCGGGTTATGGATGGCTAACATTAGCCGTGAGCTGTCAAAACCGTGCGAAATAATTCCTTATGGATGAGCCTGATATAAAACTACTTATTCAGACTAAATGTACAATAAATAATAGATTATACTGCAGTAAAGGGAAAAAGTTTGGTCACGTGGTACAAAGTGACGTTTACCGTTTGCCGTGAAAATGATTGTTACTTTCCCGATTGTCCCACACCACGTTATATCACAAACTGAAATATCATCTTTCTCTTTTCTGTATCCATTTTTCATACTCTTAAACATTAGAAATGGCGTAGTTTTTCCAGGGTCCTAGATGAAAATCTGGTGTCAAAATCCACAAATTAGATAGTCTGTTCCACGCGTTTAGATTGGGGGACGGCGCAAAGAGATGTGGAAGGAAAAACAGAGAGGGGAGGACTGGGGGGCTTCCCTCCCCTCTCTTCCATCTTATTTTTTCCCCGCTCTCTGACTTTGCGCTGCACACCACCATCTGAACGCCTGGAAAAAGCTACAAATTAGAATGTTTTGTTTGATAGGGTTCATACTCACTTGGAAATATCCCGCGTGCAGCAAAACCAAGCTGCTTGCCAATTTTTGGACCTAGGACTCCTGAATAGGGCTCGTGCAAGCTCCATGATATTGAGAGAGCCATCCCCTTGCTGCATCTCTCATCCAGTGAATGTGAGGTGAGATTTCTGAAGGCTGGGGTCACCGAACCAAATACTTTAGGCACGTAAATTTGTCGAAAACCAATAAAAATGTCATCTCTGGTCAAATTGGCGTTCTTGTCCCAAGAGACAAACAATGCATTTGACATTAAAATCATAGTAACGAATAATCCATAGCAAATCAAGACGATTCGCTTCATTGTAACTTCTCCGCTCCTGTGAAAAATTACAAATGCAAATAAAATCTGCCTGACAAAACAGCCGACCTTTCGTAACGCCATCAATATGGTTTCCCCGCGAAATGACATTTGAGAAACGAGTGCAGAAATTCCATACTGATGACACGTCACTTCCCCGATCTGGGTAGAGCTTCTGATTGGTCATGCCGCGAGGAAAATTTGCTTCAACCAATCAGAAGCACTATCCAGATTGAGGTAGTGACACGTCATCAGTATGGAATTACTGCGCTCGTTTCTCAGACGTCATTTCGCAAGGAAACCAGTGGTCTCGTCCCGTCGTGGGTCTGGGTCGGGGTCTATCTTTTTTAAAGAATACTATTTTAGGGTTAGGTAATTATACAGCAAAGCCTGAACTTTGATTGTATTCATTAAAATATTTTTAGCCGCTTGGAACTTCAAAGTGAAACGGTTTCTCCGTAAATTTAGAGAAGTTAGAAATGATAGTGATAATAAAAACACACACGCACTTTATGTTAAGGTAGTATTGTTTATCGCTGGCCAATTAATAAAAAAAATTATCAATGTTTACTTTATTGGCTTATCTTTTTTGTAAACATGTATCAGCCTTAAAAGGGATCCCTGCAAATGTAAAATTTGTAATGAAATTGCTCTGAGGGCTCTTTAGAATTGACCCAGGACTCCTGAATAAAGAATTGAAGGAATATAATAACACGTTTGATGTAGATTGGGCTTTCCAAGTGATCTAGTCGCCCAGTGTTTGAGTCATATGTAATTTTAGTTATATACGCAATTTTCTAAATAGCATTTTTTTTACAAATAGCTACCATTTCAGCATTGGTATAATTTTTATCACCAAAGCATATTTAGGAACGTTTCATTAAAAAAAAAACAAACAAACAAACAAAAAAAAAAAAACAGTGCACTAAGTTTCAAATCTTATCTTATACGACACCGGTGGTTTCTGTCGCATCTGTGGAGTAAAAATTTAAATATACGTATACCTTTATTGACTTCACAGTATGACATCACACTCAGTGAATTCAAAACAATGTTATTTCGTCCAATTTTAGTCATAATTTTATTTCCTATTTCTTCTTTTAAAAAATTTGTTGGTGTTTTGAATGAAAGCGAATAGATGTTAATCGGGTAATCGGCGCGGGCTAATAAAAATCGCTACCAGAGTATCTCATATCGTTTGGTAGCCGGACAATCAACCGAGGAAGTCCTTTTAACGACACAATTCGCCGAGAATATTTTGGCTGGAAAAAGCGAAGGCCTAAAATGAAACATCTAGATACCTGGGTTACTTGCGATGTTGTGCCTGTTTAAGCTTTAAAATCAAAATAACCTTCTGAAGACAAAAACGGAATATTTACCGCATCTTTAGGGCCAGCAATCTTCATGCCTTGTAGTCATGATTGTTTCTTCCGGTTGTTTAATAAGATATCATCGAGCTTCATCTGATAAATTCCAAACAAAACCTGATTCCCAACGCACGCTCGTTAACCATTCGAAGGCGAATTCTTTGAATCGCCAGCTTATGGCACGAGTAGTCTGCAATTCATGCCATGTAATGTACAATTTCTTCGTTCCGGATAACTTCCAGGTGTTTTGCTTTTTGCTTACAGCGCATGCCTATGATGCCGAACCGGCGTTCTTTAATAAAATATTTATTCGGAGATAGAGGATTTATTAACTCATATAAACAAATTTGCGGACAACAGAATAAAGCTTCGCCGCTGCAAATTGTATTATGTATTCCAGTATGTTAATCCAAAAGACGAAGACCGGTTGAAATCCTATTAACACCTTTCTCTAAGAAAGAAAACCTTTGTTTTCGCAATTAGTAACCGACGCTTCAGGACAAAACCTTACTGAACACGGGGCCTTGTATGAAATTATCGAATCAAACTTAAACATTTAACCAGGTCAAAATAACCCCAGTTGGGGTGACTTGATAAATAACATTTTGCAAATATCGCTGATGTTTGATAAGGCGCAAAACCGTTTGAAGACGAAAAGCAGGTAATTGGCAATCGATCGTGTCAGTAACCACTGAATACTATGCTTATAATCATTAAAAAACTGGAATACTTAATTAGGTGCAAAAATTTCAGCATCAAGCAATTTCAATAATAAGAGCGATGGAAGTATACATTGTTTACTTGACAAAACTATCGCTTTTTTGGTATGAAATCAAAAATTCGAATTATTGTCAATTCATTGCTTTTTCCGTGTAATTCGTGCGAGAAGCGCAATAACAAGGCTGAAATTATTATCTTCCAAATCCGTTAGCAGGTGCTGTTACCAATATATGACGGTGATAATTTACGCTACGTGATCTGAACTTGAATAGACATAACATTTCTAACAATAACTCTTGCGAAAAGCTTAATTTCTGTCCCTGAAATGAAAACGAGTTTTGAACTCAACAGAATTTACGTCCGGTTTATTATTGGATAGATCGTACTGAACTGAAAGTTGGGTCAATCTCCTTGCCCGAAAACAAAAAAAAAGAGTTTTCTTACTTAGTTTTAGCCTCACCTCAATGACATTTTCAAACTTTTTCCAACATACTTGATAGGAAAGCATTAGGGTTATTTATCGGTTTATAGTGAAAAATAAGTATCATATATGGCCATTTTCTAAAGACACGATAGGTTACTATGGCCACAGAAAAGGATAAAACACCATCAATTTTCTTTTTAAGCCACTTAAAACTGCTACTGCGTTACTTCTGAGACCATCATTTTTTTTGCTTCTGAGTCTCCAGTCTGGTTACTGCCTGAAAAATTTCTCGTATTCACCAGGATTAAGTTTGCCATCACATTTATATGAGTCAATATTTTCTCCTATATTGTCTTAAATTTTTTTTCTCTCATGTTTTCTGTCTTCTTGGTGTAAGGATTACTTTGCTGGTTTACTTTCTTTTTTGGCTTCCTTCGAGAAAGCGAGCCCTTCCTTCCTATCACCTAATGTTTTTCGAGACTACAAATGTTGAATGATTATGTTGAAGGCACAGCTCGTCTTCGCGTAACGTGTGAAATCGTCCGTCATTTTCATTCTCCATCTCTACACTGTTAAACTAAAAACAACTGAGTTAAGGCTCCTCAGCGTTGGACGTGGTTGTTGTGTCCCATCTTTCAGTCGAATAATTTACGAACGATATCGATCGTAATTTGATTCGCTGGGGGTATTTCCGACAAAATCTCGAAGTCGCAACGATGATGAAATTGATTGATGAAACGACAAGTGACGATCGCCTTGTCACCCTGATGAAAATTTGACAGCAACGTTAGTCGTGTGGTGACGCAAAGCAAACGGAGGTCATGCATCTTATGCTATAATTACTTTTACGCATGCTCTGCAAGGGATTATAAATTGTAAATTGTAATTTGCTACGAAGCACTTAGAAGTTTTTATGAACTCGTTTAAACGTGTCCGTGGGTTGGAAGTGTTGGTTTTGAGGAGAGGGGAAAACCGGAGTATCCGGTGAAAAACCTCTCGGGGCAAGGAAGAGAACAAACGACAAACTCAACCCACACGTAGCTTTGACGCTGTGATTTGAACCCCGGCCCATTCTCATCCCCAGAGCCCGTCGTTTCTTGGTCGGTTACAAATTAAGCCGAGTGGCTCTGGGGAATGAATCCGGGCCACACTGCAGGGAGGCAAGTGCTCTCACCACTGCCCCACCCATGCTCCCCACAATCGTATATATCTATTAAAGAAAAACTGTGCAAAATTTTAGAATACGACGTCTCCTACGTTGAAGGTGATGCGCTAATTGATAAAATGAAGAAATAATTTAAGTTTAGCTTGTAGCTTTCCTCTTGACATACTTTTCTGTATTCTTTTCTTCGGCATTATGTTGAAATTCATGCGTTAATTAATAAAATGAAAAATTAACTTAAGTTCAGTTTGTGGCTTTCCTCTTCGCATATTGCATTTTGCTTTGTTTTTGTTTTTTATTGTACTTTGTTTTGTTTGTTTGTTTGTTCGTTTTTCATTCTTTTTTTCTTTCTTAATATTTAAAAATATGAAGTCTAGCGTACATAAAACAAAAATGAACGCAAGGCTGGCAATAGGGCAAAGGGCTGATTTATTTGAGGCCAATATTTCGGCTAACAAAATTAACCTTCCTCAGGGTCACAGCTACACTGAAAAAGAATACTATATATACGTGTGGACGCGTACTGATTTTTTCGACTGTCCATTTTCCAAAGTATCCGGATACCTGTGGACAAGGCCTGATTCAACCTCGTTCCCAGGGTTCTCTCCTCCGGGTAGGAGGGAGAACCTGGGAACGAGGTTCGGCCTGATTGTCGATTGTTAGCCTGCGCGGCAGGCGCAAAAGGGGAGGGGGAGGGGGAAGGGAGAAAGGGAAAAGGGAAGGGAGTCTCCTCTCCCTCTCCCCAATCCCCCTCCCCATTTTCCCTTCTTCCCTATCCCCTAACCCTTTCGGCGCCTGCTACGCAGGCTAATCGATCTTCCGTTCCCCTGCAGAAGTGTCGTAATCTTCCCTGCTAGTTTTCATGTTGTGTACCGACAAACGCTTGAGAAGTATCAACACAGCTCTCACCACTTCCTCTATAAGCATGTAGCATTTCCCTTCTATTAAAAAATTCAAGTTAATTAGCCGCCTAAAATGTCGAAAGGTTCAAATGGAAGTAAAAAATGTGAGGCCAAGTAAGAACTATTTTCAAGCAGTAAGGTCTGCAGATCCATATCTCATCTCGCCCTGGTAATAAGGTCAGTAAAATTAGAATTGTAGGTGCATGTGTGTTTTAGAAAGACAAAGAAGAAGCTAAAACGGCTGACAGTGAATTTGGGTTTTATTTAACAACGATTTCTTTGAATCAATTGATTAATTCATTACATTAGTCAGTTACGACCATTCGGTTGAGTAACTGCAGAATACAGAATTCACTGATAATAGAATATATTGATTCATTTTAATCCGTGGCATTGGAATAACTTCGTTGTACTCAGTTAAATAATATGGCATAATGAGGTATGGCTAAACGACCCAAACCTTGAACCAGAAAAACACGATGGAAGGTGAGTCTTCGCTTTATTGTCTCTTCATCGCCCAAAATATTCATTGGTCTTTATAACAGTGGCTTCAGGGGTACACCAAGACTGATTAACTGAGGGTTCAATTAGTACGGCGGGCAATCCGAAGCGCAATAGTAGAACATTCCTTCGCATCTTCGCTCACAGAATTCTGTGCTCTCCATGTTGCAGAATGCTAAACAGTCCCAGAATTTATTCTCACATACTTCGAAGCATCTATGGACACCTCTGATGATGTAAGCATTGATGTCATTATCGTTACTGAACATCACAACGAAGCACAGAAGGAAGGTGGCAGTTGATGATAATGTCCTCTAAGAGATAAAAAAGCCGTTTAGTGACTTTTATCAAGATATAACTCACCGGTAAAATCGTACTAAACGTCAAACTAAAAACTAGCTAAATTTTCGCACGACCTTTGAACCACATTTTTAAAGATAAAAATATTTATATTTGAAACGTTACCCGAAATAGATAAACTTGACACAACGTCTACGACAATGAAAGAATACTTTACCTTCATTGCTAACTTCTTCACTGCTTCTCTAATTTGCCTCTTTTGTAGATCTCTCTGATCTCTCTCCAGCTTTTGACGATTCTCCTTGTCAGTCAGAACTTTTCACTGTCGATGCAGCGCAACCATCGCTTTTTTATAGAAAGATTAATTAGTTCATAAAAATGGATTCCCAAGAGCCGCTATTTCCGAGAGTACTTAGGGTGTTTATTTACGATTTCCCTAACTTTTGGGCGATTAACAGGAGCGTTACGGAATTCGGTATTTTGAACACGAGTGGCTTTCAAACTCTCTCATAACTTGGAAAAAACCCACATCCTTTTCATAGATTGAAGTGTTTTATATAGAAAAATTCCCCTTTTATAGAAACATTTAAAACAGCCTTGTACTATTGGTCATGACGAAGAGCACATTAAAAGAACTGGGTTGAGCACTAGGCTCCAGTGACGTCAGTGATGACTGAGTTTTTGATTGATATCACTCATATCTGTGGAAAAGACTGAATTCTTATGACATAATTTAGTCCGGGGGTGGGGGAAGAACTCCCATGTGACCCAGAAAGGGGTGCTCTTTATAGTCTCGCTTTGGGGTATTAATTGCAGAATTTGGTCTCATTGAGGGTTTTCAGAACGAAAAACTTATTAATTCGTTATTTTCTCCTATAGAGATATTACTTTTATGCTGTGTTAAGGACAGCACTGACTCATTTTCAGTTAGTTCAAGTCAATATGGCTCTTATTTGGCGTCAGTGACTTATTGCCTGTTTTAGCAAGGTATCGTATAGGGTTCAAAGAAAGCATGAGCCACGCGCACGCAGATTAACCTTTCTTAGGTGTTTATAGTAGAACCTCCACTTACAGCCACCTCTCCACAACAACGACCACCTCTCTACAACGGCCACTTTTTTCCGGCAGACAGTTGATACATTGACTCTTGTTTAAACCTTAATAAAACGGCCAATTTCTCCTGATCCCAAGGTGGCCGTTGCGGAGGGGTTCAACTGTATTTCTAATTTACCGTCTAGTATTCCTGTCTCTTTTATACGGGTTTCACCCCCTGGAGAGTGGAGATATAGTCTTGTCAATCGGTCTATTTATCTATTATTTCTATTTGAAGTTCCCTTCCCTAGTGAAATCAAAGCTAATCTAATAATAATAATAATAATAATAATAATAATAATAATAATAATAATGATAACATATCATGCGAAACACATCACAGTGACACGTTTCTGTCATCAAAATAGTCTAAAGAAACGTTGACTAACAAGAACGAAAAATTCCTGTCATATTCACGAGATACTTTTGTGGTATCTACTCTCTCAATTAGATATCTCAAATAACTCCGGACATGAATGAGGATATCGTAATTGTTAAATGATTTGTTAATACGTGACAGTACAGCAACTTCCAAATATGCACATTTATCACAGACATAGTATCACGGTTATCGATACTTTAAGACTCTAGGGAACGCTTTCCGCCACCAAAATATTTATGTTGCGTAGTATGTTACAAAAATAAAAGGTTGGTCTATTTTTATTAATAGCTAATGATGATGTAACAAAAAAATCAGATCTGAATGGCTTGTATGTATTGGCAGGTGCAATAACAGCCGGTGAGATCAAACAAGGCTCCGTAGAAACCCTTGTTTCTGCAATTATAGGATGCAGTGGTTAGCAACGTTTCAAAGTTTGTTTGTTCAGTGTACATCATCCACACCTTTCCCCTGGATAAAACATAATCACTTTAGAAAAAGACTTTCATCGTTGATTTTCCAAGCCATCCAAACCAATTTGTTTTCACACTGGCTATATTTGTATGTCGAAGCGTGTATGCGTTTATTATTATTTGTTAATTGTTTTGTTTGCCAAAAATTGTACAAATCAAATAAAATCTAATTACTTAAACTCTCATGGTGAGGAAGCCCAAGAGAAGCCACCGGGCTTATAAGGAATGGGCTCCCTCAGTTAGATAATTAGAACAAAATATTATCATAATTACACATGGGAAAATCAATGGCAGAGCTACAGTAAGTCTTAAAATAAGTATATTAGATAGTCGTACTAATCTTAGTTCCAGGCTATAAAAAGCGAAATGACAAAAAGAAAAAAGAACAAAAAGAAAATAAAAGAGCAAAGGAAGAAAAAAAAAATATATATATATATAAATTACTATTTATGATAAGAGGAATGCTTTCAGCTTACAGCAAAAGGAACTGTTACTTGTTGCATTTCGAATTTCAAAACTAAGAGAGTTAAAAAATTTAGGACCTTGGAAACTGATGGAGAACTTTCTTATACTAGTCCTGCATTGTGGTAAATAAAAATGCTCCGAACTTCTAGTGCCGTAAGAATGGACCTGGCGTATCACCAAAAACATGTTATTGAAGCTATAAGGAAGTAAGCCAGATCTGTATTGGTACATAAATTTTCCTATTTGAAGTTTGTAGATACTCTCGAGATTCAGAATTTTTAAATTTTTAAATAAGGGGCCAGTGTGAGCATCGAAAGCACTCCTCGACATTATTCTTACGACCCGTTTTTGAAGTGTGATTAATCTTCTGAGGTTTGATGGGTAGGTCGATGCCCAGACGCTCACGCAGTAGAATAAGTATGGGTAGATAAGGCTAAAATAAAGCATTTGTAAGGAGGAATTATTAAGGCAAAAACTTGATTTATAAATTATACCTATTGCTTTAGACACTTTCCGAGCAACATTATGTATATGTGATTTCCATGTTAAATGTTCATCCAAAATTACACCAAGAAAAGTAGCTTCCTTAACACGATCAATCGAATAATTACTAATATTAAAAGCTAGATCAAGTGTTTGCCTGTTTTGTCTCGGTCTGAATATGATAAAATTAGATTTCTTAACATTTATTTATCCTTCCTTTACAATTTCTTTAAATAAAGTCAGTTATGTTCATCAGTTAGAAAAGAAACTTATGAATTCAAATAACAAAGTTGCCGATCAGGAAAGTAAATGGGAAAAGTGTCAGTTATTCTGCCGTGGTAGTGAGAATTAAGATGCAAAAAGACTGATATTTTATAGTAGTAATTGTACCTAAACAGTCTTTGTATCAGCCATTATTTATGTATAGTAGGAAGTGTATTTTGTGTACTTGTAGTAGTTTATTGGTATAGATGTATAAGTGCATTTGCAAAAAAAAAATAAAGAAAAAAGAAAGGAACAAGAAAAGAAAAAAAAAAGAAGAAGTAGCTTTAGACATCCTCAAGGGACTTTTACCTCCTGAAGAAACAGTTGCGACACGCACCTACATAAAGCAGTGCAACAAACTGTTTACAATATTTAACAACAAATTGGAGGTTGATCCAAAGTGTTAAAAAGAACTGTTAAAAATAATGCTCTGGTTTGATGAATGGTATAAAGAGACCAAACAAGAAAGTTCAAGGTCAACCAATGGTCTAAAAAACCACTGAAAAAAAATTTATACCAAGGATCACATTTGATGACCTAAAGAGAAGTATCAGAGCTTTTCTGGGGGTAGTTCAGTATGTTCAAATGCATCATCCAGAATTACACCTCATTCCAAAGACCATGTGTCAGGATGATGTTGAAAATTATTTCTCTTTACAGCAAGCAAGGGTATCCGAAGGAAAACCAACAACGTTACAGTTCTTTGAGTCATCAGCTTCTCTGGAAACTGAACTTCTTCTATCTGCTGAAATGACAGATACACAAGGAACATGCGGTTCATATGATATGACAGCCCTTCCTAATCTGGTTTCTATTCCCCTGATTAAACCAAAACAAACAGCCCCTGACAATTTGAACTATTTTAGTGAAAAAGAGGGATGGGAATTAGGCTATGATGACCAGATGACGCCTGCTCGTGTAGCTGAAGGCACATGGGACTTTGATAAAACCTTCCATGATGCTGCTGACAAACAACAACTATCTCGACATGTCAAGCAAACTGTTGAACATATATTGATCTTTTCTCATCTGCTACCATCCTACAAACATGCCAACCTATTTTGACAGCCTTAAATGCAAATAAGAACCATCAACATGTATTACTCTTTCAAGGAAACTTGACCACCATCTGCGTACTAAGTTTTTTTACAGGAAATTGGTGTAACAATTCCCTTCAAAAAGCCATCAATCAACTCAAGGTTGACAGAACACTTTCTTTTTTTTTTGAAAAAAATATTACAAAATATCTTAACTGCAGAATCGCAAATTAAGCTCTCAAGTCAGGTTCTTTCTCCTTTTGTAAGAAAATTTACAAAAATAAGGTGTGCAACCTATTTAGCTAGAGATGGCCTTGTACCAAAGCATGAAGAGGATGCATCTGCTGTGCGGCAAAAGCTACAGAAGTTCAACCACAAAGCTTATTCAAACACAACATCAAAAGCACAATCAGGTGATATTTGTTTTCGGTGTGAAAAACAAGGTTACTGGGCAAATGAATGCCCTGAAGGACACGAACTAGAGTGGCTGGCTAATCAATACTGCTTTTTATGTGGAAAAAAGGGCCACCTAAAAGAAGCCTGTCCAAACAAAATTTAAAAAGATGATCATTTTAAAACAAAACTTGAGGAAAATAAGTCCCCAGCTGTAAAACCTTCATGGTACCGGAATAGCACATCACTCATAAAATTGCTTGGTAATCTTTCTGTGAAGAGCAGCAGTGATTTCAAATGCTACAAATCACTATCTTCCAAGACTTCAAATCACAGTCACCCAACATTTTACAAACAAAAAACTGCTGAGTGGTTCAATGTTCGTAAGGGGAAAATCAATGGAAGCAGAGCAGCTACAGCTTTTGGTTGGTATGGAAAAAAGGCAATGAATGATTACTGGAGTGATTTGAGTGATGATTTACATAAAGGTGTTCCAACCAAAGAAGAAAATGAATAAAATCTGGCAATGTTATGGGGTTCTATAAATGAAAACAGTGCTATTGTCACTTACCTAAATAAATTTTTAGCCGAAAATAAAGATGATTTAGTCTTAAGAGAAACTGGTATTTGGCTTTTAAGTGATGACAAAAATCAGTCATGGCTTGGTTCTTCAACAGATGGCATAATAGATTTAAATGGCAAAAGAGAAAGAGTTCTTGAAATGAAATGTCCTTTCATGGGAGGTAAACCAATTCCTTACAAAAATGTGTGCATAAACCATATTCCTCAAATTATGTTGGAAATGTTTTGTACATCCACTCAAGAATGTCACTATGTTGTTTGGACTTCAATTGGCACTAAAGTATTTCTTGTTAAGAGAGATGACAAGTACATGGAATTGCTAATAAACTACTTTTACAAATTTTGGAATCTTGCCTTGAATGAGGTACAACCTGCATGGCATGAAGATGTATTTGGTCTCAAACAACAAAGTAAGGAAATTGCCACAAAAAGTCCCTGTATTAGTTTTATATCTAACTCTCTTACTACCCCAAATGTTTTGTCCCATGGTGATTTGAAGAAGTTTGAGACGATAGACAAACCAGTCCAGAAGAAATGAATTTCTCGAAAATGTCAGGGTTGTAAAGATGAAGAATGGAGATGCAAACTCGACCCTTGCGAGGTACGCAGAAAGAGGTTAAATAGGTCCCAAGGTGTAGTACAACAAACATCTTCTCAATCTTATAAGTATGGCTCTAATGGAGTAGCTGTCATCAAGACAGTTTCCTTGAAATGACCTATCACAGTTTCAAGCGTCATTTTCTTTCTCCTGATGTAAATATTTCACAGGGCGGGCCTTACTTCTTTACAGTGGAACCCCGCCTTACGACCACCCCGTTTATAAGACCACCTCGTTATTACGGCCATATTCTTTCAAACCAAACGTAAAAACCATTGAGTCATTTTATTATTTTGAAGACCCCGTTAATGCGACCACCTCGTTATTACGACCAGGATTTTATGGCCCAACGGTGGTCGCATTAACGGGGTTCCACTGTACTTGATTCCTTTGTATTAAGGGAAAATGGAAAATTTCATGAAAGTAAAATGACATTGTGGAAGTGGCTAAGGGACGAAACATCAAATGGTCATACTTATTATGCCTTTGGCAAAGAAGCTTCTCTTGATTCGATCATATACAGACTTCCTGAATCAATGCCTGAAGTTCTTCAACTAAAATTTTCACTCAAAACACATTATTCGCAATCATGTAGTAATGACCATAGCCATGACTCATTCCGCACCTTCAGACATAATGTGTTCCCAGTCAGCACTTATGATGTATTAGACGAACATCTCTTTGGAGAATCCACAGAATTTGATATTTTGTTGGGTACATAAGTAATTCTACAATAGGGTACACACCCAACTTAGACAAGGAAAACAACTCACTTCTTATTAATAGCTGTATGTATAAATTGTCTGGCATTGTGTATCTTAAATCGCATCACTACTGGTGTGAAGTATATTCTACCCAAAAAGGTTACAAAAAGGGTAGGTATGTTTACAATGGTCTATGGAACAGCGGTAGAGGAAGCTTTGTTGGACCAAAACAATTATTTCTTGAAAAAGACAGTTTGTATCTTTTAATGTTTGAAAGAGTTGCAACACAAAGCACATTTACCAGTGGAGTCGCGTTTAACCGACCCAACTGTTCAAATGATAATCTAGTAGTAAAACAAATAATTGAAGTGCACAAAAACTTGCTGATGCTAAGGGACAACAAGGCTAGCCGTACAAACATCATGGCTATTCTTCAACACTACAATATCCCTACACAAAAATCAAACAAGAAAATAGTAGACCTAAATGAACTGTTACTGAAACACTGCCACTCATTTTTAAGTGTGCCTATAACGTTTGTACCTGATTGTAGCATTGAGAACTACTCTGAGGCTCCTGAACAAAAGAAATCTACTCTACCTGATAAACAACTAAATGAGTTTGTTCCTTAGCATGTAGCTTTTGTAAATGACTCTGTGGTTAACCTCGTCAAAACACAAGAAAATGAAGAAGAAACTCCAGGAACTAAACAGCTTGACTTAAAACCGATGAAACATAGTTATATGCATGAAAGACATGTACCCAGACGAAAACGTAAAGTGAGTAAACCGCATAATGCAACCAAAAAACTGAAAACTACAGTGAGACGTGAAAGTAAAGAAGATAGAACCATTGATGAGCAATCAACTGAAGTTCAATTGTGTACAGAAATGCCTTCTAATGATAGTGAAGAAGACTTTGAAAGTGATTTTAATCTGTCAGACAGTTAAGAACAATTTTTTTCAAGATCAAGCGCTGTATGTCTGAAAATGAAGAGTAAACGCCTTTTGCAAACAATACAATCATGTCTAATTGGTTTGGTTTGACCAAACATGGCAACAGAAATTAAATCAGAACACATGTATGGCACGTACAGAGAATTTTGAGAGTCTGAGATCAGTGACACCAAACTGCAAAGATAGGAAACGATCATGATCAATTGCACTTGGATAAACATATTTTAAGCTTTTTGGAAAAGGGATGTCAAGAACTGCTGATCTGCACCTTGGCCAAGCTTACGGTCACAAAAAAAAAACGTAAGCTGTCAAAACATGTCCCTCCTCTGAAACAGCTCAGTTGACATCGTGACAAACAACACACAGTACACCACAACCTGTACTAATCTACACCCAACTGGCGAAATTTATTTCCTTACACCACTGGACGTTTCATTCCCAAAAGGTACCAAAGTCTTGTTTTCTGTGACAATAGGGATCTTAAAATCTCCAAATCCAAGAAATCGGAACAGTATTTCCGTGATAAAATCGAAATTTTTATCCGTCTCTTCCATGAACACTTTGCTTGCCATTTTGAAAGTCACTGACGCGAGACGTGACGTCACACTGGTAGGCGGACTGTACCACAGATTTCCTTGGAGACACCTTCCCCTCCGGTTTTACAAGCAAGACCGGCGGTTTCGAATCTTACGATTCTCATCAGTTGCTATGTAGTTGGAAGGTTGAGGTTAACTCTGAACCATTCTGTATTGCTAGATTTCCTAGGGGTATTAAATACCAACCTTGATTTGTTTGTAGGATCGAAAGTGGTGCAGTATGATTGGCTCCTTGCTAGCCAATCAGGTTGCTGTAGGTCTATCCATTTTGTCCAAAAGCTTGGGTTGTGTAATATGAAAAATCGAAGTCTTGCAATGTCTTATTGTAAGGCATACCGTGGTAATATATATTAGGTTTAGTTGTTCTTCAAAAATCTGAGGCAAGAAGTTGTATAGTTTTTTGTTAATTTCGTGCAAGACTTCTTGCGTGTGCATTTGTGTACTGTACAAAATTCAAATGTGTTATTTTCGAGCGGTTTCACTGGCACAGCAGGGCACTGCATTTGCATGAGAAAATGCAAGGGTTGACAGGCCGCACATCTATACCGGCGTGAAACCTTGTATTAACCTTTTATATTTCAGCTCTAACGAGCAGTTATAATCTAACTACCCTTAATTAACTGTATTCGATTTTGAACACACTCTCTTAAACTGTTTGCAAAGTGCACTGTTCTCTTCCAACCCTTCGCGAAGGGCTACTGATGCATAAAACCTAAAACACCCGCTACTCGTAAAATCAAAATTTCACTTTCATTATTGTTTATACGTAAAATGTAAAAGACTCTATTGCGCTCACCTATTTATTATTGTTCCATGAAAACCGAAAATCGCACGAGTCAGTATTGATATGTTAAAAATCCTGACGCGCCAGTTTCCACAAGTAAGAAAATAAAAAGGAGTTAGTATAAACTAGCAACATGAGTAGAACATGTTACATCGAACTGTATGGGACGCGCCGTTCGCCAGTTTGAAAAAGGAAGTTAGTTTTAAACCAGAAACAGAATTAGGATATGTTACATCAAACTGTATGGGACGCGCCGTCCGCCAGTTCGAAAAAGAAGTTAGTTTTAGACTAGCAACAGGAGTAGAAAATGCTTCATGTAACTGTATGGGACGTGCCGTCCGCCAGTTCAAAAAAGAAGTTAGTTTTAAACTAGCAAAAGGTAGAAAATGTTATATCGAACTGTATGGGACGCGCCGTCCGCCAGTTCGAAAAAGAAGTAAACTTCTAGCCTAGCAACAGGAGACTAGCAACAGGAGAAGTACTTTCTAACTGACACTTTAATAAAAGCTTGTGATCGCCTCGTATGCCAGCGCGGGTCCGAAATCCAAAACACCCATTTGACTTGAATAGATTATCATAGCTTTAATCACAAATCCACACGCGTAATACATCTCCAAATCGCTAAAGAAGTGAATCTGTCAAACTAGATATAGGATGTACAGTTGGTATACAGAAAAACTGGAAAACGGCAAGCAGAAAGGTAAAAACTTACGCCTTTCCGGGCTCTAGCATCGGACCGCGTGCTCGATAACATAACAAAACAAGCGCGCATGAGCAGAAATCCGCGACGCATACATGACGTAAAAAAGGGCGGAACACGGGTGCTGCTACATGGCTCCCCTAAATGGAAATCATTTACTTAAAACAGTTCAGATGGAAATCTAATTGTCCTTGATACTGGCTCCTCGGGCGGGGATGACATCCTGGTCTGCGGCATCTTGAGCAAGTAACAAAATCGTTTTGTGGATTGGTCGTTCCAAAATCTTCCGTCTTTCTTCTCGTGTTAATAGGAGTTGGACCTTGCGAATACGACCGTCTTTGCTAGGGAAGACCTTAGTCACACGTGCAAGCGGCCACTGGTTTCTTGGCAAGTCGTCGTCCTGAAGTAGGACTATATCTCCTACTCTACTGTCCCGTTGGGGTGTATTCCATCTTCGTCTCTGCTGAAACTGTGAGGAATATTCTGAGCGCCACCTTATCCAAAACTGATTGGCTAAGAACTGTACACGGCGCCACCTCTTTCTTGAGTATAAGTCCAACCGTTCAAAACAACCAGGTGGGGGCAGCACAACCTCTGTCTTTGAAGTTAGTAGATGATTAGGAGTTAAGGGTTCCGGAGACTCGTGGTCAGATAGGTTTTCAACAGTGAGCGGGCGGCTGTTAATCACATTTTCTGCTTCTGTCATTAAAGTGCGTAATGCTTCATCATCTAACTGACTTCCATGCTCTTGGAGCAAGACTGAAAGAACTGATCTGACTGTTCTGATGAGTCTCTCCCAAGAGCCTCCCATATGAGATGCCGCGGGTACGTTCAGGTTAAAGTCGATCCAATCACATTCCTTTGTTAAGAGGAACCCCTTAACACGGTCACGGTTGAGCTCTTGTAAGGCATCGGTGAGTTCATTCCTAACTCCAACGAAATTTGTCCCTTGGTCCGAACGTAGTTCGCGTACCTTTCCTCGTCTGTTGATAAAACGGCGTAAGGCACTAATGAAAGAATCTGTTTCCATTGTATTGAGAGTCTCAAGATGAACAGCGCGTGACGCCAGACACGTGAAAATCAAGCCATAACGCTTTAGTGTCTTGCGTCCTTCTTTAACGTAAAAGGGACCGAACACATCCATGCCTGTGTAGTGGAAAGGAGCAGCCTGTGTAACACGCTCTTCCGGTAGATCGGACATTTTCTGTGTTTGCAGTTGGCCGCGAAATCGACGGCAAGTGACACACTGAGAGATAGTTCTGGCCACAGTTGAGCGCCCTTCAACTATCCAGTACCCACCTTGCCTGATTGTGTTGTGGGTGACTCCACGTCCTTGATGGTGGCCAACCGATTCGTGAAAGTATCTTACGATCAAGTCTGAGATGTGACTCTTCTTAGGCAAGATCAACGGGTGTTTAACTTCAAGGGGAACATCTGCTCGTCGGATACGACCACCAATCCTAAGCAGTCCGTTTTTGTCAACAAAGGGATCTAACTTATAGAGAGAGCTCTTCTTCTGCAAAGTGTCGTTTCTGCGGCGCGCAGAGTCTCGTTCTTGGAATTTCTCCAAATTGCCTTTGAGGTTTGTTAGTGTTTCCATCTCATGGCTAAAATACTGGCATTGGAGACAACGCAAAATAAACTTCTCGGAGTGGACCAATTCTTCAACTGAGAGAGGTAAGAACTGCTTTCCCTGTTCATTGCGCGATCTTCCTGAGTGCTTTGCGGGATGAATCTCTTCTTTACGTGCTGCTATTACAGACTGGAGAATCTTTATTCCTCTTCTCATCCACGCGACTGTCGTTTTTGCTTTGTGCCAGGAAGAAACGCGATTCAGATATGAAAGAAGAAGTAAACCAGGATATTCTCGAGCGGAAGAGTGCGTCAAGAGGCAGGTGCTTGTCTTCACTTCAACATCATCAGAAGAGAGCTGAGCTGTGTTTTTCTTGTTAAGAAGTGGTACATCGCTTTCCCAGAGAAAGGCTGGCCCTGAGAGCCATCTCTTGTTGTTAAGTAACTGACTGGCAGTGAGTGAACGAGACGCTTCGTCCGCAGGATTATCCTTTCCTGGCACGTGATGCCACTGTTCCGGGTCGCTACGATCACGGATGTGCTGTACTCTGTTTCCGACATATACGTGAAAACGACGAGCTTCATTACTTATGTAGCCGATGACTACCTCAGAGTCTGTGTAATAAACAGATCGTAAATTCTCGTAGTCGAGTTCACTCTGCAACATCTTCGTTATATTGACTGATACGAAGGCCGCTGTCAGTTCCATACGGGGAATAGATATCGGCTTGATAGGAGCTACTCGTGACTTGGCTATGATGAAACTCACATGAACTTCTCCTTTAGAGTTGACTGTTCGAAGATATGAGACTTGACCGATTCCTGATTCCCTTGCATCCGAAAAACTGTGTACTTCCGCTTGGACTGGACTTCCGAAGCCAGGCGGTTTAACACAGCGGTTGAGTTTGACTTTCTCTAACAGCGGTAGTCCGGTGCGCCACCTCTCCCAACGAGCGATAATTTCATCAGGAAGCGGGTCGTCCCAATCCACCTTTTGGCGACAAAGGTCTTGCAAAATCTGCTTACCAGTCAGGATTACTGGTGAAACTATCCTCAAAGGGTCGTATACTGAGCTTATCGTAGAAAGGATACCCCGACGTGAAAGTGGTTTATCGTTCAGTTCTATGCGGAAACCTAAAGTATCCGATTCTATGCACCAATAAGTGCCTAGAAATCGCTGGACTGGTAGAGCATCGTGGCGAAGGTCAAGATCTTTGAGGTCTCTTGCACGATCGTATTTTGGAAGGGCCTCTAAGACATCCTTTCGGTTGCTGGCGAACTTGTGAAGTCGTAATTTCGCTGACGCACAGAGACCCTGACTGTCCTCAATCAATTCTATGGCTTCTGAAATAGTGGGGACCGAAGTAAGGCCGTCATCCACATTAAAGTGTCTGCACAGAAAATCAGCTGCCTTGTCACCGAACTCGGCACGTCCAGTTTCTGCTGTCTTGTGAAGACTATAGTTGGCTACGGCAGGAGATGACACTGCTCCAAAGAGATGTACATTCATACGAAATTCTGAGATGGCACCATCCAAGTCATTATTCTCAAACCACAAAAAGCGGAGGAAGTCTCTGTGGCTTGGTGTAACGTGAAAGCTATGGAACATTTGTTCTATATC
>OZ037778.1:42905515-42935515 GCA_964035525.1 Porites cylindrica
GCTACATCTTCTTTGCGGAATCTGGTTAATACCCCGATGAGAGAGTTCAGCTGGTCTGGTCCTTGTAAAAGGTTCTTGTTTAAGGACTGGCTGTTGTAAAGGGCGCTACAATCGAAGACTACACGTACTTGATCGGGTTTCTTGGGATGGTACACGTCAAAATGTGGGAGGTACCACACTTTGCCAGGCGTTGGCGTCAGTTCGTTGTCTGGGACACGACTTGCGTGTTGACGTTCTAATATCTTCTGCATAAAGGCGATGTAATTCTCTCTTGCTCTCTCGTCTTTACATAACTTTCTTTTCAGCGATAGAAGTCTTCTTAGGCACTGTTCTCTGTTATCTGGAAGGTTGACTTCATCTGTCTTGAACGGAAGTGGTGCCTCCCAGTTTCCTAATTGATTCTTGTGCATTTCTGTAGTCATAATTTGGAAGAACCGTTTGTCTTTAATCGACTCAACTTGCTCGTTCGCACAAATTTTGCGAGAGTAATTCAGTTCACTATAGTCCAGTTCCATCATCTCGCGAATTATTTGGGGGCTGGTGACATCCTTCGACCGGAGCTTATTGACGAGAACGGCTACAGAATCTTGCTGATGGAGAGGATTAGAGGCTTGAGGGACGTTCAGAATACACGATTCCGGTAGTTCTTCTCTTTGAACGGTAACGCGATTGACTGATATGCTATTACATTCTTGGTATTTCGCTTTATCCAAGCAGACAGGACCGATGATTGTCCATCCAAATTTGTATTTCTCTGCCCAAGGCTCGTCTGCTTCGCCATAAATAACTTTCAGGGGTTGGAAGGCGGTAGGTACATTTCTTCCAATAAGCATGCCGATTTCTATGTCAGACCTGTAATGTATCTCATCGGCAACATCCTTCAAGTGATCCCACTGTCTTACTATGTCAGGAGTGGCAATGTCGCTGTGTGTTGCTGGGATCTTCGGTTGAGCATAGGCATAAGGAACTTTAACGGGTGAATATCCGCCGTTTATATCTTGGATTTGAAGGCCGAGGACTCTTCGCATTCTGACAGTGTTGGTGCCCACAATCGTGTTTACTTGAAGGTTAACTTCTGCGCCACTTAGATTTAATTTGCTTTGGAGGGCATCTGTAATGAACACTTCCGTTGATTGGTCATCCAGGACAGCGTACGTTAAGGTTTCCTTAAGAGGGTCTGACTGGTCCGATACTTTCAACAAAATAATCCTAGCACAGGAACGACGGGGTCCGTCTTTGCACACTCGAGTACAGGCCGATGAAGCTTGGCTGGAGTTGTTTTATGGCCTTGACGGGTCGTGAAGGGCTGTGACATGACTCCTTCCGCATATTTTGCATTGAGGGCGACCTTTATCACAATGTTTGCTGATGTGCTTGTTTGAGCTTGCGCAGTTAAAGCAGGATCCTTTTTTAAACAGGAAGTCTTTTCGCTCACTGAAATCGAGCTCGTAAAATTTCTGGCAATTTTCAAGATCATGAGACTTAGTTCTGTGATAGGAGCAGAATGCTGTAGTGACAGTTGAAGCTGTACCAAGACTATCAGGAGTGGCTGTTGACTTAGAGTCTTTTGAGATACTCTTAGTTGGGCTACGTTCTCCGTCCGGTGAAGACTGAGTTGCTAGAGCTGTAATTTGCGAGCCTTGTCCTGTGGAGGTCTGTGATCCTCTGCGGGAACTAGTTGACTGGTTGGAAGCAGCTCTCTGGTTAATACTACCAAGTGATGCTTGTGAGATTTGGGGAATGTTTATTCGCTCGGCATGAAAGTTGACTTCCTTTACAAACTCGGAAAAGGATGGAAAGGCACTGTGACCATCTGTTTTCTGTAACTTCTGAACTTTAGTTGACCACTTGGTTTTAAACCAGCCTGGAAGTTTTTCTACAAGACTCTGAAGTTTCGATGAAAAGTCAAAGATCTTTAGACTTGGTATGTGATCTCTCGCTATCTCCACTTGTTGCAGAAAGTCACTGAACTCTTGTATTCCCTTTGCATCACTGTTCCCAATTTTGGGCCAATTGGTGAGCCTTTTCTCAAAGTCAGCACTTAGAATTGCGGAATTTCCAAAACGGTATTTCAATTTTTTTCTCGATTCTTTGTAGGCCTTTTCAGGGTCGTCAATCATGAATTGAAGCTGTTCAACTACCTTCTTAGCCCTTGCTTCTAAATGCTGGAATAGAAGGTGCAATTTCTGCCGCGGGGCGACTGGTACCGAGTCTATGAGAGCATCAAACGCGGACTCCCATAGAAAGAATTTTGTCTTGTCTTCCTCTTCTCCCCTGAAGACATCCGGTTTCGCTTGGGGTAAGCGATGGAGTTGGGTGACCTTAGCTAAGGCTTCCGTAATTTGCTGAGTATTATCTGGTGATGGCAAAACGTACACAGGACTAGGCTGCGGGGGCTGCAATTGAAGCGGAACGTAAAGTGGAGGGTTTCCATAAAGGCTTTGGGGAGTGAGATCCTGGTAAGCCTGCTGATACATGACAGGGCTGGTTCCCAAACCTTGTTGGAGTGAAGTAGTCAGATATGCACCGTGGGGTGTCATGGTGTCGATGAAGCGTAACCTCCTCCGAGATACACAGAGTGTTGAGTCACAGGGGGTAAAGACTGTGATACAGAAACTGAGGACTGCGTGACGGCAGGAACTGAAGAAACTAATGGCCGCGAACCAAGTGCTGAAGTCTGTGTTACAGAAACTGAAATAGGTGCTGAAGACCGCGTAAGGAAACTAGAAGACTGCGTGACAGGTGACGAAGATTGTGTTACATGACCTAATGACTGTGTGACAGACGTTGAAGACTGTGTTACAAAACTTGATGGCTGCGTGACAGACGTTGAAGACTGTGTTACAAAACTTGATGACTGCGTGACACGTGTCGGGCACTGTATTGAAGAAGAAACTTGTGGCTGCTTTTCGAGTAATGAAGATTGCTTGACAGAACTTGACGTTTGCATGACACTTGCTGAGGAATTTGTCACATGAGACGAAACAGAAGCAGAAGGTTTTTGTTCGTACAAAAGACTGTCTATGATGCTTCCAAAGCCCTTGGGTGTCACCTGTGAAAGCGACTCGTCTTCGTTGTTTTCATCCCCCGCATTTAAAGCTACTTGATAAACTGCTTCTTCGGCGAGTGTCTCACTTAGTTCTTGTTGAAGCTTTAGCTTAGCGAGGGTTTTCTCTTGTTCTTTGATCGTGTCAGCAAATATTATCTTTTGTTCTAGAGCAGCTCTTTTGGCCTTAAGGCCTAGCAATTTGCTTACGCTGGACGAAGAAGAGATCCGGGATCCGTAAGACAAGTTTGATTTAGTTTCCTCCTTTACTTCCAAAAATTCCATGCGACTAAGCGCCGTGGCGCGAAATTTCTCCCAGGAGCTTTGAAGCTCGTATTGCTGCCGAGTTATTTCATTTATCTCCTCTGCTTCCACCGTTAGGTTCATCCAGTCGATAAATCCTTGTATTGCATTGTCTGCGAGGCTTTTAAGCTTTTGTAATTCGCTCCGTATAAAATCAGGGTTGCCAATATCAGAAACTGATTTCTCGAAGGATACGAGCTGGAGACGAAATTCTCCCTTTCCTTTCAAGGCCGCTTTTCTCTTTAGATGTATCGTAAACTCACGACCTCTATCGGTCATCTTACGAACACGGGTAGGTCTACCAGCAAACTGATCCTGGTTGCAGCAGTCGACAACAAACTTGACTAAACTAACGTTCCTTTGAACCAAAGGCTTTGACTATGCCAGCGCGGGTCCGGAATCCAAAACACCCATTTGACTTGAACAGATTATCATAGCTTTAATCACAAATCCACACGCGTAATACATCTCCAAATCGCTAAAGAAGTGAATCTGTCAAACTAGATATAGGATGTACAGTTGGTATACAGAAAAACTGGAAAACGGCAAGCAGAAAGGTAAAAACTTACGCCTTTCCGGGCTCTAGCATCGGACCGCGTGCTCGATAACATAACAAAACAAGCGCGCATGAGCAGAAATCCGCGACGCATACATGACGTAAAAAAGGGCGGAACACGGGTGCCGCTACACCTCGCCCTTCAAAAAATGGCCACAGCCGTCTCTGTTGAGTCTCGTGCCCAAAATCAAAGCTTCGTGTCCACTGAAAATTAACTTAAGGTTGGGGCCGCAAGCCGGTTCAAAGCTAGAAGAGTATTTTTGTTAGGATTGAAAAGGTCTGGCTTTCCGCGCAAAATACATATTTTAAGCACGGAAGGACACGAACATGTTGCATCTAGCACCTCTCCTATAGCTTAAACATTCTTTACCTTTGTGTGTCAACATTCTAGCTCGTATTCTTGATTTGGCCAAGTTTTCTCACGTAAAAATATTAAAATGTTAAATTACAATGATTTTTTTCTCATGAGGTTATAATAACATAGGAACTTAATGTGTTATTCAGCTCTAGAGCATTTGTTATGTCTGGTAGCTCAAAATTCATGGGAATCCTCGAGGCCAAGCAAATGAACCATTAAACAAGGCACCGTCCTTAAAAAAATCAACGTTAACAAAGCGAAGAAAACTTTATCGAATGTTACCGGATCTGCGAAAAAGCGAATCGAATTTATGGAGTCATACAATTACTGAGAAAAAGCTAGCGTCATATCATAATAAAGTCGCAGCGATATAAATTTCTTTACTGTGCAACGGTTTTTTTCACCGAGAAACTAATTAAATATTTCAATTCTTACCTCAGAGCAATCGTCTTTTTTTACCTTCCTTTCGCTAACAATGAGAAAAATCCAGCATCCTCCCTTGATATTTGGCCGCATGTGTTTGTTGTAGCCGAGTGTGAACATCCACCACACATTCTGATATATTCTCACTACGTCCAAATATCACCTGAAATATAAACAGTTCCCGAGAAAAAGAAGCGACGAGGAGGTGAAATGCTAGATCCACGCCAAGGCAATGTACTCCAGTAACAACGCAGGCGTTGTGGGGAACCGAGTGATTTTAGGTACTTTAAAAGCGCGCAAACAAAATTATTCTGGCGCAAATTGAAGATTATCTTGCAATGTATGCTGACATTTAATACATTGAAAAGTCTCGCAATGACACAGAAATTTTAGCACTTTCGAGGAGTGTGAAATATTAAATGGGATTAAGTGCCCACAAAGCTTATAACTCTGTATGGTGCTGCATAGCCTGTTCCAGGCTCCGAGATGGTGGTGGAAAGTCGTTCAGTGACAAGAAATGCGCGTCTTATTTTCGCTTTGCTCGTTTTAATACGTTCCCACTATACTATCTGAGAGCCTGGCACAGGCTAGGTGCTGTACTTCCAGTAAAAACCCTCTGCGTCCTCTCACGGACCGCTCTTATTAAAAGATCCGTTTTTTGTCGAATTTCCATCGAGTTATCACAGTTAGGGAATTAACGAGATAAAGATGGCGCTTAAATGAAAAGCAAAGTGGGTTAGCACAAGTTTAACATCCACCATCGAGGTTATCCTTGAGAAAGTCGAACGCAGCAACACTCTGCGTACTGCTTACGTTTTGGACTTTTCCAACACATTGAGTCTCATTTCGGCAAGACACAATCCTCAATGAAGCGAAAATTCCAATAGCGTTTCTTTTCAAGCGGAAGTAGTCGCCTAAGTTGAAGCTTAAACTAGTCACTGATTCGGTTAGCTTCAGTGCTAGTTTCCACTTATTTCATACGGACGTCGCTCTATATTCATAGGACGTTTGGCCACCAGTAGTAAGAAATACTGGAATGCTTAACATTTCAGAGTTCCTGGTTGTCCGGCTGATCCTTTTGCGAACTTTGACTCTCTCCTCCGCAGAGGCTCCCGCTGGGTATCCCCATCAAAATATGAATTATCGAAAAAATAGAAAGCGCGGGGGACGATGGGAAGAGGGAAACGGCGGGAGCGTCTGCCACATAATGTATCCAAGATGGCGCCTAATCTCCGAGGAAGACTGGATCTAGGAGGTGTTCCTCATAAATATTTACAACATGACAGAACATAAAGTCCGACAAGAAGAGGAAGCTGTCTCACTTTCTGAACGACCTTTGCAGAGAGCAAAGCAAGGCGGAAAAACCACTTGTTGGAAATGTTTTCAGGACGCCAGTGTTACTAATTTCTTCGCCAAGGGAGCCGGAATGATCCAGCATTTTCGTACTATGCACCGAAACATCGATGTAGACGACGTGCGATGCAAGACCCTTTTCCAGCAACTTCACGGCAAGGAAACGGCAGATACCATCGCGCGCTTAAGCAGATTTCGCTTAGAAACGGTTAGTAGCTCCTTATTTTGTTTACCTCAACACGATACTTAAGCATCTTTTTTCCTTTCGATTTAATCGAGTGATGAAAGATTTGTTCTCGTCTGCAGTTGTGTACTGTTGGTAGTTACTCAGAGTATAATGTGAGCGTGGAGGAACAAGGTGTATTTGGAGCCAAAATTGTTGCCAAAACAAGAAGAGGAGCGGCAAAGCTATACGGTTTGATTTTACACCACTGTGGGAAACTGAGAGCTCTTGGAGACCGACCATGTGTTGTTCAAGTGGAAGAAGTTGGCAACTCTACTAGCAGACAAAGCTTTCGCTCGTGGTTTGCTGGGGACAAAATTTACGTCGAGTGTTTTATTCCAGGCAGAAGGGTAAATAAATATTGCCTTTGGTTGTTCCTTTATTTAACATACAATATTGTCAGTCTAAGATGGATGGTATTAACAATTCT
This sequence comes from Porites cylindrica, assembly GCA_964035525.1. NCBI lineage: Eukaryota > Metazoa > Cnidaria > Anthozoa > Scleractinia > Poritidae > Porites > Porites cylindrica. Next base: position 42,912,208 of record OZ037778.1, read on the forward strand.
GTTGTGTGAATTCGGTGTATCCCATATCTTACTTTTATGTTTAAATGTCAAGTCATGTTTTTTCATTTTTTAATTATTATTCCCTTAAAGACTAAGGAAGTTGCGACTTATAATCAATATTATTATTTTTAATACTGCAGACACTTGCAATTACCCAAGGTGACACCCCCTTGTTTGCCCAAAACTCTGTTTTCACTGGGGAGTATACAGTTGCAGTGTTCTCACCAGGATTTTGCCTTGGGGAGTCCCAGGGCCCCCTCCTCTGAGAAATAGGGGCCCTGTAAGAACATTAGGGGGACAAAGTTACAAAAAACACGCGGTACGAAGAACCTGAGCCCGCACTCCAAATTGTCTGTTACATGAAGTACCACCTGATCCAATATGGCGGAAGAGGTGTTTACACTAGCAGCTAAATACAGGAATTGCACCGACCTGTGATTGGAAGATAAAAATAGTATGTCAGTGGCGATGACGTGACAATTCGTTACGTTAGCCGTTTCAACAGTAACGGTTTTTACACGAAAAAGACCGTCCACAGGAAAATACAATATAATATTAAATATTTCTCAAAGACAAACAGTGCAGTATTCTTTTGAAGTCGGCTGACTCGCTAAGGGTCAATGTCTTATCGAAGTTGAAGTTCAACTGTCGCAAATCGGATAACTTCACTGAGTGATTCTGAGATGAAACCTTTTGTCTGCATCCACATTGATCTTAGATTTTACCACTTACATATTGAAGAAAAGCCATAAACAGAACTTCAATGTCCACGTACACACCCGACTGAACCTCGGTGCGATTCCTGGAGATACCGCGGTTCATACTAAATGCAGGAATTGCACCGGACGCGTTCTCGTCCCCAGAGTCACTCTAAGTTGTAACAAAAGAGCACGTGACCAAGAAAGACGGGCTCTGGGAACGAGAATACACCGGACGCTCATTGGTCGAATGCGCAACTTGGCATAAATGAAATAGCCGCGGGAAACTTTAATTGATTTTCTCGCGTTTTGATTTTCGCTTGATAGGACAAGACTTAGGCCACTGGAAATAACACATCACTTGTATTCGAAGTTAAATTATACTGAAGCAGGGGTTATAGGATCCTGACTAAGTTAAGGTCATCTAAACCTCGGGCTGATTGTTCTTTGCCTTTTTTTCTTTTACTGCTTGACTTTACAAGTGTAACATGCTCTCCTTGGTGAGTATATCGAATCTGAAATACCTCAGCAATATATATATATATATAATATCCATACTCCCTCCAAGGATGGTATTTTCCTTGAGATGCCCCCACCATTCGGGAAATTCCAGGTTAATTTTATACTTTTCTTTAAAAATCTTGGCCTTTCAAACCCCCCTCCCCTGCAGAATTTCCAATGAGTATCCTTGGGGTTGGTGGGTATGTTTATTTTCTGGAACCACACAATCCAAATAAATTACACTAGCCTTTTTGAGGGAGGAACTCCTGTATAAAAGTTACAGGGATTGCTTGTCTTCTAACTTAACAAGTTGTCTCATCTCAGTAAAGGCATAGAAATACACAGAATTTGATCTCGCTTAAATTATATTGGGGGTGGAAAGTCAGTAAATATAGAAATATCCATTTACAAAAGCCATGCACATACTTTACTGCTAACAGTGTTGAAGTGGACTCCTCGAGGGGTCAAAGAAAGTCTTTGGTACACTAAATTTTCTAATGAGCCGCCCTGTGCCTATTGTATAAGAATCCCCCCCCGGCACACTAGCTACAAAGTTAAATAAAAAGTTATGTCACTTACACAGTTGTTCCTTGTGATTCCCTGGTACCTCTATCTTGTGTTCCCAATAGAAACTTTAGCATGATTCATTGCATGCCCTCCAACAACAGTATTAATTTTTTAATACAGACCTTTGTCGCAAGACTATATTGAAAAGGGATCGATGTCTTGTCGCGGTTTCAAAAAAAAAAAAAAACCCTGGGGACGAGAACGCGTCCGGTGCAATTCCTGCATTTAGTATGAACAGCGGTATCTGCAGGAATCGCACCGAGGTTCAGTCGGGTGTGTACGTGGACATTGAAGTTCTGTTTATGGCTTTTCTTCAATATGTAAGTGGTAAAATCTAAGATCAATGTGGATGCAGACAAAAGGTTTCATCTCAGAATCACTCAGTGAAGTTATCCGATTTGCGACAGTTGAACTTCAACTTCGATAAGACATTGACTCTTAGCGAGTCAGCCGACTTCAAAAGAATACTGCACTGTTTGTCTTTGAGAAATATTTAATATTATATTGTATTTTCCTGTGGACTGTCTTTTTCGCGTAAAAACCGTTACTGTTGAAACGGCTAACGTAACGAATTGTCACGTCATCGCCACTGACATACTATTTTTATCTTCCAATCACAGGTCGGTGCAATTCCTGTATTTAGCTGCTAGTGTGTTTACGATTCGGAGGAGGAGTTTACGATGTAGTGGGACGTGCGTGGTACCAATGGAAGTAAAGGCAACAAAATTAAAGACTTTGACTCATTTGATATCATGTTTTTTATTTATTCAAACAAACAAAATGCTTTAGTGTTAGTGTACGAGAGATTTACCAACCCTACCCCTCACGGTTTTGTGACGTTGAACAGCACTACCAAATTAGGGCTATGGCTACCAAATAAGGTAATGAGCACGTGCGTGCTGAGTAAGCTAGAACTGGACGAGTCGAAAAAGTATATAGAGCGCGAGTTTTCCTTGGAGGTTTTTTCATCGAGTTTCGTGAGAGTTTGTGAGTCGGATTGAAGCGGAATAAACCAGGAAACCGTGTTATTGTGAGTTCTATGGGCTGTGTTATTGTTCACCTCATTAGGTTGACCATTAAAACTACTTAAGTCTGTTTGACTCGTAGCTTGCCCCTGCGCTCTAACGGGCGCATCTTCTTGGTTTTAATGCGCCATTTCAGTTTTTCTTGCGGGAATCCCGCAAGGCCGCGGCCTGGCGAGAACACTGCAGTTGGATCCAAGAGCCCGCTGGAAGTTTTGCAGACTGTTTTTGGCCACACCAACTTCAGGCCAGGGCAGTGGAATGCTATTTCAAAAATTTTATCTGGCAAAGATGTGATTGTTGTCATACCAACTGGTGTTGGGAAGACAGTGGTATATACACTACCTTGCATTATGGCGCCCGGATTGGCCATTATAATTTCACCAATCTTGATGCTGATGTGTGACCAGGTTCAAGACTTAGAGGGTATGGGATAAACACATGCTACTATAACACCCTTTTAAGTGATGATGATAGGAAAAATATACTCCACAATTTAAAGCAGCCCGATTGTCAGTACCAGTTTGTATTTATTAGCCCTGAAGCTGTAATTACAGACAGCTTCCAAAGTTGTCTGGACGCTTTAAGATGTGAAAATAGACTGAAAATGTTTGTTGTGGACGAAGCCCATTGTATAGATACCTGGGGAAAGGACTTTAGACCTGCCTACCAACAACTGGGTATTTTGAGAAAGTATGGATTGCCATTTGTTGCCCTTACTGGTACAGCAACAAAACAGACTTTATCGATTATCAGCACAGCACTTCAGATGGAAAACCCCGAAGAAGTGAGACTGCCATGTCGTAGAAATAACCTCTGCTTTTCCGTGGTCGCTAAAAAGGAACTAAAGGCCAAAGATCAAGTAGCACAGATAGTAAGCAGTGATTTTGATGGTCTGTGTGGAATAGTTTACTGTGCTCGCCAAGCAGACACTGTTGAAATGGCCTTTGAGTTGAAGGAAAGGGGCATTCCTGCAACATACTACCATGCAGGAATGGAAGGTGGTGAACGTATTCGAAATGCTAACATGTGGCTTGAAGACAAAATCAAAGTAATGTGTTGCACTAATCCCTTTGGGATGGGAATTGAAAAGAAGGGTGTCAGGTTTGTCATACACCTTACTCTTCCATCATCATTGGAGGATTACGTTAAGGAATCAGGAAGAGGAGGTCGCGATGGTGACAATTGTTCCTGTATTCTGCTTTTTCGCTTTGCTGATAGGTCATTTCATCTGCGAAATGTAGCTGCCATGTCTTTTAGTGAGGACAGTTTAACGCTTCTAAATTCCCTTGCAGACTTCTGCATGCAAACCTCACTCTGTAGACAACAATTCATCGCAAGATATTTTGATGAGAATCTGGGTGAAGCATGTTACTGTTGTGATATCTGTCAAGAAGACAGTTTCCAGGAACAAAAGGACTTGACGCTTCATGCGAGAAACATCATTGATTGTTTACGCCAAATCAGTACACTTGAAGGAAAACCAAAACTGACTGACTTGGCAATGACTTATATGGGGTCAAAGGCCAAAACGATCATTACACAAAGATTTAACACAGTCGCACAGTATGGAAAGGGGAAAGACCAATTTCTAAATGTGAACAATGCGACTAAATTTATTCAGTTTCTGATTTTTAAAGGATTCATAAAAGAAAACATTAGAAGTCTTGAAGAGAGGATGACAATTAATTATCTAACTTGTGGGAATGTTGTAGACTTGGTTGATGGTAGATGCCAAGTGTTCGTCAACTTGTAAAGTGTGTCTCTCTTAGAATATATGATAAACAATGCGACAAAACCGTGAACTTTTGAAATTTCTCGGGAATGTTTATTGTGTTATGACCAATCACAGAAAGACCAGGACACCGGAACTGGCCACAAAACAACAAACTAATAAATAACCAGTTACCGTTGCTACTTGTGATTAGTTTTCTCATGCCTGATTGGCTTTTTTCTTGTATGACAATAACATTCCTGAAATATTTCTGGTGTTCACTGTTTTCTTGGTTTGACTGTATGAGTATTATTTTACCATCAGGAGGCTATTAGAAAGCAACAGTGGTAACAAGTTGCATGTACATGAATTATGGGTAATAGCTCTTAAGACAGCTACCCTTGAATGTGTGCTGACTTCACAAAAGGCAATAAATTGCTTTGTCTATTCAAAAAGTGTAAGGTCAAAAATCCCAACACCACCCCTCAACTCCAAAAAAAATCTGATGCAGTCCCTCAGTTCAAAGTCATTTATTGAGAGGATATTTTATAAAATACAAAGTGAACTACATCAGGATCCTGACTGTATATTATTAAACAGTGTGGAAAAAAAATTTATAATGTTATTGTTACACCCAGCAAGAGCCCAGTGGGTTGATTCTGTGGTGGTGGATCTGTGCTTATTTTGGTTACTCTTGGAGAAATTTAAAGCAGCTCAATGGCCTTGCCCAGCTTGTGATTACTAAGGGAAAACTAAGATTTCCCAGAGTGCCAGTAATGAAAGTAAGGAGCCAGAGAACAATGGACACTGCATATGTGTAACTTCTGTTTGTTAACCCTTTTTAAAATGGGTAAAGAAAAGTTTTAACCCTTTAAGTCCCAATACAAATGAAAAGTGACCAACATCAATTTTCTCCTGAAAAAATCAATAGACAATCAAAGGGAAAGGTTATGAGAATTTACAAAATGATCACCGAAAGGAAAATGCTATGATCTTTTTTCAAATTCTCTCAACTCATTCTTTAAGGAAATATATATAGATAAGTTTGGAGAATTTATATTGGGGCTTAAAGGCTTAACAATTGAATGAATTGTCCATATCAGTACCATACATGAAGCAGATTGAATCAAAATATCACTTGTAAAAGCATTAACACTGTACATTTGATAATGATTAATACTATTTGGCCTTGCTCTTTTTCGTGAATAAAGGTAGGGAAAGGTCATCAATTATGGGAGGAAAAGAGGGATACCCTGCAATTATGCAAATGAAGATAGACTTAAGCCTGAAATTAATGGCTTTCAGAAGGCAGCTTTTTTTTGGACGCATAACACTTGTTTATAGTTGAACTCATCATTACAAGCATTCTTACTGAGGTTTTAGTCAATGTGAACATTCAGATCAAGCTTTCAATACCTGCGAAGTCAGGTAGAGAGGAAGAGAGCAGCTAGAGTTCCTATTGTATGAAAGTCAAGGGCACCAAGAAAAACTAATGCCTTGGCATATTTTATAGCCCACTCCCCTCCTTTTCTCCAATAAATGTATTCTGGGAATTCCTCACCCACTTTCCTCTCCCAAATTAATTACCAGTCCATACTCATTGCTGTAAATAGCTACATGTAAGAAAAACACTTCCATCTGCTGCTGTTGGTCTATTCAGTAAGACAAGTACTCATGACTGATAAAAATGCTTTGAAAACATACTTGTAAATGCATATGTTATTTTTTTTAAAAAACTGGCATTTTCCAATGATTAAAATAGTGATTGCACATGATTTCTTCTTGCTTACTTTTTATGACCAACTTGCTCTATTGAGACTACATGCCCTGTAGTGAAGAGTTTGGTTGTTGATATTGCAACAAAACACTGTTACAAGATAGCTGAAATAGTCATAGCATGACTGTTCCCAGCCAGGAACCTATGATAACATACTTTGGTACATGTAGAATGTGAAGAGAAAAAAGCACACCATCCCATTGGCTGAGACAAAAGAAGGTTAATGTGAATATCAACATCCAAAATCTCCTCTTTAACCTTTCACCCTCACAGTATAATTATGATGGAGTCTTGTAGGGTTCTTCTACATTTTGAGTCTGTGCACAAACTCCTGCGGTACTTAAGACATGGAAAGGGGTAAGAACTCCCAATTATTTTACAGAACAATTTTTTTGTCAGGTTCAAATCAATTTCAAAGTTGCGTCTCCATTCCCTTTCATAAAATCACTTACATGGCAAAATGAAAGTTACTTTAATCTGTAATACACAATTTGCAACCGGGGAAAAACCATTAAGCAACTCCTAATAACCAGATTCTGGTCTTTTTTCCTTTTTTCTGCATAATAGTAATATTTCCGTTTGAAATCATTACTTAAGTACCTACAACAACGCGATTCTCCACTTTAAAACAGTGTTGGTGTTACAAATTATGATGACAATATTTCATACCTTAAATCTGGAAAGCTCTCAAAGAGCTTTGCCTTAAAGTTCTCTTTTATTTTTGCCTGTCCCTTTTCCACCACATTGATCAGGTTCTTGGGAATCTTTACTTCTGTGCTTCCCTTCTGATCAACTGGGTAGCATTCCACTTCCTTGCGGCCGCTGCTTGTGAAAAATCCTTTTTGGAGACAAAACCATGCTCCCTTAAGCTGATCAGGAAAGGCTGTTTGCTCAGAGTGTCGTGATCTATGGTGCACATCGAATTCATCTTTACCCATGTAGGAAGCTCTCACCATTTTCAGCATGTCAATGTTCGCCATCAGTCTTTCACACATGGTCACAGTTGTGTGTCCACTAGCATATTTCTTTAGGGGCTGCACAACTTCCGATTCTACAAAACCATCAAGCTCAATACCATGTCCTTTTTTCCCACTAAGGTTGACAGAACAGTTCTGCTGCAATAACCTTCTTGTTGCAAGTGGCCATTTTGCAAGAAAATTGACAACATGACGGAACACTTCTGTGTAATAATTTCTAAATCCAAGTTGCGCATAAATTGGTAATTGTGCTTGGTACACAACTTCACGTGCATAGCCATCTCCGTATGCAGTTGATGCATCATACAATTTCTGAATTGAGCCATAAACAAGAAATGTGGTTGACCGGTGCTGGAAAGAAACATCATTATCAGATGATTCTGAAATCCAGTCCTTGAATTTGTCCAAAAGCAACGTACTCACATCTGCAGCACCCCGCAATTCCTGCTGAACTGGAAATGACTCACTCTCTAAAAATTCCAAAGCTGCAGCAATACCACAGGCCTTGCAGACATCACGGATTGCCTCCCTTACTTGGATGAGGTTATTCTCCTGAAATTTCTTGTTCTTAAATACTTCAGAGGTCGATTTCTTTCTTTTCATAACCTCTAGCAGGATGTAAGGAAGACCTGATGACCCATGGACTTTGAATGCTGCTTCACAAAAGTAGCCTTTATTGTGAAGGTCACCAGGACAAAAACCAACCCATTTGTAGGAATCTGACCTGGACATAGCAGCACTGTTTGTCGTGCAAGTTCCTACATCCCCAACAACAGGCGTGACAAATCCACGACAAGAACGATTAACCTCTGTTTCAGTGTCAACACTGTCCCCTCCACTACTGCCACCTTTAGAAAATGTGTTATCAATCAGACGGATCAATTCATTTTCATCTTCTGACTCATCCTGATCCTCAGAAAATATCTGCAAAATTTCAGCATGCTGCAGCCTTTCAGCCATGCACAATGGAGAGGGAATACTTGTGAACAATGGACCAGAATATCTTGCTCCTGATTCCACTAGGAATTTAAAAATGGCTGTATTCTTGTGTAACACTGCAAGACTCAAGGGAGTAATGCCACATCCCTCTCTGCTATTCACTTCGAGACCCATGTCAACCAAACATTTAGCAAAACTATCATGACCCTGTTCTACAGCGACATGAAGGAGAGATCGTTTCAAGTGGTCTTTTACATTTACCTTTAGTTTATGCTCAGGGCTGTTAACAAAGGCCAGGTAGCTCTACTCACTGTTTGATGCAATTGTGTCAGACAGCTTAGAAGATATACAGTTAAAGACCTCCCAGAAAGGTTTGTCCTCTGTTTCAAACCGCCGACACTCACCCTCAAGAGTTGTCGTGGAACTTTCTGTTGAATCTTGTTCAGCTACCCCTGGACACTCCTCTTCAGTCTCCAACTCTTCATCAGTAGCCCCATCAATTTCTCTTTCTCGGCTCCGCAACTGCCTTTCCAACTCGCCCATATTACTTTGATGGTTGTGCTGACTAATAAGCAATTCAAAGTGAGATCTAGCTGAGTGAACATCAAATGTACCTGACACAGAATCAAATGGAAGGTACTCTGGACCCTTCTTTTCATTCGGTAATGAAAATTAAGGGATTGCTTAAAAGTTGCGAAGGTAAGGTCAGTATCCTTTGGGTCAGTATCCTTTGGGACTTTGATCTTGTATCTCGCTTGAGTATTCCAGTCAGCATTTGAAATGAAAGAATTGAGTTCTGATTCAGTCATGTCCTTAAGCTTTTTTCTGCTTGGTGGAAATTTGTTCAATGCATCGTCAAGAACCTCCAGCAAAAAAGCATCAACAGCACTTTCCAAAACATCTGTTTTTCCTTGATCACTCTGGATAAAGATGTCACCGGGATTTAAAAGAAGCACATTCCTCTGAGGTTTGACTGAAGCATCTTTGTCTTGGAGGATGTTTTCTAAACCCTCTACATTTGGAATCAGTACAGCTTGACCTGTAAAGTTCCACATCATAGGGCCAATGTACTTAAATAGCCGCAAGTGTTTGTGCTTTCCTCTGTACATGTTGATATTATCAAACATTAAGATTACTGGAGAATCTGTGGGAGTTTGTTTAGAAATTTCTTCTTGTTTCTTAGCTTTGCGGCCATCAAAAAACTTCATTGCCTTCTCCCAGCTAACAGTTAAACCAAGATCATTCAGCATTCCAATAAATCGCATACCAGCTCCAAAGGATATACACAGACAAGTAAACAAGATTTTAAAATCATTTTGAATTTTCTGACTTTTCAAGCTGACCAATACAGCTAGAGAATGAACAGCACTACGTACTCGCATCTCTGACACCTCCCTTCCATCAGTTTTGTGAAGTACCAGGGTGTCCAAAACAATAAAAAGGAGGGGGCACTGCTCCCTTGTATTCACAGGTAGTGTGCTAAATACTCCACTCACATCAACTTCTGACAAATCCTGTGTCTCAAGTCCAATGTTGAGAAAGCTGATAAATGTGTCCATTTCCTTAATGAGTTCAGCTCTGTCATTTGCACAATGCACATCACATTGAGACTGGCTTTGTAAGGGTCTCTGAACTTCCCTTTCATACAGATGTTCCAAGGTACCTGAAAGTTCTTGAATCCTACTCTGCAACTTGCATTGCATTTCAACCAAGGCACGCACAACATCTCTTTGAATATTTTCAGCTGTTAACTGAATGTTTAAGCGCTGAATAATGGACTCAATTTCTGTAGAAGCATTTGCAATCAGCCGTTTAATATTTGCGATTTCGGATGTCTCATCCAATGACAAAGATGGCTCTTCCACTGACAATGTAAACGATTTTTTTTGGCCACATTCTTGTACACTGTCACCTTTTGCTTTCCGTCAGACTTACGGGTACGAGCAACCAGGCAGTTAGGAAAGGCTTCCTTCATAGCATTTGTGGCTTGGACCTTCTGTGTTTGATCCAAGTGCAGCACCTCTAAAACTGCCTGTTGAGATACTTCAGTTCCTTCTGCTTCCCAGAAGTGATCTTTAAGTGCACTGACAAATGCTGCCCTTCGCATTTTGTAAAAAGTACTTGAAGGCTTTGATATAGCTTGTGTTTGAGGCTTTTGTAACCCTATCAGAGTAATTCAAGCAAAACACTATAAACAAAAAATCTTCATGCTGATACATGGTACTTAAAGGAATTCTTTTCAGTATTACATATTATATGGAAAAAAAATTGCCAAGCTAACCTACAAGGATGCTACTTGTGAGAAACGATACAGAGGATTCAAAACGTTTTGACATAGACTTTACAAACTTGAATGACAAAAAGATCGACAACAAACTTCCTCAAACCTCAAGAGTTTTTCCTCCCTTCATCTAAGAGTGTTGCCTATTAATCTCACAGAGAGAGTAATTCACACTTTTCTCATTGTTGCTGGAAGATAGTGTTTGTTTGAAGTTGTAACATCATCTCTCATTGAGAAAAGAGTTTCTCTGTGAGAGGTTTCCCCATTGTTTAAGATTCAAATTTTTCTAGGGTAATGATTGATATTATGGTAATATACAATGCACGATCATGGAAAAAGACAAAGCAAAAGATAAAGAAAATGCCAATTATAAAACCTTAAGGTTTTGAAATTGTTATAATAAAGAGAGGAGCAAATCACTGAAGTGAAACAGACAATATTATTATTCACAAATGTAATTCTGATCTTAAGACCAAGGTCAATAATAATTTTTTGTAACAAAATCATTAAAACCAGAGAAGGTTAGACATTGTGATAAAATGATCATGAAATCAAAAAGAAATGTAAAGTAAGTGACCACACAGCACTTGCAAACCGCGTGTAATTAATAAATTATAGTTTCTCACACATTACTCTTTACGATTTGTAAAATAGACAAGCTTAATATGGACCACAGAAAATAACAAAGTCGGAAAGCTATAAGTAATGAAAAAATAACAAGAAAGTTTATGTCTACTTCTCTATCTAGAGAAAAAAATTAATTCGAAATTACCTGCACTTCCCAATTCATCTTCTTCATCTTCTTCGACTGAGCTTTGATGCCTCTTGCTCCTCGGCTCAACTGCAGACTTAGAACTTGGGGAGTAGTTTCGAAAACGAAGCACTCGAAAACGAAGACCGAAGCACGAAGCACTCAAATCTCGAAAACGAAGCACCCAAATCTCGAAAACGAAGCCCCCAAAACTCGAAAACGAAGCACCCTAGATCGAAAACGAAGCACCCAAAACTCGAAAACGAAACACCCTGGATCGAAAACGAAGACCCCTAAATCTCGAAAACGAAGCGCCCTAGCTCGAAAACGAAGCACCCAAATCTCGAAAACGAAGACCCCAAAACTCGAAAACGAAGCACCTGAATCAGGTGGAGGCAGCAGATGCCTCCGCACCTCCAAAGGTCCACAAAATCCATCCCAAGGTTTTATAAGAGCCTGCCAACTGTTTAACTGAACTTATCTAGATAGGATACACAGTATTAATTTTATAATTGGTCTCGCTATACTTGATACATCTTACCTTAATATGCATTTTTCGGTACACATACATGTTTATGTAGACTTCAAAACTGTCAAACGAACCCTTTTCAAGCGGAAGTAGTCGCCTAAGTTGAAGCTTAAACTAGTCACTGATTCGCTTAGCTTCAGTGCTAGTTTTCACTTATTTCATACGGACGTCGCTGTATATTCATAGGACTTTTGGCCACCAGTAGTAGGAAGTACTGGAATGCTTAACATTTCAGAGTTCCTGGTTGTCCGGCTGATCCTTTTGCGAACTTTGATGTTAAGTACGCCGGCCGGGCACACCCGGTCATGCAATTAAATATTAAAACCGCAAGTCGAAACTATGGTTGTTGCTTGGCTGGGAGCCAACGCAAGCCTTTTAAAAATGACTGAAAAGTGGGGTGGAATCCAAGGGTCGAGTTCGCGGGGAGTTCGAGTTATCGGGGTTCTATTGTATATCTGACTCAATTTGTGTAAACATGGCTTCGGTGAGGTCTATACTAAATGTGTCCTTGGTGCCAAGACATTGACCCTCCTCACCGTGGACAATGGGTGACTGTCTGCGCCTCCCACTGAGCTCTGCAATTATCATCATAATCATCCCAGGCCTGATTCAGCTGGCTAGGGCAAATTAAGAACAAGGTTCTTGCCAGTCAAAGCCTCTAGTGAACACTGCTGCTTACTAAAGGGGTTGTGTCAAAACAGCACCCTCCCTACTCCACTTGTTTTGACCCAAAGGCCTTATCCACCCACCTACTGTTAGGGCAGTCCCTGGGCTATTCAGCTGTACCGACCAAGACGGCAAGCCCCCTACTTTTTTGGACACCGGACTGGCCTGGAGCCGTGCTGCGCCTGGCGCCAGACGAAAACCTAGTGGCCAGCTGGTTTTAACGAAATCAGACAGATATATATGTCCCGTATTGTGTCACGTTGTTTTTACTCAAAGTTCCGCCAGTGTGGGATCGTCTCAAAATCTACAGAGGAACCTCCATGTAGCTCCATGTGTGATCTCCCTTCGTAAGCGACCACGTAAGCTCCATAAGCGAAATGACACCAATCAAAGACACCAAAAATGTTTCAGTCAAAACCTTATAGTTGGAAACCTCTCGTAAGCGACCGTAGGCTACGAGCAGTAGTCCGTTGAGCGACTAGTAAATGTCCAGAGCAGTGGTCTAATTACAAACGAGTCAGGAACGAAGTTACGTCTGATCTAAGAAAAGCTAAATCATCTTATTTTTCCACCATTTTTAATGAAGCCAAGTCCTCGAGTGCATACTGGAATCTTCTTAAAAGGGCTACCAACCCCAAGGTCCGCAAAAACATCGGGCCTCTTAGAAAGGAAGACAGCACCCTGGAATTTACGGACTCGGGAAAAGCAAACCTGATGAACTCTTATTTTGCTACGATTGGCCTAAAGTTATCCAACACTTTACCCCCGCCTACAAGTTGTGGACACGGGATAACTTGCGCAGACACGGGCGAGACGGATACTCCTCGACTCACAGATGCCTATGTTTCAAAGTCTTTAGTAGCGGACAAAATAAAGGCGCTAAAAACAAGAAAATCCACGGGTCCTGATAACATACCTCCAAAGCTTTTAAAGCTAGCAGGCGATGCGATTGTCCCGTCAGTCCTCAGCCTATTCCGACTCTCCATTACCACCGGTAGGGTGTTCACTAGCTGGAAAACTGCGAGGCTTACTCCAGTATATAAAAAGGACGATGAAACCGACTGCTGCAATTATAGACCGATATCATTGCTAAGCGTACCAAGCAAGATCCTTGAAGCAGTAGTCAACGACACAATTGTTCGTCATGTATACAAAGCTAATAATCTAGTCACGGACAAACAATGGGCATACCGCGCAGGATTTTCAACAGAACTGTTACTAATACAACTTACTGAAACATGGAGAGAAGCTGTGGACTCAGGCTTAGTGGTAGCAGTTGCCTTCATAGATTTTAAAAAGGCATTCGATAGTGTGTCGCACGCCATTCTCGAAACGAAGTTGGAAAGGGACTTTGGCATATCAGGGCTACTCCTGGATTGGCTTAAAAGTAGCTTATAGGAAACACAGCAATACACAGCTGTTAATGGATCAACTTCAGAGATGATACCGATCTCTTTTGGAATTCCTCAAGGGTCTGTCTTGGGGCCGACACTTTTCACTCTCTTCACGAACGATCTTCCGTCCTCAGTATCTTCCGGATCCGTCTATATGTTTGCCGACGACACAACGGTCTACTGCATAAGTGACACGGCAGAAAAAAGTATTGCCAAGTTAAATTCCGCACTTCGTGAATTAAACGAGTGGTGCCTCATTAACAGATTAACACCCCACCCAAGTAAAAGTGAGGCCATGCTAATCTCTAGAAGAAATCCCCCGGTTAACATTTCCCCGATCTTTATCGGAAACTCTACGATTGAATGGGTATCGAAATCAAGATTACTGGGAATGACCGTCGATGAGAAACTGACCTGGACTCAGCATATGCTGGAACTTAAAAAATCATTTGCTAAAAAACTAGGATTACTTAAGAAGTCGAGATTTCTCCCTAGAAACGTTCGTCAGGACCTCTATTTTAAGGTCATCTTGCTTTCAGTGACCTATGGTCTTATACTATGGGGATCTTGCTGCAATTCCGACTTATTTCAGTCCCTGGAAAGACTTCACTGCAGGGCTGCGAGACTTATCTTTCATTTGCCAAAAGACATGGCATCTGCTGATGTCCTACAACGGGCCCATTGGCCGACTCTGTCTATTTATTATAAATTAGCCATTTTTATCTGTCTTCATAAAGCTTTCCACGATAGGTTACCTGTCACATTAGTCGACCTGACTTCTAAGAAACAGGCCACAAACTATTCAACCCGGACTTGCGCTTCTTTAATTGTTCCACGCTTCAACACGCGTTACATGAAAGACTCTGTCGCGTTTAGAGGCTCGGTCCTGTGGAATGCAGTGACCAACAACTGTAGTGCCCTGACAAAAAACATTCCTTATCGTGATCTCAGGCTAAAGCTTAAATCTCAAGCTAATTTTAATGAATTCAGCTTCAAGTTAACGTCTGCATCCACTTGTAATTTTAGAAAAGATGACTTTGTATATACTGAAATTTATGCTCATAATTTCATATTTGTAAGCGCTAATTTAGTTCAAACGTTTTGTCTGTATATACCCCTAGTTTTTAGTTTTTTTAGTTTACTTGTAATTAGTTAATTGCAAACGACCCCACAAGCTCATGTAGCTTTAATACTCATCGTTTTAAAATAAAGGCTATCTATCTATCTATCTATCTACACACGCAAGACACGCAAATGACCATGCACGTGGCTGAAGGCGCGAGACGGGAAAGCCTCGTTTTTCGCGCGCTCGCTGCACTCCCCTCACTGAATTTGGAGAAAAATACCGGAGACTGCTCCCAGTCGAAAGCTATTTCGACCACCTTTGTGGGTGACGATCTTATAATTTTCCATTGCGGAGTTTCAAGCTCTTGTAAGCGAGCGTTTAACTCTATGTTGGTTCTATGCTCTCATTGAACTACTATCGTGTGGTCATTGAATACTGTCGTGGTCATTGAACTGTTGTGTGGTCACTGCAATGATTGTCTTTTAATTTTCTGAATTATGCACACAAAACACAAAAACAAGAAAACAATTTTAGAGTGGATTCATTCATAGTTTCTTGTCAATGATTAAAAGGTCTTAAAACTATTTTGGCAATTCTCCACCTTAACCTTAAAATGTCATTTACAATTATATTTGACATGTAACATATTTCCTTTGAGATCTTGTCGCCATTTTGTGTTGTTATGTCCGCAATTTGTGGCCATTTTTGCGGCTGCTTGATTAGGGGCACGATTAATGGACGACACAGCTAAGCCTCGGTCTCCCCACTCTTCTTCCGACTCTTCTTCCGGCTCTTCTTCCGGCTGTTGTTCCGCCTCTTGTCCCGCCTCTTGTCCCGCCTCTTGTTCCGACTCTTCTTCCGACGTTTCTTCCGACTCTTCATCAACATAATCCTTAATTGCTCTTCTAACTATTTTTGCAAAGTCGTCTATATCATCTAAATCATCTTCGACTCGGTACCATTCTGATCCTCCATCACAATCAAGGCGAAGCTGTTTTCTATTCAGTTTAGCTTTGGCCGCACCTTCCGCCCTAATCATGTTGGAAACCCACCAGGTATATGCAACTGTCAATTCGTGAGGATTTCCAATATTAAGTGTCTTTCTTCGTTCACTGTAATCGTGTGTCCAGCCTATCTTCGCGAATGGTGGCGCACTGTAGCCTTCGCAGTCCTCCATAATCATGATATAAACATAGCCAGGGTCGGTTGGGTTCACTCTGTCACTTGATCTGGCCTCATCTCTGGTGGGTTGTAGCCACTTTGTGGAGTTCACATCTGTTTCGTTTTAAGGAAAACAAAAGCAACACGATTTTCTTACTTTAAAATTCCGAAACATCGGGAGTGTAGAGTAGAAGTGAGTTTGATTCAAATAATCAGGATCGAAATTTCTTAGGCTCGATAATAGTTTCTTAGAGTCACTTTTTTAGGTGCGCAAGTACCCTCTAACTCTAAAGAAAAAGGCTCGTCTACTTTCTATTTTGTTTATATGAAGCACTCGGCTGCTAATCAGACTGATGCGGTCGTTGCCATGCAACGCTGTATATCGGACATTCCTACGTGGATGCTTACGGATAAGGTCAAACTTAATGATGACAAAACAGTGTTCATGTTGACTGGTACAAAATACCTTTCCATAGCCTTACCGTAGGAAGCATTGACGTTGCTCCTGTCACTGTGGCAAGAAATTTAGGGACATGGTTCGATTCTAACTTGAATCTCCAGGGGCAGATCCACAATACTTGCAAATCTGAGTTTTTCCATATATACAATATTTGGCGTATCCGAAAGTATCTGTCCCAGGAATCAGAACGCACTTTGGTCCATGCTTTTATCATTGGTCGTATAGATTACTGCAACAGCCTTCTCTTTTCAATTTTTTACCCTCTGTTCGTCTACTTAAACTGCAACGCTTCCAGAATGCAGCTGCTTGGCTTATATCTAATGTTCCTCGCTACAGTCACATAACACCAGTACTATGATCGTTACATTGGCTTCCTGTCAAATTTCGTATTGATTTTAAAATACTTCTTCTTACTTTTAACGCTATCTACGGTCATGCGCCTGGTTACTTAATTGATTTGATCGCTATTAAAGAACAGCCGCGCGATAATTTCCGTTCAGCTAGCGGTCTTATATGAAAGTATTCCGGTTTAAAACTGAAAATGACTTTATAGGGGACCGTGCTTTTTCATCTGCTGCCCCTAATTTATGGAAAAATCTACCACTCGACATCCGTCTTGTGGACAGTTTCGAACGTTTTAAGAGTGAATGTCCGTAAAAATCAAACAAAAATCGAAAATTCGTGGCCACAGTCAAAAAATCGATTCTGCTCATTTTTTGTCCAGGGAAAGGCTAAGGTACTACCTTCAGTAATATGGAACTAGTTATTTGAAATACGCTTTTCTTTTGAAATAAACGGTTAAAAATAATTTTGGCGTATTTGGCTATACGCCAGCCCAAAATTTCACTATGTTCAAAATAATCGTGTTCGATCTAAAACATAGTAGCCAGTCTTCTTTTGCTATAACTATTCAGTAGGGCCTTGTTTTATTAAAATATATGGATAGTTTTCGTCTCAGGTTATTTCTGTAAGAAATAAATTCGAAATCGGAGGGAACATTTACAGCCCTTCAAGGACATGCAAAATTAGGGTTAAATCATCGCGATGGAAAGGCATGTGATAGTGACTGCAAATCGTTGATATTGCTACCATAAATTCCTAAAATACAGTCCTTAAAAGTTACAGTTTTGTTTTTCTGGGATCTTGTAAAGTTTTCGAGCGGGCGCCGACCGAATTTCCATGATATCGCAATGCTGACCTAAGATTTAGGTCACAAACATCAAGGCGTCAGGCGATAGATTCGAGATAGATAAATAACAATTTTGGCTCATTTATAGTCATCTGTTGTTATTGTGTTGCTTAAATGATACAGGAAAGGTAAAATAGTGTGTTTCTCATAGTGTTGCCTTCATTCTGGACTAAAACTGTAGAATAAAGAATCGATTTGCAGATATTCAATTAACCATTGGTTTGAAAGATTTTCTTTACTTTCTTTGATCACAACCCGCGGGGCCGGGTTTTTGAAAGCTACAATGGGTGAAGGTAACCCAATGTTACTGCAAAATTTGATTGCAGATACAAAAGCTGGCTTAAAAAGCAAATTCAGTTTTTTAATTCTTTTTGTCAGTCTAAAATTTGATGATTGGATGCTCTAAAAAAAATAGTGAACATTATCGGATAAAGTGCTTTCGAACAATAGAAAAAGAAACCGGCCCTTTTCAAAAATTTAACGGCTCCGCCGAGGTTAGCGCTAAACCGGCCTTCCATGGTGAAGTAAAATTAAGCACACATCTCTGAAGTACATTAACTTTAAATCACAGTCAGAATAAAACTGCTTCTAAAAAAAATATTGTCTTTGCTTCGGAAGGAAGCTAGATCACCACTGTCGCTCCTACTGGCTGGAAATTTAAGATTATAGTTAAGGATTAGCTTAGGTTGTATAGAGCGGTTTTCACTTGACTGTCGAAAGGGATTGGTTTTGGTTTTGGTTTGGTTTTACTACGCCCTTTGGTTGGCTAGTGTATTTACTTTGGTTTTGGTTTTACGACAGTCAAGTGAAAACCGCTCTAAGAAATAATAATAAATTATAATTATAATGATTATGATAAAACATTCGAAATAAAAAAACCTTTTAACTTCTCGAAAAGTACTAAGTAAAATAGTCACACTAAAATGAAAGGAAGGAAGCTTACCAAATGTTCACAGACGATTTTTTGTCTTTGCCTCTTGCTGGTCTGCGACGGAATGGAGCTTAACAATGACTTAATCCTTTTAATAGCCGGTACTAGAGAATATACGTGACTGGTTTTCTAACCTCACTGTAGCCTGCGAGCAAACTCTTTCCAGGAGAGCTTGCTCGCAGTTGAACCTCACTGGTACCTAATGACCTTAAATGAGCGCAATTGAATAATTTTAATTAACCGTATAACTAGGCTTTTTTTCGCTATTTAGAGAGAGTAATAGTGACAAACCAAAAAAAATCTCTGTTGCAAGGTATAACATAAGTAAAAGAAAAGTAATGAAGTTTAAAATTTGTCAAGAAATTGGGACTAGCTGAAAAGCTAAACGAATGGATGGTTTCCCGGTGTCCGTGTTCATGCAAGTCATCCTGGTAATTATGACGGGTGCATCTCTTTCTTCCAGTCTTTACTTTATTTTGATATGATTGGTTGATCCTGAATGTTTTTTGTGTAATCTTGTGATAGTTATCCTGGATAGTATCGGGTCAAAAGGATGAGCTAAAAACGCTAAATGCGCTATTGTCTCTTCATTATATTTTCCCTTTTTCGTATAGAATATTTGTAATATTTCACCCTGTGAAAATTTACTAGTACGTAAGGATCTAAGACCCAGGGGTGTTCTAGTCAATGAACAATTATCTGTTTAACATTATTAGCTAAAAAACGGATTAATATTGCAGCGTACCATGTAAATGAAATAAAAGTTGAAGTTAAAAAACTGACAAGACGTTTAGACTTGCGAAAAGCTCAATCAAGTGGATGGCGTACCGTGTCATTTGTGAATGCAAATCGTTTTCGTAACTATGGCTGGTGTCTCTAAATTTCTACGAAAATTTGCTTTATATTGCACTGATTCAGAAAACTAGGTGTCATTCTTAGACTCACAAAGCCACGTGACTGCTCTGAAGTAGGGAGCTTAAGCAACACAGCGACGACGACGACTATGAAAACGTCACTTAAAAAGTGTATTCGAGCTGATTCAAACTTCATCACCCTTATTCCACCTTGTCAATTTGTCAAATGTTGGCAAATTTTTCTGGAGTTGAATCTACTAGTGCGTTTCCCGAGGGCGCAGCCGGGCGGTTGTGGGATTGTGAGGTTGTGGACTTTAAAAATGGTTTACCTGGTGCCGACTCAGTACTTTTTCATACAGTTACAACTCATCAACCATTTTTTTAATAGTTACTTTAACAATTAAACGAGAAAGGAGTTAGTAACAAAAAAGTGTAACCATGTACAGCACAATCTTAATTTTGGCGTGTTTCATTTACTTCAAAAGTTTCTCCTTCCTCTCCTTACGGCTGTTTAGAACCTTTCTTTAGTCATTGTTGAATCGAAAATTCAAGCGAGGAATTAATATCAGAAGCAAGAGTACTACAAAAGAGGGTCTTACAACACGAGCCCTCGAAGGTTTGTTTTTCTCTCTGTTGAAACCTGAGGTTTGAAACATGTGCTTTTCCAGTCTATGCTATATGCTTTATTGAAATTGCTCACCTGACGATAAATCAAGTGGCGTTTAGATAAAAGCGTTGGACAAACTGAAAATGGAATAGAACACGGTTTTGTTAAACACAGGTTAAAATCTGTTTAAATAAGTGGCCCTTAGCTTTGGAAACAACATAAAGTGACACTTAGTAGAAAGAGCTAGAGACGACTAGTCATCCAATATTCGGAGTCAGTAACGTGAAAATGATTTGCACTGAGCACATGGCACCGGCACCGTCGACTCGAGTAATTTCATGAAACTTTCTGTTTTCCCTTAACCCTGACATAGAGATTACAGCTAGTCTTAACCTTAAATATGGTTAAATTTCCTTTTATTGAATAATACAATCAGTAAGAAGAAGAAATAAATATGACGAGATTATGAAGGGAATGAACCAGATCAGCTCAACTGACCACAAGAACAAAAACGTTCATGTTTCATGAAGAACAGTCATTTAACAGTCAGTTAACTTAAAAAAAAGATAATAAAATAAAGGTTTGTTTACGTTTAAAGAGAGGCAGCTGTCAAATGATTAGCACTGGCACACGAGGCCTTTCGATTAGTTTTTCAACTTTTTCAAGCCTCTGGCCCAAATTTGTAAATTACTTTATTATAACTAACAACTTTACATTTATTTATATTAACACACCGCAACAGAGATTATTGTTTAGTTTGTCACCATTATGTTGTTGTCGAATAGGTGGAAAAAGTTAAAAAGTTAAACATTTTAATTAAAATTGAAACTCCGGGGCCTTGAGGTCATTAGGTACCAGAAAAACTAAGATAAGGAATTTTTGAATGAATGTCAAATTTCACAAATGACATCTTCCACAATCATAAAATTTTACCTGTGTTTTCATAATTCTTGTGAAATTTGACAAAATAGTCTTTGGTGTTATTACAGATAACTAATTATAATATCTATAGCCCTTGAGAAATGTAAAAAAGAATGCGATATTGTTTATTAAATTATTCTGGTACAAGGCTTTTGTCCACTGAAAATTGAAATTACTCAATTTCCTGATGGGTTCCGTCTTAAGCAAAGTTACATGACTTGCAGTGATTGTACCTTTTCAGTTAATGCTTATTTCTATTTTTCAGTCCGTTTAATCATCATATTTCGCTTTTTTTCGTTTGTTCGTTTTTATTTATCCTGAACACTTTAACTTCAGATTAGCCTGTGTTGGGTAGCTACCTAACGTATACACATTCCTGAATGCCTATGTCATAGAAAATACGTGAGAAAATATCGATAAAGACACGACACTAGCGAATTGGAAAGCGCCAGCGTATCAGCTCAACCATTGTATCTAGAGTGACTTTTACAAAATTTCCCTTAAAAAACCTTATATAACAAAATGTCACTCAAAAATTCTTAGAAGAACAATTATCTTAGAAAAACATCGAGTTATGAAGACAAAATAGGGCACCAGTCACAGTATTTACCACGGACTGAACTTGGATTAAAAAGTCATATCGGACACCGACACACAGTCCACTCGATAAGGTTTTTTTTAATTAGCTACTCCAAACTTGTTGCGAAATTGGTATCATATTCTTCAATTTTTCTTTTTTTACACAAGGGGTCTTGCAATAGAGATTATTGTTTAGTTTTCACTGTTGGCCTGTTCATGCATTTCGTGAAAAATAGTTATACATGCACAGTTAATTGTTCAATTGCAATCATGAATGAAGGTCATTGAAGTAAGGAAACCCCGACATAAAAAGGGCTATGTCGTCAATTTTTAGCTTCATTCCATCCAGGATCATCAAGAGGTACATTGGTAAGATTTCTTCCCTTTTTTTCACGTAAATATAATTTTTACGATGAGCACTTATTTGTTATTATTATTATTATTATTATTATTATTATTACTGTCTATTTCCACTAAATGAAATTTTTACTATTGTAAGAAAATTGGCAATGATGCCCAAAGCAACCATGAGGCTTATATAACATCATAAGCTTTCTTGACTAAACAGAATTTAAGAGCTGAAGTGTTTGTCAGTTCATCCCTCCCCTGTTCACTCGCAAAACAGTTTGAAACCATTTTAAAGTCTCAACATAACCAATTTATCACACGTCACGCACGATTTAACTGACAATGACAGGGATTAATAGACACCCTGCAGTTTTATTTTTATACAGTCGAACCTCCCGTAAGCGACCACCAAAAAGGCGCAGCTTTAGTGGTCGGTATTTTTATTTGGGAGGTGGTCTATAATGATACTAAAGTCGGACAACAGGGGACCTCTTCCAGGTATAATTCCCGATAAATCTACTTTTTGTAAAAGAATTCATTGAGATGCAACTTCTAAATAACGATATGTGAAGTTCCGCGTGTCCCTCAAATTTCTTGGCTTATTCTTCAAGTAGCGTTTGTACAATTACAGCGAGCATATAGAGCAGACCATGGAACGCCGGCTTACACGATGTAGAAAACAATGGTCACCTGTTCACCACACCACATCACTCCGCCGAAAAAAAAAAAACGACAACAGTTTAACTAAAAGTAGTAATTGAAGAAGAAATAGGACTGTAATAGGTCGCTGATAAGCCGGTTTGTTCGTTTTTGTTTTTTATCTGTTTGGTAATTCATCACTTGTGGACAAGGCAGCTACTAGTGCCAGTCCCTCCTGAGTGCTGAATTTTCAAGATGGCGTCGCTTTGTTATTTTCTAGTTTCATCCTATCGTTCAGCACTTTTTGCCCTTTGAAAATGTAACCTAGGCAGTATTTCGAGCTTTTTGATATGTTCTCCAGCTGCTGAACATACTTTACAGCGAAATATGACGGAAAATTCACGAAGAGGACTAAAAACAAACACAAAGGGATCGGCCTGTTTACAAGAAAAAGCTTGGAAACTATAACAAATGTGAGTTTTGTAATTTCTTCCTGTTTCAATGGCCCAAAATGATTATTAGTGTTTTGGTTACATGGATGATAGTAGACTGCAATTTGGCTGTCAGAGTTGTTCTGTCGTATAGTTGTGCGCTGTAGATCAATTCAAAAATGCCCGATTTTTTGCTCGTTTGCGGACACTGAGTTTAGGTCAGATAAAAAAAGAAGATTGTCCGTGGATACTTAACAAATCTTATGGTTTTACAAAGTAGTTCTGTGATGTGTTGTATCGCTACAA
>OZ037778.1:42940515-43000515 GCA_964035525.1 Porites cylindrica
AAAACCTCGCTATTTGACTTTACAATTTGATGACGTCACTATGAAAACCATCTATAGCTTCAAAGCGCCCTAAACAATCAACTCAACAGAATCGTTTTTAGCAGGTAACCTTCCTGGTGTAGTGACAGGGGGCCCACACAATCTGATTCAGCTGATTCAGTCATTTTTGTTGAGGAACCTTATAGTAAATGTACTGGATTTACCGTTTGACTCACCTATAGCGATATGTCGGTAACTATGTATATCAATCAATGATAAATAAACGTTGAATTACCTAGGACAAGTGTCCTTCTGTCATAAGGCACAGTCAACGGCGAACTCAAACTCCTTCAAAAATCGCTCAAAAAACCGCTTTTGAGGCAAAAGGACGACTACATACCACAGGTAAGGTGATTCAACGTTTATTTATCATTAATTGATAAACATAGTTAGCGATATATCAGTATAGGTGAGGCAAACGGTAAATCCAGTACGTTACATTATAAAATAAGAATCGGCTCACAATCATATCATACTGACAGATTGTGTGGCCTCCCTGTGGTAAAAGTAGCCCTGTTAGAAAAATGACTCTTTCAACTTACTTTTGTTGGACTAATAATATTTACATTGTAAAAACAAGAACTAATAAACTTAAAAATACAGATATATTGATTCGTATTGTAGACCGTCCAGGATAAACAATCTGAATTTGATCATTTCCTGCAATTTACTGTGGGAAGCCAGACTTGATAATTGACTGTTTGACTATTTTCTAAACAACATACCCACGAGTTTACGATAGTCTTCCTTTGATTTGAACCACCCGGAGGTGGGAAATGGTAATTGGTTCGACATAGAAGTTCAAAAATTTGAAAGAAACCAGTTATTGCATCAAAGAACTAGAACGAAGGTTTTCAATACAGTCTGAATGTCTCCTAACGAACGCTCTCGTAAACGGACAGCGCTGGAGGTTTGCATTCAAGGCAGCCACTGAGGCGTGTGAGGAGAGGAGAGAGGGGCATGCGCAGTGGGATGAGAGGAAAGAGCGCAGAAGGCCTAGGGTTGCGGAGGGAAGCATCAGTAACTACAGAGCTAACTAAGCACGGAATTGATTGATTGATAAGCACTCAATCATGACGATCTTACAAAAAACTAGTGGACTGTAATGGGTCTTTCCAAAGACATGTCTTCCTAAACTAAATGTGATGTTACCTGCGATAGGCTGACTTGGAAAAAGTCACCTCTTACCTTTTATGTCTTTTCTGCTGGCAGAAAACTTTTCATACTTGGCTACCGTCTTAAGAGACACCAAACACTCCCAAGACATCATGGATAACATCAAGAAAATAGAGCGACAGAGCAGCGATGATTTCGTCTTCCTCATCTTTATCGATGTATCTTTATCTACCAACAAAAAACGCTTGTTACGTATTTATAACAACCTGTTCCGCAACAATTTTCGGGAGAGTGTGCCGATGTGCAAAAGTGTTCGAATTGAATCTTTCTAGTTTAATTTGCTTTGAAGTTTGACAAATGTTTGCTTTTCAGAAAATCGATTCGTTAAGCCATGATAGTTTCAGTTGCTTACAATGGCCAAATTTAACTTAACAACCACTTTATCGAAAACTATCGATGAAATTGGCCGTTTTATACTAGAGGACGTATTATCGATCCGTCCAGTCACTGACTCGTGTTATGCGTCAAGTGTAAAGACGGAATTAAACGAGTACAGGCAAGACGAACTATCAGAGACGAACAATGCGAGGAGGGTCTGAATGAGGTTTAGTGTTATTTACCATAAGTTAAAGTGGTCTAAACTGTTAATTTGGTCAACTTTTTTAATGTTTACTGTTTCCGAAGGAAATACTGTTAAGCGCATGGAGAATATTTTCTGAAAACCGGAAAAAAATCTTATCTACGCATTCACGACAGTAAAAAATATATTCTTCACAAGGAAAATAAAGGGGCAAATTTTTGGATTTCTCCTCAACTTGCAGACTCCGGACATTTTCGGTAGCCTTCAGAAAACTTTCGAAATAATCTGGAATTGTAGGGAAAAAACTAACGCCGGAAAGTCCTTGATAGAGTAAACAAAATAATATTGGCCTTTTGGAGCCGCTTTTGTTTCTTTCTGGGAAAAGGATACCGTTATAGTGATTTTTTTTTTCACTGTCAGTCTCGATTCGAAGTGCCTAAAATAACTGTTACATGTTACAGGGCCTGTGTGATATAGCGAAAATGTTTTCACCATTATTTTGCTTTTTGCAAGTGAAGGCGGATAGGTGTGGATTTGTGCCAGCTTAGACATTTTCGAGTTAAAAACGCTACGTTTCGTCTCTGCTTCTTCTTTTCTTCTTTATCTTACTTGTAGACTGATGGAACCTATTCGTTTTATACGATGAAGACAAAAGGATGATCTCACGTCGAAAGGCTTAACTGACAAATTACGAGCCGGCTTAATTTCCATCCTGCAGTTTAGTTTTAATAGTTTACTCTAAATCCACTTTCATTTTACTAACAAATAAAACACGGATTGTGACAAGGGCATTGTTTATGAAGATTCAGACTATAATTTCTTTGCGTAGCAAGGTCTGAATTTCAAATCGTCAATGTCTAGCTAACTGGAGAACTTTTCAAGGGAAATAAAAAACGTTTACCTCAAAAAATTACCGGGGAAGCTCACCAACTGTTAAGCGTTTCTTTCGTCTTAACTTCGTAGCGGTCGGATGTTTCAACAGAAGAGGCTGAAACTTTTCTGTGGTCTGTGCCCTTCCTGTCATAATAATAATAATATAATATAATCAAGAGAGAATGAGCTCATTTTAATTTTGAATTCTCTCTTGCGATGAGGTCTGTGGCCTTCTTGACATTGGGTAAGTGGGTAGTGACCTTTCTCAAGGAAAAGGCTTGACTCAGTGCTATATATGGGTTATAATCAAGAGAGAATGAGCTCATTTTAGTTTTTCATTCTCTCTTGCTAATAACACAGGTGTGGTCTGATACAAACAGATCAATCTGGCCCTAGATCTGAGATTTAAAGGAGTTATTTATTAAAAATCGGTTTTGTTTAGCATAGAGTATTATTTATCAGAAATCGGCAGCAACCCGGGCAAAAGTAGGCTCTTGGGGTGGCCACCCCATTCAGAATATGGCCTTTTGATCTTCTATTGATCAACTCAATCATACTTTAGAGGGGATATAACAGGGACAAACTAAACATTCAACCTAGCTATGACAGCGAAACAGGCTGAGATGTAAGACACTTTCAAACGCTTTTACTAAAACGAACCGTCAGAGGAATCAAGCATTTAAGCTAATCGTGTGCGTGGTGTGTTAGCATTACGAATTAATTATGCAACCCATCTTGATGACTATTACTTGTGCCTCTTAAGTTTTTAAGAATCTTTACAGGGGAACTTGAGTCTTCATTTTTGAACTTACAACAGGGGCACCCAACGACGGTTTACGCCTGCATACATTTAAAAATCATTTTAGGCAATCCAAAGTCAGGTACTTTTAGATCTCTATAAATGCATTCTACTGGCTATAAAGCGATTTAAACTTTGTAAATCTTCTGTCGTCCTAGGAGAACTTGTGTCTTTTCGAACTTCAAGGCTTCAGTATTTAATTTTCCCGAAAATTATAGATGCAAATTGACTTATTACGAAAGTGAGAATTTTTAATTACTGATTTCTCTCTGTATCACATTCTCGAATCCGAAAATTTTAGGTTTCCGTTCTTTCCTGTGATAAAAAACCTAACCTGAGAAGTGAAATGTGAAAAATTGAACTTCAAAAAGTCGTAGTGAATTTATTATATAAGCATGGAAAATTGTACATGAATGGAACGGTCATCTAGAAATTTTTAGCCGTTCTCAAGTAATAGAAACAGTGGCACCCAACGATCGCTTTCTTTCTGTAAATTATCTGTTCGGAGAAGCAAATATTGCGTAGAATTTTCCCTGACAGAAAGACAGAATAGCAATTAAGTCTTGTTTTGGCAAGACTGAAAAGATTCTCTCGGTATTGGTCTCTTAGTATTTTACCGGGTTATTACTAATTGGTTTGATAGATGCCTTTCCTTTTAACAAATCCCAATCTAGAGATCTAGCCACGCTGATTCAAGTATATTTTGTTTTCATCGTCTGTCGCTCCAATGATCTTTACGGAGTAACATCAGTTAAGGAAGCCTACAGTGCTGTTATCAGTGTGAACTTCATGGTTTCGAGTTTCTGTGCCATTTTTTCTCATTTGATCATGATTCGAAATAATTCGGTAATTTATTTAGTAAGAAATAATAATTTAAAAAGAGATACGAGAGCAATCCTTTTTTGAAATTCGTACTTCGATTTCTTAGTGTAATAGTGGCTGAATTTCAAGTCGTTAAAACCCCCGAGTCTCTACCTGAAGCATTTAACCCATGTCCTGCTGAAGTATTTAAGTAAAAAAAAAATACGTCGAAAAAAAACAAAATCACAAACAAATAAATAAAGAAAAAAACTAGGGATGCTTACCAACTGTTCAGACGTTTTTCGTCTTCACCTCTTATGGTCGGCGAAGAATGGAATGGCGGTTCATGACATAGCCCTGTTTTTACAGGAGATGGGGAGTGATGGAAGAAGAGGTCCTTGAGGCATTGCCATGGGCTAAAAGTATATAGGAATGCTCCGCTGCGAAGGTATGGTTTTCAAAACGATTCATCTGGTTTAGAGTATAGAATATAGAGGGGTTTTGTCTAGCGCAGGGTACTATTTGTTTTATTTAAAAAACTGTCAACCCGGGGCATAAGGTGGTCAACCCATTCAAAATGTCAACAGGAGAGTCTGACCAAGGTGATCTTTAGTTCAATTCGAATTTAATTGATATTCAACTTTATTTCGTCTATTCGACCCCAGAACAATAGTGGCAAACTAATCAACAATCTCTATGGCAGTAAATGTAAACAAAAGAAAAGCTCCACTTTAAAAATTACACTCATTTAATAGATAGCTTATTTGTATAAAACCAACACGTTATCTTTTTCAATTCTAAATTTACAACTTCCATAAGATAGGAAGCATCAGAATGCGAATAGAAGATATTAGTGTCATCAGCAAATAGTATCAGCTCTAAGACCTTTGACACATTACATAGATCATTTATATATAATAAGAATAACAGGGGACCTAAGATAGATCAATGAGGGACTCCGCAAGTGACATCTAATGATGAAGAGTTGTAACCATTATATTGCACAAATTGTTTTCGACAAGAAAGATAACTTTTAAACCATTGTAAAGCAATACCACGTACTCCATAATGTTCTAATTTGTCGAGCAAAATTTCATGATTTACTGTATCAAAGGCCTTAGATAAGTCAATGAATAGGCCCAAAGTTACCCTTTTATTATCAAGTGCATCTGAGATCTTGTCATACAATTGGATTAAAGCATGTGCAGTAGAATAATTTTTTCTGAATCTATACTGATTCCGGGATAGAATATCATATTTATTTAAAAAATTAATGAGGCGATTGTAGGCGATTCTCTCTAGGAATTTAGAGAAAACTGGTAACACTGATACGGGTCTGTAATTTGTGAACAAAGATTTATCACCAGATTTAAACAATGGAATAACTCGTGCAATTTTCATCTCTTGGGGTACAACTCCAGAATTAAGAGACAAGTTAATTATATACGTCAATGGTGCGCAGATTAAGTTAAAAGACTCTTTAACAACATTCATTGAAATACTATCATATCCTGGAGCAGTACTGGATCGAAAGCTGCTACAAATCTCAGTGACTTCTTGTTCTGATGCCGATTGAAAAAAAAATGAATTAATAAAGCCCCCATTCAGACGCCGGAATTGATTTAGCTAAGTTAGGTCCAATATTCGTAAAATACTCGCAAAAACGGTTTGCTATATGAGTAGGATTAAATATTTCTTCTTCATTAGATTTGAAGATGGAAGGCAACTTACACTTAATTTTCTTTTTGTTAAAGTGCTACTACGATCAAAATTTGACGTCAAGTTTGTCACAAAACGCTTTCTTTTCAGCTTATCAGAAGTGGCTGTACCTGTTTCGGTCATTAAAATGAACTTTAGTGCCCTCTAAGTGAAAATATTGAGCTTGAAAATGTAGGTTTTTCGCGTCCGCCATTACAAATTTATGTTCCAGTGACAAAGCTATTGTTCTCTGATTGTGACGTCATTTTCTGAACACGCCAAGGAAACAAACCTGAACCGTGAGAAAACTGCGCGCGATTCTCAAAGCTTCGCTCGCCTTCGCCCGATTCTGGAATTGGGAAGGAGGAAATCGTATATTACGATGACTCTGTAGAACCAGCACCGACTGAATATGAGAAAGTCAAATACTAAGGGCAGCTAGCCTCCGAGAAGGAAAAAAAAGACACACTTCACCACGTCGTATTTTATGCAGTTTGTGCCGACGGAGATTCGGACTACTGGTAGGTGTATTTGTATACGTACTAGCTATAATAATAATACACAGGCAAGACGATCGAGAGTCCGCACCAATTTCACCTGCCTTCTAGCCACTCTCGAGTGCTCATTTATCCAAGTGTAGATAAAGTTTCGCTTCGTAGCTCTTCAGGCACAGCGAATCAGAGTGGGTACAGTTTTCAGTTCAGCTAAGTTTCAGTTCTAAAGCAGCCAGCTCGTTGTCATATGCGTATGTTTTTTTTTTACCATCTTAAACGGACTGCTGTCCTTTATTATTGAAAATTTAATTGTTGCTTTAGTGTTGCGTATCTGTGTTGAGTCCGAAGAGGTACAGAGACGACAGCATCAACACAACATACTTTAATACGATAGATTCATACAGCTCTCTCGAATGACCGCGCTACCGCCGGTCAGCGGTCAGTTAGTACTTCATGTTACTACATCTTCCTTTTTTTTTTTAAGTTAACTAAATGTCAATAAGGACAACGCTGTTCTCCAGTGTCCTAAAGTGAAACTAATCTTAGCATTGTTCGATAAGTCTGTCCGGTCTTCTTAGAGCTCCTCTAGGTCTAAGGCGTGTCAGCATCGGTTCAGGCTGCAAGGGCTTGTCCACTGCTGGTTGGTCCCCAGGGACAGGTAGTTCTACATAGTCTTCTTGGCTGGCTCCAGGAGCTGAGGATACGTCTGGGTTCCTCTCTCTTGTTGGTATCGGCTCATGATTCTCATAGTCTTCATTCTGGGGTGGGACCGGAGAACTTCCCACCAGAACTCTTCTTGTCATCCGGCGGTTTCTTCTCACTTGTCCGTTTTGGGTCTGTATGATTACAGATCTTGGACTCTCGTGTGGCTTAATCACTGTTCCTTCCTCTTTTAAATCGGGGATCCAAATGCGGTCACCGGGTGACAGTTCCTTTCCCTCTACTACTTTGTGTCTATGGTCATAATCGAATTTCATCTTAGCTCGGTACTCCTTCTCTTTCCTTCTGATGTGATCACGGTCTGGGGTCTCTGGCTTTAGCTCCTCCGGGTGACAGGGAACTCAATTGTGCTGGAGAGTAACCGTGGTGCAATGGAGTATCTCTGTAATTCAGGAGAGCCAACTATTCGTCATTACTCTTATTCAAGACCGCCTTCATAGTTTGGACCGCCCTTTCCACTTCACCGTTGGACTGGGGGTATCTTGGAGACGATGTTATGTGTTGAAACTGCCAGTCTGTGGAAAAGTTAGTTAACTCGTGTGAATCAAACTGGGGGCCATTGTCGCTAAATAAGATGTCTGGAATCCCATGTCGACTGAAGATCCTCTTAAGTTGTAGGATAGTCTGGGCAGAGTTTACATTCTTGGACACTTGACTTATCTCTACATCTCTTGAAAAGTAATCTACGGCTAGGAGGTAATGTTTATCCTTGTGCTGAAAGAAGTCTACGCCAACTCTGCTCCACGGTCGTTCTGGAAACTCAGTACCTTTCATTGGCTCAATGCGTTCTCTGCGATATTTCTCGCACATGGCGCAGTTCTGCACGACTCTTGTGATGTCTTGGGAGATTCCAGGCCACCACACTGAGGAGGCCGCATTTGCACGTGTTTTGGTAATTCCTTGATGACCATCATGAAGACGCCTTAATACATCTGCCCGCAGCCTCGGAGGAATAATGATTCGCCGTCCTCTCAGGAGCAGGCCATCGTGGAGGGAGATGTTGCCACGTTCACGCCAGTATTTAGCTATTGGCCCGTGGACTCCTCGTTTCTCTTCAGGCCATCCATTCTGCACATACTGCATCACAGTTTTAAGTGTGTCATCACTCTTCAACTCAGAACGTATCTCATCTAACCGCTGGTCGGAGGCAGGTAGGGTTACCAATACAGCATTCACATAGCACTCGACTTCGGCATGTAGGTCGTTCCATGACTTAGGCTCCTGGGCTTTACCCTCCAGGGGGGATCGAGACAATGAATCAGCTGTGTACAAGAGTTTACCAGGAACATGTGCGATGGCAAAGTCAAATCTCATGAGTCTCATCCTGAAGCGTTGTATGCGTACTGGTAGCTCGTCAATCAGCTTTGTGGAAAACAATGGAATCAATGGCTTGTGATCGGTTTCCACTTTAAATCTCATTCCGATCAAGAATTCAGCCCAGTGTTCAAGTGCCCATGTGATAGCCAAGGCCTCTTTTTCGATCTGGGCATAACGACGCTCTGTCTCGGTCATTGATCTGCTAGCATAGGCCACTGGCCTCATTTCACCGGACGGCTGCTTCTGCACGAGGACCGCACCAAGTCCAAAACTGCTGGCATCAGATGAGACCACGGTCTCCTTCTCTGGATCGTACAGTGCAAGAAC
Source organism: Porites cylindrica (assembly GCA_964035525.1). Classification (NCBI taxonomy): domain Eukaryota; kingdom Metazoa; phylum Cnidaria; class Anthozoa; order Scleractinia; family Poritidae; genus Porites; species Porites cylindrica. Next base: position 42,949,280 of record OZ037778.1, read on the forward strand.
TTGGTCAGATGCCATGTCTACTTTCAGCTGTCGGAAGGCTTCTTGTTGGGCTGTGTCCCACACCCACGCGTTCTCCTTCTTGAGCAAGTCTCTTAAGGGTTTCGTCTTCTCAGCCAGATTTGGGCAAAACTTCATAAGGTGGTTGACCAAACCCAGGAAACGTCTCAGGTCTGCAATGTTCTGGGGTTCTGCCATGTCGGTGATGGCTTTGATCTTGGAGGGGTCTTTCCTGATTCCATCACTGTCAATGATTTGGCCCAAGTATTGCAACCTGGATTGAGAAAATAAACACTTCTCAAGGTTGAGTGTTAGTTTCCTCTCGACTAGCCTGTCAAGGACTTGCTTAAGTCGTTTGTCATGTTCCGCTTGGTCTTTCCCGATGATTAGAATATCATCCATGCGGCACTTGACCCCTTCTATTCCAGAGAGTTCTTTGTCCATCCTCTTTTGGAAATGTTCTGGGGCTGAGGATATGCCGAAGGGAAGACGCTTGAACATGTAACGGCCGAAGGGCGTGATAAAGGTAGTTAGCTTGGCACTTTCTGGGTTTAGGACTATCTGATGAAACCCTGAGTTGGCATCAAGTTTGGAGAATACTGAGCCTTCTGTTAGGCTTCCCAGGGTCTCTTCAACTGTGGGCATTTGATAGACTTCTCGGCGGACCGCTTGGTTAAGCCTGGTAAGATCAACACATATCCGCACCCTGCCATCGGCCTTTGGCACTACCACAATCGGTGAACACCATTCTGTCGGCTCATCCACTGGTTCAATAACGTCCAGTTGTTCCATACGCTTGATCTCCTCTTGCACTTGCTTCATTAGTGGCAGTGGTACTCGCCTGGGAGTGGTCAAACAAAAGGGTGTGGCCCCTTCCTTCAATTGAATTGTATGCTCACCCTCCAATTTGCCAAGGCCTTGAAAAAGTGATGGGTACTGCTTGACAATGTCCTCCTTGGTCCCTGATTGGAGTGGATGGCTATCAGGCATTTGATGGACAGCTTTAACACTGTATGTCCCAGGGATTTCATGGATAAGACCGAGACTTCGGATGGCGGGTATCCCCAGAAGCAACTTGGATGCCCCACTGACTACGTAGACTCGTTCTTTAATGACTGTTTCTTCTTGTTGGAGGTCCATGACTGCACATCCAAGGGTCTTTAAAGGAACATCCCCTGCTCCGACAAGTTCTCTGTCAGATTTTGAAAGTGTTCTATATGAAGACTTGTAGATGTGCTCAGGCATCACAGACACTTGTGCTCCTGTGTCGATGCACCATGCCAGCGTCTCTTGGTCTTGAATCTTGAGGTTGACATGCCATCCAGGGTCGGACCTACTGTTTTGAGAGTTTACTGCTGGTTCGGCCTTGGAGGTGTTTGGACTAGTGGGTGTGTAAACCCCTCCCACAAATGTGAGGCTAAAGTTATCCTCGGTTTCAAGAACTTCGTTGACCGTCTTTGGAGGTACACTCTTGCATATGATAGGGAAATGTCCCATTTTGTTGCACTTGCTGCATCGTGTATCTGCCGCTGGGCAGTTCTTCTTTCCAGGGGGGTGTCGGCGGTTGCAATACCCACAGTTCCGGCCACTTGTTTGGAAGGGCTTCCTCTTGAAGTCTCGCTGGTTCCTTTGCTCTGTATCTTGACCAGCATGAGGGTCTTGCCTGTTCCCTCGCGGTGTGACGCTCTCAATCTCTGCGGTTTTTGATTCGTGTAACTCACGTTTTGTTGCTTCCTTCAAAGACAGGATTTTCACTGCCTTTTCGAGTGAAAGGGCTGCTCCCTCGTCATAGAGTTTTAGCTTGTAATTGTCTTCCTTGCAGGAAAAGGTAAGTTTGTCTCTAACTGCTTGCTCATAGAAATCGGCTGGGAACTTGCACTCGGCGGCTCTTTCCTTGACAGTCACCACCCACGAATCAAAGGTCTGTGTGGGCTCTCGTTTAAGGTGAAGCCAAAATTTCTCTCGCAGCATGAGTTGAGGGTCCCGTTTTTGAAAGTATTCATCAAACTTTGCCACAACGGTCGCGTAGTTGTCGGAGTCTTCGGCTGGAAGTTTCTCTTCTCCTCCCGCGGGGTCGTCACGCTCAGGTAGGTAGGTGAAATTCGAGTAAATTTCCAAACACGGCTCGCCGATGTGGTTTAATAGCAGCCCCACTTTCATTTCATCGGGTTTCTTTGAAGCTCCAATTGCCTTGAGGTAAATTTCGAATTTTTGTTTCCATTTTCCCCACGAGTGAGCAGGATTTCCCATCGAAATTTCCAGCGGTTCCGGTGGTTTGGCGAATGGCATGCTGTCCGCCATCTTGTTTTGAACCACGTGCGTAGGATCCGCGTGAAGTTTGACCGGTCAATTCGTCTCAGTATTTGATCCGTTTCTCCGATTGGTTTGATCTCCGCAACTGTAGGCTAGTAGGAAGGTCACGCTTCTGACACCATGTTGAGTCCGAAGAGGTACAGAGACGACAGCATCAACACAACATACTTTAATACGATAGATTCATACAGCTCTCTCGAATGACCGCGCTACCGCCGGTCAGCGGTCAGTTAGTACTTCATGTTACTACAATCTGAGCTGAGGATTTTAAAATTAGATCTAATGTTAAGTTCTCTTTGTCCGGAAAGTTAATTTACTCATTTTCAGTATAAATAGATAAATAAGGGGATCGCTCGCTCTTGATTTGGTATATCAATTTAATAATTTTCAGTGCTGACATTAAAGACTGTCACATTCTTTGCAGCTCATGTTTTTTTGAAAAGGCTGTGTCTGCCTTAATGCCTTCCCTATCGATTGACTGCAGATCATTATTGCACATAAATTGCAACGCTAATAAAAATGCAGAGATTTCACTTCATCCAACTATTGTCAATGATATCCCCTTGCATTCCCATAACTTTTATAGATAACTTTATGAAACTGTTGTATGTGACGTTCTTTTTAAATTTATTTATTATTCAAACCCAGGTGTGCATTTTTTGGATGCTCTCTTTACTGGGACCAGCTTTGAAGCTTTGGCTAGACAAGAAAATATATACAGTGGAAAGGTTAATACAGACATATTATGATGTCTATATTATCTGGGTGTCCGTATTATCCGGGTGTCCATATTAAGTTAGCTCTCTGGAAAAAAGTCACAGACACATGATTTATTTCATATATAGCATAAAGGAACAAGGAGGAAGAAGGGTAGGAACAATGACTGTAGCAGAAAGCCAAGGACGTGAAACTTGTTGAGTAGGAGGCAGAAAATTTATCAAAGGACTACAAACAGGGGAAGAAAGAAAGATGTATCAAAATCAAATGTGTCATGCTATTTGGCTGCAGATGTTTTGGTAATAAAATCTTATTAACCCGTGAACTTGGTACAATGTCTACAATTGGCACATCATTGTGACAAGAAAAATAGAAAGTGCCTGGGTAACCAGTGTCTGTAAAGCTGGATTAAGAATATATAGGAATTTCTGACTTGAAACACAGAAAAGTGGTTGTTGTCCACATTAACTACTGTGCTAACTACTGTGCGTACTAAGGCGGTTAATTTTAAAGAAAAAATGTATGCTTTTCCTCAGGACAAACAAAACTGCCTGTTATATATGGTTGTCCAATTAAGTGGGTGTCTGTAGATCATAGAGTACTGGGTTATCACTGCAGTAATAAATTATTATTTGCAACTAACTTTATGTATTGAAAAACTAAATGGTTCAGTACATCACTAGGTTGCACAATTCTGCTGATAACACAGTGTGCCATAAATTCACTGCCTCTAGGAAGAAGTGTTACACAGTGGAAATTATGTTCATCATGGAGGCCCATCCTTGATTGTGCTCTGTGGGTTTTTCTTGCTGGTTTTTTCCATTGTAAAATATTATTAGAAACTAGCACTTTTAAGAGTTAAAACCCCTAAGAAGGCCTGGGAAGCAGTTTTTAACGTGTGGGGGCCGGTGACCACCTACATTGAGGTGGGGGGGGGGGGGGGGGGGGAAGAGCAAATGTGGCTGTTCTCTCTTTGTGGCTGTTTAGAACTGTCAGATTACTGAACCTTTCTTGAGTCATTGTTGAGCAGAGTCATGTTCATAAATTTCAAGCCGCTGAAAAGTACCTTTCTCCTGCTGAGCATGATTGCACATGCTGAATCCACCACTAGAGGTTTGCAGATCATGATATTACACTGTAGGTTCCTGTAATGCCTTCATTTTGTCTAGCATGTCATTGAAATGTGCCAGAGAACACATCATCAGCTGATATAATTCGTTTTAAGAAACCGTAGTTCATGGAGTAGTCTTCAGATTTAATCAAGAACCTTCATCAAAAAAGACTATTCCGCGTTGTTGCAAATGCTACATAGTTTTGCTGGATTGAAAATGCAGAAATCTAGGACGATTGACTTTTTGAGGCTTGCTGATGGGATCAAAGCGGACCAATAATAAATTAAGATGCTGGAAGATTCTTATTCCAACAAAGATACTATTCATATGAAAATGTATATTACAATGGAACCTCTATAACGAAGTCCTCGGTCTAACAAACTATTTTTTTTTCACTCCAGTAATAGTAAAATATAAGGCCATATGAAAAAGAACCTCGATAAAAGTTAACAAACCTCGTTATAATAAACATATTTTGCCAGTCCCTTGGCCCTTCGTTATATCAAGGTTCCACTGTACTTAATTTTATTTATTTATTTTTCAAAAAGTGGGGAAGCCCCTTCGCCCTGCATGGGCCCTGCCCTAGCTTGGCTCAGGCTATATAATACCCCCAAAATGGACTATGCTAAATCAGGCAACAAAGAACAATAAAATTGCAGCCTTTAAACAGTATTAAAGCCCTTGGCTTGTTTATTGTAATCACTGATATGACTAAAAAAATGGATTTGTATATTGCACACTGTACGTAAGACCTAAACTTGTCCTCCAGGTTCTTAGCTGGGGCCTCACATTTATCTTGTGATCAACTAGTGTGCAGATTATTCGTGAAAATATTATCAATTAGCGTAGCCGTGTTAGAAGTTATTCTTGTCGGACGTGTGATCAATGGACAAAAACATTCTTGAATACATAGTTTCTAACAATTCTCCAGTTGTGTCGTGACAATGGTGGTTGATTAAGTCTAGATTCCAGTCACCTAAAACATAGCAAATCTTGTTATCCTTAGAGATACTTGCAAGCAACGAATCCAGGCTTTTCATAAAATCTCGCAAATTTTGATTTGGTGGCCTGTAAACCACACCTATACAATTATATTTTTCTCTTTCGGCCTATTGATTTCCACTAACAAAGACTCAGCACATTCAGTGCAAGAAAAAACTAAGTCAGGTCGACATTTAAAATAAAAATTGTCCGCTAAATATAGACCTACACCTCCACCTGTCCGATCTTTACGTGGATTGTGGACAAAATTATAACCTGAGATACTGGTATGATGCGATGAGTCTCGAAGCCAGGTCTCAGTTATACCAATAACAGAGAACCTAAACTCTAGATTCTTTAGCAAAGTGGTTAAGCTATCCAAATTACGATGAAGGCTACGAATATTAAGATGCAGAAGCGAAAAACAATTATTGACTTCTAATATATTTTTCTGATGCAACATTTCATTGAAGTTTTCTTCGGTATAATATTCGCAGTCAACTAACTCCGTGAAGAAATTAGCATCAGGATCATGATGGCTAGAAAGGCTAAATTTTTTATAGGTTTCAGATAATAAAGGATTAAACCTGAGGCTAGCTAACCTAATTGGATCGTAACGTATAGGTCCATTTAACTGCTCAAATATAGCCAAACGAAAGTCTTCTTCGTTTAAATGAATAAACTGTAATTCTTCCATTAATGAGCCGAACAAAAAACATTGTGCAATATACTTATCTTAATCATTTGAAGAACCGGAGGGCTTATCACGAATGATCAAACGATCTAAGATGAAATATGCTGATTTTCCTGCTTGCTTGGCCGCCTTGAGCTTCTCCAAATGAGGTTTCCTCTTTTCAAGCGTCGCTTGCGAAAGATCTTCGCAAATGAACAGTCCTTCTGGTTTTTCCTTTCTTGCCTTTCTTACTACAGCTTCTTTCTGCTTCCAACTACTCAGTCGGCACACAATAACTCTAGGCTTTGCATCAGCTTGGTGTTGATTGATTCCTCCAGACTTTCTACGCTCAACACGGTGAGCGCGCTCGATGTCAACTTGACCCAACTTCAATGTTGAGCCTCTCCTTGATGGCGTCCTTCACGTTCGTTTCAGTCATTTCCCAAGTCTCGCCAGCCGATTCTGGTATACCGAATACTCTGATGTTGTTCCGTAACATTTAATTGGGTGTCAAATGAAGGTTTTTAAAATGTGTAACACTAAGGTAAAAAAAAAGTAAAGCCACTGGATGTAAAGGCAATCCCCCAATCCACTTGGTGTTGTTTATCACGATGCACAACGTTGTAAAGCTTAACAGAGACTTCGCGCACGAACTAAGCTGATTACGTTGCTAACTCGTTGCCGCAAACATTATTACTTGCTTAGTAATCACCACACCCAAACAATCTAAGATAACCGAATCGTTGGCGGCCCCTTGAGCTGAAAGTTTTCGTCTGTGAGTAATTGGCGGCACGCATGCGTTTTTTTTTAAATGACGCAGTGCCTCGGGTGGGAAGATACAACAAAGCCCATTGCGTTCTCTCCGCCATTTAGTAAGAACTGTGTATGCGGCCCTATAGCAGTTGATTGACAGCATTCCTCCGCGTCTAATTAATTGCGACAGAGCGACCGAAGGGAGCGAGCAGTAACATAATCAGGATTTAAAGGAAATATATAAGGGGCGACGAATTCTCGAATTCAGCACTTTTTACCACAATGCATTGCATTTAACCACACTTTTTACCACAATGCATTGCATTTAACCAGAGTGCATTGCGCCACCAACAACTCAAATAAAAACACGGGGAAGTTCGGTGGGAGAGAGAGTGCATCGTTCGCTGCTCAGACTTAGAGTTTTCTTTGTGGCAAATTTTCTACAGCACGGTTAGAGGTCTTAACAAATTTTAAGACACGCAGGAGTCTTTCAGATGAGTACGATGGTTAACTTGGGGATTGGATTTCAATTCAAGAGCCTTTTTTGCTCTTCGACTCCGCAACACGGGGGATATACAAATTCCAGCTTGCTAGAAGGTGATGTGAAAGTGAGAAAATGTCATGCAATGCTTTTCTTAAGAAACTGTATAAGCCGAAAATGGATGTGATTTTGACCATTCGCTTCAAAATAACAGCGGAAATCGAGGTTTTGTGTCCTACTTTGCAGACGAGGACGTGTATCGGCGTTTTGAAAAGCATAATTATGTTCTTTCATTCATTTATTGCCATGGAATATGCGTTTACATTGTTTTTTCACTGTTAATAGCTCGGTTAATGCGGCTGGCGATTATCTTGCCGGCGGAAGTTTCATGGAAAAGGAATAAAATGAAAGACTTTTCCTAAGGACTACGTATTCAGTCTCTGTGGTGTAGTGGTTAAGTGTAGGTGCGTCAAGTCGAAGGTGCCAGGTTCGAATCCTACTGAGTTACTTGTTCCTTCTTTCTTTTTTTCCCCCGTTTTTTGTGTTGTTGTTTTCTATAAATATATAGCTAAATAACTGTTACTTAATAAAGTGTAACAAACAGCAAGAAAAGCATTGTGTTTCCAGAGAAAATATCGTGCACCGTATATTAAATATATGGATAAACGATCTGAATTTCTATTATTTCCTACAATTTACTGTGGGAAAACCAGAGTTGATAACCACTTGATCATTCTCTAAACAACGTTCCCACGAGTTCTTTCTATAGACTGATATTAATTATTCTAGTACTTTCCAACATGCAAATAGGACATTCAATGTCATTTTTGATTCTTTTAAGTCTCACCGGCCTTACTAATGCCAGTATCAACAGAATGTGCCGCAGCATTACTATCTTTTAGATACCCTAGTTTATACACTTTAAGTCGAGTAATAGAAAAGTATTGTATAGTAAAGCGTCTTTTTATGCCACTCAGCAGGAATCTACTAATTCAAGCAGTCCACAAGCGTCAAGAGAGTCTTGGTTATAAATAGTGTTGGGGTCACAGTTGATGTCATAAATGCAAAACATTTCTCGGCCGATTTCCAGTATTTGTGGAACGAGAAAAATGTGTTTCTTACATCTGATCGTGCCTACCTGTTTAAGGGCCCACCCACGGCACTTCTTGTTTCTCTCACAAACAGAGAAGCAGGTCTTTTGTTCACTCCAAAAGGTAGCACTTCTATTGACCCGCTTACAAAAATCAGTTAAAACGATATCGATCTGGCGGTGTATTTCTGAACGTTGAAGAGTTTTGTAGAGGGTGACAAACAAAGCAAAAACCCGTTCATTACTGGTAAAGAGGCAAAGAAACGTCATCATCTGTAAACAATCCCAAGAACTGACTTAATTCGCACTTAAAATAGGGTTCGGTCAAGGGGTGCAATCTAGCTCGACTTGTGACTTAAAATTAACTGGTAAATCACCAAGACCCTGTGATCAAAGCTATCCATTTGAAAACTGTACCAAGGCCATGCGATGTTTGCTTTATTTTCTCATTAAATAGTATCTTATCTCGGGCTAATGTTGAGTACTTTTAGATCTCAGCGTGGAATAAAAATACATATTTCGTTCACGAAGAAATAGATTCTCAGCAGACTACAAGAAACTATGAGGACGTTACGTTCAGAGTATACTTGTAACAGTAAACCAGTACTAAGACTATGTTAACATTATTTTGCGGTGCCCGAGATCTAGTGCCTAGGTATCGACAGAAAACAGTGTGTTCACAGATTGGGCAACTGGTTAGTGTAACTGTTTGCGCCATTTCGAAAATTGATGAGCCGGAATAAAAATTCATATTTCTTTCACGAAGAAATATATTCTCAGCAGACTACGAGAAACTATGAGGACGTTCAGAGTATACTTGTAACAGTAACAGTAAAGTAAACGTGTAACTAGCGTAAGGTATTGTGGTATACCAAGGAGTAAACAGACTGTGATCAAAGTGCCTGGAGGGCTCAGGCTAAAGAAAACGTAACAGTAAGGTGGGCACCGGGTTTGTGAACTAAAGCACCGGTCCTAACTTGTTGAACTGAGGCCCTTCTGGAAAACACAAGATAAACTAAGTCTTTCCGCAAATACACGTATTGTTGCCCTCTCCTTCCCCCCGTGTTGGTTTCACGGGTTTGCTCAGTTGCACGTACTCGTAAACGTAATCACTGAAACGTCTTCGAAATCAGCATTGAAGAAAAAAGGACAAAGCAATCGTCAAGCACGGCCTTTCAACAATTATGACCGGGAATGTAGTTCCTTACATTCAATCTATGATTACATTTAATACTGTACCTTCCAGATCTTAAGGAAATGTTTCTGTGTTTTTATTGTACTGTGCGCATTAGCTCGCATCGCAATTATCAATCCCCTCTCGTTAAGATGAGCACCTCTATGAGACGGGCATCTAGTGGTTTTCCCGGCTTCCCTTCCGTTTCTTAGTCGTTCTAGTGTAACTTAACTCTCTACCAGACGGCCAGTTCCCTGGCTGAGACGGAAAACTGGAGCTGTTCCCATGGCGTCTGTCTGTCTGTCTGTCTGTCTGTCTGTCTGAGAAGGTTGATTGAATTGTATCCCGGTAACGAGCAGGCCATGGTTTCAAATTGCGTCGAGCTACTTTAAATCGTTTCTGCTGATAAGGAGGTAACAGTGCAGCATCTCTCTAATCCTTTAAACCTTAACAATGAATCTATCCTTGTTGCATCAGTGTTTTATAAAACAGTGTGGTCAGGAGTAGCCCACGAGCTGTCGTCCTTGTCTCCTTGGAGCCACGCGCGGCTAGCGAAAAAGTAAAATTACGCGTTCTCTCGATCTTCTTTGTCTCAAAAGAAAATAAGAGACTTCTTGCAGTCCAGGTCAGGTGTATTAAGGAAATGATCAACACAATATGAATTTAATTTATACATTAACAACTCCTCATCACTATTTCTATCAGAAATGCCTTGAGACAACAGATGAGAATTGAAATTTAAAGGGAAAGGGTTTTAACGGTAAAACTGCATTATACGACAGTTTCTCTCTCTGGCGGAAGCTCATCTGAAGTAAGCTGCATTTCTACGATACTTGAAGTCTTTTTCTTTCTAAGGCAACATAACGCAAAGGGTATGGTTGCTCCAATAAATAGATACATGGCTGACACAGCGAATGCGGGTACGTAAGAACCCGTCTTGTCAACGATTAGTCCTAAAAAAAAAAGAGACAGAGATTTAGTACTCCATTCATTCACGTGACACTCCAGATGATTTATATAAAAACTATCAAGAAAAAAAGTAGACACTGTTTTCACTGCCAACGAGTTTCGGTGTTCCGGGTTACCAATGTCTCACTCCCAGGCCCTCACCCATCGCCACAAAAATCCGCATTTAATAAAGCTCACGTGACCGTGAAAGGCAATAACATCAGTCAATAACAGCAGTCTTGGTTAAAAGGTGATTAGCAGTTTTAGAACATTTGATTCGTGAACCGTACGTCTTTTTGTAAACACAAGAGAGTCAATAACAACAGTAGCTAACAGTCTTGATTAAAAAGTGTGATTAGCAGTTTTAGAGCGTTTGATCTGCGAAGCGTTGTGACGGCTTTTCTAAACACAAGTTGAGTAGTGATAGTGATAGTGGTAGCCATAGCTGTTTGCCCATTTTAAGGACTAACGCCCCTTATAATTGCCATTCCCGGCCTTTCTCCCGTACAATCGTCCTTTCAATTGGTTAAGCTCTAGTAAATATGACCCTTCTACCTCCCCTTCCTCGTGTATCACTTTTTATTGTAAGGATATCACAGGCATCAAGCTTCTTTTGTAGCGAGACGTTTTTCTTGCTATCTGAAAGAGCAATTCCTTTAGTTGTATTGACTTCCAAAATAACGTTCAGTTTCCCGTAGGAAAAACTTCTTAAAATAAGCACCCCCTGTAAATTGTAACAAGTGCGCAGACGCTTAATCGAGTCCCCTTATATTTGCTAAATGTACCAGCAATCGGTGGCCCCGCTGCTATGCTTGGTGATGTTACTGCCAGCCAGAAGCCAATAGCTTTTGAGGTGAGATGAGGTTTGACGGAACCCACGACCTGAATGTTAACCGTGCTACCAAACAGCCCATCACAGAAGCCATACACCAGGGAGTAGGCCAAGAAATAAGAGTACGAGTCTGCTCTCGATAGAACACACATAGCGGCGCCGTTAATGTAGATGGCAGCTTGAGTTATTAGCTCCACTTTAACACATTTGAAGTCACATACATGCCCAACAAGAATTCTTGCTACAGCAGAGATGAGGCCCATGTAACAAAATAATATGGCTGACTCATCGGGCGGTACTCCCTTTTGCTCTGCATACTTCACCTAAGGAGTGTTTTGCAATTTCCATACTCAGAATGATATAGTAGCTGCAAAATAAATTTTCTTACGGTATGTTCAGGCCGCGAACGATGCCAGCGCCGAATCGGCTCCGGACGATGTATGATTTAAACGTTTTGTTTACTGCAAAGCATGGATTTCCTACCAATTTTACCCGTTTTTTTTCTGTTCGTAGCATCCAAACGAGAGTGACTAGTTGTTTGTATCGGAAATTTAACTCGCTCGCAAATCCGTGGCACGTTCCACTTCTGCCCTTAACTGACTCGCGGTCGAACAAAATCACGAAAACTCCTTAGTTTATGACAAAGTGATAATTTCTGGAAGGCACATCTATGGGAAAGAAGCATGGATGCTGGGTCTACCGTTGAGCGTGTTAACTCAGTCGCGAGACGCCATTTAGAATTTGCTATAGTAAAGCTCTGCGCATGGAACGATGTTAAAACCACTGAGAAAAGTTAAAATTCAACCTTGATTGTCGGTTCTGTGTGAACAAGGCAAAAATATTGAAAGGTTCCGTGTGAACGAAGAGTCTTGTCAAATTTTTCAGCCGGCCCAAGGTAGGAGCCCATAACTCGGGGCGAGCTACTCCCATAGGTCTAAGTCACGGTGCTTTCACAGACTGGTTATATTTTTAGATACAGCTTAAAGCAATTTTTCCTTCGTAAAAAGGAAGCTCCGTTCCTCCTATGAACGCATTCGAGGTTTGAGATATCAAATAGGAAAACTAAACGTCATTTTTAGATGTGAAGGTTTTGTTGATAGGTTTGGGTGAATTCAAAGATATTCTAGATTTGCGCCAAAGTCGTTTTAACTATAAAGTGATCGATAAAAACGCCGTGACAAGAAAAAGCAAAAACAAAAGCAACAACAAAAAAAGAAAAAAACAAGCAATAGTTTACCAGTAGAACTTGTGGGACATATAATCCTAGGTACGTTACAGCTGGACAGGCCGACCAGATAAGGAGTACTGGATTTTTGAAGATGTTCTTCGTCCACGATGATTGTCTTTCACATATTGCATGAGGTTGTTTTGTGCTTGATACTCCCTCAAAATTTGAAATCTCTTTTGCTGTGAGTGGATCATAAATTAGTGCAAAGAGGCAAATCAATGCAGCCAGTCCTGCCATAGCTATGAACGTCTTCCTCCACTGTAAAGTGTCCAATAAGAATTGTAGAAAGGGGCCCATCACAAGTAAGCCTCCTGCAGGACCGCAGGTAATAGCACCTGTCGCCAAAGAGCGCCTTTTTAAAAAGTATCGAGGGACGATGACAAAACTTGCAGTATAAACACAGCAAATCCCAAAACCTACTATTACGCTGAATGTTAGGTACATACAATATATGCTAGGCGCTTGTGACGTCATTAGCAGTCCTATAACACATGTTATGCCACCTGAAATAGTTGTGGCACGACAACCATAACGGTCACAGAGACTAGAGGCCACTGGTCCAAGAAGACAGCTGACTGACATGCACAGGGATCCCACATAAGCTGCAGAGGAAAATAGCAACAGCGGCCTCAGTTAATTAACAGGTTGTGTAAATTTTTCGTTTTATTAGGCTGGTGCTACGTTTTGCCGAGTTCGGAGTTTGGGAAAAAGAAAACGAGGCCGGATCGGTAATGAACAGCACGGGTCGAGAAAACGACAGTAATAAGGGGCTGTTCACACTTGATGCCCGAGAACTAGTGCCTAGTTACCGGCACAAAGTAGTGTGTATGAGTACACGATTTGTAACTGTGGACATATTTGTTTCATTTTCTTCCGTGAGACGCGAACCCAGAAAGTTATGTGGAATTTTTTGGGACTAAAAGAAAGCTAAAAGCGTGAGCACACAGTGACCCATTGCCCACTTAAGTACACAGGTACTATGTCTCTACTTGTACTCAGGGACCGCCACTGTGCACTGGCGTGGGTACTTGAAAAATCACTATGTTCACATCAGAATCGGCCAAGCGAGAACTGTACTCGGGCACCGCGCCCGGGCATCAACAGCACATTTTGAATTTCAGAAACGGTGTGTGGCATCAAAGACAAGGTCCAAACTGTTTGATATTTATTGGCCTGTTCCAGGCTCTCACGCGAAAATATGAGAAAATATGAGCGCGTGTTTATTCAACTGCGAGGATCATTTCCACTTTCATATATCTTTATTCGCAGTTAATATGAGTCATTACATATATTTCCATTCAAGTAGGATTAGAATAGCAAAACCCAACAACTTTTCTCGTATATACTTTACCCTTTTTTTGTACATTTCTTCTTCGTCTTACGACGTGAGACTTCCTAACTTCGCGTTTTCTGTTAAACGTTTACCCAAGAACAACGGTTTTCGTTTTCTTTTTCTTAACTTAGATACAGACCTTAAGAATTAAGCTCCAGAAAATTCGTTAAGATTTGACAAATTAAACTAGACGGAAAAAGGGGGATGAAGTTTGATATACGCGGTTAATCTTGGTTGCTTATTAATAAGTTTTTTAATCATCTTGCAACTCCATACCATCAAATCCGTAAATTTGTATGGAACTTTTTCGACGAATAACTGAAATTCAGTTTCTCGCACGAATCGACCCAGGACTTAAAAAAGTTACTCATTAATAATCTTCTATGATATCCCAATTTCTTGACTTTATTCATCGAAAGGTTGTGGATGCCATTCACTTTCATTATAATCTGGAGGAAGCCATCTGTCTGTTTTTTTTTGCGTGTTTTATCCGGATTCAGTCTCGTACCCTGAAAAGAGGGCAGCTAATTATGTTTTGTTACATTTCTTGCAGGTGGCGGGAATATTTATTCAAAGCAACCATGGTACACCGCAATTAATATTTAAAAGTGTAAATAAGAGATAAAATAAATGAAGAAAAGAAGTTGAAAGGTTGTGTATTTTACCTGTTGTAGCAGTATCCTCTTTGAAATGATCGAGAAGAGGGGGCAAAAGTAGACCAAAGCTGTATGAATAGCCGCAAACTATGATGTTACATATCACTGCAGCTAAACAAACTGTGTAAGATTTAAACCCATCGGGCTTGATACCAACTTCATTTAACTTGCTCGAGTTGCCTTCCGCTAGATGACAGGAACTTTTCTGCTTGCTGCTTTGGTATTCCAAAATAAGCTTCTTCATGTCTCTGCTGTTTTTACCAACGCCCTATTTGTTTTTCGCCGTGGATCATAAAAGGTGATTGCTAACTAACCTCGTACTTACCGGCAAGGCGTTACAAATGATCTAATCTAACTCTGCTGGGTAGCGGTATGTATGAATGCCGGTCAGTGTTCGAGAAAAACCTGTTTGCAAAACAAGGCCTTCTTCTTGGGCTATTTCTTTTCAGACAGGAATAATCTGATAGAAAAACGCCATAAATTGGTAGAGATCCATCTACAATTGTCTCCACCCTTTCAAAGAATTCTCTTTGTTATCATTATGGCAGTTAATTATAACAGACATTCAAAGAATAGACTTATTTCAGTTTTACCACTTCGGCACTCTCCTTTGGAAACGGTCAGGTTTTTTCTTTTCCATAAAGTTGTCGTTATGGATGAAATATCAGCGATACTTTTTAACCTGGGTTTTCCACCAAACTTTGTAGGATAGACTTACGTCAAGTACTTGCTTGTAAGATAGGATATAAAGACCCAACGGCGACCTGCTCTTGAAAAAATAAGTAGGGCTTGATTAAGGGGAGCCATACTTCAGGCTGTTAATAGGGTAGTGATAAGCCGGGCAGTGGCTGATTAATATGGTCCGGGTTCGTATCAGAAGCTAACTTTTGGGTTCAACCTGATCTGTTGCTGGTTTTCCCCTTCAGTCCGTGACGTTTTTGTCCGGGTCCTCCGGTTTCCACTTCTACACAAAAACAAACAAGCCCAGGCATACCCACAATTTCAATTTAGAAAGTGAAATTTAAGAAAATGATGAAATCCCTCTCATGAAATGTTGTAGCCAGACTTGATGAAATTTAATATCTCCACTGAATCTTTTAAAGATTAATTGCTCCTGCACTACTCCAAGCCTAAAACAAACAAACCAAAAAAGCCTACATTTAGTGCTACATGTTTACTCTGGAAGTTTTTGAAAGGATGATTCCATGCGGGGATGCATGAATGTGTCATACATACGTGACTAGTATTATCATATAAGAGTTTAATGTCTATCTGTCGAAATTAAATTTTGTTTTCTTAATAATGTATTCTCGGTAAATCATTTTATTAGACTCGAAAACGATAGCTGAATTTGAATCTTATTTGAAGTACTTACTGGCATGTCAAGGGAGAATGTGAATTTATACTTAAAAATTAATTTCCAAGCGGAGGTTGGATGGGAAGAGGACAGCTGCGGAATTGGCGTACCGATTAAAGGTGCGCACTTAACGATGGATGAAAATTACACTTCATAATAAATGAAAATGACACATTTTCTGCAAATCTATAAGGTTTCCAAAAAATCAATTCAAAAATTCTAAATTTCGCTATCTAGACATTGTGCAGTAAACAGTCTTGGACTCTGGATTCCATGCCGTGGATTCCGTATTCCAGGTACTAAATTCAGGATTCTTGGTCAGTGGAACATGGATTCCGGATTCCAATCATTAGTGGCATTCCGGATTCCTTGAGCTCAATTCCGGATTCCAAAGCCCAGGATTCTGGATTCCACAAGCAGACATTTTCCAGATTCCGGAATCCGGATTCCCTCACGTGGGGCGATAATTCGATTGTCCAGACTGGATGATGTGGATAAACTTAGGTTTCTGGGAAAATGCACACCTACCCCTCCCCTAAGCCGTCATTTTGCCCTAAGCGAGCACTAAGTGTTAATGTTAGCTTAGAGGAGGGGTAGGTGGGGATTTTCCCAGAAACCTAAATTGATACAATGATTTTAGCTAGAGCTCGAGAGAAGTGGATATCGAGTGTTACTCAACTTACTTTTACTGAATCGCTTTGCATGTCAATACAACAAAAATTCATTTGTATGTTTCTTTTATTATTAAATTTACATCAAGCAAATTCGAAGTCCTCTATTTTCATACGTAAACCGGTTGCCATATTCATTTCTGAGTTTTATTTTTATCATTTTTTGCCTGATACTTTACAGGAATCCATGCAGAAGACCTCTTCATTGCAGTACTTGTTCCCAAGACAGTCTCGCCGAAATAAAGAGCAAAGCTCATACGAGCCGCCATAATCACTACACAGTCTCAGGTATAGCCGACATTCACGGACACATGGTTTATAGTTAACTGTCGAAGGAAGCCTATTAGCTCTACCAAGAGAAAGGAGGGCGAAAAACGCGATGACCAACGCGATCGAGGATATTTTCATCTATAAGACAGAGAGAGAAAGTAAGGCATATTCATGAAATGTTGAAACAAAATGAATTGTTTCGATGCTTCTAAATCAAGGATTTAATAATCAGTCGAACTTCCTTTTATGGGCAGTTCATTTGGTTCCAAAGATACCGCGAAAGTCAAGCAATAGCCTAGTTTCGGTTTAGTGATCATGATTTATACGGCTTTGCTCCGACGCTGAGCGGTATAAAACAAAAATAAGAAATTGCATTGAGTGATTCAGGGATTGATAATTCATTTCTTTTGTTTTATTCCATTCAGCCTCGGAGCCAAGTATGAATTTTGATAATTTAAAACTGGCGTATTCCTAACTCTATACTAAAAGGATACGAACACCTCGTCTGCAACGTGGACATCAGTAGATTACTATAGTATATATCCATTCTGTTCCTTTGGTGTTCTTTAGAACATGGCGGTACTGACACTTACATAAACGCAAAAATTAATCTTAAAAGATCTATAATTCAATACGCTTTTTAGTAAACTATAATCATGCTAAATGACTGGAAAAAAACGACGTAACCTTTTTGTCATTTTCGACGATCCCAAGGCAACCCAACCCCACCCCCCAGTGTTTTCAGTAACAGCAGCTTACTTGTAAAATTATTAGCTTTCTAACGTATTTATGATTGGAATTAGTTAAAAAGCCATGCAGCCTATGCATTTTCTTGCTTTCTCCGTTTTTAAGCTGTTATGCGGTCTTAACGATTCTGAATCTGCTAACAGAAATGACCCTCTGCATATACTATTACTTAATCAGTTAAGCCTTATATTCGATAAATCAATTCACAGATCCTTCATTTTACCTGTATTTAGAAATCTGAATGAACTCAAAAAATCGACGTACAGCATACAGCATACAATGATCTCTTTGGAGAAACAGATCACTTCGGTTCAGCTTTCTTTCTAGGTAATACGTAAGACCTTATACCGGCAACTTCTTGCTAGCATATAAAATTATACAGAATTTCAGGCGAAAACGCATTACTAGATCTGTTCGATTTTAAGCGGCGCTGGATCTATTTCATTGATGTAAGAACAGTTCCCCGTTTTCCTGGCATTTAATAAATGACCAGATATTTTGTGTTAAACACCGAGTGAAACTCCTAGCTTGTTGGTCTAAGTATTTCCCAGGTAATATCTAACCTTTGAGCACTCCTTGTTTTACCGATACAGTAGAACGTCGTTCTGATCAGTTGAATTTCTCACCAAGGTGGCTTGATTTCAGCGTAGTACATTTCTGATTGAATTAAAAAAGGCTCTTATTTAAAGGGTGAAAATTAATCATGGAAATAAAGTAGATCAAGATAAGACCTTCTGAACGCCTCCTGCTCCTTGCTAATAACAGAAGGCAAAAGTTGCTTGGTGAGAGTAATCAGATAATTTTTTTGTTTAAGTTTTCCTTAGCTGGGCATATGTCGTGTCAAGCCCCTCTGTCTCGGTTGAAATTCAGTTGAGCATCAGTCTTACATCTGCTTGTTATAGTGGCAATGAAGTGAATGATGTAAATGAAGGGAAAAATTCCTCTTGAAAGGAGCTATTTGATAAAAAAGGAAAGAAAATTTAGG
The DNA here is from genome assembly GCA_964035525.1 of Porites cylindrica. Lineage (NCBI taxonomy): Eukaryota > Metazoa > Cnidaria > Anthozoa > Scleractinia > Poritidae > Porites > Porites cylindrica. The sequence goes on from OZ037778.1 coordinate 42,967,598, forward strand.
ACTGAACCAGACATAAACTTTGCTAGAGTAAATTGCTTTCGTTTAAATTGCAATTCATCAATGATTTTTAAAGTATTGGTGATATTAAACTGTCCGAATGTTTCGAAAATAAGGTTTTTTATCTAATATATATGCTTTCATTTTATACTCCAAATATAACTATAGAAAGATGATAAACAAAACTATTTGCGCTTTGAAAGATGATAATAAAAAATCATCCAATTTTATAAATAATATCCCTTTTTAAAAGAATATTATGTATGTCAATAGCATATTTTCCTCCGCTTCAACGGATAACATTGTTAGCAATTTACCCTCTGGAGGTCACACGCATTTCTTGATCAAAAATTACTTATTCAGTATCTGAGAAAATCAGTGACAGATACGGGAATGAGAATAATTTTTCATGTTTCCCAGTAGTCTGTATTTCCATGAAAAACAGATGTGTTAGAAAAGATAAACATAAAACACTCAGTTTCGGAAAACATAAGGTGTTATTTTAACAATGTGCCCACGCTTACTTGGAGACTTAAATCTATCGTTTACTTGCCATCGATATTTTGCAGGAAATTCTTATAATTATATATTAATCATTTTATTTCCCCTTGTTTTTTAATCATCAAGCAATCTTAATCTGAAACGCGCGCTGAAAAGACCCACAGGAATACTGAACAAATGCGAGCCTACGGTTTGTTTGTGGCATATTGGATTAATGACCTAAGCAAAATAGAAACAACAACAACAAAAAAAAGGTTTATTTCATGGGTAAAATATTTCCCTTTTTGGCTTTTTTTTGGCTTATAAGGACAAAGTTGATTTCAGAAATGTTTGGGTATCCGCGAGTTTATAATTGCTCGCCTACTCACTGATACCCCATATTACCCCTTGCATTATATGACATTTCTTCTCTTGAATTATTTCTTGACTACTAATATTGTCAGACGGTCTTTGATTCGTACTAGAGTCACTTTTAACTAAACCAAAAGGCTAGACAAATAAAAACGGTAAAATTGATTACAGAAGCGAATCGAATCGGGGTTGTGGTGGTGGTGGTGGTGGTGGCGGCGGTGGTGAGGCGGAGGGGGCGGGGGGGGGGGGGGGGGGGGCGTGATTACCTAGCACAAATGACGAATGTTTCAAACCTGGGTCCTTTACGATTTCATTGTCACGTAGTCGGCATATCACGACAGAACTGGGTATCGCCTAAACAACGACGTGGCAGAGGTCATAGTATTGATGGCCTTAACGGTGTGCACTACCCTGGATCCACCCTTGAAAATGAAGATTGGATAAGGCCATATAACGGTTCTCGCAAAAATACTGAAAGATAGGATTTTCTTAGTCTCTATTGAAACGAGATAAGATAGCTTCTAACTCCTTCAAAAATCACAGTAGTGTTTATTTATTAGAATACATAAAAGCTACAGACACAAAAAGAAAACCGCTGGAAAGGGTAGATGTTGTTTCAGCCTTGTTAACGTGGCTCAGAGATTCAGAATGTCGGTATTTTACCGAGATGTCATGACATTGCATAAAACCGCTAAATTTTACATTACACGAACATCTAGGCTGAAAACTGGAACATTTTAAGTTTTTAGTTTTAAAAAGTGAATCCGAGGATGAGATTTTGGAACGAATATTACATTTTTTTGAGCTGAAAGGTTATCTTCTTTTAAGTAAACCCTACTCTGAAATTCTTCCTTTCTTTGCGCGGCACAACAAAAAGAAGAATAAACCGATAAAACCTACAAACCTGCCAGATGTTTGAGTTATCAGAAATCGTTGAACGTTGCATATGTATTAAGTGGCTTACGGCACAACTAAGACATAAACTTAACCGCAGTACGACATGCCAGATGCTATAATCGAAGAATATTCAAAAACGCTTTCAGACTTAACATTTGTAGAAAACAAGAATATTCCTGGCTGGGCTGGTGAGAAGATGTTGTTATAAATTAAGAGAGTATATAGTTTCGACACATCATGGCAGGCATAACGAGAAGAAATCACTTTTTGTCACTTAACCAATGAATGTTTTCCGTGGGAAAACGATAAAAGCAACCTCAAAAAAATATATATATATACATATATATTTGAAGAGAAAGTTGATTTTTCTTCGGAAACTGTATGAAATCCAGCGAAGATAGTCAAAAACAAGGACACCTCAGTGCTACCAAAAAGACATCGCAGTTATAAATGAAAGATGTTTTCCACAAATTAAAAAACAAATAAACAAACAAAACAACAACAACAAGAATCAGAACAATGAACAGAACCTCAAAATAATGGCCGAGAGGTGCACCGTGTCATGAGTTGTACAGCCGGCACCAGCATGAAGTCCTTCAAAGATAGTCGAAATCAAAGACAGAAAAAATTACGAAGATATCAAACAACTGTCTCAAACGAATATCGACTAGGCAAACCTCGTAGCTAAGACCAATATACATAGAAAGCGGAATATCAAAATACAAATTCTCTGCTCTTGTTGCTGTGCTTTCGTTATTGCTTCCTGGGAGAGATGTTTGGACCCGTCAAGCAACTCATTTTTTGTTATCGTATCCTTAGGCTGTTAACTGATCGCTGATTGGTCGTGGACTGAAATGGAAAGGAGATAATGGATGCTCATCACCCGTACGGTTAAAAAACGCTTAAGCTTGAACGCCTGCATCCAGTGTTACTCGATAACCTTTAAATACGCTTGTGGTGGTTGGCTTTCTCAGTAAGTGGTTAATTAGAGAATATTGTGTGCTACTTAACAGTTATTCCTCGACACCAAATGGGCTCTGAGTCAATAGCCCACGAAGAAGGCCGAATGTGCTATAGACTCAGAGGCCATGAGGGCGAGAGGAATAATTGCTTTAGTAAAATCCAACTAGTTGGTCAAAAATATCGAGACAAAACAACTTTAGCTAGCAAAACGCGATTCAGCCGCCATTGTTTTGATGTTCAAAGCCAGCGCTTTTCGCTACCAGTGGGTTATAACATATAGCCTAGTAGTAGCTCAACCTATCAGAACACAGCACTGATAATAGACCACTAGTTGGATTTTATTAATAACTAATATATAGGAAGCCGATGATTGTGATTTTTTTCGCAATCTGATTGGCTGTATATAGCTCAAAGGTATTTTGGCGTAAAAGTGCATTATGAATGAGGACTCATTCGACCTTTATGCATAATCCGCATTCATCGTTGTTTTGATGAAATTACGTAAAATTTCTATTTAAAGTTTATTTAAGCATAAGCTGATTTCAGGAGCCGATTTCCCCAACAGCTTATCCGTTATCACCTATTTAACAAGCCCAGAGCGATTCCGCCTTTGATTGCTTATTGATCATTTAAAAAACTGTTTACTATAAAATAACTGCCTTGAGTCAGGCTGATCTGAATTCCCTGATCAATATTTAATAGTTTTCCTATAGACCAGGATAATGATGATTTCTGTAGTCTACTACGCAGCCATCATGTGGTTCGTCACACGGCGGTTGCTTTTCTGATAGAGACAGAAGTGCCACTTGATATAAAAAGATGAATTCTCTGCTTTTGATCCCGGGCTCTTGATCCTGTGCTTTCTCTGTTGCTTCAGGGGAGAGATATTAGATCAGCTCATCGCCCTAAAATTAAGGTTAGGACGTATAAAAGGTTTAAAATAATAATTTTTAATTGATGGAATAAGCAAACCAGAACAAACGAGTGATGCTGGTGAAGCATGGTCTAGAAAAGGTAGAATAACATATTAATAAATAAGTCATGTCTGCCCTCCTTCGTTAGTGCGAATAAAAACAAATCATAAATATGGTTTGAGTTTTTTAAAATTCATTCTCCAAAATGACCGCGATATAAATATATATGGAACACGTTTTTTTAAAAAGCCTATTGTACGTGCTTTCCAACAATTACAATATTTAATAACTGAATTTATTATAAAGATCAGTTAACGTCAGGCAGGTAAATGAAAAAAAATGTTTATTTATTTCCTTTTACTTAATACAAAATTGAATTAAATTACCACGACTCCCAATTTTAAGGCTAATAATAGTAATAAAGGAACTTCATTCTTCGTAAGCTGCGGTTTCCTTTATCATTTTCGGAAAACATTTGTCTTTTCCATGGAATATGATTTTAACGTGAAACAAATCTTCAACAAGCTGTTTCTTATTTAATTGTCTTAATCTGACATTATGGAAGCTTAGTCTATGCAAATTGCCAATAAATTTTTCAACCTATTAGAAGGCAAACTATCCATAAGCCACTATATATAATTGAAATGACAGAAACACCTGCTAAACATTGCTCTTTTTTGTAATTTGAAAATAGCTGAATATATAGACATCAGCGCTTCTGAATCCTATACTTGGTCTATATGATAAAACAATTACATCCATTCACTCCTGTGTTTGACTTTACTTTTTGAGTTCTAAAAACCCCTAAAACGTAAATAAATGTGTTTTATATAACATTTTAAAATCAGCTGTAAGTCAGTAGTATTGCAACTCCCCCGTATATTGCATAATTGTGATCATTCTAAAGAAGCGAGACTGTAACCGTGTAAATGATAAGGTACGTAATGGGTTAAATTTTCAACTTTTGGTTTCATTCTCGGCGTATTGCTTCTCCCTGAATTCTGCACTGTGGCTATTATCGAATGGGGGCAGTTCAGAAGTCATTTGAACGGCGGAGTCAGCAAAAGACACTACACGTATTGTAAGACACGACGAAAACAATTCTGTGAAGAGATTACGAATTTCTTTTTTGAAACTTTGAGTTCTTATTCCATAAACCACAGGGTTACACATGCTATTAGCGTAACCAAGTAGTAAAGTGCTAATATCAATTATTCTTGGCAATGGATGGGGATAGTAAACATCAAAAAACATTGTGATAGCAAATGGACTCCAACAAAACATGAAACAAGCAACAACAATCAGCAAAGTGTTTGTTAACTTCATTTCTGTTGGTGTCATTCTAAAACGCTTTTTGCTTCTCTCATCTTCAAGTTCGCTTTCCCACCGTTTTCTCTGAGCATCTCTGTGGTCCTGAACGCGTTTTCCTGCTTGTTTCGTAAATTTCAAAATGTGAAAGTATGAAAAAGACATAGCTGTTAGGGGGCCGAAAAAGCATATTGTTAGCATGAAGTACATGTAGTAAACATCGGAGGCCCACGATACAAAACAGAATGATTTTCCAGGGATGTAGCGATATTCCGCCCAGCCAAAAAGAGGGGGGAGGGATATCAACGAAGATATAAGCCAAACAATTGATCCAAAGATAAAAGATCTCCTCGGCGTAAAGATCGATTTGTACGTTTTCCATTGCACCACGTAAAAATATCTGTTGATAGCTATCATAGCAAGCGACATTACAGACGAAACGAACGACAACATTGTGGTGAATCCCAGAAACACGCATGCGGTTCTTCCAAATACCCACCGTTGCTCAATGATCGTGGCGACTGTAATCGGCATGTTGATCACTGATACGAGTAAATCAGCAAAAGCTAAGTTGAGAAGAAAACCGTTGGAGATTGTGCGAAGGCTTTTCCTTCTCGTGACGACGAAAAATAAAGTGAGGTTACCAAGAACTGAGGTTGTGCAAAAGAAAACAAGAATGACGGCTTCAATGATATCTGTTCGCTGTGCCATCTCAAGAACATCTCCGCCTTTAATATCACAGTTGAAGATGGGGTCGATCGCTCTATGGCTGAATACTTATTACGTATTGCAATATTTAAATGACAGACTGAAATAAAAGTTTACTCAGGTGGACATTTATGTTTTTATCCTATAGTCAATATGGATATCAATCCCGCTTTCTATTCTTTTAATTAGAAGATTTTAACAAAAGCTTCAACAATAAAAATTCTCTAGCTTATTCTTCACCGAGAAATTTGAATCTTCTTCTTTTTTTTTTTAAAGATTTTTATCAGCATTCAAGGATTTCTGGTTCAGCTCGGCCTGTCCAGGTGTCAATCAGTTGAAAGTTATATAGATAGCGTGAAGGATAAAAATTTTAAGCAAACATGAATTTTCAAATTAGTATGAGAAAATGAAGTACCTATACAAGTCAACTGCCGAAAAGAGACCGCATAAAGGTCCCGTCCACACGCAATTTTTTGGCCAGATTAGCCTTCGGCCTTCCGTCTACACGTGTACGGTCGTGGACCGTTTTTCAAATCATGGCAAATGCTCTCTAGAGCCAAAATTTGTAAAATCTTTGTTCCTGTACTAGAATGGACGGATGAAAACAGATATTTTTTGAGGATGTTGGAGTCGCAGCATTTTTAAGGTGGCCTTTTTTGTTCCGCGCGATATTTTAGCCACCTTACCCCTTTTGTGAGACTTCTGGCGTAGCTTAAGATATTTTTTTAGGTTATTAAAATGTTCTAGGTCGCTACAGTGGAACCTGGTTATCATCACGGGCACTAAGGTAACGTGCTAAGAAACCTCATGGTCATTTCGAGTATTTTTCTTGAAACCCGAAGATGGAATGCATGACTCTATTTTGTACTGACGCAGATAACTAATGTCCGTAAATAAAGCGGGGTTGCCAATATATGAGAGTTTGTGACTCAAGACACAGAGAAGAGTGTACGTCGTCGCTTTTAACCTTTGTCCGTTCAAAGAAATTTAATTTTTTGAGAAAGTATATGAGCTTTTTGTCGCCTGAAAAACGAAACTGTCCGCTATATACGAGTGTCCGTATTATAAGTGGGTGTCCGTAGAGCGGAGTTCCACATATGCATTCCAGAATGCTACTCAACCAGTGGACGGAGACAGACGATACAATCATTTTTAAATGATTTTATCCCTGTTAACCCGTTAAGTCCCAATAGTGACCAAGATCAATTTTCTCCCAACAATATCCATACATTGTCAACAGATAAGTTATGAGAATTAATAAATTGATCACCTATGTAAAAATGCCTTGATCTTTTATCCAATTCTCTTAACTCATTCTTTAAGGAAATGTATAGAGATCAGTTTGGAGAATTTGTATGTAGATACTGGGGCTTAAAGGGTTAAATGTTAAAACATAGACTTCAAAAACTGAGGGATTAAACGACTCAATAAAGACCCACAAGCAAGAGATCGAAGGTTCCCGATTGAACCAGCACATAGCGGCCTTGGTTGGTGAGACAACTTTGGTCTGCTTTTTAGAAGAATAGAGGGAGAATTGGAGAATAATTCAAGCCCAATTCGTATAAAAATATTCATTTTCAACAAAAGCAGGTATGAGTGGATGGGGACAAACGATACCTGTGGACATGATTAAAAAAAGACCCCCCCCCAAAAAAAAAAAAAAAAAATAGGGGAATAAGCAGATTATGAAGTGTGTGGAGCAATCAGTCCCTTTCAAGGAATCGAGGTAAGGTAGTTTGGTCCTTAACAAGCGGTCTTAGAATTATCTAAAATGTCCAAAGAAAACCTTATAAATAGACTGTAGAATTACAAAAATTAAAGTAATATGTCTGTAATATCTGTTTCTATTTAGATATACATCTATCACATTCATCTCTTTCACGGAAACATATGAGCACATAATTGACCAGCTCCCAACATCAGTGGCTTCATAGCTCAGTTGGTTAGAATCGCAACGGTATCGCTAAGGCACGGGGGTTCAAACCCTATTGAAGTCATGAACTTTTTTCAGGCTTCTTACGCAATTGCATAAATTGCGTTCACAACTGCGGCGATCATTCTTGATTTAATTTGATTATTTTGTCTTACTTGGAACTGATCTGTTGACAGCATGCGCAGGGCCAAATCCTCCTAAAAACACTTACCACAATTCGTTATAATACTACACATGTATTGGCCTGTACTCTTCTTTAACGACACCGGGACTGCGGTTCACAGGAGAAGGCTTGTCATACAGATTATTCGGTGCATAAACACTATCTTTTCTGGCTCTGTGGGATTCATTGTCATTTGCGAAATAATTATATAGAATATTTCTTGACGAATCGAAAGTTTCCGATTTATTCAGTTGTCTCGTCGGAGCAGGTGCACTCGGTGGCTTAATTCCGTATCCATAATTTGAATTTATAGCTTGAGAGCCATCCGGAACGTGTAATTTTGTCACATTTTCTTTGTTTCTTGAAGTTCTTTGACTTGTTGAGTCAATACTTCTTTTTTCATCAAACGATTTGAATTTTTCTTGGAGATTTGTGAGTAATATTTGTACAAGTGTGTCTCTTTTGATTGGAAAATAGAATAATTTTTCCTTTTTGCGGAGTTTTTTCTGCGATAGGACATTTGATTCATTCGCCACATTTGGTCGTTCGTCCATCTTAGACGTTGTATTTGGCATCTGATTTGAGTTTAAGTTTGGAGCGTTTTCATAGCCCTCCTTTCGAGTTTTGGCTGTTCCTGCTAACATCGAAGGAGAGGGGCCAATAGGGACTCTCCCTGCTTGGTTGGATAGTTTTATATCTAAGCCTGTGGATGCGATTTGATTGGTAGGTTGAGAGACCACACCAGCATGCGCAGTATTCTGGCTATCTTTCCAAAGTTGTGATTTTACATCATTTTGGGAATTTAATGCCACGTTGCTTTGCTGCCTAAGCGAGGTTCTTTCTTGTGAAACCGTAAGAAGTCCCCCTTGTGGTATTATAGGCTTGTTTTGCTCAAAAATGCGATTTTGAAGCTGTGGGTATTTTAGGGTAGGCCGGAAATTGACTTGTAGATTACTCCGTTGATCCAATGAACTCCCCTTTCTTTTTTCTTCATATGTACTTTGAAGTGCTGTGTATGGAGAAGAGTATTTATAAGGAATTTGCCTTGTTTGAAAGTTTTGAGTTAATTCTGCTCTCCCGGGTGGTGCAATGTGCGAAATGCCCATTCCTCTGTTTGCCAGAATATTTCCTCTCGAATTCTGATAGCTGGTTTGGACATTTATTTGTTTATCTATAACTGTTGAATCAATGGCTTGACGCTGTTTGCGTTCCTTGTTAATCAGTTCTGGCTGATAATTCTGTGATTGTTGTATTAATTTTCGTGTTTGCCATGTCTGTTTCCCCATCCGCCATTGTTGTTGCAATAACTGTAAATTTCTCTGCTGCTGTTTCTGTTTTTGATCCTGTTGGCGCCCCTTTTGAAATATTTGTGGTTGATAATTTTGTGGTTTTTCCATTAATCTAGGTGGTGTTACTCTCAGTCTGCTCGTATGCCATTGTTCTGGCAGCTGAAAATATTTTTGTCTTTGCGGCAGACGCTGTAGTGATACAAGCTGTCGATGTTGTTCCCTAGAGTCCAGGTTGCGATATCTTCCCACTCGGTTGTTACTATACTGCTGCTGCGCTCTTTGAATGTAGTTAAACATCTGAAGATATCTACGATAATGAAAACAGCAACTCTTAATGTTGGTCGAAGTGGTACATTTCGAATCGAGGACAACCCTGATTCCTTTTGGTAAACGACTGTGTTTGATTTTTTAGTTCCGTCACTGGGCAATCCGCAAAAAAATGGGCCATTTACTTTTTATCGCCCCTCAACTAAGCCCTCCTAGAAAGGTGCGTATGTCCACAGTCAGAATTTCAAAATCCATCATTTAACGTATTTTGAGGAGTAAGTCATGTGTCTGTCGGTATTTTGCATTGTATTTGCGCTTGTCTTTGTCGCTTTCTCAGTTTATCAAGCCATCATTTCATCGTATGGCTGATCTAATGCCGTGTTAGTTATCAGAATTAAACCCTAACATTGGGGTGTGCTTAGGCTCGCGGCGGGTACATTTCTCCAATTATACTACTACATGAGAAATTACTGCAATCTGATTGGCTTAGAGCAGTGGTATTTCAGCTTAATTTGAAATACCTACATGTGAAAATTACAAACCTTTTGCGGGTAGTAGTATAAACAAATAATAGCATGATTTGTACGTCATATTTGGCATAAATACCACTCGTGATATTTCAAAATTGTCTCAAATTTCACTCGCCTAACGGCTCGTGAAATTACGTATAACAATTTCGAAATATCACTCGTGGTATTTATGCCAAATATCACTACAAATCATGCTATTACCTATACAAAGCGCATGGTAACCGAGCGTAAGGTATGCTATTCGTAAAAGAATGATTTTCCTAAAGCACTGCTAATTTTTCTTTGAAAGGGAGGAACTTGGGACCAACCAGTTTCGAAAGAGAATTAATTCCGCGATTTTTGACAGTCGAACACTGTCGACCTCTTTGTAACAATTACGTCCCTCTCAGTGTGTAATGATTATCATGAGGGATTATACTTTACTGTAGCAGCATTATGTAAAGAAATATACTACAGTAAATAAAGTACTAAAATTTATTCAATAAACTATCCTTGGAGATCCAGGGGCAGTCAGTATTTCGTGCCGTACCATTTCCTCTGACCGGACTGACTGCTCCTGGGTCTCCGAGGATGGCCATCGGAAAACAGGGTCATCGCCTGTTTTCCCACGATAACGTTACCTTGCATCTGGACTACCAAGTTGCACCGGCTGTTGTTGGTAGTTGGGAGGAGAAAAGCCAAAATGCATACCATGCAATGTTGCAGCGATTTGGGCTCTGCGACTGGTCATTTCATTTCCAATGGCATGATTTTTGGAGCTAGGGGAAATACATATCAAGCAAAATCGAATTATAAAACGGGATGAGTTATCATTTGACACTGTTATCTAAATATTTCAATAAGACATTCTGTTCCTTTACCACGACAAAACTCATTACTGACACCGTGATGAAAATCGTTTAGCGCTCCACGGTGATATCTTTGAACTTTCTCACTTCAGCAAACAGTAGAGGCTAGGCTTTACAGGTGAATCTTTAAGGACTCAGCTGTTGACAGTTTGACATTTTGCCTGTCAAAAGCAATGAGGTAATTACTAGGTAGAAAAAGAATAAACTCGACCAGTGCTAAATTATTCTTTAAAACTAGGTTTTAGCATAAAAGGGTACTAAGTGAATGAACGTGAACAACAGTGTCAAAAGGTGCTATTAGGATATTAAATATGCTATTGAAGAATTTAGTATACGTAGTACTTTAACTGTCACGGCAAATAACTGAAAGTTACGTTTACCTCTCTTTTCTTACACAGTCTGGCCAGGGGACTTTTTCTCCTTCAGGATAAGTAAACCATTTCCCTGTTATGGGTCCACACATGTACATAACAGCGGGTTTGAATTCAAACGTAAAGCCCTCATTACACTCCGGAGTACAAAACAGTCGAAAAAGGCTATCGCAAACCACGTGACCGTTTTTGGGCTTCGGGTATTTCTTACAACGTTCAATGGACTCTAATGCAAAGAAATAATATTTTGATAATTAGAGAATTTTCATGTAATTTTATTGCAAGCATATGAACTTTTTAAGAAAGGTACCAAATTTCCGTCGCAGTATAATGAAATGCGAGGAATAAAAACTACATTTGGATGAAAGATGTTTTCATCATCAGTTCAAATTGTTAACAAATTAGAGACTATATGAAATAATGAATATACCACTATAATATTTTAAAACTGTGGGACGAAGAATTAAATGTGAAAAAGATGGTTGTAGTTATATGCAACTTCTGCAGTGCGAAAAGGAGGCCTTAAAATTTTCAGGCTTTCGGGCCTTTGAAACCTCAATACCTCTTCGATACCGGCGCAGCGTTCCAACGAATTAACTGTAAGTCGACTCTCGGAGAGCATGTTGCATCTATAACGGCGACAATCCCGTTCATATCTAAGTTACTACTCGAAACTACTAACTAGGAAAAGTTGTTACTGTTGAGGTCGAGAACCTATGGTATCATTCATTTCCTAGGGCTATTAGGAGTATCTGATATTTTACAAAACGTGTTGTTTTTAGAATGTCGACTATGGGCGCAGTTGAGAGTTAAAACGTTTTTGGCCTCGTTTCCTGTCACAAATCTCAGTGAGTTGTATATTTCTCATCAACCAAACGTCAAGTTACTAGTTAGATTTTATTTGGGTGTAGTGAACCGCCTTAGACTTTCAAGGTAGACAGAAATAGACTGCTTTAGTGAAACCGGAGATATTATATTTGCGCCAAAAACGATCTAAAAATAAACTGGTTGGTGAAAACGCCCAGACAAGAGTACATGGATATTGCTCGCTCCGCGTAATGGGCCCTTGGTTGTCTAAGTCATAATTAACTAATTTTGGGGTAGGTTAGGAATTAAGTTAGGATACCTTGCAACATATGTCAGTTCGGTGACTAACCTGCTAACCTCCATAAGTAAGCTGTCAAGAAAATGCTTGCCAACCAAATCATGGGGGCGTACGCCATTTGCGCGAATGAAAAAATCCAGAATGAAACTGAAAGGTCATGAACGACAAGAACAAGGAAACAAATTAATCAAAAATCAACGAAGGCAATTAACTATATATGTTCTGTCAAAGATGACAGTTTTTCTGTTAGATAATTGCAGGTATCCTCTCTATTTTATTACTTACTCCCGAAAAGAGTGCGAAAATAACCACAACCTAACTCCATGTAACTCACGCAAAGACAAAGATCTATTTAATTTAATGATACTGTACTTTGTTTCTTGGTTATTTTTCCTCTTTTCATTGACGTCAGCTAACTAATACGAGTTAGGTGACTACTCAGGACCCTGTTATTTGAAAGATGAATAGGGTAATCCACTGAAGAAATCCCTATCTGGAGGATAACGCATATGGTCTCTTATATAGTGAGTGGTGGTTTATCTGGCGGATAGCGTTACCCAACTTTTGAACAAGCGGGGCCATGTCAATAACAAACTAAAAAGTTTTAAAATACCATCAACTGACGATTTACAACTCATTCTACTAATGACTTGTGCAAAGGTTGCTGAAACGGCAGTCTCTGTCACCAGCAGTCCCGTAATAAATGAATTAAGATTAGACTAAACCAGATTTTTGCGTTTCATGACAACGGAACGAAAACATAGCCAACACAAATATAAACATATTGTGGTTGGAAGAGGCACAAAATTTTAAATCATCATATGATATGTCTCTTAAGATATATACGACAACATAGTCCTTATATAGATGGTCACCTTTTCAAGCATCGTTTTCAGTTTTTTTTGTCGGATTAAATTTTTAGCGGCGTTTAAAACTAGTGACTGACAAGTGAAGACTACAGTTCCTTCTTAGCACTTTATTTGAAACTGAGCTTATAAAGCGATTCTACTTGGTGTGGTTTGCGAGACTGCGACACTACTTACCTTTAGATATTTTGTTGAGTGAATGTCTCGGTTAATATCATGTTGGAATAACTTAGATCCGTTGGCCGTGAAATATATGTTTCGTCCTTGTTTACGTCCTAGCCAGCGCCGAAATGAATAGAATGTAATACATGTCTTGTATCATATTGTTAACTAAAAGAATTCGATATTGCCCGAGGAACGGCAGCTTAACCAAACTTTTTCAGAAGTTTACACTGATAAACCTATTCAGTCCTCTCTCACAGCAGGAAATTATCTATCAAAGCAAACTGAGAGAATGTTAATCTGTTGCTAAAACAGATGAGCCTCGGATTCGTTACTCAAATCTCCAAAATCAGATACAGTGACTTGTGACATGCACGTAAGGAGAATTCAAAAGAGAATCCTGTCAGTTTCTTGATCTTTTTTGCGTTGACAGGTATGACCAGTTTTGCTTTTGAATTTCTGCGCACCTGCTGGCAGGTATGCTATTATGATTTTAAACTCACCTATTAATTCAATACGGGTTCGTGATTTTGCCTCTCTGAACGGAGTCGTATCTTTACTGGAGCTATAAAGATGGCGGAAAGGACGTTAATCAACTAACGAAAATCGACGCCCGATCCTCATACACGTACCTCACTTAACAGACATATCAAATTTCAAAAGAATCATGGCAATAAAAGCTATAGAATGCTGTTAGAAAGCCATCTTCTAAACGTTCAACAAGACCATTATCAGGGTCATGAAAACTGCGATTACTTACTAGCAGGAAGCAATTCGCCGAAAGAAAAAAGATTATTTACAGTAGTTGTTGACTGAATAGTTGCCATCAACAGAAATAGGTACTGAAAACAGCACGACTAAAACCTGATAGTAAAGTCTCCTGGCACGGGCGGAAGATCAGGTTCTGCTGCCCGTGCTTGAAAGTTGCTGGATCGAATATGTTTTGGTTTTAATTTCTAATCTGTGTGCCTTGAAATAATCACATTTCAAGCAAGATAGTGCAAATATGGGATCGTATTGATTTCTTTCCTGACCGTAGAGGAGCTCTGTCAAGACAATAGAACAATAGACTATTTTACGGTTACAAGTGCAAATGAGACTGACGTTGACCTTGTCTGGATACAACCCTTCCTGCTTTATCATGTCAATCATGCTGTTCTTCCAACTGGTATTTTTTAAGCACAGTTTCTATGAGAAAAGGAATTCAAAGAGGTTTGTATCAAAACAAGTTCAACCTCAGCCTCACGTTCACTCAAAGGCTTCGGGATACTAAGCTTACAACTGTAAAATGGTCTATTTGAGTCGTTAGTTTACAACCTACAATATTGTTTTGAAAGCAAATGTTACATCAAAATGTAAGTTTCTTGACTGAATAGAAAAACACCAATTACTGCCGTAATAGTAAACTCAGATTGGGGCTGGAGGAGATAACAAAACAAAAATATTTAGGCTAAATCTTTCAAAATGCAGAAAATATGACTTAGTAACTTCTATGATTTCAGCCAAAATAAGATCCAGAAGAATTCATGATCACCTGTTGCTTGGTATGACGCAAACAACGAATGCCAAGGCCTAGGGCCGTGTACGCACTGCGACAAAAAAAAAAAAGAGTTTGTAGTCTGCAAAAAATTTGAAAATTTTGTTCTCACCAATCGTTTGTTTTTGCGATCTTGTTCGCATCTAAAACACGCGAAATGCTTCATCTAACCAGAAACGTTAATTAAAGGAACTTTAATTGGTCATGTTCGCGAAATAAGATGACCCGACGAAGGATAGCTGTCAAGGAACAAAGGAGTTTGTCACATGACAAAAAATTCTGAGAAAACTTTGGTAGGTGAAAAAAATCGTTCACACTAGAAATGGCTTCCTATTTACAGATTTTTTTTTGGCAAAACAAATATAATGAGATGAACTGAATGAGATGGTTCATACAAGGAGCCTTTTGAGGTGGAGCTTAAGCCTGATTCGGTGTTGTGTCCAATTACACTATGGGAATGTTTCGGAGGTCCGCTGTCCCATTTGATTAAATATCACGGCTTTGCGCGGGAAACTGGGCCCAAATTCGTCCGTATAAAACAATCCCATTGTGCAATGCGACAAGCACCGCCCCCGTATCGTGCGCAATAGGCCCTTTGCAGCTAGCCATTCACGTGGTACAAAACCGCCATGCTGGAATGCAAAAGTCGCACTGGGACAAGACAAACAAAGGAAATACCATTTAGAATTATGTATGCCTTTTATTTATAAATGAATCTTTTTATGTTAAGTTTTCGAGGACAAGAATCGGTGTTAAGATTTGGAATTCAATTTCACCCTCAATAAAACTATTTAGCCGAAGCAAATATCGGAAAGTGATCGAGAGTTTACTTGAAGACTTCCTGCTGTCTAAAGATGGCTATGTTGAAGTTCCCCGCCTTCTGAGCTTTCCTCTTTATCTTCCAAGCTGTCATCGGTACCTTCATATTTATTCAGCTCTATTACCATAATATTTTACAAATTCTCTTTTTCCTGTTTATAGTGTTTCCTTTTTATATAGTCTTCTCTTATTTACACTTTATTTGATTATTTGTTAAATTATCGTGATTTTTCTTTATTTTCTTTCATTTTTCTCCTCCCTTCCCTTTCCTTCTTTTCTCTCTTTTCTATTTGCTGTGTGTGGGAGTGTTTGTATGTTATTTCTTATAATCATTTATTGCAAATATAATTGTACACTATTATTATCCCGCCTAGACCAGTATTTTTGCTAATTGTGTAGACAAGACAACTGTAACTTGTTGCATGAAATTCATTAAAGATTGTTGTTATTTGTCTTGTCCCAGTGCGACTTTTGCCCTCCAGCATGGCGGTTTTGTACCACGTGAATGGCTAGCTGCAAAGGGCCTATTTACCATTTTCACATAGATAGACCACAATGCACCTTGTTTAACAGCCAAAACGTTTGCAAAACTATTTGGGGGGGGGGGGGAGGAGGGGGGGGGAGGAAGGGGGTTTAACAAGGAACATTGTGGTCTATGTGAAAACCGATAAATATCACCAGTTGTTGCCTAGTTCGTCAAATTTCAAATTTCAAAATTTCAAATTTCAAAATTTCAAATTTTGGGAAACCGACTTTAAGCAACAACAGTTGATGCTAACCAGAGCATTTTTAAATGACTTTAACTATATCGCTAGATGTAGTTTTATAGAAGAGACAAGAGACAATGAGCAGGTAAGTTTTAATCGCTCCTTTACTTAAATTGTTATCAGTATAATAATGATTAGAATTGCCAATCACCAGATAATTTTCAACGGCATATTTGATTTCAGACTCAAAGAGTATTCCCACAAATACATTGAAAATAAATTCGTTAATATTCTCGGTCGTCAAGCTGGCCAGGGGAAAAACGCATTCTCCACATTTCGCAACATTTCTTCCAGACCTTTGATCTCAGGGAATGCCCGGATAAGCACATTGCTCATATTTGCGTTTTGAATCCATTCAAGTCCCTCTTTGGTGTAGATGTCTGAAGTGAAATCATCGGTCATAAACCTAAAGAAAAACATTAAAAGAATGAACCATTACGGTGGACAATAAATGGGTACTAACAGCTCCTTTTCGGGACTTTTTTTCTTTCAATGGAGGATAGAGCCTTCCTTTAGACGATCAAATATAACCGGGGCTAAAAATGGTAGGCAATTTAGAAGCTTTGTCGAGCGAGGATTTGAACCCGCGACAACAGAGAACAAACTAGGGGCCTCCTTTAAAACATTGCTCAGCCCCAATCATTGTACTTTGGTCTACACCCTAGACAAACTCTTTTCTTGCACTACTGGCTATGATTTTCACGATTGCTTAAGCTTGTAGATTTTCATATCTTAGTTCAATTTGCGATCTTCCAGGAATGAAAATTTGATTTTTATATTTCGCAACGTGCTTGGAATTCTTTGAAATCGAGTCGTGTAGAAACCTAATCAATCAATCAATCAATCAATCAATCAATCAATACGTCAGTCCACCAGATAGTCAATCAATCAATCAGTCAGTTAGTCGGTCAGTCAGTAAGTCCATCCGTCAATCAATCAATAAAACAATCAATCGGTCAGTCAGATAATCAGTCAACCAATCAATCAATCAACCAGCCGATCAATCAATCAATCAATCAATCAATCAATCAAATTAATCAATCAATTAACCAATCAACGAATCAATCCGCAAGTCAATCAATCAACTCACCTGTCAGTTTGTAGTCTTCTGCTGGCCATAAGAACGAATATATTAAACGCTGTTTCACCAAATCCACAACCGTCAGGCCGGGGCTCCTCTGCTAGGCAACCAATCAGGAGGTCT
Source organism: Porites cylindrica (assembly GCA_964035525.1). NCBI lineage: Eukaryota > Metazoa > Cnidaria > Anthozoa > Scleractinia > Poritidae > Porites > Porites cylindrica. The sequence goes on from OZ037778.1 coordinate 42,985,098, forward strand.
AATTTCTCAATGTCGTCGTCATACAGTTCCTTAAGCAGGCTGGAATGTTTCATGTTTGGCGTAAGCTTTTCAAAGGACTCCACAGGAGGAAGGTTTGTCAATCGTCTGAACTCATTATATCGTGGAATGCCACGTTCTCTATCGCGTAAAATGTCGATGGTTGCTAGGTCAATAGTCTGAAACGAAAGAGATATCTTTTTCCTAAGAAATTGTTTTTTCTTCATTACGTTGATCTTTTCCTCCACGGATACCTACAACCCCGGATAAAACTGTTGAGACAATTCCATGTGTTATTTCAATTTCGCGCCATGCTGCAATCTCCTCTAAAATGAACAAAGTCGCCCCCTCCCGGCCCCCTGTTCAAAGTTGTCTTGGTCTAACAGCTCACGTGTGCATTTCTGGTGTTTTATTGGAATAGTGGAGGGGGGAAACAGTGCATCAATTTGCGACGGTAAGCGTTTTTGTCAGGGCGAGTGCAGAAATATGTTTTTGTAATGTGTCTCACCAGGTTTTGTCCGAGGGTAAAGCACTACAACCTATTAAATATCTCTGCCTTTCACTAAGGAGAGCCTTTGTGTAGGCTGAAAGTGCTGCTGACCACATGAGTGATCATGGAAGTAGCCCCCTCCCCCTACCATACTGGTTTTCTCACCTCTCCGTTCTGTTGATGCCTCGGTAACTTTAAGTTCATCAAGGCCTTTGGGTAGTTATGAAGAGTAAGCGCACCTGGATGCTCAACCCCGAATGTGTATACAACTTCATCCACACTGTGTTTCTTCAAGATATCCTTAGCTCCTTTGAAAGAGTACTCGGGGAGAGAATATGACTTTCCAGTTCTTTGTCCAGTTTCTATCGAGCGCATGTACAGATCGTCTGGTAACAACGGATGCATGCGGTACACTGATACAAATTCTTCAGTCAGAGAGAAAGGGACGCCGTAAAACTTACTTGGAGAGCCAACAATTGGCTTCAATACCGTACCGCTCGCCTCAATACTTATATTGTGTGCCGCAAGCCAATCAAAAACCTCTTTCCCTGGGCTTAGGCCAAAGTTCACATATACCCCTGCGCGCAGAACACTGTTGTTTAGAATGGCTGGTGTCCATTCCACTGTGTGAATTTTCTGAATCGTGGCTGTGTTGATTAACCTGTACAGTAAAAAACAAAAGAGCGTTATCAAATTACTTAATCTACAAAATCACTGTAAATCAATGAATTAGCAAGCTGTAGGGTACACAAGGCGTGGAAAAGAGCTCTCAGGGGTTTTACAACGGTCTGACATGGATAATGAGAATATTGTTGCGGATGGGCTCCCTGTTTCGGTTTTTTCCCCGCCTTTAGAGGTCTTGTGGCCTAGTCTTTTGTTCTTCCTTATTATGTTTCTTGACGAGAGTTTGCAACTTCGGCATTTACTCGAAGTAACGACCTAAATTGATCGATTTCGACGCATCGACGACTGTATTGTTTTTAACACTGGTAGTGTGTAGCCTTCTTTAGCAGTATTAGAAATAAAGGTCTGTATACAAGAGTGAATTCGCCGTTACACTGAAACAATGGAGTGGTTTACATGTCACCAGTTTTTTGAACTTTTTTTCAAAAAAATTAATCAATTTTCAGTATTTACTCAGGCGCTGCCAAATCTTTAGTACTTTTTGTTAAGTTGAACTTTGGCAGCTCATCAAGCCTAGTGCCAAAAGACTACCAAACTTATTCATGCCTAATATGGTTAATTCACTCGCGGTTCTTTTCATTTAACATTCAGTTACCTGGCAATGTCATACAACTGCTGGTCTGACCAATCAGGGTGGAACTTCAGCAGCATATCACAAATGGCGTTGTGTTCTCTTGTGAATATGTTGTGCATGAGACTCAGACCGATCCACCAGTTGTTGCTAAAACCTTTAAAAGAAGTCAAAGATTCATTTCTTCACAAGGAACATTCTTTCTATTATTAACCTGTTACTATGAAATTAGGGAACGAAATGCCCAGTGACAGGATACCCAAAGTTGCCTTGCTGGATGGACACTAACTCACCTGGGAGCGGGAGGAAAAAAGGCCGGCTAAAAACCACTTGGCGGAAAAAGGTGATGAAAGAGGGGGAGGAGATGGGTCTAACGTGGAGTGAAGAGAAAGCCAAAGTTTAGGACAGTGTTGAGTGGCGAGGTTTGATTGCGCCTTTATGCATAGGCGTACAGGCCGGGGGGGGGGGGGGGGGGGGGGCGAGGGGGGCTGCAGCCCCCCCAAAGTTTGGGCAACTCAGATTTTTTGGGCAGCAAGAGAAAACTTGGGCAAAGCCAGTTTTTAAAGACGTTTCCATGTTTTTTATTATTATTATATTTTGAAGACATAAATATTTTCTATTTTAACCAGAAGTCGTCGTAATAATTCAGTTACGTTCACACGAGACAGTGGTTGCCTAGCACGTGATGAGTTTCTGGTTATAAGGGAAGGGTATCATATGCTGATTTTTTTGTTGTTGTTGTTGGGCACTGTACTTCACTGTACTAGTTGGAGTGGGCTATTTCCAGTCATGAATTGATTAGAATAAACTTTCGCATAACTTTCTAGAATCACCTCCGCTCCTAGAACAGTGTGTGGCAGAACACGCTTCAGCAATGGGTCTGAAAGTGAAGTGGCTGACTAATTCTCAGTTTGAATTACGAGAAGAATCATAATTTTCTTAAAAAAATCTATCGAGGGTTTAAAAATTATTCACTAATTTGTTTAAAATGTTTACGAAACCCCTAACAAGATCGAGCGCTAATCAAATTCTTCCTTATAGCAATTGGCAGGAGCTATCTCCATCATCTGTCATACACGTTTTTAATAAGATTGAAACTCCGTTTCTAAACATCAAGATTTTCCTTTTTTACCTTATTTCTAACAATAAAAACTTCATCCCAAAATATCTCGATAACGCTCTTACAGTTCCGTTTTAACTTCACGAACATCGAGGCGACTATTGGAGGAAAGAGCTTCCCTGAACGATTTTGTAAGAACAGTTCCCAGTGAGAAATATTGCTGCAAGTATAATAGGTAATGGCGTCATTTCGTTGCTATGACAGCTCCCATGTCAGTGCAATCCTGATCATGACAAATTTCCCTCTTTATCTAATACAACTGTGGTGGCAATTTTTTCCAAATGCTTGTTTGTGGCGACGTAGTTTATGCTCAAACTTGGCAGGTATTGACTCTGAAAAACTGTATCGAGCCACTTTCATATGCCAGTACGGCCTATTTTGTTGCCTGGCCCTAGTTTCCTTTCGACCGTTTTGTAAAAATTTGGGCAACTTGCAAGAATTTTTTGGGCAAATGGATTACCGCCCCCCCTGGCAAAAAATTGCCCGTACGCCTATGTATATGCTTAATAATTCCACAAAACAGAGAGGTAAAAACATTTCAACTTCACTTTATCGATCAAAGTTTCGAGCACAACGGTAAGGGGATAAGTTACCCAAAAAAGTTGAAAAGAGGAAAAGGCAGTGCACACTTCATGCAAGCATAGTGTCAGAAGGATTGCCAACTCAGTATACCAAAGGAGGACCAGCCGGCAAACTCATGTGATGTGAACCCCCTAGAGACCATCTGGATTATTGTAGACGAGACAAGATACAAAGATCCAGCCCCCAAAACACTGGACGAGCTAAGGCAGTGACTACGCTTCGCCTGGAAGAATGTGACTTCTTGTGACGTCTTGGGAGCTCGTACATTCTATACCTCACCGCTTAGAAAATGTCAGAAAACATACAGGAAGACATACTGGTTACTGGTTAAATAAATAATGAATAACATACTAAGTTTTACAAAAGGTTTTTTTTAATAATTAGTGCGAATGAAAAATCGGAACGAACTTTTGAAACACCCTGTAGGATGAGTATTCCATGAGTTGGGTTGTTGCTGTCTGAAATTAACAGAAGACTTTCAGGTGACCGTATTTCAAACTCACCAGTGATGTCTATTCCAGTTTTGCGGTTTACAGGAAGCCAACCATCTTTTCCCACCTTCATTTTTCCTTTCCTAAAGCTACGCAGTTTCTTATTTGTACGGATATCGGTACCATACAATTGAGAACCGTCCCACCAGTGTGTAACATCATTCTGATACGTTGGGGAGTCTGTATCCTAGAAACGACCAAATAGAAAATAGTATATAGTACCCTGCGAGCAGAGGCTACATTTTCGCGGTATGAGATGGCGTGCGAAAAGTAGCACGCCAGCACGTACGCCAGATCATAGCGCGAAAAAATGTAGGCTGTGCTCGCAGGGTAAGTATATAGTCATTCCTGTTAGCAATCAATTAATTGCCTTCGTCGGAGGTCAGTGGCTTATTTGTATATATGGATATATTTTTAAGTCCTTTATTCATCCTGGGCAGCAATTATAACATTAATTTAATGCTGGTGGGGAAGAGGTTAAGAATGAACTCGGGACTACCGAGAAGAAATCCAGCTTGTTAAGGCAGGACTTGAACTCGGGTCCTCCGATTTACATGTCCAGCGCTCTAACTGCTTGACCGCGATACCTCTCGATCAGCTATCATTTAATAATAACCATAGGCGTAAATGATAAACTGATTGCTCTTTTACCGAGTACATTTGACAGCTGTCTGGCTTTGTTCTTGGAATTTTCATCTCGCCCTTATGTTTGTTATAAACAGGGTCATCTTCATCAAGCTCTATCCTTATACGTCTGGAAACATCTACTGGCCCATGGTCAAACCAGTCATGCAGGTTAAACTGGATCCAACCGGCTGCTAACAGGTTTAACTGCTTGGCGGGAATAAATGTGTCTCTGGCCATCAATCTGTAGGGTAAAAAAGTATAACATCTGTGTGAAGAACACTCGGCAGTACTTTTTAGGCTATGTTAACAATATTCCTGATCGCCTTTGCTCCAGCACGAAAACCATACTGAATAGGGTTCTGGTCACACATAACAACAGTAATTTCGGCGCAATTTTTTTAATTAACAACCTTTTCTCGACCTTTTTAAAGCATGCTTTTCAAACCAACCGCATGACACCCATTCTTACCTGAATTATGTATCCTCGCATCGCACCCGTTGTAAGGAAGCTATCCCCCACAGTCGATATCTTTTTTATTATTCTCTCTTGCTTGTTGGAAAAGGGCATAGAGATAGAGGTACCTCGTTTCGCTCTTAATGCCAATTCTTATTCCCATATTTATATACAACTGCGAATTACAATCCATTTAAAGACACTGAGCAAATCTTTTTTTTAAGATTAAACCTTACTTCCTGCTTAACTGTCGGGGGCATGGTTCCAAGAGAGCAGTGTCCTCATACGTCTTGGTAAGATTCACGTTCCTTCCAAACCGGTAAAACCTGCTTCCGGAAGCTGGTTGATTCAGGTCATTGCAGGTTCCGTCATGAGTACGAAACCTTCGCATATTTTCGGTGCAGTGCACTAGGAAAAAAATATATTTACTGATTATCTAATTTTCCCTTTAATGTTTTACCCGTTAATTAATGCTTTTAAATTTGTTCGGGTCACTCAGTGTTCAAGTTTATACACGTCCTAGTCAATCGGAACATAGGCAAATCAAGAAGTATGCACATAAAATACCTATTAGTCAACAGATGCAATTAGGGTAAGTAAATCATACATGAGAACTGTAAATTATGATTTCAACCTAAGCAGCAGAATCAACTCACTTTGACTCTGAAGATAACTACCGTACAGGGTGCCGAAACGTTAGTCACTGTCCACAACAGTTCCATTCAGGACTACGTTCACCTGAACGATCAAGCTCAACCTACTTATGAAATGACACCATGGTTCAAACCTTGAGAATCGGAAAGATTCTGACCTGATGGCACGTCTTAAAATCAAACTCTCTCTCGAAGAAAAAAAGTTCAGTTCTTACTTGTTCTGAAAACTTCAATCATGTTCCGTGGTAGACACTTTTTGTTAGCCCTTTTTCTGCACTTGCGTTGAGATAATTCACAGGTATGCAGATTGGCAACACAGTAACATTGACGACTGTGATCAAACCCTGCATACGCGTATTCTTTATCCTTGCAGTGCTGTACACATTCTTCTATTGTTGTATCCTCCTTCTCGTATGACGGAGTTAGATACTTTACTTTAAAGCACCCCAGAGACATGTGACCTATGACGGCATGTCAGGCATTAATTAGTATCATCTCATTCAACAGTTTAAAAGAGTTGGATGGGGGAGTGATTGGTGAAGCAGCGAACAGTTAAGTACGACCTAAAAAACACCTAAAATCATCCGGGTTCCCGAATTGAATTATTTGCTAATCATTCTCTCGTCGTCATAGACTTATCTCGAACCAAAAAATCATTGAAAATTCACAGAAAGTATTACTTTCTACCAACACCAACTGTATCTTGTCTTTTTTTTCCAGTCATAGAACGTCATATAAAATCATACTAAAGCAGGGTTAGAAGCTAAGACGCCATAGGATGTTCAAGACTTGTCATTTAGCCAGATCTTTTCATTTTCTCCTCACTTTTTCCGTTTCTTATGCAATTTCTTCTTCGGAGGAGGAGCTCAAGTCCCAGTTTTACCGGATCTAGGATCTTTGATTTTTATCAGATTTTTTATTTCTTTTTTTTTTTAAAGTTCGAATATTATCAAAGGTGTCCGTTGACAAGATCACGATCGGCCAAGCTGAGGTATCGCCTGCCTCTTCAGTGCGCAATTTGGGCACCTGGTTCGATTCTCATCTGGACATGTCGACTCATGTGTCTAAGACTTGTGCTAGCGCGTTTTATTATTTGTACAATATCCGGCACATTAGGAAGTATTTGTCTCGTGAGTCCACCGAGAGGCTTGTTCACGCGTTCATCACAAGCAGGCTTGACTACTGTAATGGTTTATTGTACGGTGCTCCTGAGTATCAAATTAAGAAACTTCAAAGAGTCATGAATACCAGTGCTCGATTGGTTTACTGCGCACCTAGGTACTGTCACGTTACTCCTTTGCTAAGAGAACTCCACTGGCTACCAGTACGCTTGCGCGTAGATTTTAAGATTCTCCTTGTTACATTTAAGATTCTTCACGGTGTTGCGCCTAGCTATCTTAAGGATCTTGTCTCTGTCTTACCGGACTCACGTTACCAACTACGCCGTAACAATAATGGTATATTGTTAGAAAGACCTCGGCCGGCTAAGAACGAAGAAGACTTTGGGAGATCGCGCGTTATCGATGGCTGCCCCCTTTTTATGGAACAGTCTTCCTCTGCCAATAAGACAGGAAACATCAATCGACTCTTTTAAACGCTCTGTTAAAACATATTTATTTAAGAAGGCTTTTAGTTAGATTATTTATTTATTTATTTTTAAATATTGTAATTTTACCGGGTAATTTTACTGGTTTTTAATTTAGTTATTAATAATATTGTAATGCGCTTTTGAGTATTTTTATAGAAAAAGCGCAATATAAGTATTAAATATTATTATTAAATATTATTATTTCTTGTTAAGCGCTTTAGAGGCATGTATACAGCGCTATATCAGATAATGAATTGCTGTTATTATTATTATTAACCGGCGTCCTTCATTTGGTCCTTTTTCGAAATACCGCCTTTAGATTTCCCACTTTCCGCTTTTTCCTTAGCCTCCCACGCAGGCATTTTTAGGGGAGCTCGTATTTCTTCCCTCCCCACAAACGCCTGCTCAACAGAGGACAACATTCCTTTCCCACGCTTAGCCAATCACGTTGTACTTTCCAAATTCTGGAAAGTTGACCTTGACCGCAGGGTAATCACGCGATCTGCATGAACCTTCATGACCTCTAATAAATGTTAGTCTCAGAGCGGCAAAAGTAAGATTTACTCAGTCAGATTTTAGAATTCTCTGTGCACTGCATAACCTTAGCGAACGAAAGAAAAGAAGGAAAAAGGTAACTCTCGGGTCACGTTCTGGGTCACGTTTTTTCACTATCACGAGCTTATGAGTCATGTTTAGCCTGTCAACACTTTATTTAAAAACCGTTGATTGGTCACTTACCACGTGAATGTAACAATGGGAAAGGAATGTTGTCCTCTGTTGAGCAGGCGTTTGTGGGGAGGGAAGAAATACGAGCTCCCCTAAAAACGCCTGCGTGGGAGGCTACTTTTTCCTCTCCCTTATAGACAACCACGTTTCCACCGTTTTCTTCCTTCCGTCCCGTACGCAGATTGTCGGCGGGTGAGTAATTATGTGTATTAAATTTTTCTCATTCAAATAAATAATTAAATAATAATAACAAATAATGATTTGGAGGTAGCATATCCACAAAGTGGTTCTTCGTCTACCTGATTCCTGGTCGAATTGGAATTTGGAAATGCTGGTTTTTGAGGAGAGGGGAAAACCGGAGTATCCGGAGAAAAACCTGTCAGAGCAAAGGAGAGAACCAACAACAAACGCAACCCACATATGGCGTCGACGCCGGGATTTGAACCCGCACCACATTGGTCGGAGGCGAGCGCTCTCACCACTGCGCCATCCCTTGCTCCCCAACCGCTTTCTTGAGTAAAGTTATGATTAATATAGTAATATTTACCTATCAGCGGGTCTTGACAATCGTATTTCGGTCCGGTATGCTGAGAAGAGTAAGCATCAAATAAGTTGTTGTTTAGCAGATAGTCTCGTTGTCTGATCTGATAAAACATCATCAAGACAATCGGTAGCTTCCACCAATACGGAAGTTTCTGAAGAAGTTCTTTGACAAGTTTGGCAAGCTTTACGAGTAAGGCTTGTCCCGAAGTCATCTTGCCCTGCCAGTGAAGAGTACTAAACGTCAACGCAAATACTGTTTTATTACGACGATGTAGTTACCCCGGGGAGTACTCGACTAATATTTGGGTGGAGGTGAGCCGCTGAGAGTTTGAAACCCTGACACTGTTTAGGACAAAACATTCCTAGAATACATGTACATACCCTGGTTATGACAACACCCTCAATTGTATTACCCTGCACGCCGTCTTCTTTTAAAGCCATTTAATTGCAATTGTAATGGAGCAAATTACGGTTACTCAATTGCTTTTGTATACTTGGAGAACAAACAAAATTCATCTAGGACATCAAATCAATCGTGCAGGCAATACCCTTTTGACAGAATCATATGAAATTATATACGCTGTTTAGGACAGAGAGCTCAACAACCATACCCTGCCCAGCGGCACATCCCTGTATGGGCCATATAAAGGAGTACCCCCCCGGGGGGGAGGGGTGTAGTTAGTAGACCATTCTGTCGGCCGTAGTTGTTAATACTTTTGTTCTCGCTGGTTACTTAGCTGTCTAGATGTACTCTACTCATTAAAAGTGGTCATTATTGAAGTCAATTGTGGAATTATTAAAACGCATTAAAGGTGACAAGGGTAACAAAACATACAGATTTTGATGGTGAACTAAAATCAAAAGGAGAACAGTATACCTTAAATATCATGTCGCCTAAAATCAAAGCCCATGATAGAGCTTTTGTGGAGCTCTGCTAAAGGCGAGAGACACTTTGAGGACTTTCTGTGTGAACAAAACATTTTAACAATAGAACCGAATCTGTGTCAATTACATTTGCTAGAGCCGGCTTGACTTCCGAGCGGGAGATCGCGGGGTTCGATTCCTGGGCCCGGACAAGTACTCAGGGACGGTCTTAAAATAACTGGAAAATGTAGGTACTGCCTTTGCCCTGCACTCGGGTAGACCTTCGCGTTTCTCGGATGACAATGGGGACTTTACGAACCAGAACGCGACGCAGTTTGAAAACACCGAAACCGAGAAGGGCCCGGGGCGAGAACGCCGTCACGAGCGCGGGAAAAACAAAGTTACGGATGCGAACGCGACGACGACAGAGGCAGAGCTGTGCAAATCCTTTAAACTCCGCTAAACACAGTTTAGTTTTATAGCTGGTGTTATACATCGTAAATGGCAACATTGAGAGAGGCAAGGGAAGCTTTATTGTTTGCCTATCAAGATGGAAGCATTGATGATACAGAGTTTGCCCTGTTGTACGATTTAAATTCTTCTGAAAATATCGAATTTCCTTATTGGAAGTATGGTCGCTTCGATCTTGATTCTATGACAGATGATGAGTGTAAGGCTGAGTTTCAGTTTTTCAAGAACGATATTTATTTACTCGGAGTAGTTCTTGATATTCCAGACATAATGAAATGCCCCAATGGCGTTCTTGTGGACGGAAAGGAGGCTTTGAGTGTGCTGTTGAAGTGTTTTGCATACCCGTGTCGATTTGCAGATATGGTTCCTCGATTCGGGAGACCAGTTCCGCAACTTTGCATGATTACAAACCGAATGATGGACTATTTATTCCATGAATATAGCCACCTTCTCGCAGATTTAAATCAGCCATGGCTTTCCAGGGACCGTCTCGGTCATTTTGCTGCCGCTATACATGATAAAGGAGCTCCACTCGAGAACTGTTGGGGTTTCATAGACGGAACAGTGAGACCCTTATGTAAGCCAGATGAAAATCAAAGAATTCTCTATAACGGACATAAAAGGGTGCATGGGATAAAGTTTCAGTCCGTAGTTGCGCCAAATGGGCTTATCGCAAGTCTGTTTGGTCCAGTCGAGGGCAGGAGACACGATAGTGGTATGCTAGTCGACTCAGGACTTCTGCAAGAATTATCGCATCACTCGTTTGCACCGGACGGGACACCCTTATGCGTTTATATGGCGACCCTGCCTACCCTTTGCGTGTCCATTTACAACGGCCCTTCAAAGGCGCTCATTTGACACCAGCAGAGCAACAGTTCAACAAGGCCATAAGCCAAGTCAGAGTTTCGGTAGAATGGCTATTTGAGGGACATTGGTAACTACTTTGCATTCCTAGATTTCAAGAAAAACTTAAAAATCGGCTTAAGTCCTGTTGGCAAAATGTACATTGTGTGTGCACTCTTAAGAAACGCTCACAGTTGTCTTTATCAGTCAAGTACTTCGAAGTTTTTGGAATAGATCCACCCCCAATCCAGGACTATTTCAATTAGGTTTCTGAGGTCCAATGTATTCTGCAGTTATTACTCATTTCAAAAGGTTATACAGCCATAGATTTGCACTGTGGTCATTATAACACAACGGGGAAGGAGGAAAAGTCATAGAAAAATATGTCGAGTCTAATGCAATATATAACATAAAATTGTAATGCCTGCAACCTACTGACCACCCGCCCCTACCCCTTATCCTCCTTTTTAGTTATTAATGACCACAGCCTTCGGACTGAAATACAACTCACAATTTTTTCAATACAACTTGATTGTGTCTTAATCATTAAACTGATTTTAGTGAAGAGTACTGTTAACCCTACAAGAGAGATTTTAAAATTATAAATGTGAGCTTAATATTTGGCCTCAACATTCTCCCTCCCCTAGATTCCCCAGCCCTTTTTATCCTAGGGAGTTTTTTAAAACCTGTTTTCGAACACATTAAGTATCACTAGTTTCTTTTATAACAGACTGAAAATAAAAAATTTTATTGCAGTTTACGCAAGAGAATGCAAATTTTCAAAAAAATTATTCAACTATCCTTGACAAAAAATATTTTCTAATATGCCACCATCCAATGAGATAACTGCAAATAGGACAAAACAAAAGGTGGACTCCTCGGCACAAGAAAAATGCGTTGCCACTGTTGAAATACAAACATTGATCGCTGACAGAAAACGTTGGTCGTGACTCTTGTCAAAACAAAGACAATAGTTAATACAATATACAAACTGGTTTTCAAAATCAAGCGACAGCTATACCAGCAATACTGGTGAATTTTAAGTGAATTAGGTAGCTATTTGTTCACAAGTTTGTCCAACAAACTCATCAGTGCTTTAGTTTGGTCTTGTTGCTGTCTCAACATCAGTTGTTGTGACGCCAAGAGTTGCTGTTGCTGCTGTTGTTGTTGTTCTTGCATTAGGCGCATTATTTCACTTTGTTGTTGCTGAAACTGGCGTTGCTGATCAATGCTCGCCTGCAGACGTTTTGCATCCAAATCGTGTTGCTCTTTTTTCAGCTGGAGTTCCTCAAGTTTAAGTTCCTGGTCTTTTTCCGCTTTTTTGGACAGGAACAACATGGTCTCGCTGCCGCTTCTCCGTTCTCCTTTCTTTACCTTTTCCTGATCAATTTCGCCTGAATGTCTCTTCATCGTCTCCGACACTTTCTCAAGTGCTTTAAGTCTCATATCTGTGGCCTTTGCCTTCTCTTTTTCAGCCTTTCCTTTCACACTTTCGTCGTCCTCTTTCATTTCTGCATCAGTTGTTTCTTCGAGAGCCATAATTTCTTCCACCAAGTTTTCAAGTTCTGTGGGCTCGGGCGGCGCGATGCCCCAGCTCCTTTCCTCAGCTCTCAATTTCATTTTGATTCGGTTAATTAAAATACCCACATGATCCCTTTCGGACCTTTTATCCATAGCAAAGACAGGCTTGGGAGAGGTATTCAAAGTGTTGGCTATTCTATCCCAAATTTCGCTTCTTTGCGACGAACCCTTCCTTGTTTTGAACGGATTCTCGGAAACAACCTCTCTGCATAACAGAACATCGTGCTCGCTTGTCCAGTACATCACATTACTGCGTGAAAAAAAGAATAGTCTGTTTTAGTTTGTTTTCAATGAAGAACATAAATATAAAGTTTACACTCACTTTTATCTTATAGTTAAGCAGGACAGAAAATTGAATCTTCTAATAAACTAAATTGGACTTACTTGCCAGTTTTCGACTTTGGTATCGAACTCGGCGGGTCTGCGTGTTGTCCATTCATCATAGCGGTAACCAATTGACCTGCAATAAAAGGCAAATTAAAATGTTTGTTTGGTATTTTTTTACAATAAATAACATTTTCATGGACTTAGAAAAACAGTTTTGCCTATAAGGCAGCAAAAGAAAATTTAATTCTAGGTCAAATTCAGTAGAAACTACTCACGTTTTCTGGAAACGCTGCAAGTGCCAACCTCGTGTTCTGAACGTGAAGAAGACGCGTTGCAGTTTAGCGCCAAGCATGCGCAGTGAAGCACTTTGTGTGCAAATTACTTCCGGTGACGTTTCAGGCTGCGTCGCGTTCTGGTTCGTAAAGTCCCCAATACGTAAAATGGCGGCCCCGTCTCCAGTTGGAGACGAAAAAACTGTGCCCTCAATTAGTATTTTCGTGCAAAATACATCGACATTCAAATAAAGTGCATTTTTTAAAAACGAAAACACAGGCGCCAGTCTCGTTGTTTTCCCAAAACCATTATAAATAATAGATTATTTAATATTCCTTGTTTTGGCAGACTCATTAGCCGTTGATGCCAATTAAGTGGCCTTTCAATTTTCTCGCTGTCCTGCAAACGAAAAAAAATAAAAAATAAAACCCGGTATTTGAAAACAATTGTTGTTTTTGCTAATTGAAAAAGCGGCCAATACTAGAAAAACTTATGATCGGCGGTTACAATTCTTCGGTTTGAAATTGCGTGAATTGCAAAGACTGAAATTGCCGTCACTTTTACGTTTTGCAGTCAGCTGCAGCCAGGTTCATAGAGAAGCTAAACAGCGCTCGATGGGTTAAAAATTGCGTTAACTGCAGATTTGAACATTTTACGAAAACTGATAAATAAACTCAATAGCGCGGTAATTATTACGCACGGCTCACTCCCCATAAAAACTGCATACAAATACGGCGCCAACAATTTGAACCTGTATCCGTTTTCTTTGGTAATTAATTATTATTAATCTCTATAAGTCAGATTCTCAAATGGAGGACGAATAAAATAGTTTTTTAAAGTAGTGTCATAATTTCAAAAGATGAGAAACTGCGAGACAAAATATATGCAGAGTTGAAATTACATAGTTTGCACGGCTTTGTTGCTCTGATGGTGAAACTGACATATTTACGCAACTGGTAAATTATGTTTACACGCGTCACTGGACATGGAGAGGAGTAATAGGGCATCCATAAACAGACAAAAAAACAAACGCAAGAAAAAACAAACAGATCAGAAAAGACGAACAAGAGCAAAACAGGTTTTTGAAAAGCTTAGCTTAATAGATGATTTGTGCCGAACGTACAGGAACTCGTAATGATCTTAAACCGTAGAAAATTCAAGCTTTTCTTGTACTGATGGTCAAGTGCTTTTTAAAAGTCATTGAAAAGTGGACCGAAAAGGGAAAAAAGGAATTAAGTCCACTGTCAAATGTTGCCGAGCAAACTTAAACCACCTTTACTGCGTGGCAATGAAATTAGAAAAAAAAGTGGCAAAGATCTTACCACGAAACGTCCTGCTCCAAGTAATCAACAATACACTGCAGTGGAGTTTTGTTATAACGATAACAGTTGCATTAAGGGACTGTGCAATAATTATCAGGAGGGGGGGGGGGGGGGGGGGCTGAAAAACTAGAGGGGGGGCATTTCATAAAATTGCTGCCAAGATAGGGGGGGGGGGGCTCAAAGTAAAATCACTCATTTGACGGAAATGTAAATAAAATTAAACGCAATAAAATATTCTCAATACAGGCATCATGATAGACTGTAAAAAATATCAATACGAACAGCTGTTAAACGATTATTGAAAATATTCCATTAAAATGAAAAGCAAATTCACAACTGATCAATTTTAACCCGTCTAATTAATTGAGCAAAAATCATGAACTTGTTTTTTAGCTTCCCCCATAAAACATTATAACATAGCTAGAAAATTCGCCTAATCAAATTCAATAGCGCGAGCGTGCTTCATATTCCTATTGAGCACGCTGATGACGTCAATAAACTATTCGTAATTCCTCGAGTTGTTGTGAACTTAGCAATCCTGAGTCTCCTGAGTGCATCCACAATTCAGCAGTAGACGATGAAGCGCTTACTTTGTGCTTTATAAGGAAATTTAAGAGGAAACGTTTAAATTTGTTAACCGATAGTAAGGAAAAGAGGTGAGTGTTGTTGTTGTTGTCCACTCAGCGAGCTTTCAGGAGTGCGTATGTCGAGATATTAGAGAGTTTTAGATCCGAGTTTACCGCGAACCTCTAACCGCGGTTTGCGGTTACCCGTTTGCGGTTCGACGTTCAAACATTATTCGATTTAGATTGGAGGTAGATTAAAGAAGCCATTCTAGGTTTATTTTTCCATTTAGAAATAGAAGAAATATCAATCAATGGAAATAAAATAAATTTACGGTAATACTGGGTTATCTAGCAGCAAAGAGCTGTAAATTCTTACATTAGTTCTTCTTGCAAATTTACGGCCGCCATTTTGAATCAGCAGCCATGAATGGCACTTGTTTTCAAGATCCAATAAGATTTATCAAATTTAGCCATTTCGCCCGAATTTGTGCCTCTGTTAATGGATGAAGACTTGCTCCACAAGATTTTTGTATCATTACGTGGGATAAAACAAGAATTATACGCTAAAAGCTTTCAGGTAAATGACGTACGTGAAAACCTACCTCCCCACGTTGAAAACGCACGTCGTAAACCTCAAACGTGACG
>OZ037778.1:43005515-43075515 GCA_964035525.1 Porites cylindrica
TAATCTTGACAAGCACGCACGCATGTTTAGGGAGGCTAAACAGAGCTCGGTGGGTTAAAAATTGCGTTAAAATTTTACGAAAACTGATTAATAAACTCATAGCACCGGTACTAGTTATTACGCTGCGCTCACTCCCCATAAAAACTACATACAAATACGGCGCCAACAATTTGAACCTGTATCCGTTTTCTTTGGTAATTATTGTTAATCTCTATAAGTCAGATTCTCAAATGGAGGGCGAATAAAATAGTTTTTTAAAGTAGTGTAATAATTTCAAAAGATGAGAAATTGCGAGACAAATTATATCCACAGCTGAAATTACATATTTTGCACGGCTTTGTTGCTCTGATGGTGAAACTGACATATTTACGCAACTGGTAAATAGACCATTTTTACAGTGGTGGGCGTAGTATCCTAGCCTTTGAGTGAACGTGAGGCTGAGGTTGACCTTCTTTTGATACAAACCTCTTTCTTTTTCTTATGGAAATTTTGCTGAAGAAATAATAGTTAGCATAACAACAACATGATTTACATAATAAAGCAGGAGGGGTTGTATTAAACCAAAGTCAACTCCAGCCTTGTTTGCACTTGTAACTGTAAAATGGGCTACTATGTTTACACGCGTCACTGGACATGGAGAAGAGTAATAGGGCATCCATAAACAGACAAAAAAACAAACGCAAGAGCAAGACAGGTTTTTGAAAAGCTTAGCTTAATAGATAATTTCTGCCGAACGTACAGGAACTCGTAAGGATCTTAAACCGCAGAAAATTCAAGCTTTTCTTGTACTGATGGTCAAGTGCTTTTTAAAAGTCATTGAAAAGTGGACCGAAAAGGGAAAAAAGGAATTAAGTCCACTGTCAAATGTTGCCGTGCAAACTTAAACCACCATTACTGCGTAGCAATAGAATTAGAAAAAAAAGTGGCAAAGATCTTACCACGAAACGTCCTACTCCAAGTAATCAACAAGATAAGGCAGTGGAGTTTTGTTATAACGATAACGGTTGCATTAAGTTTCTAGCTAGCTTACCACTCGTGAAAGCGCTTTTTAGTTCCTGTTTTGGACTGACATGTACGAAAATGTTCAAAGTTGTATCAGTTAGTTGTCCTCATGCGAATAACGTAGCTTCATTTAACTCTACTGACCTTCATTATTATCTTTTAGTATTTTAAATGACAAATTTTAACCATTTGTATTTGATGGTAGGCGATCTGTCTTTCACCATTGCCATTTTAATCAATGGTATAAAGATGTATAGTACCATGCAAACAAACGTTACCCCGGATAAACAGTACTTTGACAAAAATGTGCCACGCGCAAACTTTTTAGTTACTTTTTTTGCCTTTCGATTTTGAACTGATTTTACCAATACACGAAGCCTTTCAAGTTAATTTCATGGTATATCTTACATGTAAAGAGCTTCTTACCACATTTCAACATCACTGATTACTAACTGCCCAAGTGGTTTTAGTTCTGAGACTGGCTTATATATGTATATCTCAGTGTCATTGAGTTGCCTTCGCAATACTAAACTGTTAAGCCCCTCAAAATCTATCCCCTACCCTACGTCACACACCTACTAAAATTTAGCTCGCATATGGGAGTTTCCCCATCCACCTCAAGGAACTTTGAAGTCTGATCTTACCAAATAGGATTTTGGGGCTGGTCATTATTACCTGAGAGGGAGAGGGGTGGGGGAGGCGTTTTGAGAAAGCTTAGAAGATATTTTAAGCTGACTCCCCACTTCTTCAGATCGTTTTAGAAACGACCTCCCCAATACATTTTTAGCTAGAATATTCGTAGTTTCCACAGCAATCAGGTGGGAGTCACTTTCACAATATTTAAAAATATTGTGAAAGTGACCCCCACCTGATTGCTGTGGAAACTACGAATATTCTAGCTACAAATTGTGCCGAAGTTCACCGAGGTCAACATACTTTATATATGCAATCGCTTTTAAAAGATTGGTGTTTACTATTCATGACCGTCACATTAAACCTTTATGAAATTTATTTTCAATGACCCCCAGGTAACGAACGCCTTTCCGACAATGATCCTCAAAACCAATCAAGATTTTTATAATGAACCCTTCAACAAAATGGCCGGCCCCCCCTCATAGGTAATAAACGACCAGCGGCTTTAATGTCTTTGTTGTAACTACGATCTAAGATATGATTCATTAGTAATGAGATATTTCAGGCAACCAAGATGTCACGTGATACGCAGTCAAATGGCTCATTCATTTATGCTCCTCAGTTTGAACTGAAGGGAATGACCACCGGTCGACTGTAATGGTTCGTTCCCAGAATCCTCGTTACCTTTGTTATGCGATCATACAGCGGAACAGGGGGGACTGTAGCACGGAAACATAGTTTTGTTACTCTTAAGGCGTGTGAAAATGTTCAGGACTAGCTTTTAGCCAAGTAGCGATCAGTAGCAAATGTTCCATGTTTTTCTCAACTTTTGCGAAAACAATGAATTTTGTTTATCGGTAATTTTTTGAAAATTCCCACCACTTGATTTACACGTTTCTGGTACCTTTTCAGATCGAGCTGGATCGATATCATCAACGAAAACAAAGTTAAAAGACTTAGGCTAATGTTAGCTCAGATTACGCTCACCATAAAGCTCGTTTTCTTTGAAAAGATATATCAGTGACATGTTGTCAATAAGTTACTGCCTTAATCTTCGGTCAACTGATCTATGTTCGACACTAATACGTTCCTTCTGGCATTACACCTTTAACAATTAAGAACTTAAAAGAAACAGTGTTTTCTTGGTCAATGCAAGAAATTAATCTTTTCCAAAATGGTATTTGTGATCAATAAACTTGCTCTTTACTATAGCGACGACTTCTACATCGAACAATGCCATCTATCGAAAACTAATTTGTACGAGAGGACACGAATTCAAGCGATTGTTAGCGTTCAAAAGTAAGGGTTCCTGTATCAGAAATCTCCGCAAATTTATTTTGACCGGGTAAAAGTTTTAGTTTCAGCTATCAGAGCCTTTTAAAGACACTTTTCCCCGTTTTTGCGTCATGGTCGTCAACTACCTTTCACGCCGAGAATTCCTGATGACACTTAACACTCGTAATTTCACCCTACGAGTTGCTATTCAGGCGACGAGGAGTCCGGAAAGAAAACCTAAAAAGCTTGATAAATTCTGCAACATATATCGTAAGATTGAGACCATAAAGGGACTTTGGGTGAAAGTTGGAGCGGTGCTAGGCTAGCCAAATAGAATCTAAAGGGAAACACATTAAAAAAAAAAAGAAAACCGAGATAACTAGAAATAGAAAAAGAGAAAAGTGCGAAGAAATTATACTTAACTATGGTTAATACACACTGTACCACAGCGTATAACCTACCTTCCTTAAGTATAATCGTGACAAGCACGCACGCACGTTTAGGGAGGCTAAACAGAGCTCGATGGGTTAAAAATTGCGTTAAAATTTTACGAAAACTGATTAATAAACTCATAGCACCGGTACTAGTTATTACGCTGCGCTCACTCCCCATAAAAACTACATACAAATACGGCGCCAACAATTTGAACCTGTATCCGTTTTCTTTGGTAATTATTGTTAATCTCTATAAGTCCGTTTCTCAAATGGAGGGCGAATAAAATAGCTTTTTAAAGTAGTGTCATAATTTCAAAAGATGAGAAATTGCGAGACAGCTGTCAAGCGACAAAGGAGTTTGTCACATGACAAAAAATTCTGAGAAAATTTTAGCAGGTGAAAAAAATCGTTCACACTAGAAATGGCTTCCTATTTACAGATTCTTTTGCAAAACAAATATAATTTTGCTTAGTGCGAACAGGGCCTAAGGCTAATGAGATGAATGAGATTGTTCATACAAGGGGCCTTTTGAGGTGGAACTTAAGCCTGATTCGGTGTTGTGTCCAATTGCACTATGGGACTGTTTCGGAGGTCCGCTGTCCCATTTGATTAGATATCACGGCTTTGTGCGGGAAACTGGGCCCAAATTCGTCGGTTTAAAACAATCTTATTGTGCAATGCGATACAGCGCCGCCCCCGTATCGAGCGCAATAGGCCCTTTGCAGCTAGCCATTCACGTGGTACAAAACCGCCATGCTGGAATGCAAAAGTCGCACTTGGACAAGACAAACAAAGGAAATTACCATTTAAAATTATGTATGCCTTTTATTTGTTAAATTGTCGTGAGTTTTCTTTCTTTTCTTTCATTTTCTCTTCCCTTCCCTTCCCTTCTTTTCTTTCTTTTCTATTTGCTGTGTGTGTGAGTGTTTGTGTTATTTCGTATAACCATTTATTGTAAATATAACTGTAAACTATTATTATTACGCCTAGAGTAGCATTTTTGCTAATGTGTGGACAAGACAACTGTAACTTGTTGCATGAAATTCATTAAAGATTGCTGTGTTGTTATTTGTCTTGTCCCAGTGCGACTGTAGCGGCACTTGTTTGCCGTTAAAAAACCGCGCAAGATTCACGGATAATACAAAAAATCTTGGCCAGGCTTGTTCTGCAATTCTTGTTAACTTTATTGAATTGTATCGTATTGTATTGTATCGTATTGTGAAACTGAAAACGAAATTTACAGAATTAAAGAAGGCAAATAGCCAAAAGCAAACATATGAAAAAGGCGAACTAAAAGCGGACTTAAAAGCGAACTTACATTATTGGCGGCTTCGTGAATTTCAATAAATGGACGTCCTTCTTTCTTTCTTTCAAAATGTAGTAAACGATCTTTACGAGTGCTTTTAGATGTATACGAAATAACTTAATCACGTGCAAGATAATTGGCAGTTTTCTTCTTCTTCTGTCTTGCAGCGGATCTTTCTTCACCTTCTACCTTGGCTTGAAGTGACTTAAGGGTACTTATGTCTTCATGGAATGCCATCGCTTGGACTGCTTTGAATATCTCCTTCTCAGCAGACTTAATCTCTTCTACAGTGAGGATAGGTGTGTAGCTTTCCCTTGGACGTTTGACTGTTTTGCCAGGCTGTGTCTTCTTGGAGTTCACCAACTGCCGGAGTCTTTGCTTGAAGCGCAGACAAAGGGCTACTGCTTTACGAGCTCTGTGCCAGTCGGAGAAGGAACTTAAACTTTCAGAGAGGTTCCATGGCTCTTGCATATGTATTGCATGCGTTGTCATTTTCTTCACCTCCGGATCTCCTGCCGGTAGGTTGAAGAGATCTTGGTCTTCTGGTGGTTGCGGCCACAGACCTTCGGGCTTCCAAAGGAATTTCGGCCCCGAGATCCACCTTGAACCTTCTACGAGCTCTTTGGCAGTGATACCACGCGAGGCATCGTCTCCACTGGCTGGGGGAGGTCTGATCTCTAATTTGCTGGACGCGGTTGGCTACGAATACATGAAATCTCTTCGAGTCATTCTTTATGTAGCCTAAAACTACTTTACTATCCGTCCAGAAGATCTCTTGCACGCCTTCGTACTGGAGCTCTTGACGAAGCATCTCACTAACTCTGACTAACACCACTGCTGCGGTGAGTTCTAGACGTGGTATGGTGACCATCTTTACGGAGGCTACGCTTGCCTTGCCAAGGACCAGCGAACAGTGGATCTTGCCTTTGTCGTTCTCTAAGCGAATGTAAGAACACTGACCATAGCCATTTGTGCTCGCGTCGGAGAAGTGGTGCAGCTGGGTAGATGTTACAGTTCCAAAATCTTCCGGTTGAAAGCATCTGGGAACTGCCAGATTCTCCAAAAGGTGTAGTTCCTCTCTCCATCTCAGCCAGCATTCCCTAACATTCTCAGGGATAGGATCGTCCCAATCCACTTTGCCTTTGCAGAGTTCTTGGAGAAGCCGTTTCCCTACCAGGAGTAGAGGTGCCAAGAAGCCTAATGGATCATAAACGGTGCCGACTGTGGAAAGGATTCCTCGCCGAGTCAAAGGGCGATCCTGCACTAAAATATGGAACTTGAAGCAGTCTGACTTGATACACCAACTTGCTTGTAAATTTGTGAAGGTTGAATCCTCCACGGTGACACATCTGCTTAGTCTTGCTGATTAGTTTCTTTGCGTCCCTTGCAGTGGCTACAGATTTAAGGCCATCGTCGACATAAAAATCTCTTCTTAGAAACTCCGGTTGTTCTGAACCTAATTCCTTCTCATAGTCTTCAGCCGTCGTCTTCAAGGCGAAATTACAACAACCAGGCGACGACCCTGCCCCGAAAAGGTGAACTGTCATCCTGTATGTTGAGGGCTGCTGATCTAGGTTGCCGTTCTCCCACCACATGAAGCGCAGTAGGTCTCGATAACATTCAGTGACATGAACTTGCAGAAACATTGCTTCAATGCCTGCCATGGACGCAACGAGTTCCTGTCTGAACCTTGATAGTACTCCCACCAACTTGTTAGTGAGGTCCGGGCCTTGAAGAAGATGCTTGATGAGAGCTTCACCCTTGTACTCTGCTGAGCAGGTCGAAAACGACACGGATCTTGTCTCGTTTTTGAGGGTGGTAGACTCCATGGTGTGGGAGGTACCATATCCTTCCATCTTGCCTTGTTTCCTCGAGTGACGATATCTTCTCAGCGTATCCCTTCCTTATCATGTCGTTCATGAACGCTGTGTATTCTTTCTTGTACTTCTCGTCTCGACCAAATCGTAGCTTGAGGTGTTGGAGGCGATGAAATGCGAGCTTCTTGTTGTTGGGGAGGGCCAAGGATTCATCTCGACGTGGCAGTGGTAGCTCATAGTGACTATTAGCCTCCCCGCAGACGTCCTTTGGGGTTCGTTTGTCACGCATTCATTTCTCCCCCACGGACGTCTGCTAAACAGAGCCGACTTTTACGTTCTGGATTGTTTGAATAAGCCAATAAGCGGTTAGTTATTGTGTCACGATCAGCCAATCACGCGCCGTGATATAAGTGATGTCTCTGGTATTCTCAAGTGAATTATTTATTTGCACGGCTATCTTCTACATGAGACGACTCAAACGTTTTGAAGAAATCACAGAAACGATGCAATAAAGCTGCAGTCAGCTGTATATTTTTTTCGGAAGTTGTGACTATAAAATAATCTGCTTTTCTTTGAAAGACTTCAGACAACAGTCTCCCACAGGAGCGCGGAGCGGTTTTCAGCGCGGTCGAAAAGAATAATTACTATTAACTCTGTATATATTCGAAGTATTAAGAAAAGAGAACTTGTAAACGTGTATAGGGAAGATATTCAAAGCATTCATCGAAAACAAAGGCCGTTTCCTTTTTTGCGAAATGTAATTCCACCAAGGTCATGGGTCGCGAACCAAGGACCAGTACGCAAAATTTGGTTATATTTTTTCAAGAGTCGGTAAAACAAAAAATTCGAAGTCTACAGCAATGTGCTTCCAACGGCAGAAAAACGTTTATCTGAAAACTTGTTCTGCAAAAAGGCACGTCCTCCCATTGCGTTCTATTTATTCACAAGCTAAGTAAACATGACCACGGTGCCGCCGAGTCCAAACTTCAAGCTAGAACGACAAATTAACCTACCTGTCAACAAACTTTAATCTCGCGCCTTCAAAGAAAGAAAGAATGCTTATAATCAATAAATCATTGAACCTTTCATTGTTCATTGTATTTTATTTCTCGACGAAATATTTAATCATGCTCGGGAAAGTCGCCAACCAAGGACCACATACTAACTGTACAAGTCACTCGCTAACATTTCCTCCACCGATCGATCTTCAAGCAAGCTTCTGGGCTTCCGTAAACAACAGAGAAAGTCCCTCTATCGACAACCCTCATGTTCTCTTTGCTAATATCACTGAGCGTTACAGCAGGAATACCAATATTTTCCAGCTTTGTAGATTGATCTTTCAAGATTTACCAGGGGAGAAACAACATCAACAGTAATGTCCAGTAGTTCCACGCAATATGTCGCAAACAAGCAGCAAAGCCTGAGAGATAAGGGATTTCCCAAATCCCGTCGGCAAATTTATGAACTCATCGGTCTTCGCTATAAAATTTGCAGGATAGCTTCTCTCTGATACTTGTTTAACTCTGTATTAATTACAAATTTCTCGCACACTCGATCAAAAGCCTCACTGATCGTGCGAATCTCAAGAAGCTGCTCGGGTTACGTTTTACAAAAATCCGTAAACGGCCTGTGATTGGTGAACGTAAAAGTCGGCTCTGTTTAGCAGACGTCCGTGGGGGAGAAATGAATGCGTGACAAACGAACCCCAAAGGACGTCTGCGGGGAGGCTAAGTGACTATCTGGGCGGTGATGAATTCCTTCTGTGACCTTTGCCATAAACCTTCGAGAGGGACTGTCCAGTTGCGTCCTTAACTTCGTTGAAGTCCAACTCGAACATTCTCTTGACAGCTGCAGGCGAGATAATCTCCTTTGCGTAAGTTTCAATAACGAAGCTATGGGATGATGGTTCCTTGCTACCGATCTCCTTAACAGCGACTCTGTGGCACAGGACATCTGAATTTTCCTTGTTAGAACCTCCTGATATTGGGCCTATAATACCCCAGCCAAGAAGTGTTCGAATGGCATAAGGATCACTGCTTCTCCCAGGGATAACTTCCTTTAGCTTGATGGCGCTTGGGCAATTTGATCCCTACTTCTACATTTACTTGGTATGGTTAAAGCTTACTGGCTATGCCACTTAGGTGGGGCCACACTTTTGCAGTTTCTGGTCGTGGGATTTCTTCTCTCTTCGTCGGTATGTCATCTCTTGTATATGTTTTGGGCAGTTTCACACGGGCGTCCTTTCCCATACTTTCGACATTCAAACCAGTAATTCTTCGGGTGGGAACTACTTCTGACCCAAGCATCGTGTTCAGCTGCAGTTGGGTTTCTGTGCCATCGACTTGAAGGTCTTGAAGTATGCTTTCCTTGATGAATGTGCCATTACTGGCGGGATCAAGTAAGGCATAGACCACTACCTGCCGCTCGGGATTGATTCTATGATGTACACGGACGGGGACAATCATTGAGTTTGTGATAGCGTCGATGGCTCCGGTTGCATTGCACGTACTTATGCAGCTGCTTGTGGCTTCTTCTGGCTGAGCAACTCTGGCAACTTGTTTACTTGCTGAGCCTTCATTAACCTTAAGGGTGCTCTTTGTTTCATCATGAAGGGCCGTTGGATGGGGCATACTGCACGACTTGCACACCTTTCTGTTTCTGCATCGTTTAGAGACATGGCCAAGGCAAAGACAACCAATGCACAGCCTAGCTTCTTGTACGAATAATCTTCTTTCTTCAATGGAAATTTGGACAGTTATCTAAATCGTGATTGTAACTGTTGCAGAATGGACACGAAGGAAATCGAGGTGGGGGTTTCTGGCCTTGAGGTGTGGCACTTGTAGAGAAGCTTGTTGCGCTCTTCTTTCCTCCTTTCCTGTTGTTTCTCCACATTGTGTTCTTGACGTTGCTACTGCTGTTACTTGCAGCCTCATTCTTTCTTGCTTCCTTGAGGGCGTCAGGTGAGAAAACGGGGTCTGAAGCGAATGCTGCCTCGTCCTTGACAAAATCAACCACGTGAAGATATCATTTCTAATCATCAATCGGGTTTTCGCTCGTTACACTCAACTGCAACTGCCCTTCTGGAAGCTACGGATAATTGGGCCTTTAATATTGATCGTGGCAATGTTAATGCTGTGGTTTTCCTCGATTTAAAAAAGGCTTTCGACACCGTTGACCACGATATCCTTCTAGCTAAAATGAACCTTTACGGAATACAAGGTACAGCTCTTGATTGGTTTAGGTCGTATTTAACTAATCGTACACAACGATGTCTTGTTAACGGTTCTCTTTCTAGAATCTGCTCTCTTAAATGTGGGGTACCGCAAGGAACAATCCTTGGCCCCCTTTTATTTCTTATTTATATTAATGACTTGCCAAACTGCCTTACTTCGTGCCAGCCTAGAATGTATGCCGATGACACCCACATTACTTATGCTGGCGTTGATGTGAATTCAATACAGTTAACTCTGAGTCACGATTTAGATAACCTAAACAAATGGCTTATTTCCAATAAACTTACTTTGAACACCTCTAAAACTGAATTCATGCTAATTGGCTCCAGACAAAAATTGAGTACTTTGTCGAACCCACTTGAGCTCTCGATTAATAATGTTCCGATAGAACACGTTTCCTCTGTCAAATCGCTTGGAATATTTATTGATGAAAATCTACGGTGGCAAACACACATTGATAAATTATCTAAAAAGGTCGCTTCCGGAATTGGAGCAATAAAAAGAATTAGACCTTTTGTCCCTCCACCTACCCTTCACTATATATACAACTCACTAATTCAATCTCATTTCGATTATTGCAATCTTGTCTGGGGTAATTGTGGTAAAACATTATTTGACAGGCTACAGAAGCTTCAGAACCGTGCCGCTCGCGTTTTAACCTTCTCTAGCTTTGATGCTGATGCTAACCGTTTGATTAGACAACTCGATTGGAAAGACTTGAGCACTCAATTTCAAATACAGAAATCCATAATGGTATACAAGTCTTTAAATGGCCTTGTTCCTGAATATTTATCATCTAAGTTTGTTAAACGAAATGAAACGCGTTACTCCCTGAGGGACTCTGTTAACAAACTATTTGTCCCATTTCCGCGAACTAATTTCATGAAAAACAGCTTTACTTATAGCGGAACAGTTCTCTGGAACAGCCTACCCTGTCATGTGAGAGAAGCCGAATCTCTTAGTCAATTTAAAAGATTAGTTAATGTTCATTTTTAATGTTATACACGGCATTCATGAAAAACAGGTTTTAGTTAGATTAGTTGTAGTCAGGTTTTGAATTTTGTTTAGGATAGTTAGGTTATTTTTAATTTTTTAAATTCCTGATGGATTTTACCGTGTTTAAATAAAGATTGACTTGACTTGACTTGAAAGGAAGCTAGTCTCTCCTCGTATCTTAATCTCTTGTTGGCAAGGCGACACGATCTTATTCCAACGGTACTAGGCAGCTTTGAGGTTACCTTCCGCAGAGTATCTTCAGAGTTAAGGCCTTCCATGTACTTAAGGGTCTTCATTGCTTGTTCACAAAGAACCAGGAAATCTGAAAACTGCTGTAGACTAGCATCATCACCTTCCCTTATGGCTGGCCACGAATTAAGCTTTTCCATACAAACCTGTGCTACACGATAAGGGTGTCCGAATCTTTCTTTTAGCACCTTTCTTGCCTTCTCATAAGAATCTGTAGAGTCGAGAGTGATGAGACCTTTAATTGATTCTTTCGCGTCTCCAGCTGTGTACTGGTTTGGGTAATACAGCCTTTGCTTTGGATCGGTGACTCGACTCTCTATTAAGCTTTCAAAGGCGTTGATGAATGCCGCATAATCGAAGTAGTTTCCAGAGAAAACTGGGGGCCGCTGTACAGGAAGCAAGCTCATTTGCTGTTGTTCGGCTATCATCTTTACCACAGAACTTAGCTCTTCTGTCTTGATGGGTGGTTTTGCTCCTGTATTCTCAACTGAAGGCGATTGAACAGCGTTGCCGCCTTTGCTTTGACTGGTATCCAGTTTTCTCAAAGGCACGAAAGTTGGAGCTCCTGCATTTAGGTTGTCTTCATACTTCGGTGTGTTCGATTCTACAGGTTCTATTTTAGGCGCCGGGTTTTGCGTAACATCTTGAATTAAGGTTTCGGATTTCAAGACCGCGGAAAAATTTTCTTCTTCTTCTTCGATTTTACGCATAGCCTCTTCTTCTGCCTTTGTTTTAGCAATTTCCTTTAGCATCACAAGCCTCTTATACTCCGCTTCGCTTTCCAGAAAATCCATTTCGACTTCGAGACATGCTGCTCGGGCAGCGGCTTTCGCTCTCTTTGATCTTATCGAAGACGACGAACGCTTAGACGACCTTGAAGAAACCAGAGACATCCGATCACTAATGTGCTTTTCTGCACATTGTAATACTTCATTTATTCTTCTTCGGCATTGAAAATACTCTCTATCTCGAGTGTCAAACCACTGCAATGCTTGATCTAACTCCTTTGAATCGCGTAGCTCGTTAAAATACATTTGGTGAGCTTCATCCATTCTTTCTCTGTGCAAATCTAAAATGTCACGCTCTCGTTCTAAGGACGTAACATCTGTTTCTTCATGCTGTTCAAATAGAGAGTTCACTTTCGTGATTTGTTTCCTCAGAGCAGCCCCTACCGCCTTTCTTTCATCTTCGAGTCTTTGCAAGCGAAGAAACTCTCCCTTTTCCGTTGCGGTTCTTGATCGTTTTTGCTCTTTTTGAGGATTTTCACTTCGGTGATCGATGAACTCTTGCGTCATACCATCCTTTTGTTCCATTCCTCGCAATCGACTCTAACTTTCGATTCTTCACCGTAATTTTCACTGTAGCGGCACTTGTTTGCCGCTTAAAAACCGCGCAAGATTCACGGATAATACAAAAAATCTTGGCCAGGCTTGTTCTGGAATTCTTGTTTACTTTATTGAATTGTAAATGGCTGGCTGCAAAGGGCCTATTCACCATTTTCACATAGACCATAATGCACCTTGTTTGACAGCTAAAACATTTGCATAAACATTGTCTTCGAATTCTCTTGTAACGACTGTAATACCCAGGAGAAATTGAAAACAATGGTTGTATAAAATGTTGGGGGGTCAAGGAGCATTGTGGTCTATGTGAAAATGGTGAATTTTTAAAATGACCAATAAGTCGATAAATATTACCAGTTGTTTGCCTAGTTCGTCAAATTTCAATTTTGGGAAACTGACTTTAAGCAACAACAGTTCATGCTAACCAGGGCATGTTTAAATGACTTTAACTATATCGCTAGATGTAGTCGTATAGAAACAAGAGACAATGAGCAGGTAAGTTTTAATCGCTCCTTTACTTAAACCGTTATCAATATAATAATATTTGGAATTGCCAATTACCAGATAATTTCCAACGGGATGTTTGATTTTAGACTCAAAGATTATTCCCACAAATACATTGAAAATAAATTCCTTAATATTCTCGGTCGTCAAACTGGCCAGGGGAAAAACGCATTCTCCACATTTTGCAACATTTCTTCCAGCCCTTTGATTTCAGGGAATGCCCGGATAAGCACATTGCTCATATTTGCGTTTTGAATCCATTCAAGTCCCTCTTTGGTGTAGATGTCTGAAGTGAAATCATCGGTCATAAACCTAAAGAAGAACATTAAAAGAATGAACCATTACGGTGGACAATAAATGGGTACTAATAGCTCCTTTTAGGGACTTTTTTCCTTTCAATGGAGGAGGGAGGCTTCCTTTAAATGATCAAATATAGCAGGCGCTAAAACTGGTAGGCAATTTAGAAGGTTTGTCCAGCGAGGATTTGAACCCACGACTACAGAGAACAAACTCGGGGCCTGTTTTAAAACATTGCTCAGCCCCAATCATTGTACTTTGGTCTAAACCCTATACAAACTCTTTTCTTGCACTACTGGCTATGATTTTTACGATTGTTTAAGCTTGTAGATTTTCATTTCTTAGTTCAATTTGCGATCTTCCAGGAATGAAAATTTGATTTTTATATTTCGCAAGGTGTTTGAAATTCTTTGAAATCGAGTCGTGTAGAAACCTTATCAATCAATCAATCAATCAATCAATCAATCAATCAATCAATCAATCAGTACTTCAGTCAGTCAGGTAGTCAATCAATCAATCAGTCAGTTAGTCGGCCGGTCAGTCAGTCAGTCCTTCCGTCAATCAATCAGTCAATCAATCAATCGAATATCAATCAACCAGCCAATCAGTCAATCAGTAAATCAATCAACCAATCAATCAACCAACCTATCAATCAATCAATCAATCAATCAATCAATCAATCAATTAATCAATCAGTTAACCAATCAACGAGTCAATCAACTCACCTGTCAGTTTGTAGTCTTCTGCTGGCCATAAGAACGAATATATTAAACGCTGTTTCACCAAATCCATAACCGTCAGGCCGGGGATCCTCTGCTAGGCAACCAATCAGGAGGTCTAATTTCTCAATGTCGTCGTCATACAGTTCCTTAAGAAGGCTGGAATGTTTCATGTTTGGCGTAAGCTTTTCAAAGGACTCTACAGGAGGAAGGTTTGTCAATCGTCTGAACTCATTATATCGTGGAATGCCACGTTCTCTATCGCGTAAAATGTCGATGGTTGCTAGGTCAATAGTCTGAAACGAAAGAGATATCTTTTTCCTAAGAAATTGTTTTTTCTTCATTACGTTGATCTTTTTCTCCACGGATACCTACAACCCCGGACAAAACTGTTGAGACAATTCCATGTATTATTTCAATTTCGCGCCATGCTGCAATCTCTGCCATGCTGCAATCCCTCTAAACTGGACAAAGTCGCCCCCTCCCGGTCCCCTGTTCAAAGTTGTCCTGATCTAACAGCTCGCGTGTGCATTTCTGGTGTTTTATTGGAATAGTGGAGGGGGGAAACGGTGCATCAGTTTGCGACGGTAAGCATTTTTGTCAGGGCGAGTGCAAAAATATGTTTTTGTAATGTGTCTCGACAGGTTTTGTCCCAGGTTAAAGTACTACAAGCTACTGAATTTCTCTGCCTTTCACTAAGGAGAGCCTCTGTGTAGGATGAAAGTGCTGCTGGCCACACCAAAGTTCTGCGGTTCTTCAATTTATTTTATTAATCACTCTCTTCGGCCTGATGGAATTTTCCTGGATAATTTACGATACTGTGTTGGGGTTCTTTGCCAGATTGCTTGTATCGCAGTCAATAGAAGGTTAGATTAGGAATGCCCCAATGTGAAAGTGAGATGAGAAGTGTGACGCCAGGAGAGTTCACAGCGATAGCTTTAAATATCTCCGTCACGCCCCACAGAGTGAGATTAGATAAAGGCATTGCCAGAGGGAAATGGCTACGAAATCCAACTATTCTCAAATGTTTGGGCCAAGGGTTAAGTGCTTTCTTCTCCTAACCACCGGCTGGGAATCGAACCTGGACCCACAACTCCATAGAAAAGTATCCAGCCAATTAAGCTAGATGAGTGACCATGGAAGTAGCCCCCTCTCCCTACCATACTGGTTTTCTCACCTCTCCGTTCTGTTGATGCCTTGGCAACTTGAGGTTCATCAAGGCCTTTGGGTAGTTATGAAGACTAAGCGCACCTGGATGCTCAACCCCGAATGTGTATACAACGTCATCCACACTGTGTTTCTTCACGATATCTCTAGCTCCTTTGAAAGAGTACTCAGAGAGAGAATATGACTTTCCAGTTCTTTGTCCAGTTTCAACCGAGCGCATGTACAGATCGTCTGGTAACAACGGATGCATGCGGTACACCGATACAAATTCTTCAGTCAGAGAGAAAGGGACCCCGTAAAACTTGCTTTGAGAGCCAACAAGTGGCTTCAACACCGCACCGCTCGCCCCAATACTTATATTGTGTGCCGCAAGCCAATCAAAAACCTCTTTCCCCGGACTCAGGCCAAAGTTCACATATACCCCTGCGCGCAGAGCACTGTTGTTTAGAATGGCTGGTGTCCATTCCACTGTGTGAATTTTCTGAATCGTGGCTGTGTTGATTAACCTGTATAGCAAAAAACGAAAGAGCGTAATCAAATTACTTAATCTACAAAATGACTGTAAATCAATGAATTAGCGAGCTGTAGGGAACGCAAGGCGTGGAAAAGAGCTCTCAGGGGTTTTTTACAACCGTCTGACCTCGATACTGAGAATATTGTTGCGGATGGGCTCCCGTGTTTCGATTTTTTTTCCCGCCTTTAGAGGTCTTGTGGCCTAGTCTTTCGTTCTTCCTTATTATGTTTTTTGACGAGAGTTTGCAACTTCGGCATTTACTCGACGTAACGACCTAAATTGATCGATTTCGACGCATTGCCGACTGTATTGTTTTTAACACTGTTAGTGTAGTGGCACGAATTAGATGTTGTAGCCTTCCCTAGCAGTATTGGAAATAAAGGTCTGTATACAAGAGTGAATTCGCCGTTACTAAAGCAATGGAGTGGTTTACATGTCACTTCAGTTTTGTAAACTTTTTTTCAAAAAATTTAATCAATTAACTTTCAGTATTTACTCAGGCCCTGCCAAATCTTTAGTACTTTTTGTTAAGTTGAATTTTGGCAGCCCATCAAGCCTAGTGCCAAAAGACTACCAAACTTATTCATGCCTAATATGGTTAATTCACACGTCGTTCTTTTCATTTAACAGTCAGTTACCTGGCAATGTCATACAATTGCTGGTCTGACCAATCAGGGTGGAACTTCAGCAGCATATCACAAATAGCGTTGTGTTCTCTTGTGAATATGTTGTGCATGAGACTCAGACCGATCCACCAGTTGTTGCTAAAACCTTTAGAAGAAGTCAAAGATTCATTTCTTCACAAGGAACAGTCATTCTATTATTAACTTATTACTATGAAATTAGGGAATGAAATGCCCAGTGACAGGACACCCAAAGTTGCCCTGCTGGATGGACTCTAACTCACCTGGGAACCGGGAGGAAAAAAGGCCGGCTAAAAACCACTTGGCGGAAAACGGTGATGAAAGAGGGGGAGGAGATGGGTCTAACGTGGAGTGAAGTGCAAGCCAAAGCTTAGGACAGGGTTGAGTGGCGAGGTTTGAAGTGCGCCTTTATGTTCCAACCAGGATGAAGACATGGAGTGATTGGGGAACCAAATGCCTTGTCTAAAACAACTATTAAATAAGTAACCTTCTGACTGACGGAAAACCCCCCAGAAGTGATGTGATAATTAATATCATTATACTACTCTTAAGTCTCTACCTGGAGAAAACAAAACTCTTTGATGTATCTCTTTGATAGTTATTTATCTCGTAAATATCAACTTCTCTCCTTTTGAGCAGCTAACAAAGTGGCATGTTTTTAAAAATTAATTTAAAGATTGTGCAATACAGGGCATTCTCCCAACCAAGGTTATATACAGCAAACCTTTTCGACAAGTGTTCTTCCTAATGGGACAGATCCAACTTGAAAAAGGAATCCTTTGAAAGGAGCTACATAGAGTGAGTATTCCATGAGTTGGGTTGTTGTTGTCTGAAATTAACAGAAGACTTTCAGGTGACCGTATTTCAAACTCACCAGTGATGTCTATTCCAGTTTTGCGGTTTACTGGAAGCCAACCATCTTTTCCCACCTTCATTTTTCCTTTCCTAAAGCTACGCAGTTTCTTATTTGTACGGATATCGGTACCATACAATTGAGAACCGTCCCACCAGTGTGTAACATCATTCTGAAACGTAGCTGGGGAGTCTGTATCCTAGAAACGACCAAATAGAAAATAGTATATAGTCATTCCTGTTAGAAATCAATTAATTGCCTTCGTCGGAGGTCACCGGCTTATTTGTATATATGAATATATATTTAAGTCCTTTATTTATCCTGGGCAGCAATTATAACATTAATTTAATGCTAGTGGGGAAGAGGTTAAGAATGAACTCGGTACTGTACCGAGAAGAAATCCAGCTTGTTAAGGCAGGACTTGAACTCGGGTCCTCCGATTTACATGTCCAGCGCTCGGCTGCTTGGCCGCGATGCCTCTCGATCAACCATCATTTAAGAATAAACATAGGCGTAAATGATAAACTGATTGCTTATTTACCGAGTACATTTGACAGCTGTCTGGCTTTGTTCTTGGAATTTTCATCTCGCCTTTATGTTCGTTATAAACAGGGTCATCTTCATTTAGCTCTATATTTATAAGTCTGGAAACATCTACTGGCCCATGGTCAAACCAGTCATGCAGGTTAAACTGGATCCAACCGGCTGCTAACAGGTTTAACTGCTTGGCAGGAATAAATTTGTCTCTGGCCATCAATCTGTAGGGTAAAAAAGTATAACATCTGTGTGAAGAACACTACGGCAGTACCTTTTAGGCTATGTTAACAATATAAAATATACCTGATCGCTTTTGCTCCAGCACGAAAACCATACTGAATAAGGCTTCTGGTCACACATAACAACAGTGATTTCGGCGCAATTTTTTTAATTAACAACCTTTTCTCGACCTTTTTAAGGCATGCTTTGCAAACCAACTGCATGACACTCATTCTTACCTGAATTATGTATCCTCGCCTCGCACCCGTTGTAAGGAAGCTATCCCCTACAGTCGATATCTCCGCTTACGGCGCAGTATCTGCATATTTTTCATGACTTGTGGTAAGAAAGGATTATTCTCTCTTGCTTGTTGGGAAAGGGTATAGAGATAGAGGTACCTTGTATGGGATCTATGAGTCCGGTTCGTGTCCGTCCCATTTTGGTCTGTGCCCAGTGAAGCTAGTAAAATTACAAATTAGTAGCAATAACATGCACTCATTATGACAAGGGCTGCGCGTTTCGCTCTTAATGCCAATTCTTATTCCCATATTTATATACAACTGCGAATTACAATCCATTTAAAGACACTGAACAAGTTTTTTTTAAGATTAAACCTTACTTCCTGCTTAACTCTCGGGGGCATGGTTCCAAGAGAGCAGTGTCCTCATACGTCTTGGTACGATTCACGTTCCTTCCAAACCGGTAAAACCTGCTTCCGGAGGCTGGTTGATTCAGGTCATTGCAGGTTCCGTCATGAGTACGAAACTTTCGCATATTTTCGGTGCAGTGCACTAGGGAAAAAAATATATGTACTAATTATCTAATTTTCCCGTTAATGTTTTTCCCTTTAATGCTAATGCTTTTAAATTTGTCCGGGTCACTCAATGTTCAAGTTTATACACAGCCTAGTCAATCGGAACATAGGAAATCAAGAAGTATGTACATAAAATACCTATTAGTCAATAGATGCATTTGATAAGTGATAAGTAAATCATACATGAGAACTGTAAATTGTGATTCCAACCTAAGCAGCAGAATCAACTCACTTCGACTCTGAAGATGACTACCGCACACATCGTAATTTTTAGGGAGTTATTATAACTCCAAAAATGGAGTAAAAATTTTTGGTACAGGATAACGCCTTTTTTCGGGTTATTTTAACTCCTGATTCAACTCCGAATTTGGGATCATTTTTACTCCTGAAAAAGAGTTCTTTTCACTCACAGTCTGGAGTTAAAAAATAGCTCTGAAATGGGGTTACTTTTACTCCTTACATGGGTTGATTTTACTGTTTTTGGAGTCAATTAAACTCTGAAAGTGGAGTAAAAATTTTAGGTATAGGATAACTCCTTTTTTGGGGTTATTTTAACTCCTCAATATCTGGGGTCACTTTTACTCCTTAAAAAGAGTTCTTTAAACTCCTTTTTGGAGTTAAATTAACTCCCCCCAAAACACTCCACTGTAAGGAGTTAATTTAGCCCCACTAGAGGAGTTATTATAACTCCTTGAAAATTACTGTGCAGGGTGTCGAAACGTTAGTCACTGTCCAGAACAGTTCCATTCAGGACTACGTTCACCTGAACGATAATGCTCAACCTACTTATGAAATGACACCAGGGTTCAAATCTTTCATAGAATCGGAAAGATTCTGACCTGATGGCACGTCTTAAAATCAAACTCTCTCGAAGAAAAAAAACAATTCAGTTCTTACTTGTTCTGAAGACTTCAATCATGTTCCGTGGTAGACACTTTTTGTTAGCCCTTTTTCTGCACTTGCGCGGAGATAATTCACAGGTATGCAGATTGGCAACACAGTAACATTGACGACTGTGATCAAACCCTGCATACGCGTATTCTTTGTCCTTGCAGTGCTGTACACATTCTTCTATTGTTGTATCCTCCTTCTCGTATGACGGAGTTAGATACTTTACTTTAAAGCACCCCAGAGACATGTGACCTATGACGGCATGTCAGGCATTAATTAGAATCATCTCATTCAACAGTTTAAAAGAGTTGGATGGGGGAGTGATTGGTGAAGCAGCTAACAGTTAAGTACGACCTAAAAAACACCTAAAATCATCCGGGTTCCCGAATTGAATTATTTGCTAATCATTCTCTCGTCGTCATTGACTTAACTCGAACCAAAAAATCATTGAAAATTCACAGAAAGCATTACTTTTTTACCAACACCAACTGCATCTTGCCTTTTCTTGCCAATTATAGAACGTCATATAAAATCATACTGAAGCAGGGTTAGAAACTAAGACGCCATAGGACGTTCAAGACTTGTTATTTAGCCAGATATTTTCATTATCTCCTCACTTTTTTTCTACATTATTTTTATCCGAAAATGCAATTTCTTCTTTGGAGGATGGGGTAGAGGGCAAAGGGGTTGGGAGTTTGGACCCCCCCCCCCCCCCCCCCATTATTCCCAGCTCAAGTCCCAGTTTTACCGGATCTAGGATCTTTGACTTTTATCAGATTTTGTATTTCTTTTTTTTTAAAGTTCGAATATTTCTTGTTAAGCGCTTTAGACCCACGTATACAGCCGGCTATATAAATAATGAATTGTTGTTATTATTATTATTATTCACCGGCGTCCTTCATTTGGTCCCTTTTCGGGATCCATCTTTAGAACTCCCTCCTTCCGCTTTCCTCTCCCTTATAGACAACCACGTTTCCACGGTTTTCTTCCTTCCGTCCCGTACGCAGATTGCCAGCGGGTAAGTAATTATATGTAATAAAATTTTCTCATTCAAATAAATAAATAAATAAATAATAAATGATGATTTGGAGGTAGCACATCCACAAAGTGGTTCTTCGTCTACCTGATTCCTGATCGAATTGGAATTTGGAAATGTTGGTTTTTGAGGAGAGGGGAAAACTAGAGTACCCGGAGAAAAACCTCTCGGAGCAAAGGAGAGAACCAACAACAAACGCAACCCACATATGGCTTCGACGACGGGATTTGAACCCGGGCCACGTTGGTGAGAGGCGAGCTCTCTCACCTCTGCGCCATCCCTTGCTCCCCAACCGACTTCTTGAGTAACGTTATGCTTAATATAGTAATATTTACCTATCAGCGGGTCTTGACAATCGTATTTCGGTCCGGTATGCTGAGAAGAGTAAGCATCAAATAAGTTGTTGTTTAGCAGATAGTCTCGTTGTCTGAACTGATAAAACATCATCAGGACAATCGGTAGCTTCCACCAATACGGAAGTTTCTGAAGAAGTTCTTTGACAAGTTTGGCAAGCTTTACGAGTAAGGCTTGTCCCGAAGTCATCTTGTCCTGTCAGTGAAGAGCACTAAACGTCAACGCAAATACTGTGTTAACGACAATGTGGTTACCCTGGGGGGTACTCGACCAATATTTGGGTGGAGGTGAGCCGCTGAGAGTTTCAAACCCTGGCCCTGTTTAGGAGAAAAAATTCCTAAAATAGGTGTACATACCCTGGTTAGGACAACACCCTCAATTTACCCTGTTTAGGACAAAAGGCAAACTGCACGCCGTCTAGTTTTGTTTTTGTTTTTGTTTTTTTTGTTTTAAAGCCATTTATTGGCAATTGTTATGTCGCAAATTACAGCTAGTCATTGCTTTTGTATGCTTGGAGTACAAAGAAAGTTCATGTAGGACATCAAATCATGATCAGTCGTGCAGGCAATACCCTTTTGACAGAATCATATGAAATTATATACCATGTTTAGGACAGAGAGCTCAAAAACCATACCCTGTCCAGCGGCACATCATGAAGTAACTACACGTATGTGCCATATAAAGGAGTACCCCCCGGTGTAGTTAGTAGACCATTCTGTCAACCGTAGTTGTTAATAATTTTGTTCCCCTTGGTTACTTAGCTGTCTAGATGTACTCTACTCATTAAAAATGGTCATTATTGAAGTCAATTGTGGAACTATTAAAGGTGACAAGGGTAACAAAAAATATAGATTTTGATGGTGAACTAAAATCAACAAGAGAACAGTATACCTTAAATATCATGTCGCCTAAAATCAAAGCCCATGATAGAGCTTTTGTTGAGCCCTGCTAAAGGCGAGAGACACTTTGAGGACTTTCTGTGTGAACAAAACATTTTAACAATAGAACCGAATCTGTGTCAATTACATTTGCTGTTCATGGAATTTAGTTGTTGCTTAGTGTGTACTAAAAATATTGCAAATATTGCCTAGGATTTTCTATTACTTGAGGGCGGCTAAAAATTTCCAGATAACCGTTCTATGTACAATTTTCGAAGCTCTCAGTCTCATAAATTTGTTCACGATTTTCGGAAGAGCAAATTTTCACATTTCACTCCCCAGGTTAGGATATTTTCGTAGAAAAAAAGGAAGCCTAAAATTTTCGGATTCAAAGCCCATGTAATTTCGAAAAGACTCGACAATTTCCCTTAGTTTGACGGAACAGATACAAATTTAATAGCGCCGCTTAGAATGCATTTCTAGACTAGTACTGATCTAAAAGTTCTAAAAGTACTCTGGATAGACTAAAAAGTGTTTTTCATGTATGTAGGAGGAAACCGTCGTTGGGTGCCCTGCCCCCGATAACTTCTTACAGGGATATTAATTTCCTTCAAAATGCAAATCTTTGATAATCCTGAGTTACATGGCCGAATACTATCTTACTTATACTACGTATACTTTTTTTTTCAACCAGTGTTAAGTATTGGCTGTCTGTCATCTACTTGTTATAAGCACGATGTCGTTGGAAGTCGACGTTTCGTTTGATCAAGGACCAAAAAAGAAGTCAAATCATGACTGAAATCAGCCAATACACTTAACAGATTTGAAACTGATTCGACGTAGAATTAGCGGTATTCAGTACTTTGCGTTGTCGTCTCTTAAGTGCGGGTGTGCTAAATCTTAAACAGTAGAAATGTTTGCCATTTTTAACCGCGGCAGGATTAGCCCAGTTGGTAGAGCCGGCGCTTGACTGCCGAGCGGAAGATAGCGGGTTCGATTCTCGGGCCCGGACAAGTACTCAGGGTCTTAAAATAACTAAGAAATGAAGGTACTGCCTTTGCCCTGCGCTCGGGTAGACCTTCGCGTTGCTTGGATGACCACGGAAAATGGCGGCCCCGTCTCCACTTGGAGACGAAAAAACAGTGCCCTCAGTTAGCACTTTCGTGCAAAATACTTCGACATTCAAATAAATTAAAGCGCATTTAAAGAGAAAATTGTATTAAAATACACAGACCATCAATCCTAATCAAAGAGATATATTTTACTAAATCATTATCCTTCGAATGAGATATTGCCTGAAATTGGTGCCCATATTTGAATTTTTCATTTACTGAATTTTCTGCCTGGGGTCTGATTAATAAATTCATAGCACCAGTAATCATTACGCAAGGCTCACTCCCATTAAAAGCTGCATACAAATATGCGCCAACAATTTAAACCAGTACCCGTTTTCTTTGGTAATTATTATTAATCTCTATAAGTCAAATTCTCAAATGGAGAGCGAATAAAATAGTTTTTTTTAAAAGGTAGTGTCATAGGTGAGAAATTGCGAGACAAAATATATCCAGAATTGCAATTACATATTTTACACGGCTTTGTTGGTCTGATGGTGAAGCTGACATATTTACGCAACTGGTAAATTATGTTTACACGCGTCACTGGACATGGAGAAGAGTAATAGGGCTTCCATAAACAGACAAACAAACAAACGCAAGAAAAAACAAACAGATCAGATAAGACGAACAAGAGCAAAACAGGTTTTTGAAAAGCTTAGCTTAATAGATGATTTGTGCCGAACGTACAGGCACTCGTAATGATCTTAAACCGTATAGATGGTCAAGCGCTTTTTAAAAGTCATTGAAAAGTGGACCGAAAAGGGAAAAAAGGAATTAAATCCACTGTCCTGAATGTTGCCGTGCAAACTTAAACCACCATGGCTGCGTGGCAATGGAATTAGAAAAAAAAGTGGCAAAGATCTTACCACGAAACGTCCTACTCCAAGTAATCAACAATACACTGCAGTGGAGTTTTGTGATAACGATAACGGTTGCATTAAGTTTCTAGCTTACCACTCGTGAAAGCGCTTAAGTTCCTGTTTTGGACTCAAATGTACGAAATGTACAAAGTTGTATCAGGTAGCTGTCCTCGTGCGAATAACGTAGCTTCATTTAACGCTACTGATCTTCATTATTATCTTTTAGCATTTTAAATGACAAATTTTAACCATTTGTATTTGTTGGTAGGCGATACGTCTTTTGTCTACCGCCATTTTAATCAGTGCTATACAGACATGATGATAAAGATGTATAGTACCATACAAACAAATGTTACCCCGGATAAACAGTACTTTGACAAAAATGTGCCACGATTAACGCAAACTTGTTATGTTCTTTTTTGCCTTTCGATTTTGAACTGATTTTACCAATACACGAAGCCTTTCAAGTTAATTTCCTGGTATATGTTACATGTAAAGAGCTTCTTACCACATTTCAACATCACTGATTACTAATTGGCTGAGTGGTTTTAGTTCTAAGGCTGGCCTTTATATGTATATCTCAGTCTCATTGAAAGCGTGAGTCGCCTTCGCAATACTAGACTGTTAAGCTCCTCAAAATCTATCCCCTACCCTACGTCACGCACCTGTTTAGCTTAGATATGGGAGTTTCCCCATCCACTTCAAGGAACTTTGAAGTCTGATCTTGCCAATTAGTAAAATCCAACTAGTGGTCTATTATCAATGCTGCGTTCTGATTGGTTGAGCTACTACTAGGCTATATGTTATAGCCCCCTAGTAGCGAAAACCGCGGGCTTTTTGGCGGCAAAAAAGGCTTAAAGTCTAGCTTTTAACTAGCTAAAAATTTTTTATTCTCGATATTTTTGACCGACTAGTTGGATTTTAATAAAACAATTATTCCTGTCGCCCTCATGGCCTCTGAGTCAATGGCCAATTCGGCCTTCGGCCTCAGAGACCATGAGGGCGAGAGGAATAATTGTTAAATAGGATTTTGGGGCTGGCCGTTATTACCTTAGGAAGGGGGGGGGGGGGGGCGTTTTGAGAAAGATTAGAAGATATTTCAAGCCGACTCCCCACTTCTTCAGATTGTTTTAGAAACGACCTCCCCCATACATTTTACATTTTGTGAAAGTGACCCCCCCCCCCCCCCCCCACCTGATTGCTATAGAAACTACGAATATTCTAGCTACAATCTGTGCCGAAGTTCACCGTGGTCAACATACTTTATCTATGGAGCCGCTTTTATAAGATCGGTGTTTACTATTCATCACTGTCAAATTAAACTTTTATGAAATTTATTTTCAATGACCCCTCAGGTAACGAACACCTTTACGACAATGATCCTCAAAACCAATCAAGATTATTATAATGAACCCTTCAACAGAATGGCCGCCCCTCCCCCTCACAGGTAATAAACGACCAGCGGCTTTAATGTCTTTGTTGTAACTACGATCTAAGACATGATTAATGAGATGTTTCAGGTAACCAGGATGTCACGTGAAACGCAGTCAAATGGCTCATTCATTTATGCTCCTCAGTTTGAACTGAAGAGAATGACCACTGGTCGACTGTGATAGTTCATTCCCAGAATCCTCGTTACCTTTGTTATGCGAACATACGGGGGAACAGGGGAACTGTAGGACGGAAACATGGTTTTGTTACTCTCAAGGCGTGTAAAAATGATCAGGACTAGCTTTTAGCCAAGTAGCGGTCAGTAGCAAATGTTCCATGTTTTTCTCAACTTTTGCGAAAACAATGAATTTTGTATATCGGTAATCTTTGAAAATTTCCACCGCTGTTTTACGGCGTTTCTGGTACCTTTTCAGATCGAGCTGGATCGATATCTTCAACGAAAACAAAGTTAAAAGACTAAGACAGGCTACTGTTAGCTCAGTTTACTCTTACTATAAAGCTCGTTTTCTTTGAAAAGATATATCAGTGATATGTTTTCAATCAGTTACTGCCTTAATCTTTGGTCAACAGATCTATGTTCGACACTAATACGTTCCTTCTCGCATTACACCTTTAAAAATTAAGAACTTAAAAGAAACAGTGTTTTTTTGGTCAATGCAAGAAATTAATCTTTTCCAAATGGTATTTGTGATGAATAAACTTGCTCTTTACCATAGCGACGCCTTCTACATTGAACAATGCCATCTATTGAAAACTGACTTGTACGAGAACACGAATTCAAACGATTCTTAGCGTTAAAAAGTAAGCGTTCCTGCATCAGAAATCTCCGCAAATTTATTTTGACTGGATAAAAGTTTTATTTTCAGCTATCAGAGCCTTTTAAAGACACTTTTTCCCGTTTTTGCGTCATGGTCGTTAACTACTTTTCTCACCGAGAATTCCTGGCGACACTTAAGACTCGTAATTTCACCCTACGTGTTGTTATTCAAGCGACGAGGAGTACGCAAAGAAAACCTAAAAAGCTGAATAAATTCTACAACATATGTCGTAAGATTGAGACCCTTAAGGAACTTAGGGTGAAAGTTGGAGCGGTGCTAGGCTAACCAAATAGAATCTAAAGGAAAACACATTAAAAAAAAAAAAAAAGAAAACCGAGATAACTAGAAATAGAAAAAGAGAAAAGTGCAAAGAAATTATAATTAACTATGGCTAATACACACTGTACCACAGGGTATAACCTACCTTCCTTAAGTATAATCGTGACAAGCACGCACGCACACCCTTATTCAACACCTTTGGATTCACACCCAAACGATCTAAGAAGAATAATTTAAAATGATAATTAAGTGCGAAGTCTTCATCGAGTCAACACACTCTGTTCAAAAGCAAACAAATCAATATTTGACAGAAACATTGATTTCAAGGACAAAAATCCCACAGTTTGGTTTTTATCTTAAGTCAAAGCTGTAACCGGATTGAAAGGTGCGATTCAAATTCAATTATATATATATATATTTTTATAAAAACCCTAGCCTATTTTATGAAAGTTCTGAAGGAGAGATTGACCAAAATGTTACAGTTTTGCTAAGAACTTATCCAAAGAGATACTAAAAACGAAAAACAACAAAAAAAGCATTAAATAAATTTTCTAGCCGCGTTTTTGCAAAGCACCGACATGTAGTAACAACATAGATTTCTGCCATGACATTTATTCATTTAACTTTTCAGTCGGTGTAACAGATGATAAGTGTTAAAAAAAACTTTTTCTAATTAAGGCTTTGTTTTCTTGTTAAAATAATAACACATCCGTTATGAAATTCGGTACAATTAAGATCAGGAACATAATTTTTATCAATGTTCAGTCTTACGATATGAAGTAAAGAAAAACAAAAACAAAACACAAATGAGAAGATTCCACAACCATCGATTTTAACTAAACAATCAGACTCTCTCTGTTAAAGCAAAATAAAATAAAACCCTGCCTGTCCTATCATGACAAAGTGCCAGTTTTACTTTAGTGACAATGACGAAGGAGCAGCTGACTTGTCATATATTTTCTCTTTAAAAGTATGGCTATGTCTCTTGTCGCAACATAAACCTGGTTGAAAAACAAACTCACTGTGTAAATGAGCAAGTTTGCTTCCGTTATTGCACTTGTTAATGACATTTTTAAAGGATATTAACTTAATAATACGCATTTTTGTTTGCATTTATAGAGCTTAACTTGAAATTAAAGACTGCTGAAACTTAATGATATTTCTCCTTGCCAGGATACAGGACCGGAAGTGTTCGCCCTAAACGGTAGCGCAGCTATAAATTTTCCAGAGGAACGCACTGTTTTCTAAATATATACACCCTTCCTCGTCTCCTGAATCGTTTTCACACGGATGGCTTGATTAAATTCAGTGTGCGTTGCTTATGCATGGTAAGATATACATCTTTATTATATAGATACTGATGAAATACCAGGATTTTTCCTTTTACAAAAAGTTATATCTTCATCGCGCGAAGTGAAGATACTATTTTTTATCTTTCACGTGTGAGGATATTGGTGTCGCCATGGTTACTAACATAATTTTTCTCTTCTTCATTTGAATTTTTACTTTTTGGAACAGAAAATATAAGTATTCTTGTCTTTATTTCTCCTTTATAACTTTATATCCGATTTTCATAACATTTTTGTGACAGGCATTTTGCGATAGGTGATCACTTTAATTGCACTATTTTGCTGTTTCGAAAATGAACAAAAAAGTTGTGTTTTATGTAAGAATTTCAACAGTCTCTATAAAATAAACAGAACATTACATGGCCCCTTGGGGATACGAATTTTATCTTCGAGTGCTGAAAGTATCTCTCACTCGTTCGCTTCGCTCACTCGTGAGAGGTACTTTCAGGCTCAAAGATAAAACTCGCATCCCCGCGCGGCCATGTAATATCCTCTGTTTCTTGGAACGAGGATCGTGCTTTCGTGTGCTTTGATGGTTCCTTAGTAAGTGATGAGCGCGTTCTTCATTTGTGATTTAGTTTTTACAGTTGACCTGATAATCGGCCCACAAAAATGTTGTGTAATTGTGGTATTGAATTCGGCAGGCTATCTTGTAGATCTGAGACGCACAGGTCAAAAAGCATTGGCCCAAGAATTGACCTCTGAGGAACAACAAAATGTACGCTTGCTTGATAAGACATCTGGTCATCTATTTAAACAAAGTGGGAACGATTACTTAGGTAGCTGGTCGATCACCTGAGAAAGGTCTTAAAGAAAAAATGGAAAAGAGCTTTTGTTATCAGACGAGTTTTTTTTATACCGAACCGTTTGGAATACCTTTAAAAAGTTGGCGAGAACTATCAGTGCAACTTCACCTTTTTTCACTGCTCGGAGTAGATCGTCGCGTATACCCATATAAAATAGTGTAAGTAGAGTGCCCTTTACGGAATCAAGATATTATTAATATGTTTGAGAGTAGCTTCATGTTCACAATAATTGCACCCACGTGAAAGCTGCCGGATAAAAATTAAATTTTGCTATTGGACTTTTACCAATTTAGTGATAACGCAAGGAAATAACTGATACGTGTATATTTTTATTACATTTTAATTGTTGTTAACCGTCCAATACAACGTCAAGTATCACGGTTCAATGATATATTAAAGCAATTTAAACTCAACTGAATTTGTAACCATAAGTAAAATACTTCTCATGAATTCTGCACCTCGAGAGATTAATTTAGACACTCGGAATCCCTTGGTTATTAATTTTCAATAAACTTGCTTTCTAACATTCACTTTAAAGCTGGCTACGTTATCTATTGGTTGCAGATTGTCACAGAAACGTTGGGCGCAACGAGGGATCCGATATCCTTAATGCTAAGGCAATCATTTATTCCATACAAAAAAGGCATTAGTAACTGTCCTCATGGCGTTGTCTAGTCCTGGCACGTTATCAAAGTTACGCAGCAGAACTTTCTTCATGGTGGAGTCTTCAACCCATTGCAGTCCTTCTTTGGTGTAGTACTCTTCTTTGTAATCAATCGTCAAAAATCTGAGAAAACACATAATGATACAGAGCTAGCCGGGTAAACTTTTTCATCGATGGGTAATCGCGACTCTCCTGATAACAACGAATTATCTCGGGCTAAATGCCTGACATAGAAAAGGCAAAACTTATCGTTACTTTAAAACCTCGAGATATTTCGGCCATATTGAGAGGTAATTATGATTAAGAGCTTTCTCTGGAAAAAAAAGATGCATTTAAAGAGGTCTGTCTCGCAGGTTAGGTTTAATTGTCGGTAAGGCATACCCATTGAAGTGAAATATCCCCAGCAGTAAGTGCAAAATAGCATAGAATGCCATCTGCATGATTGACAACAATCTGTGTTCGTACTTGCTAACCTATTGAGAAAGTCTAACACATATTGAGAAAAC
This sequence comes from Porites cylindrica, assembly GCA_964035525.1. Classification (NCBI taxonomy): domain Eukaryota; kingdom Metazoa; phylum Cnidaria; class Anthozoa; order Scleractinia; family Poritidae; genus Porites; species Porites cylindrica. Next base: position 43,035,080 of record OZ037778.1, read on the forward strand.
TCTAAACACGTGTTTACTTTCTCTCCGAAACAGAGATGTACAAGTATAACCGGTTAGTCTCGTATAGAGTGTTTTCACTCACGTAGCCAGCATGTACGCAAATTTATTGGAACAAAAGAAAGCGTTTGCATAAGAAAGGAACTCAGCTCCCAGAGGACTGGTTTGGGACAACAACATGGCCGCCGTTTCATTGTTTTGGGACACCAATATGGCCGCCGTGACGTCATGTGAAAACACTCTATTAAAGCTTAGAGGCACTTTGTTGTGGTCGGAGACTAATATTTGACTACTAATCATTCCTTTAATAACCTAATTTTCAATTCCCTCCAATGACCACGACCTTATTGAAGAAACATATTTTGACTGAACGAAATCTTGGCGGAGAAGAAAAAGAACACAGTTGAACGGAAAAAAGTATTTTAACCAGAAGTCTAAACTAAAATTATTACATTAATTCAAACCGTACCTATCGGTTCTGAGCCGCCGGTTGGCCATGCATAAGAAGAGATGAAACGGTGTATCACCAAACCCGAATCCCTCGGGACGAGCCTCCGCTAAGGAGCCAATCAGGAGGTCCACATCTTCGATTTTACCATTATACGCTTGTCTGAGTTCTGCTGCAGTCGCTGTGTCATTCGTTAGCTTCTCAAAAGTGTCTGGTACTGTTAAGTTAAGCAGGCGTCTAAATTGGTTGTACCTTGGAACTCCTCTCTCACGATCTCTTAAAATGTCAATGGTGGCTAAATCGACAAGCTGAAAGAAAATTTATAAATAGGGTTAAATTAGGTACGAGGTCATTGACGTTATCATAACATCAAAGTTTGATTGACACTATCAGTTACTAGTCAAGATAAGTTTTTGTTCTTCCATTTTACTCTGTTGACTTCGAGACCGTTCTGTCTATTTGCGACAGTTTGAAGAGCTAATAAGCAGCCAAGACTCCACATTACGGCAGTGGATATATATTACCTGGCTGGCTACACGAATAATAATAATAATAATCGCAATAATAGTTAAGATGAATTTATCTTGGGCAGTTTTCACTTGGACGAGATGATCAACTGAGCTTTACAACAATACATAGAACAAAAATAACTAAATGATAAATAAGAATTACATCATGTGTTGTGTATATTTTCAAAAAACCCAACTAAGAATAAAAAGCCTTAGTATAAAAGGTACGTCTCAAGTTTAAAAGTTTTGCTCAAATTAAATAACAATTACATAGTTGTGTATAGGTATTAAGTAAACCTAACTAAGAATGAAAAGCCTTACTAAAAAGATACGCCTTTAAATTTTTTTTAACAGTGTCAACAGAGTGGGCGAGATAACTAGAATCCTGGGCCAGGTTGTTCAAAGCAGGGTTAAGATAACCCAGGGTTAGTACGAAATTTCAATTCAGATATGAAAGCTTAAAAAACTAATCTAGTTTTTTCTTTTTGTCTACCATTTGATGATTAGATGCTCTGAAAAGAATTGAGAAAATTATCCAGGAAAATGCTTTGAACAAAAGAAAAAGAAAGTCAGGTCATAAAATATAATCCTGGGTTAGGGCTAATCGGTCTTCAAAAACTTAAAAACAAGAAAATTAACATTAAAATTAAAAAACAATAAAAACAATAGAATTAAAATTGAAAAACAATAAAGGCGTTTATCTATTTATTTCAGACAACTGGACCCTGTGTTCTAATTGGTGACTCAACCGGACAAGATGCAGCAGGGCCTTTCTTACTGACTCGCTCTGCATTTCCTGCTATGTACCGCAAGGCAAGTTTTCAGTTAATAATAAATCTAAGGCTGTTCGGTCAAGGTGCAGAAAATTAGTCTGAGAAAACAGAAGACGCCATCACTGGTTTCCCTACGAAATGACGTCTGAGAACCGAATGCAGAAGTTCCACACTGATGACGTATCACTTCCAGGGTCTGGGAAGCACTTCTTATTGGCTGAAGCAAATTTCAAACCAATCAGGGGACTATCCATTTTTGGTTAGTGGTGCGTCATCAGTATGGAATTTCTGCGCACCGATGATGGCGTCGCTTAATATCGGCTGTTTTCTCCGGCTAGCTGAATATTATAAAGCGTTGCAGTTTATATTGCAGCGTTTTTAAGGACCACAACTACGACGTTTCTTTCTACTGAATAAAACGCCGTAAAGGAACGGGGCCCACATTAACTGGCATTTTCACCTCACGCTTGATTCGTAATGCGCAATTACTTGCGTTTCAGTTACCTCTCCTCCTTGGTGCTTTGGTATTTTAAGTTTCATCAGTTCGTTGGGATAGTTGTGTAAAACAAGCTGACCCGCTTTTTCCACTCCGAAAGTGTAGAGAATGTCGTCTAACTCGTTCTCATCGAACACTTTTCGTGCATTTCCAAAAGAGTATTTCGGAAGGCTGTATTTCTTTCCTTTTAATTGACCTGACGGAACGATTTTTCATATAAAGAGAAAGATAGATGCGTTACAAAATTATGTAGCGGTCTTAAATATATTTCTAATTGTAACATTTTAGCCACCTGGTCATCTTAGAAAGGGGTTTATTCAGAAAATCATCGATCCTATCTACAAATCATAGTTGGCTTTTTTCAGCCAGAATGCAAACGAGCCGGTTTACAAACTTAACGCCACGTTTGAAACAGTTTTTAATGTGAGCATCCTTGAAGAACCTAGAAGAAGCTTTAGAGGTAGGAATATTCCCAACAAAATCACTGCATTCTTTTTTTCAAACCCAGAGAAGCATTTGGACCATTTGAATTCCTTGCTTTTGATTGGCCAGAAAAACATTACATATCTTAAGTTACACCGTTTCTGCCTGGGAGTTACGGTAGTGGAACGTGTTTCGCCACGTATTTATTTAAAATTTAACAGTATATTTTAAGGCGTCGCTCTTACCTGTTGTCATTCGGCGAATGTTAAGATAATCTGGTAATAACGAATGCATTCGGTAAACAGCCACGAATTCTTCAGTCAAGGAAAATGGAACACCCCTGTAGTCAGGCGGGTTCTTTTGGTGCGATGGAAAACTGTTCGATCCAAGAGTAATATTCATTTCTTGAAGCATTTTTATCACTCGAGGACTCAGCTTGCCGTACCACTGTCCTATCAGTGACTCGTTGATGAAATCCGTATTCAGTATTGCACCAGTCCATTCCAGAGTATGAATCTGGACAATCTGAGCCGTATTAATGAGCCTGTCATATAGATGGTATTTTATATGCGATCAGTAAAGGCTGGTCTCAGGGTGCGTTCTTAAATTAGAGAGCTTAAGCAAAGACGTTTTTGGACGACCCACTTCGACCGGAAGTGTGCCAACTAAGTGTCTTTACTCGTATACAGATGATTTGTGTGAAAATATGGGCGGGAATGCAAAACGTCCACTTCCGGTTGACGTGCGTCGCTCAAAAACTTCTTTGTTTAAGCTCTCTATCATTTCTCTTTTAAAACCTTGTAATCCCTCTTATCCCATTGCTAACGCACAATTAAGGACTATCAAACACTGTTACGTGTGGGAGAAAGGGTACAAGCTTTGGGCGCAGTGATTTCTAGGGTAGTTTGGGAGGACAAGCGTTAGTTAGGATTGGTCGATGGTATTCAAGGCAACAATTAGCCAAATATGAGTAACAATTGTCCACCCAATACATCTCAGAAATCATTGAGCCGAAAGCTTGTACCCATTCCCCTTCCGGTTTTCCGGAGTGGGGAATACCAGCTCATAGGGAGCTTAAGCAAAGACGACGGCGACGTCAACGAGAACGGCAAAAAAGCACTGAATATGTTTAGATTGCTAAAACAACAACTTTGCACGTGCATAGTCACGTTTTTTTGTACATTTCGTTGACGTAACTGCACGACTACGACGTGAAACTGCCTAATTTAACGATTTGTCGAGGACAGGAGCTCAAGAACAACTTTCCTTTACTTTTCCCGAACTTTGATTCAGTCTTTTAGAATTCAACTCCTAAAAATTTGCCAACATTTGACGAATTGAACGATATGAAATTCACTTATAAAGTGACGTTTTCGTACCCTTAACCGTCGTTTTTCTTAAGCTCCCTATTAATCGAAAAAAAAAACCTGTCTGGATGTTACAATTTTAATATTATTTGAAAACATTGAAAAAATAAACAGAATACCGTAAAATTCTTAAAATAAGCCCCAGGGCTTATATTTTTCAAAGGCCCTTTTTGAGGGGCTTATTTTTAGAGGGGCTTATCTACGGAGGGAAATTTGCGTTTCAAAGTCGATTGGGCTAGCCTTATAAATGAAAGGAAATTTGCCGTTTTTGCTTTGTTTTACTTTGTATTTGAGGGCAATTTCCAAGTACAAGCCACACGGGGGGCTTTTATTTGGAGGGGCGATTTAACGGAAGGGTTTTTGCGTTACTAGATTGGGGGGCTTACATTTGGAGGGGCTTATACATGGAGGGGCTTATTTTCGGAATTTTACGGTATGGTGAAACTTACATGGATATGGTTATGAAATATCCACGCTGTACAGACAGCAAAAATTGAGATCACTTATCCCCAGTTTTTATGCATAGATTAAACAAAAAATGACCCCATTATCTTACTAGAGACCAACCTCGATCAATCACGAAAACTTACGGGGACAAGGCTTTTTCAGTGTGTGCCCCTAAACTGTAGAATTCACTACCATTAGATTTGAGTAAGTCACCATCTTTAACTGGTTTTAAGAAAGAATTGAAAACGTATCTTTTTTAGCAATTTTTAGAGAGTGGGTCATTGTTTTTGTAAACTTTAAGATTTTAAGACCTGTAATATGATGATTGTAAATAGATTTTTAATATTTTTTGTGATATGTAAATTACTTCATTTTCCCCTTTTTTACATTGTGAAGTGCCATGAGCTCAGGATATGAGCACTATATAAATAAAGTTAATTATTATTATTATTATATTATTACTTCAAATTCATGCGCTGCCCCCTCCCTCAGCATTCACAATAAAACCTGAGAATTTAACTCAAGCAGCGTGATGATATTTAACGTATCCCTGAAGACACAATGACGCATTCCGAAAATATTTTGTCTGATTAAAGAAATAAGACGTGTAAAGTTTGGTCGTACCTTGCGGTTTGGAAGAGTCGCTCATCTTGACCTTTCCAAGCTGGATGATTCTCCATCAGCATGTCACAAATGCTGTTGTGCTCTCTTGTGAATAAATTGTGAAGAAGACTAAGTCCAGACCACCAGTTCTTGGACATTCCTGATTACATAAGTATCGAGTTACAATGAAAATGGGCTTGGGTCAGCAGTAAATGAGCAAGTTAGGCACCTTCCACTCGTATCCGAATTTGAAAACGGAGATTTTTTCTTCTTTTTAGCCTTTCGGCCGTCCTTTACGGCGTTTTCGGGCATCAATAGCGCAGGTTTTCAAGACTTTCCCCAGACTGGAGTTTTTAAAATCGCCGGCTTCTCGTTTGCGTCGGTTTTCGAATACGCTGAAAGGTTACTGAGAGCTCCGACACTCTTGCTCCAACACTGTGCTTTGCGCAATTTTCCCGTGATAGAAGGTTAAAACATGCCTGATCAGATTACGATTGATAGAAGGTACAAACGCGAATGATCAGATTGCGTTCGGTGCTCTCCATTTATTCTTAGTGGAAGTCCAAACGAAGCTGGCTACATACGGGACGTGCATGCGTAATAACAACCCGGCGATTAGGACTGGGGGCTCAAGGGGCTCCTCATGCCCTCGCAATTACGCATGCTCGGTAAGGGCTGCTATCATGTTTCCATCATCTTAGCGTTTTCATGTAGACGGGCGAAAACGATTGAAATACGCTACGTGTGGACAGGTATTTTTTTGTGAATGAAGAAAAAGATCTCCATATTAAAAAATATTTGGATACGTGTGGACAGGGAATCAGTTATTCAAGGAATCCAAACATTTTGCAAAACCAGGAGCCCATGATGGGCTCCTGGCAAAACACAAAAATTCCTTTCGGTTTGGTCGTCGTCGGTTTCTTAGAACCAGTTAAATCATGCATTAATTACAGTGGAACCTGTCCACAATGGCCACCTTTGGGACAGAAGAAATTGGCCATTATGGGGAGGAAGGGGTGTAATTTGACAAATGTTTTTAGGGGAGTAAAACATGTTTATTGTGCCAAGTTCATGTGTTTCATAATGGCTATCCAAACATAAAAATGATATATAGAGCTAAAATACACACAAAAAACTTAGATTATAATTAATTTTTTGAATCAAATCGTTAACATGGCCAAACGAGCAGGGCTCGCAACATTTGCTTAAAGTATATATTGTACATGATTCATACTTCGGTGCCGCAGTGTTAAATAGAACGGAATCAAAACGACTGCGTCGATCATCAACGCGCCATACTGATCAAATTGAGCGACAAAACTGGCCGTTTTCGAAAGGTTTTGGCAGTTTGGGACGCGCTGTAGTGGCCGTTGCCGTTGTAGAGAGGTGGCCGTTGTAGAAAGGGTTAAACAAGAGTCAATGTATGGACTGTCCGTCGGGCCAAAAAAAAAATGGCCGTTGTAGAGAAGTGGTCGTTTGTGGAGGTTAGATTATACTATTGGGGAAAACCACTTAATATTTCGCATCGAAAAAAGATCTTAACAGAAGAAGCCAAGAAAAAATGATGGGAGATATGAATGCAAGGTATGGGACACGGGAAATTTGGTAACCTATTCCCCCTTGATCCCGCTCTACTCTTCAGCTTGATTTTATTAACGTTATAAACAGCGGCATTACCAGTTATGTCAATGTTGGACTTTGGATCCAAAGGAAGAAAGCCTCTGTCATCAACCTTTAATTTGCCGTCAACAAATGATCTGACTCGATCGTGAGTTTTTCTATCGCTGCCATACAACTGTGAGCCGTCCCACCAATGTGTCACGTGATTCTGGTACGCCGGTGGTACTGCATCGTTTTTGTTTTCGCAAGGGTCTGGTTTGGTGCGACGAACTTTCAGTTTACCTGCCATTAGGACAAATAATGAATTACACATGCCTGCTGATCTCCATTTGACAGCTCACCAAATTTCAACTAATTAACGCGCGACTCGCAAAAAACAAAACCACGCCATTTTTCCGCGCGTGACTTTTACTCTGAGGGATTGGAGATAGTTCCTACCAATTTTTAACCCAAGAAATCAGCAGGTGTTTCTTAACTTTACGAGGGCTAAAATATAGTTTAGCCCGCCAAATTCTCCATTTCAGCCCGCAAAATGCGCCACAATGCCAGACAAAGTGGTGATGATAATAAGAATAATAATATATAGCTTTGGCCAAGCCTAAAAGCGGAGCTCTTTTGTACATTTTAAGTCATTGACTAGAATTAATATATTTTAAAATGGTATGGCTAACCGAGGTAACTTGTGCCATTTTTGTGTAGATTTCAAAAAGGCATTTGATAGTGTGCTGGATTTTTTTAGGGTTTTAGCTTTGAATGTGGCCGCAAAAAAGCTTTGTAGCCCTTGCCGGTACAAGAAGGGTCAAAGGTTCATCGTTTTTTTTTAATGACTGCCATGGTAAAAATTTGTTTTCAAAGTCATCCTTACTTTGCATGTATGACGAGTTTCTGTCTATGACATTAAACTTCAATATCCGACTGTTTTTGTCTATTCGTCATTTGGACAAAAGGTTTTGGGGCCCGGACAAAGAAGTATTATAATGGTAGATATGCAAATTTGTTAATTCCCAACGAAACGCTGCATGCTACAATTCATGCATTTTTTCTTACTGCACACATGAAAATTACCTTTCATTTTCTTATATAAGGGGTCGTCTTTTGCAAGAGGGACTTCGATTTTTTCCTTGGTGGCTGCACTGTGATCAAACCAGTCATGAACCATAAATTGAAGCCATGCCACGGCGAACAGATTCAGCCAAGGAACTTCTATAAACTTCTTACGCTGCAACAAACTGCAAATTGAAATGATGAAATTTTTTCTGTTGCGTCGTACTACCTTTAGGTGGTGTAAGCACTAAGCTAGAATCAAGGTAGTCCCCAAAGTTACGGTTGAAGAAGTCGCTCCATTCAAATTTAGCTGACTGGATTTTAGAAGGGTTTAATATACGTAGACTCGGAGGAAAATCGAGGTCACAAAGCACAGTAAAATTTTAATCTGGAATTTACTGCACTTTTCACAAACACGCGAACTCTAAAGTTCAAAAGCTGCCTTCACAATTGCGTTGCTGTCAATCATAATTACGATCACAAGCAACGAACCTTGAAACACAGAAACACACAAAACAGATCGAAATCCACCAATCACAGATCGCAAACCATGACCTTTTGAACCCGTTTAAGTAAAGTTCTCTTTCCTAAGATGTCCCTTAAGATGACTGACGGCAGCGAAAAACGCAAACGTCAGTTGGCTTTTGAACTTCAGAGTTCGCGTGTTTTTGCCGAAAAGCGCAGTAATAGCTGCACTCTTGTCGCCCTATGCAATGTCTTCTTTTGCCTCACGAGAGTTAGAGCCGAGGTTTGGGTCATGTCGGCTAAATTAACAACAACAGCAGTAAAGAGGGTAATGGCAAGCGATCAAACAAATCATTCGAACTTACTTTTTCGCTAGAGTTCGTGGATCTGGCTTGAGTAGATCTCCAGGGTTGGTGTAAACGTGTTTAAGAGGAACGTTCCTTCCAAAACGGTACAACCGGCTTCCGGCAGCGGTGTTATTAAGATCATTGCACGTCCCGTCGATTGTTCGAGCTTCTTTCATTTCCTTCGTGCAGACATCTTAAAGAAATAAAATAACAAAATAAAATGAAATGAAACGAAACGCTAAAGTAAAAAAAGTCTGAAAGGTTAATATGTGGTGCAAAAAAGTACGATAATTAAATTAAAACAAAGACAAAAGGAAATGATAATGAAAATGAGAGAACAGTAAAAAAAATTATGGAGATAGAAATCGCTAGAACTTGCTCAACAGAGAATGGACGTCTCTTCCTTCAATGCCAGTGTACTTAAAGTTAAAAAAACGATCAAAGAATTGAAAGTCACGAGGATGGTGGTGCGCTTATTCGAGGCAATCGAGGAGGTCTATGCTGTGAGTGCTTACTCATGGACAAGGCGCTGATTTTAGGAAGTCTAGGCATCCACGACAGGAACATCTACGGGAACGTCAATAAACACTTTAGTGAAGAAATAAAATTGACTTCACGTAATCGCCATGAAGGGTCGCCTCCTTCAACCGCATTATTCTTACTATCATACTAAGCTTCATTTAATAATTCAATTAAATGTTTAAAATTGACTCACATGTATTGTAGAGTGAAACATGGTGAGAGCCACCACAACGCAATTTCTTCTTAACGCCTTTGCACTTTTTTCGACATTCACATTCTTTAACTTTCTTTGCTGATTTAAGGCTTACACCACAGTAGCATCTAAATTGATGAAAAGAAGAAAAGAATGTTCCGCAACAGTGTTAAATTTCTGATAAATATTTTAAATCCTCCGGTACGAATATTTGTCAGTTATGTAACGAACAAGAATCTTTGCTTTTATGAGGTATAAATTGATATATTCCCTTCTCATTCGATCTCATGGAAAGCATATTTGCAAATCACAGCAGAACCTTCTTCCTATCTTCCCTAGGACCATTACGATATAAGAAAGAATAGGCGAATATTAGCCTATCCTTTCTTATATCGTAAGGCTGGGAAAAGTATACCCTTTCGAGCGTCCCCCCTCTGTATAGGCCATTATAGGGAGTACCAACTGAGATTAAAGCAAGTTTCCGGCATTGGTCACAGAGATTTCACACTTAACGCACGCGGCAATCAGGGGCGTAGCCAGGTTTTTTACTATTGTAGTTATAGGCCTGGCTGACTTTCATTTCCACATATCCTGAAAATTGCACGCATGACTAGTACGCACTGACCTCAACAACACTTTGAGCTCTAAAGCTTTTTATGCTCACCTTAACAACGCATAATTTATTACAAGCGGTAGAGTGATCAAACCAAAAATTTGTAGGCACGGGCCTACAGGTCTATGGGCTGGCCACGCCCCTGGCAATCAAAACTTTTTAACACAGACCTTTGCCAAACAGACATTCATTTCTGTCTCTTTGCTGCCGGCATTAAAAGGGCTACGTCTTGGCTGTCTAGTTCATTGGGTTGATGTTGCCAAAAAAGCTTCGTATCAGGCCCCAGTTGTTCAAAAGGTAGATATTACACTATCCACCCGATAAATCTCTATCCAGTGGATAAGTATCAGGGAAACCAACTGCACTATCCACCAGATAAATCTCTATCCTCTGGATAACGCAATTGGTTTCCCTAATACTTATCCGTTGGGTAGCGTTATCTAACGTTTGAACAAGCTGGACCAGATAAACATCTCACCCAAAGAATTATATATTTATCGTCATAAACAACAAAAATGAACTTTGCAAAACTGTTGGACTAACAAGTTATCAAAAACTCAGTGCAACTGCAATCTGTTTTAATCTTCTCCTTGATGTTTGTTCATCCCTCCCTTTTTTGTATTCGCTGTGTTCTTAATACTTTCTTTTGTTTTGAGCCGTTTTTATATTTGCGTTTTACTCAATTTGATGGCAACTCTCACAGTTCGAATTTTGATCAATTCTTTGACACAGCTGATGCAAGTGATGCAAGTGTCAACGGCAAAATCTCTTGGAGTGCATATTGACCAAAACTTAAGCTGGGAATGCCACATACAGAGTATTTGTAAAAAGATTGCTTCTGCTTTGGGTGCAATTAAAAGAATACGACATCTTATTCCTTTTAATGAATTAATTAATGTTTACGACAGTTTAATTCAACCGCATTTTGATTACTGTAATGTCGTATGGTGCAACTGCGGCATTGGTCTTTCCGATATGCTGCAGAGGCTCCAAAATCGTGCAGCCCGTATTCTAATGTCCGCTAATTCTGATTGTAATGTGGACGATTTGTTCCTGGCACTAGGTTGGCGTAAGCTTAAACACCAAAGACAAGTATCGACGGCTATTATGATGTATAAAACCTTACATGGGATGACTCCCGACTATCTAACATCTAAATTTGTATCTCGTGACGAAATAACTTCTTATCGATTGAGGAATACTGAAAATAAATTAGTCCTTCCATTGCCCCGTACCAATTATTTAAAGAAAAGTTTCTCCTATAGCGGAGCTAAGCTGTGGAACAGCCTATTCCATGATTTAAGATCTGCAGATTCTTTACATGATTTTAGACGCAAACTGTGTCGCAACAGTTTTGAATGAGATCATACATTAATACAGTTTTACACGGCATCCTTGAAAAGCAGCTTTTATTTGTAAATAGCTAGATAGTTAAAATTTTATGAATATATTTTTAATCAGAGTTAGTTTAGTTAGGTATAATAGATCTTAGATTTTTTGTACATGCTGAAGGAATTTTAACCGTGTTTAAATAGCTTTAAATAAAGTTATCTATCTATCTATCTTCAGCTCCTATTTTTAAATGACTGTATAAAATTTTACCTGTTCCCTTTTGATAAGGCTGCATATGGAAGCATTTTACTTTTACAATGAACGACGCATTTCTCGGGAGTCACTGACGATAAAGACTGTTGGACAAAGCCGTTGATATTATGATCCAAAATGGACTTCTTAAAGCATCCCATATAGCCATCGCCTTGTGAGACAAATAGATCAAAAATGGTTGATAAGACAAATAAATGCTTTTTTCAAAAACTGAATGATAAAGTCATTAGGACGCCTGGTTTGTAGCTCTGACCGTATGGGCTGGGGTTAACACTAACTAGAAAGCTTTACGGATTCTAAGACGAGTACGACTACGAGTTCGAGATTTTCTCAATAGTCAACCAATACCAGCCTAGTCTCTAGGCGTTCTCTCTTGCCCCGTTGTCCGCGCGAGTATCTCTAAGTGACGTCATAGCTGAAGGTAGAGTCCAGGATTGACCGAGCCGAGAACGCCTAGGCTGAACCAATACTAAGTAGTGTACGCTCGTGGGCCAGCGTCATTTTGGCGGGAAACGTGGTAGCCGTCGTCATTCTATTACGAGTTTTCACGCGAATGTCGTGGTGGCGAAAACAAGATATCAAATGTTAGAAGTTTTATCATTTTGCTATCGGGAGAGCGCGAAACGGCCTCTTTCACTAAAGATAACAATGCCAACTTTTCTAGTGAATAATGGTAGAATGAAGCTTTCTGGGAAGTCTATATTTTGAGAAGACGCGAAAAAACTTCAAATCAAATCTCGTAGTAGCCCTCGTCCTCGAATCATAGTCTTTTAGGTCTCTAATGAGAAGCCCGCGTAACTACGACCTAGATTCAGCACGTGAGAGATCATCCTAGTTATGTAGGGAACATAAAGTAGTTGGAAAATGAAAGCCTTAAAAAATTGAGGATTGAATAAGATTCGAACTCGTGACAAACTGAGATATACTGGTGCAGAGCTCTTATCAATTAGCGATCAGGACCCTGTTGCTCGAAGCATGGTTAGCGTTAACCAGCGTTTAATACCTTGACAACCTATTGGTTTTGATACTGCTTAACCAATGGTTAAAGCTAACCATGCTTTGAGCAACTCAGTCCAGGCCAACTTGGAGCTGTCAGATACCCCCAGAGCGCACGTAAAAGACTGAGATGAATATATGAATGTGAGTTAAAAAAATTTCAGATATCTGAGCTGTAAGAGAAAGATTTAGCATGCGAAAGATCATCGCACCTTTTAGGTTACGCAACCAGCATGTTGGAGCGGAAAAATTCAGGCTTGAATGGGGTTCAAAGCCATGGCTTTTAAAAAATCTCTCTCTCCCTTAGTTTATCTTTAGGAAATTTCATACCCCCACTTTCAAGACTTAGATTAGCACTTAAACTGCCCTTCACCATGAACTTGGCTCAAGAATATACCTACCCAACACTGGATCATTACATCTCCGTTTGACCTGAGGTAGAGGGTTTGGGTAAGAATCAAATATGGCATAATCCAGCAGGCGTTCCCTTTCAAACAGCGTGTAAGCCATTGTCAACACCATCGGCATGTGCCACCATACGTAACCTTCAGACAGGTAATACTTGATCAGTTTTAACAGGTACAAGAGCCCAGGATCCATGCTGATGATAAACAGCGGTCGCCTCTAGAAAGACACTGCTGCAAGGAGGAATTTTATAATTAGCAAAATTGCTTAATGCAGACACTTTGAGTAATGATACATAGAAAAGAATCTGAATCATAAAAGACTCCTTTTTTGACGCGTCAAACAGACTATGAAGGGAAAATGAAAGTATACGTGCCCTGAACCCGTGCCTCCCACCTCAGCGCTGTGCTGGGTACCAGGAAACAGGCCAGGGAAAAATCAACCCATTTTTTTAAAAGGATATCACTAGTTTTAAATAAAATTACAAATTTTAAAAGCAAAGTTGGGCGCCATTGAAGGTAATTGTATTCTTAGTACAATCCAAATTAGGTGAGATAATTGTAACCAGAAGGAGCAAGAGACGTTTTTTTTTTTCCACTTCTCACTTTTCGCCCACTCGCTCAGGCTATCATGTACCCACACGCCTGATCCAGTTCGCGTGTGTATCACTGTGGCCCTACGTAAAAGAAATCAGCGACAGTAGAGTCTTCTCTTATATGGCTCCTTACATAATGGAAACAAGTTTCTCTATCAGACTGTTTTCCTTCCAAACTACGGACACCTGACTATTTCTCTTTCCAGTATCCGCATTAAGGAGGATGTACTGCAAAGTATATTCTTGATATTTCAGGCGGTCGATTGAATAAAGTAGAGGGAAGGTCGTTAGTTTTTCGTAGGTTGACATCTGATTTAAGTGTCTCGAAATTAAGATTTAGTATACCAATACACAATGAAATAATGGAAACTAATACTGAAACCAATAATCGGCAAAAAACTCAAGTCGCTTTCTTCTCTTCTTCTTTATATTACAACTGTGAATAGTCAAAAATATCGTATCTTTTCAAATTTCATTTAAAGCTAACCGTCAATTCAGTTTTGAGGAAATCGAGAAACTTACTTTGAAGTAAATCTCAGACTACTCACGATAACGTCAAATTTGACTTGGAATCGCAAGATCATCAATTAATGGCGGTACAGAAAGGCTATCTTCTGGGGAAGCCGGGATTGAAGATGTTTAGTTCAGTTGTGTAACCTGATAAGAGAGGCAAGGTTGCTAAAGACCAGAATGGCTTAAGCCATCCAGTTTTTCTAATTAAAATATTTAGTTAACTCGCAATGTTTTGAAAGGGCAGGATCAAACAAACTCAACAAAACACCTTCACAAACGTCATACAGATGGCACTAATGCAACCACTTACGGAAACAGTTTCCTTAGACAGGGAAACATGAGTTTATCGATAGAGTCTCTTATCAAAAATTTATTTTCAATAAAAGCAGACATATTATAAACGGCTAAAAAGAATAATTAAGCTTGAAAAATGAGGGAACTCGTAAATTAGAAGCGGTCAGTTACTGTACCTGTGAGGAGAGGGTTCTTGTAAAAAATATAGTTATTGATTAATAGGTGCTTCTGTTTTACAGTGGCTCTAATTTTGCGAGCTTTGAGGCAAGTAGTTTTGCCATACTTTTGCCCCCATTTAACGCGAGAATTTCTCTAGTTTTTTTTTTTTTTTTAACGTTTGCCGGTTTAAACCCCCAGATTACTAAAATGTAAAAATATAATATTTTTAGTACACTGACCCCGACTTATTTCACTCTTCCCTAGACTCGACAATTTTGGCCAATTGAAAGTATATTTCATTAAATCACAGTGGTCAATTTTTTCCCGAAATAGTAGGACTGGCTTTTTTTACTCCCGGCAGTTTTGAATTCTTTGAGAACGGTTCTGTTTGTAGTAAATAGATTATTGTTTAGTTTCAAAACCATCAGATGTCCTGGCCAATCAATTCCTTTTTTCCTTTTTTTGAGTCGAATCTTAGTTACGTATGGAAGTTGAGTACTCACCAGCAATCGGAGCAAAAAAGCGGTGAATTTAACAACTTGGCTTCGATGCTTGGGCGTTCTTAATAACCGCTTATCCAAGAAATCTGAGCAGTCTTAAAAAAAAAACTGACGCAAATTTTCAGAAAAGAGCAATTAGAAACTGTGGTATGTATTTCCGGCACTCCTCGACAATTGGCTTTACTGTTCAAATAATTTGTTAAGAAACTTAGTTCCTGCGACGCTCAAACAAAAAGCGTTGTATATCATAAAAGCATCGTGAAGCTTTCAGTTTACTTACGTCTTTTCTATTTACTGTAAATATCTAATAACGTAAAAGAAGTGTTTCGAGATTGCTTGGCAACATCAAATTACTAAATTTTACGCACTTTCTGACATCATAAAACTTATGAATGCTAACAATGGCCAATCAGAAAAAAAGTTGTACTGATCGGGTCGCTTTTTATATTTTAGAAGAGAGTTTTACCCAAGATCTACCCGGAGCAACTTTGCTTCACTGACGTTACGTTTTGACAAGAGCCATTATCATGATTATGGCTCTTGCTTTTGAGTAGGAAGTTTTGCAACTTTTTCTCCTCCAATCCTGGCTCACGAATTGGTTCAAAGTTGATAAAATCGCTGATCTGAATGAAAAAAGATCATAATCAAGCATATCGCCAGATTAAACATTTTTCGTTTAAAAAGCTTTAAAACAATAATCATTGTTGTCAATTTGAACCAAGTTTTCGTTTACTTACAGAGAAAACAATTTTTAAACAAAATCTCTCCATTTTCTAATTAATTAAACGGATTGACAGTGGATGTCAACTAACAAAAAGCCATATTTGCATCTGCGTTAAGCACTTATAATAACATGGAATCGGATTCTTAGACTGCTCGTCAAATGACAGTTTACGAGGTTATAAAATTGCATTTTATCCTTTCAAATATCACTTCAAAGCTGTTATAGTCTTTTAGCAGCTATCATGAAGCATCCCGATTTCAGTTTTCCTTTTTTGGGCGTTGGAAGTGTAGGAAATTGTCAACGACATCGTATGGAAGACACAATCACTATTGTTCGCAAAATTAACCTTAAATTAAAAGGCCGAATCTTTTAACCCCAAACGGAAATGGATTCGTTGAAAATGACAATGATTTTGATTCGTTTCGTTTGGCATACAGTAACATCATGAAATAAGACTTCTTGGAATTAAAATGTTGGTACCACAACGACTCATCGGGAAACGTCACACTCTTTTTTAAGGCTTCTGGTCCAATAAGACACCCTTTTCAGAACTCTAAATAGAGAAATTTTTTACTCGTTTAAGACAAAATGGATTGTCGCTTGGGCCTTTTTTGTAAGTGATTAAAAACCCGTAATCACAAAAATACTCTTAACTCGCTAGTACACAACAAGACAGAGGCACCCAACCAGAATGTAGTTCAAAACCACTTAAACATAGCATTGTTAAACGTATTTTAGTATTTAAACGGTAGATACAGGCATATTTTTATCCCTCTAAAAATTTCTTATCTGTTCGGATTTCCTAGCTGAAAGTCTAGTGATCCGAAAATTATAGGGATCAAAACTTACCTTTTCGAACATTTCAGCCAGGAGAAAGGCTCCCGAAAATTCTAAGAGACCTTTTTAGTGTAAAAATCTGTTAAAAATGGGCAGTTGTACCATTTCGTAGATGTTCGAAAATCCTAGGACAGGCGGGCAAGCAAGAAATTTTACAACAACTGTTCCGAAAATTCTAGATCTCAAATCGTCTTCGGAACAGATATTTTCCGAAAATTAACGTTGGGTGCCCCTGACAAGAACGTTACTCATATCACGTCTAACATGGATCGTGTCTCGAGTCCAGATATAGAGGCAGAGTCATGTTTTTAAGACCAAATTCAGCACTGAAGCAAACACCACCATCTCCTTGGTATAATACCAGTAACCTTACTCATGCGCACAGCCAAATCAACCTGGCAGCGGCGGCTATGGACAGCTGTTTTGTTCTCATTAAGACTCATCAGTATGGCACAGCTCCAGGTGAGAGGTTTCTTCTTGCTGTCTATCGCTGCCACTTCTCGGATAATATGGCTGTGCGCAAGCGTAAGATACTGGAAATACCGAGAAGTTGATAGTGTTTGCTTCTGTGCTGAATATGGTCATGTGTTTAAGGCTAGGACCTTTCTCAAGTAACGGCATGTTCGAGTCACAGACCACCCACGTCGACACAGGAGCTTACCCACGACTTCTATAATGTCACAATTGATTGATACTGTCACAATTGATTCAGGATTTAGTGTATGACAAATGCACTGACTGTAAATCGACTTGCAGACCTGCAGACGGCGACAACAAAGAGGTCTTTCCAAATTCCTTTAGAAAATAATATCGTTAAACTTCTGTATTTCTATACTACTTTCGAAATGACAGCAATTTTACTTCGTCAGAAGCCCAGACTTCGTATAGACTTTGCATTTGACACCTTCCGAAGATGAAGTAAAATGGAAAAGAAATCGCAATTCAACTTAGCAAATAGGCCTAGTGTGAGATTTTTAACTAACAATTCTACGTATGACATAAATATGATAGGAGGTTACATGTTCGGTCACACCCGCGTGAGTAGCCAAAGGTTGACACTAATCCTAACCCTAACCTAACCCTAGCCCTGACCCTGACCCTAACCCTAACCCTAACCCTAACCCTAACCCTAACCCTAACCCTAACCCTGACCCTAACCCTAACCCTAACCCTAACCCTAACCCTAACCCTAACCCTAACCTTGCCCTAAAACAGCATTTATTTAGAAAAAAAGACAGACCCCGACCCCCGGCCCCGACCCCTACCCCTCGTTTTAACCAGATTTAACCACTACCTGGTTAACTTAGTTAGGAGAGTGCCGGTCTGTTGAGCGGGAGGTCGCGGGTTCAAACGGCCCGGCCGGAACAACACTTTCAATAAATGAGAAGAAAGTGCTGCATTTGTAATGACATCAGCAACTGCAAACGGTTAGACCTCCTCGTCTTCTGGGATAAGGACGAAAAACCGTAGGTTCCGTCTCACAGCGCTTTCATTTATCTGGTTCTGGGGACGTAAAAGAACCTACACCACTGCTCGAAAAGAGTAAGGGACGTAGACCCCGATGTTGTGGCCAATCTTTCTTGGGCTGGGTGGGTTATCTGAAAGGAGAGATCTTAATGCAGGGAATAACCCCATCTTCATGTGTCGTAATGGCTACCTGTAAACTGTGTGGACGGAATGTTAAACTGCATAGAAAAGGTTTAATGGTTTCGATTCACGGTCTTTGGCGGGAAAATGGCCCGGACAGATGGGTACCCGCCGCAGAAGATTAACAGCAAAATCCAATTTTTAGTTTATAACATAAAGAAATTAATAAGTAATTTTGAAAGAGTATGCAGTAAGAGATTATTCGATTGGTTCAAAAGATATGGCATTTTGTAATTTACCAGTGTTACTAAAAACAGAAACCAGTGGCGTGAAACTGGAAAATCAGGATCACTCATTTTAAATTCTTACGGCGTAATCTTAGAGACGTTTTCCTAGATAAAATAATTAAGATTTTTGGGAAAAGAAATTTCTGTCATTGTACAAAGTTTGAACTCAATCGGAGGAAAATTGCAAAACAAGCTTGGAAACAATTTCGGCTAACCGGGCGTGGAACGCTTCAGCATTTTGATCCTAATGAAAGAAAAAAGCTCCTGATTCGGTTTCTGCACCTGATTGAAACTCGGAAAGAGGTCCAATGTTTTTATGGCTTTCGTTGAATTAAATATACTTCCCGTCACGAACTGTATATTGCATTAGCGACGTATCAGAATAAGTGCAGGTGCAATGTAAGCGCAAACACAAGCCATGTCAAGAAACCGCTTTTGGGATTGCCATTGTTTTTGTGTTTGTGTTGATTAGGTATGCACTTTAGCATGACCGGCCAATTAAATCACTAGTGCCAGCTTCACTCGTAAAAGTGCGCTTTCCCGCTATTTTGGTAATGAAGGAATCAAGTCAGGCTTCAATAATAACTTTTGCTCAAAGTTTCAAAGAGAAAATTTAATTGGGCTTTACGGACAACAGAGAACTAGGTCCTACAGTTGTAAAAAAGGGTGTTGCTTTAGAATTTTTTGAAGATGAGTAAGCCAGAAACAGCGGAAAAAACCTTCCACTTATTTCACTGTCGAGTACCTAATCACAACTACTGTTTTTGTTGACTTTGTTAGATCCTCGTTATCTAGCTAAAAAACTGAGAATTTGCTTCTCCATTCGAAAGTTTAAAAATTATTGTGTCTAAGCTTTTGCTTTTCGTCGAGATCCGTTTTCACTTGAACAAGACTCAAATGCGTGCCATTCTGTTTGCATTTATGCTTTTATTTTTATTGATAAGGAGGCTTAAGGTCCGGTCTATGGCCTTATTATCACAGTTAAGATCGTTATCGACCTTTCAGAAGCCAAACCTTCTGTTAGTACCTTAGTATTAATAAGATCAGAAGTTTCACTTTCGCTGAACCCAAAAGGTACTCTGATCTGCGGCCAATATAGAAACTATTTGTAGACAACAAAAGAAGACTGATTTTCGTTTGCTTAAAACAAATAGACAAAATATTACAGAGAAACGTGAACGCCACTGATAAAAGAAATCTATGTTGGTAATCGTTCAATGCAATAAAATAAAGTTCTTTGTTTTTAAGAGTTACCATTAAATACACTTACCTGACCTCGTGGTAACGGTTTTTGTGGTGGAAAATTAACTCTTCTGTGGGAAACTTTATCGAGTTTACTGAAAGGGTAACACATACATGCAATATATTACATATTTCTGAAAGAAATTTTATGAGTTAGGAGTTGACTTTCGGTTGTTGCATGGGTTGTCACGGCAACTTCTTGTGCTCTGAGATAATGTATCTCAGAGTGATCGTTTATTCTTTAATCCACTCTCTACCACAATTAACTACCATCTGTGGACATGTGAACTGGCACAAAAGTAAGCGCACAGAACCACAATTTTAGCAAGAAGAGTGGAGAAATATACTTTGAAAGCGTAAATGATTACTAATAACATTAAGCCCGAAAATATATTAAATAGGAGTTCGGCATTTACTTTTCCTTTCATTAGCTGAGCCGGTTATTGTTTTCAAATTGGTCTACTTTATTTGTTAACCAAACTCAGTAAGTGGCTTTTTGTTCTTTTCTTATAAACACATAGAGAGACGAATTCTGACAATTACGAGAAGCGCGAGGGGTGATGGGAAAGAGAAAACAGGGCAGCGGACTGGGGAGTGGTTTTCCTTCTTCCCATCACCTCTCGCGCTCCGTCATCAGCGTGCATTCCAAATAAGAGACCACTGAGGGCGAGTCTGGCAGCGGTTGTTGAACCGATATATAGCGCTATCCACCGGATAAATCACTACCCTGTGGATAAGCATTAGGTAGACCAGTTGCGCTATTCATTGGACGCACCATTTTCACGTAAAATAATGCACCTTGTTTACCCCCCAACATTTTGCGTAACCATTGTTTCCAATTTCTCCTGGGCATAACAGACGTCCTAAGAGGAATCGAAGAAAATGGGTCTAAAGAAATGGGTTGGGAGGTTTGCGGGGGGGGGGGGGGGGGGGGGGGGAGTGTGGGGTAAACAACGTGCATTATGCATTATGGTCTATGTGAAAATAGTGAATAGAGATTTATCAGGCAGTGGATAGCTTTATCCACCTTTCGTGCAACTGTACTCAGCTATCGTTCAGCAGTAATATGAAGAAAAATTCATCCAACTAGTGGTTTATAATTTTGACAAATGAAAGCTAAGATGGACTCCACTTTTCCAAGAAAATCGCATTTAGTGATAAGAAACATCCTCGGAGCAGAAGTCCGCAACTATATTAAGTCCTTCTGACTTCAGCAGTTTGAACTTGTAATTGATGGCAGAGTTTTCCGAACGCACGTATATTGCTTTTTAAATTAATTATTAGAGCACATGTAGCTGTGATAACACTGTCTATAAATCGCTTTCAGTAAACCTAGCCCTGAAATCAAATGTTCTATTTTTCGATTTTTCTGGAACTAGCTCAGTATAGATTTCGCTCAAACTCAGCCGTCGCTTTGAAAACGAATCCTCATGAGACAAAGTTCGTCATAAATCACTGCGCCTGTAATAACAACGGAGTCACCCTTACAGATCTTACAGGGGCCCACACTCGTTCCCAGAGGCCGCGATCCTTTTATTCAGCGACAGGGATAGGGACTTCAGTAGCGCATGACAAAAGGGCCCCTTGGGGACGAGGTTGACAGGAGCCCTAACACTTTGTTGTTACGCGCAGACGCAATTAAGTTGACGGGAAACACGCATTCATTTTGAATTAAAGCGGTAAAGCTGAAAAATCCTCGAAGGTAACGCCACACCGCAACGGACGTTGGAAGTTTTTGACCGGTTAAAATTTCGTGCGTCTGGATATTCCCTTATCTCGCTAACTGTACAAACATTTAGACGCCTATAGCCGTTCAAAAATTCGAACGCCAAAATCGAGGTCAGACTTTTAGCCTTTACGATCGAACATTTGACAGGCCTTTTGTACACAAAAGGCGTGGTTGCATGGATACAGTTAGGATTTGCTAAAGTGGCGCTCTGTGCATGGCCAGATGGTAAAGTCACTGAAAAAGTTCAAATTCAACCTGGTTCATCATTTCCGTGTTATTAGAGTGAAAATATTGAACGGTTCCGTTTGAACTAAGTGTCCGGTCAAATCCTTTAACAGGTCGAAAAAAATTTGTCCAGTGCGGTGTGGAAGTAGCCAAAGATGAAACTGTCATGGCTGTCCACATGTCGTTCTTAGGAAAACCACCCAAAGTTCCAGTGAACAAAGACATGACAGGGCTTTGCTTCACTCGTTTGGAGTGCTGGATACAAATGCCCTGCGGCAGCTGGGATGGATACAAACCAGTAACGGTTTTAAATTATCCGCTTCCTAATGCAAAGTTACAGTATTTGGAAAGCCAGATCACAAAATGACTACAGTAAAGAAGACAATTCAGTGGTAAGAATTGCAAAACTTACCAAAACATACACTCAGAACATGTACGTTGAGAGATGTTAAAGCACCCCGACTTTGAGTAGCAAGGACAGAAAAACTACTTGTAATAGAATATGTGTAAATGTCCCATAATAGTGTAAACTATGAATAATTGAATTAAATAGGATTGATCAGCGAAACAATGCTTCGCACGTGCATCTTTCTTCGGTGGTACATTTTTGTCGTTTTTTGTAGTTCTTTGTAAGCAACAAAAGAACATCACAGTATGAAGCAAGATTTCATAAGGCCCGTTTACTCGGACGATTTTGTTGCTGTTATTGTGAACAAGAGCTAAGATTTTAGGCCCAATCAGTTACAAAAAAAAAAGACCTGGCGGCGACGTCAAGGTGACGGCGTTGGGAAAAGGGCAATTGTAAGGTTAAAGGTTCCACTGAAAGAAATTTACATCTGCACGCAGTTCATGTATGATTTATTTTAGATTCCTTGCCTACAGCAAAAGTTACTGTTTCATCCTCTTTGTATCTTTTAAAAGTTTCACTTTAAAAAGAAAGTTGCACTTAAGCGATCTAGAATCCAGAGATCCCCAAGTCAGTCTAAACCTCTGTGACTGGATATCAGTATCAGATGAAAGTCTTCATCTCCTGTTTGAAATCTTTTGAGCAATTTCACGGCCTTGGCTTAAGCATCAACCGCGTCCCTGGGGAAAAGGCTGGGTACTCATCCAAAGGTCACTGGCATCTAAGGGGCCGTGTCACGGCTGTTTCACTTCATTTAATAGGGAGCTAAAGCAACGACAACGGCGACGCCGACGAAAACGGCAACAAGCCATAGGTTTAGATTGGCAAAACAACAACTTTGCACGTCGTGCATCACTCTTTTTTGTACATTTCTTTTCCGTCACTGCACAACTACGACGTGAAAAAGCCTATTTTCAGGATTTATGGTGGACTCGAACACAAGACAACGACGGGCTTTCTTTTTCTTTTCCTGACCTTCAAGAATTCATGCAGCTCCAGAAAAAATTGTTTGAAGCAGCGCGACCTGACGACAATTGATTGAGGTTTTCGTAGCCGTTGTCGTCCTTGTTGTTTAAGCTCTCCAATATTGTTGATAATGCCAATAACGTGTCCTTATTCGCTATGGAACTTGACAAACAGGACCATGACGGCAACGGCCTAGAAAACGTCGCTTAAAAAGTGAATTTGCGTTCTTTTAATCTCTATCGCGATTACTCCAACTAATTTACTTTGTCAAATTCAAGCGAACTCTTTTTAAGCCGAATTCCTAAGAATCATATTCAAGTTCAGAAACAGAAAGAAAAATAAGCGGACACTTGTTTACGTCCTCCATAAAACGTGAAATTAGGCATTTTCCCGTCGTAGTCTCCATTTGCTGGCAGTTCCCATCGTTTCAGTTTTGATAAATTTCGTGACACAGCTTCTTTTAAAAACACAGAAACCTTCGACATGAATAACACTACGCTGCAGATTTACAGCGCCCGTTTCGCAGAGAACCGTACTCTAATATAATTCTTTAAATTTCCACATTGGTAGTTTAGCTTAGTTCTTGTACTAAGTGTAGTAGGGCAGGTTTTAAGAAGACGTTTTCGTCCACTTGTCCTTGAGCTGCTACAATGTCTCTCATAACACTTGGATCCCATTTAAAATTCACCAGAGCCGCAGGTACCTGTAGTAAAAAATAATGCACCCTAATGAGCAGAGGTTTATTCGCTTTAAAATCGCGGGAAAACTAATGGTGACGCCGCGAATGTCCGCTGTTTTCACAGGCTATTTCTTTAGTTGCCAGCACATTCAAAATCGAATCTCGATTCCAAAGCTTCGATTCTTGAGCAGCTCGAATCTTGATTATCCGATCAAAGCCAACATTTTAACTCAACTACTTACCAAACCAAGGTCCATAAGTATTGCATTTTCATCTGTAAGCTGCCCAGTGGCTTCCGACAATACAAACGGTTGCCAGTCGGACACGAGTGACTGGCGAACAAACTCGAACACATCCCGAAGTTTTTCGCGGGAATAAAACGTACCTACCAAAAAGAAAACAGTAAGAAGCATTCATTATCCACATTATGTTGAAAACTAAAACGCGTAAAAACGAGTGGATTTACATGCAGTATATTTGCATGTACCTTGAAGAATATAACCGTCAGGAAATCGAACCCGTATCAAGGTAAAACGGTATGTCTTGGAAGGGCGCTTCTCGGCCTCACGCATTGCTCGGGTTCTAAGCTGACTGCTGCGTTCAATTTCCTCAGTTCTGGTAAAAAAAGGGAAGAAAATCAACTTTATAGAGATAATTCACGTAAACTAAAAACAGCTCCTGTCACTCACGGATTTTCCAATACATGATCACAGATACAAGTATACATGATTGGTTCTCACTCAAACTTTCGTAGAAAAGTGACAAAAGTGGCCAAAGGTCTTTATAGGTTCGAACACTGTTGGCAAAACATGGCGATTTTAATTTTTGCTGCATGGCCTTTATCACTAACCGAAGAAGCATCATTCGCATATTCAGGCTTAAAATTCACCCTGGCTCACATTTATATCAATGCCATTTGCTCATATGCCGCCTATCGACATTTCAGTCCTTGCAGATGCAGCATATTGTTAAATAAATTTACGCTGAAGGACTTAGTTCCCCCTTAGTCTCCTATAGCTCAGTGGTAGAGCATCTGGACTAGAAACCAGAAGGTCACAGTTCGACTCCTGTGTTCAGAGAACGTTAATTTTTTTTCCGAATCACATGGATAACTTATTGACGAAATACCACTGTCCTCGTTCCTTTCAGTTGGTTTTGGTTATACATCAGCTCAATGAAGACCAACCAGCGCAGAAACAAATGTAATACAGTCGTTTCCCGATAACTCGAACCCTCGTTAACTCGAACCTCGCGCTAACTCGAACCAAAATCGATTTCCCCTGGATTTACGTCATACGTTCACTGTAATTTTACCTTCGGTAACTCGAACCCTCGATAACTCGAACTCCCGGTAACTCGAACCAATTTTCGTTTCCCCTCAGGTCATTTTCTGTATAATCTTACCCTCGATAAGTTTTGAACCCTTAAAAAGTCGGGAAAAAACCGTCTACGGGCGTCCGAAACATTGAATTTTGGATTTCCCATTGACGTGTTGTAGGAGTATAGTTTACTAGTGGAGGCTGATGTTGATTGTCACAGGCTAACGTGAAGCAGCTTTTCTTCTCAAAACAGTGAAACGCATGCTCTATTTAGGCTATGTTTTGTTACGTTACGTTCTGATTTATATACTAGAAGTATCTATTAATTTTCACTTGACATTTCTACAATTAAATGTGATTAAAATGTTCACTGTGCTGTAAAACTGTTTTTTTACCTTACTCTCGGCTATTTTCTTCGAACTCCCGTTAACTCGAACCTTTTTTCGATTTCCCTTGAAGGTTCGAGTTATCGGGAGTCGACTGTAGGCCACACAAATTATCATCACCCGCTGTGATATAACCTGTGATAGGAAGCAGGTTGTGAGAATAATAATTTGAATCAAGTCCTCCTTGGAAGTCAGAGCCACGATCCAGGCAGGCCTTCGTTGGTTTCTAGAGTTATCCCTCCCACCCCTGGGCACGATACTCATCCATCACTACCCCTCCCCCCACAGCACGATTTCAATGGTAACTAATTAGCATACACCTGAGCAGAAAAAAAAGAAAGATTAGAAAATGTGATACCTTGAAAGTTGTTCTCTTTTAACTTCATCAGCCGTCTTGTTAAAGAAATCACTGGGAACTTCAAAATGGCTGGCATGACTTGAAGGTTTGTACACCTAAAAAATCATAGTTACAAACAACATTTAAACTGTCAAGTACGTCAGCGGTGTACCTTTTGATTTCCACACCATATCCCAGACTGCCCTCTCTTCACAGTAGAACAAATTTAAGTAACCTGTATATGACAGTTCCCCCACTTCCCCCTCCCCCTATGAAACGAGTTCTACAGATTCTATGGGCGACTCTTTACTGACGTTATAGTTGACATTGTAGGCTCGATTACCAGCCGCTGTTCGGGAAAATGAGCCCGAACTCATCCGGAGCCGGGAGACAGCGGAAATCGAGCCTATTGACATTGTTGCTTATTTGGTATACTCATAGACTGCGCCAATAAAATATCATACACAAATTTAATTCAAAAGTTGAAACAGTTGGTTAATTTGAACAATTTGTGTAATTTTTAGCTCTTTGCAAGCAATAACAAAGGAAATAACCGCCATTGAAAATTGCAAAATTGCTGGATAGCAAAAACGCTAATGAGCTCATACATTTTTTTAAACTTTTGAGCTTTTTCAAAGACAATTTCTCTGAAACTATTCGGTATATCGGGCTGAGATTTTCACAAATAACTGAAATTGTTATGCCCTTTTTTCTGTTCGGAGAGTTTTTTTTAATAGCTTGATCAGAAAATGAAAGGCTCATGCTAATGAGGCAAAAAGTGTAAATATAGATTGGCCTATAAACGGGGTGATCAGCTGGGATCTACTGGACCGCACCACAATACACCGATATATGCAGCATGCATGCCTAAGTATGAAGCAATGACAAACCTTTAAGCATCGATCAAGCTTGGGCTTCAAAGCGTCACTAGAAAGTAAAACTTCCTTGAACATTTTCAGATGTTCGCTATCAGAGCTTTTCTCCTTGGGTAATACAAAGAATCTGTCTTCAGAGTCTGGCGGGTAAATATGAGAAAAGTAAAAAAATCTTGCTAAAAAAAACAACCATATACACACATAAATGAACCATAGCAGCACTGCCCTTTGGGTTACAGACATTCATTGGCAGTAAAAACTTAAAATGGAGAATCAACTCTAGCAAAATAGAACGAATGTCAAAGATATTAAGAAAAATAAAATCAATGTTATTGTTACTACCATCTGGTCTAAACAGTCCCTGCGCTGTGCTTGGACAGATCACTCTAAATCATTCCTAAGCACAAGCACAGACTTGGAAGGATCAAAATATGGATGCACTTTTCACAGTTTAGCTGAGTTTTCAATATTTATTGAAGAGCACATACATCTTAACAGAGAAAAAAAATACCGGAAAAAAAAACAAAACAAACAAAAGTAAAACAAACAAACAATTAACTGTAAGAACTATAAATGAAATGTGCAGGAAACATTCCTCTCTATCTCTGAAGTTCATTCAGTGACCTGCCATTCTAGATCAAATTGCATGCAGGAAGTCTTAAGCTTAAGGTGGCTCGACTGGATTTTTTGGGGCTGATACCTCCCAACTTTGAGCATCAACTACGTCTGCATGAGTAAAGATATGGCAAAAAGGTTACCACAACTGTATTAGATAAAGATGAAAATTTCTTATGACCTGGGTTTTATTGCAATCGGAGTCGCCATGGCAACGTAATGACGCCATTACGTTTTTCATTTATCTTTGTGTTTCTCTGTTCCAGGAGTTTTTTGAAGAAATCGCTTAAGGGAGTATGTACCTACTACAATTGCCTCCATTATGGCGTAGTTTGAACTAATTCTATGAGAGCGTTTTCTAAATATTTTGAAATGTAGTTTTAAGAATGATAAAAACAGTGAAATAGCATGCTAGCCACACAATTCGCTAATATTTTAAGAAAATGGTAAGCTTTGGGAACGAGGCTTCATCTCATAGTGATTTGATTCCATTGAAAACTGCATACAAAAAATGAGGGGAATTGCTCTGGGCGATCGCGAGTAAGAAGAATTTTATTAACTTGCATTCAGCTGCTTTTGATAGAGTTTTTGGACGTAATTTGGTCCATGCCTAAAAATTTCGCATTTTTTCAAAAACCGCTCGATAAATTTTTTTATAAATTCGACAATCCCGCTATCAATTGTCAAGAAATATTCCCTGCAAGTTTCAAGAACATTGAAAATAGGGAAGGCTTTTAAATAGGGCCTCAAATATAACCAATTTTCCCCCCAGATTTTGTGTTGACAACTGAGCGTCCTCATTATTCACTGGCATTGTTTTCAAGTTTCATATGCACGTGCACAACTAGTAAAAGATATAAATTTGCATCAAAAAGAACTCTCGATTACTTTCCGAAGAAATATCCTGAATATGCTAACAATTGGCTTGTCGTCACGGATAGCAGTGAGAGCCGAAACGGTGAAAGTCACGGCTCATCGTGTAGGATGGAATACTTAATTATCCTACTCGGGTTATAACATCACAGAAACTCTCACAAAGAGTTGCTCTGATGTTATAATGTATCATTAATCTCTTTACCCGGTAATTAGCATATCCCGGAGATTTAACCGAGGGTCCTTTTTGATGCAAATTTATATCTTTTGCTAGTTGTGCACGTGCATATGAAACTTGAAAACAATGCCAGTGAATAATGAGGGCGCTCAGTTGTAAACACAAAATCTGGGGGGAAAATTGGTTATATTTGAGGCCCTATTTAAAAGCCTTCCCTATTTTCAATGTTCTTGAAACTTGCAGGGAATATTTCTTGACAATTGATAGCGGGATTGTCGAATTTATAAAAAAATTTATCGAGCGGTTTTTGAAAAAATGCGAAATTTTTAGGCATGGACCAAATTACGTCCAAAAACTCTATCAAAAGCAGCTGAATGCAAGTTAATAAAATTCTTCTTACTCGCGATCGCCCAGAGCAATTCCCCTCGTTTTTTGTATGCAGTTTTCAATGGAATCAAATCACTATGAGATGAAGCCTCGTTCCCAAAGCTTACCATTTTCTTAAAATATTAGCGAATTGTGTAGGTAGCATGCTATTTCACTGTTTTGATTATTCTTAAAACTACATTTCGAAATATTTCGAAAACGCTCTCATAGAATTTGTTCAAACTTTGCCATAATGGAGGTAATTATAGCAGGTACATACTCCCTTAAGCGATTTCTTCAAAAAACTCCTGGAACAGAGAAACACAAAGATACATGAAAAACGTAATGGCGTCATTACGTTGCCATGGCGACTCCGATTGCAATAAAACCCAGATCATAAGAAATTTTCATCTTTATATAATACAGTTGTGGTAACCTTTTTTTCATATCTTTACTCATCCCGACGTAGTTAATGCTCAAAGGTGGGAGGTATCAACCCCAAAAAATCCAGTCGAGCCACCTTAATTCCTCAAAAGTTTAAGTGCCTCTTTCTCAGACTGACTGCGCACAACTGAAACTGTCTCTGGGTACCACAACAAGAGTATACCTTCAACAGGAAGAACTTTATCTTCAAATCCACAGGCAAGAAGAAATGGTACGGCTCCTTTGATGGGCATCACACGCTCCTGCATAAAAGAACAAAATGAACTAACAAATTCACACAAGAAATGCAACTAACAGAGGGACAATGTTGAGTGTTACACAAGTAGGCCATGATCGAGTAATGATTTCTTGAGCAATGAATTAAGTACGTCAGATTTTAATATACATTGTCATTCTGCAAAGTATCAGAGATGAGTAGACATGCTGGTACCTACAACCATCTTAGTTTGCTTATTTTGTCGCTACAGCATGTTGTCTTGTTTCTTTTTTAAACTAGTAAAATTTCTAGATCTTGGATCTTCTTGAGTGAAAATCTCACCTGAAAAACTTTATTGCTTTGCTTTACTTTCTGAAACTTTTCTTCATCAGGATTTTTGCAGATATTATCAAGGTACCTATTCAAGTTAACAAGATTACAAAACATATTCAGTAAAAGTAATTACCGTATTAGACCTAATATATTATTAAGCTACTGCTGAGTTACCTTGGTGAAGATGTCTCCTACAGTGTATTTCCTTTGTTCCTTGAGCTCAAAGGAAAGACGAGACACCTGCATGTAGGTTAGTTACTACCGGGATACATACTATACAACATGTTTACGTGGATTTATATGTACCAGATTTAAGCAGTTAAGCAGTGTAGCAGCACATGTATGCTACATGGTAATGACATAGTAGCAAGTTGTATTAAAATACGGCCATTATTTTATCACCAGTATGTTGCTGGTTACCTTAAGTTTTTTTTGTGTCCCAGATATATGGGAGAAATTGCAAAGTAAATTGTCTTGTCTAAAGAAAATATGCAATGAAACAACCAAGGCTTCCTACATGTTAACCTTCATATAAAATATACTCGAATGCAGTTGAACTACATGTAACTTCCGGTATTTTAACCACGTTGATTACTATTGGCTATGAAAAAGTTAAGGAGTACCTTATGAGCTCATTGCTTTAATTTCTTTCTTACCTACAAAGTATGTCAACACAAGCCTTCACTTTGTCCTTGTCTTTATTAAGTGAATAGATCATTGAGCATGAGGTTGACAAAGCTTCTTCCTTGTAATGCTGAAATTGATACACATAGCATTACATTCAGAAAAATGACTCCTTCAATTATGAGTACAACAACTACAACATGGTAAAATAATTTAATGCACATTAAAATAATTTACAGTAGTTTTTATGGTTATTTATTATTATTATGAATTTGTATGACATACTACATGATGTGTTCATCAAAAATATATCAATCTTATTCAATGACATCAAAATGTCGCTACATTGCAAGAGCTATTATAATAAGAGAATGTATTCTCTCACTTGCAAATCTTACTTCCCAACAAAATCACAAATAAACTTTAGCTCTTAACCTACATTTTAATTACACATATTTACCTTCTCAAGACACTGTGCCAGATGTTTATCCATTTCACTTTGTAAAGTTGAGGCTGGACAAAGAGGACAACTGAAGTAGACTCCTTCATGAGCTTGCACAGTTGAACAATCAACTTCAGTTGGCTGTAGGTAGAAATCAAGTTCAGGGTCGATGACTTTGATAAGTGATTCCTAACTGACTCCTCAGATGAGGACCCACTAACCAGCTACACCAAATCTTGTCATAGCATTTTATTTCACAAAAAAAGCTGTGGCCCAAAAGCTACTAACAAAGTGAGGTAGTTAATAAATACATGCAGGGCTGCATATAACAGCCATCCTTCGATCATTGTCTAGAACATGCCCTATGTCCAACGAAATCCTTCTAGTAGTTGGATATGATGACTGGACGAATAAAATTCTGTTCACAGGTTATCATTTTGAAGCTAAGGATTTAAATAGTACTTAAAGAAATAATATTATTGAAAGTCAATATGCCTGAGAACTTTTCTGGTTTGTCTGACTGAAATGGTGATCTTGTAAGGTTAGATGTTCATCTTCTTGCCTTCTGACAGCCCTGACTCAGAGCCAGAAAATTAATAATCCACATCCAGGGAAATTACATGTAATCATAACAATGTCTCACCTCAGCTGTAGACTGAGGTACATTAACTGGTTTTCTTGCTTGGGTAGCTCCATCGATCAACATCTCATGTCTCACTAAAATATGCATGAAACATTTGTCACAGCATAACCCTGGCCTTGGTTGTTCAGACCTTGGATAGCATTATCCACCAGATAAATCACTACCCAGCGGATAAGTATTAAAAAGGAAGCCAATATTATGTTATCCACTGGATACAGATTTATCCGGTGGATAGCATTATCTACCTTCCAAACAACTTGGCCCTGAGTATCTAAACTGTGCAGTCTGCAGTGGCGAGAGAGACACAAAATAGTTTATGAATTACCATTGAATATAACTTCATGTCCTGACAATATTAAAAGTATTGATCTCTAAATGATAGACAGAAACTACCCACCCAACCAAATGGCAGTCAAAGAAGACTCGTTACTTTTTACAAGGGAAAAACAAAGCAAAACAATAACTAAACAACAACTACTACAACAAACATGTAAAACAAACATAACACCATTTTATAAACAATATCCTAATTTACAATAAACTCATTTCCAAATTAATAATATAATTAAATATATATATTAATCACATTACAATATTTTATAATTCAAAGATTGATCAAAGAGCATTTCTTTCAGTAAATTACCTTCTCTCTTTAACTTAGCAAGGTCCAGAGCATCACCAGAGCTTGATACTTGTGATGCTGCTGTTGCTGACTCTCTGCTCTTCCATGTTGCTGTTGCTGACTTTGGACGTCTCACTGCATTTTTTTCATAACTAGAAAATCTCTCTAAGGCAGCCTATTAGTGAAAATAACAATAACTATTATAACTTTGATGCTCCTTAATGTACATAACAAACTGTGACATTATAGAGATATCTATAAAAGAAGAGAAAGAAACTGTCCATGATTAAACATAATTATGTTACAAGGCAAAATTATCTTCAGGCTAAAATTTCTTAACCTAGATTGATTCTCTCTTTCCTTTGTCTCCTAGGCCTAATTATTCATGAATTAGGTCTCAGAGACAAAGTAAATTGACCTAGGCTAAAACATTTTAACCTGAATATAATTTTGACCTGTAACACACACACAAAAGGTCAACAGCTGCCTATACACCTCATACATACATAATAACCCACCCCTTACACCCATGTGGGAACACACTGTTTGTAATCCTGTCACATGTTTTGCTCATGGCTCATGCATCTACTGATTGAGCAGTCTGAAGATGATTTGAAAGACTATCTTGTTTGTTACTTTAAATCTGTAATCAAAACCTTCCTTAAGTCAAGAGAGCAATACCATCTCTCAACTCTGCTATAATAAAATTCCAGAAGTAAGCTATTTCTGAACAAATAAACAGAAACTTTTCCTTACATATATTCCAGTAAAATCATGGGTTTTTGGACTAGCATAGTACACTGATCTTAAACTGCAACTCACAATTTTTCATGACGTGAGTCGCAGGATTGATTAGAGCATTGATCAAAAGAATTAAATGTCCATACTCACCTGGCCTGCTCTTTGTGCATCTGAGCTTGGTACAGTTCTGGAGGCTGGAGTTTGTGAAGTAGAAGCCTGTTGTGTTGATGATGATGATGATGATGATCCACCTTCCAAGGTATGTCCCTCACCAGCCTTTTTGAACTTATACTCAAGTTTGGCTTTTTCAAATAATTTCTTCATTTCTACCCCTTAACAAGGCTATAGCCCAATTATCTGTTTACGTCAGATGGAAGCAAAAGCATTTGGCTTAAAACAAGAGAAAGATAAAAAAAAAATATGTGAGATATTCTCTGACTGAATAGTGTGATGACCAGATGTTTGCAAAATGTCATCAGCTTGGGAGTAAATGTGTTAAAAAAGTTTTGAGTTTTGTCAAATCATTTAGTGGGCTCAATTTCCGTTATTCTCTGTAGGGGTTTTCCTAAAAGTGGGCCCATGGCCCAGTGGTCTGGTCATGATTTTCAACAGATCTTTGTTTTTTTAATAGAGCTCAAAACAAACTTGAATTCCAGCTTGTCCTTTGGGTAGGCAGCTCTCACATTTTGCTTGCCTGGAACCACTTCTTGCTTGTCTTAGTTAATGATTTAGTTAGAGGATGACTTGCCTGAACCCTGGCCATTGGCCAAGTGAGCTTCAGAAGTCACTGTACAATTCCGAAAATAAGCCCGTCCATGTACAAGCCTCCCCAAATATAGTATGCCCCCCGAAAACATGTAACACAAAAAACCCTCCGTTAAATTGCCCCTCTGAATATAAGCCCAACTGGGGCTTATACTTGGGATTTGCCCTAAAATTCAAAGTAAAACAAACCAAAAACGGGAAATTTCCTTCCAACTATAAGCTAACCCAATTGATTGTGAAACGTAAATTTCCCTCCATACATAAGCCCCTTCGAATATAAGCCCCGCCCCTCCAAAAATAAGCCCCTCAAAAAGGGCCTTTGAAAAATATAAGCCCTGGGGCTTATTTTTGGACTTTTACGGTACTTGCCCAGCAAGATGATCTACTTGTCCTGGACTAGCCGACGAGACTTTTCTCAAGCCCAGAATAAGATAGCAATTCTCACCCACTCTGTTCAATTTTGTTTGAATGAAATGCACATATTTTTTCATTAATGTTTTTGGTGAGTTTGATCCAAGATCATACTTTAGATAAAAAAGAATGGAAAGAGAGTGCAATAAGACAGTAAGAGAATTTTCAAAACAAAATAAAATATAAAGTAATGACTGGGAGAAATCAAAATAAGTAAATATTAATATCATTAAAATAGTTCAGCTTAGATTGGAATACCGGCTGTAAATATTTCTTGCAATTTTACCACTTTCACTATGAGTAGAATTTAGCAAACTGAATGTTAATATGCATGGCTTTATAGTTCTAGCTTACTTAGTTTATTAACGCTTTATGCCCGGTACACCAATTCCATATTCACAGGACATAACATGTCGATCGAAATTGATCATCGGAAAGCTAGTTGATAAGTCGATAGTGCTGGATAATTGTCGATTGATTAGTTTAATTTGTTGATAAAAGTTGATAATCACAAAGTTCTCAGGGCTGGCTATCGATTTGTATCGACTTTTATCGATTTCTATCTACATCAACATGTCAAGCTCTAGTTACAGTGCAAAATAAAACATTGAAACATACATAGCTCTACATATGATCGTTTTTTATCTTTCGATAGTCGATTGAAAATCGAACTCTAACACCAAAAGTCGATCAAAATCGATAATCACAAGAAATTTTGTGATCGACTTTTATCGATTTCCGATATTTGTCGATTATTTAGTATCGACTTTTATCGACAACGATCGATTTTTAGCGACTATCGGAATTATCGACATGTTACGTCCTGATATTCAGTTGTAAAGCTTATTGTAAAATTTATCAGAGTGATTTTGGCTTTCGCATCTTTAAATTAAGCAATCGTTCACTACCATGACGTTTTTAAGTTATAACTTAGTATAACACTTACAAAACAACGGGCACCTTTTCCATTTTAACAAGAATCCCTCAACCTTCACTTTCACGGTTTCCGGCTGCTCGAGTTTCTTGGAAGTTAGAGCGGGCGCAAGCCAGCGGTCATTAGAGAGAGCCATGAGCATCGTATCTATACTCCAGTCCTCCTCGACTTTAAGAAATCAAAATGGCGGCACAGACGGGTGATTCGGAAAGTCTCTTAAATCAGGCGGACAGCATGTGGAAAATGCTCGATGATCTGGTAGAATCAGATCCCGAAGCATATAAGAGATTCATGGAGAAGACGTTGAAAGAAGGATCTACTATGTTTAAGCCACCAGAACCTTGTTTTTGTGTTATAACTGTATTGGTAAGTGTCGTGTTCAGTGTACTTGAAATATAGGTATAAGGTCAGGGTTCTATCTAGGGTATTTGAGGGGTAGAAGCTCCCCCCTCCAAAATGCCCAGCTTCCCCCCAAAAAATATCGGAGCTAAGCGTAACATTGTCAGAACGTGATCACGACTCAAAAATAAAATAAAATACCACTGTAACATTTCTCAAAATTGGGTCTCAAAATGCACCAGATTGCATCTCAGCGCATATTCATTTCAAAACATTTCCGGGGGAGCATGCCCCCGGACCCCCCTAGGAAGCTCGTGGCCTTCGCCCACTCGGGACTTCTCCCCCAAACGATAAATGCTAGATAGAACCCTGAAGGTATAAGATTGAAATTGCATTAGGGTCTGTCGAAGTTCATATCTTTTAACGCAGTCACGTCCTTGACAGCCCCAACAATGAAGTGGATACTGATACTTGTACTACGGACATTCTTTTTGTCGTTCTGTTGTTTGAATTCTTCTCTATGATTTGACTGATGTTTTATGTATTTGTTTTAATCAGTTCTCTCAGGTGTATTTACTTGCATTGAGTGTTTTTGTTGTAAATAAAGACATGTCAGATCCCAAAGCGCGTGTGTGCTGTGGTCAAGAAAGAAATCAAGAAATCAATAACAAATCAATATTAAGTTGATATTTAATATTTATGAGTTCACCTCAACAATAAATCAACAATAAACAATAAATTTGACCTCTGTTTAAGTATAATTTATGCATTTACTTGTTATAACTCCTGCAGACAGCTAGCCTGCATTACAGATGTAATTTAACCTCAGTTAGTAACGTCTGTGAGGCAGTACCAAAATCCTTGTCCTGGGCCCCCAATGGACTCAACAAATTACCAGAAGTGCATTTCAAATTTTATTTCATCCTGATTGGCAAATCCACAGTGGCTTTTTTAAATCGCTAATCATAGTCCAAGTCCTAGGATCTCAAATCCCATGGATAACAATTTTTCGGTTCCGTGCCAGAGATCATGGGAAACCATTAGTAACAATTTTTTTGGTTCTGTGAAAATTCATGGCAACC
This sequence comes from Porites cylindrica, assembly GCA_964035525.1. Classification (NCBI taxonomy): domain Eukaryota; kingdom Metazoa; phylum Cnidaria; class Anthozoa; order Scleractinia; family Poritidae; genus Porites; species Porites cylindrica. The sequence goes on from OZ037778.1 coordinate 43,071,221, forward strand.
CACTTTTATCTCTTGTAATGTACAGTAACAGTATCTGTTTTCTGGAAACATGTTGTTAAACATGCGTTAAAATTAAAGAACATCAGTGTGTACTATTCAGATTTACAAGAAACTTCAATGTCTATTAAACTGTCAGAAGAAGGTCAATTGAAGTGATGTGTGTGCACTTAAGTGTCAAAAACTCCAGACTCCTCTTTGCCTCATCTGAAGAAGTAACTATACTTGAAATGTTTGCTACAGATCTTGTCTTTTCATAAATAGATTCGGGCCTCATCATCAGTTTGAACAGTGAAATTGTCACTAAAAGACTACATTTTAATTGTTTTTAAACTTTTGGAGTCATATTTTTTTTTCTTGGCACTGGAAACCATAACAATCGCTGCTGCCAGCTATAAAACATCTTTCATGCGTGAGTCATCAGTAACATGCAATGCACTGTGGTAATGATTCAAGATGGTGAACAATAGAAGAATGGTAACATTTTTTAAAGTTTTCGTTTATACACAAGCTGAGTGATAAAGAATTGCTGTACTAGTTAAGAATCCAAGTGGAAAAATATTATATTTGCATGTTTTGATACCTCTGAATATACCAGGACATGTCACCGGGAAACTATTTTTTGGTTCTGTTATTTTAAGATCATGGTAACGACACGGTACTGGAAACGATTGTTACCGTGACATCCTAGGGCTTGCAAATCCTGGTACACAGATGGGGCCCATAAAAAGGATTTTGACATTGTTTCGCAGATGGACTTAACCAGAATTTAGTGTCATCTGTGGGGCAAGATAGCTGACAGCCAAATGAAATATATTTTCAGCTTCCATCAGTGATTACACATGAGCTGTTTATAAACATCTGCAGCTGGGAACAAATGCCTGCCCCTAAATTGGAAAATGATCCTATTCCTGTGATGGCAGGCGAACTTCAGGAGAAGACAGAACAGAATTCAACATATTCAGTAGTGGACATTATTGTTAATCCTGTTGTCACCAAAGGTGTTGCAAAAAGCAAGGATCGTAAGAATCTGCTTGTTCATGTTGCATTGGATTACTTAGAAAACACAAAAAGAATTCAAGTTTCAAGAAAGTATAGAAACGCAAAAAAGACCTTCAAAGGTGATCCAAAGACCCTGAGAAAATACCTACGACATGGAAAAGAGCAAAGCACAACTCCTACCAATCAAGAACAACAAAAGCCAGGAGTGTCTGAAACCCCAGAGTCATTACTGAAGCAACTTTCGTCAATAACAGTTTCTGAGAGCCAGCCTGAAGGCAGCACAGGATTAAATTTGTTCGAAAAATCAGCAAATCCAAAGAAAGGCTTAATCGAGGAAGTGTCATCTACAAACTTCTCAGAAGTTCCAGTAACACCAAACTATGACATGTTAGTTAAGGAAGCAGAGAACTCTAAACCTAAACGAGTTCTTGTTAAGGTGGAGTTGCCAAATGTAGTATCATCCTCTCAGTGCCTACTGGATGTCTGTGAGGTAATAACTGATGAACTCATAATGTTACTTATATTTGATTTTTGTACTTTAAAATGATAAAAAGTCTTTCAGATTCATTCTGCCCAGTTCGTCAGAGATGGGCAAACTTAAGACAGAAAACTGCTATTTGCAGCTCTGCTGGTTTGATATCTAGCCTACTTCAAACAGTTCACAGTCCCTCAGGATTGTCATGTAGACAGAAGTGATATTGTCTGCTTACAGTCAAGTTAGGTCAGGCCTACCTCCCAAGAATCCATTATCCATTTATGACTCGAAAGTTGAATCTGTTGCTAGTTGTAGATTTCAGATTGATCTCTGCATTCTTGCATGCATTATGGGTGGTGAATTCACACGCAAGGCAGTTTTGAAATTTCTTCCCGCTCAGTTTTCCTGAATTTGATATAAATGTCTTCCAAGAAACTTAATCCAATCAAAGATTTTCAATCTGACCAAGTACAGAGAAGTTCTTGTAAAATATTCACTGCTCATTAAGCATGCAGGAATGCCGCTTTGAATTTGACAGAAGATACTGGAATGACTAACGGCTTCATTTTTCAAATAATCATTTCATTAATAGAATCTTAGGGGGTACACTTAACCTGCCTTGACTGTAATTGTCTTCTCTATGTAATGACAGGTAGCCTTTTCGGATCATAAAAAAGGTGACTGTGTTGCCTTCTAGAACTACTTAGTTCCTCATGTCGAAGCTTTTTCTTAGTCTTTGATCTCAGTTTTGACCAGAAAAACCCGTCAACGTTTAGTAACTGTCGTTTTATTTTCCTTCTTTAGAGTGAACTGCTGCTGAACGTCCCAAGTATGGATAAACTTCATGTTAAGCTGCCACAAAAAATTGATCCAGACCAAACTGAAGCCACCTTCAATACGATGAAACACAAGCTAATTGTCAAACTTCCAATTCAGTCTTAATTTCAACATTAGAAATACATGTAATGCTAGTGTCACCACCAATTTTTGTTATTATTTATGCTATCTTTCTGAGTCTTGTCATAAAGCTTTCTCAAATTTGACACCTCAACAAAGTAGAAACCTTTCGAAGATGAACTCTATTAGCTGGCTGGTCTTTACCCGATCCAACTTGAGTCATTGTTTCTACGGCATGTACGACCACAGGTGATGTTTACACGATGTCAGGAGCTCTGCAGGAAATGGTTTACGGTCAAGTCGAGCTAAGTCGCCCGAAAGTCATCTCGCCCGAAACCAGAGTTATGTCGCCCGAAATGCAGAATTGTGTCGCCCGATCATGCTCAATAACACCCTAACATCTTTTCGCCCTTGTTTCTTCTCATCAAATCTTATAAAAGAGCGAGATTTATTACTCATTTATCGTGCTTGTTTCGTTTCATCAAGGATTAAAGAACAAGTACTCATTTACCCCGCTTGTTTCGTCTTATCGTCGCTTAGTCCATTTATCCTTCTTTTTCCGTGTCATTATCGCTTAAAGAACGAGATATATTGCATACAATTTATTAAGATTTCGGGCGACATAACTCAGCATTTCGGGCGGCATGATACAAAGGTGACCATTGCTTCAAAAGGTAGATCCCTCACAAATGAGAGCAATCATCTTACAGAGAGCTCACATAAGCGTAAGCTCAGCTGAGAACTCTTGTGTTTGGTATGCTTAAAATTAAACTCTCTATCAGGCAGTTATTGGGGTCAAAACATGCATGCTTATCAATCTGTCTTAAAGCCCAGATTGGAAGCAAATGTTACTCTCAACTTTCTTTTTTTAGATAAATCCTGTATTAGATAATTACGCCGCAACTACATTCCATGACGGTATTAAGGTTTTTCTTTGCCTATCCCCGTGTGGCGTCTTCCAAGGCCTTCTTGGTCATTGGCCGCCCAGAATAGTGAGGGTCTGCTGACTACGAACCAGGAGTGACAGAAGTTGAATGCAAATTTGCAAACCCCCAAGAGGCAAAAATCTTGAGATTTTGAACCTAGTAGCACAGGTAACCCAGTTTCTGTCAGGGGCACCCAACGAGGATATAGTTCAAAACCACTTAACATAACATTGTTGAACGTATTTTAGTATTCAAACGGTAGATATAGGCATATTTTTATCCCCTAAAAACTTTTCATCTGTTCGGATTTCCTAGCTGAAAGTCTAGTGATCCGAAAATTATAGGGATAAAAACTTACCTTCTCGAAAATTTCAGCCAGGAAAAGGCTCCCGAAAATTCTAGATGGCCTTTTTTAGGGTCAAAATCCGTTAAAAATGGGTAATTATGCCATTTTGTAGATGTTCGAAAATCCTAGGAGAGGCAGGCAAGCAAGACATTTTACAACAAATGCTCCGAAAATTCTAGATCTAAAATCGTCTTCCGAACAGATATTTTCCCGAAAATTGCCGTTGGGTGCCCCTGTTCTTTGATAATACCATAGTACGGTTCCTGTAAAATTACAGTGTTTGTGTAGGGTAAAAATACGATCCTAAAATTTGTAGGAAATACTAAATAAAGGTCAATGAAAACACAACTTTTTCCACGAAATTCGAATTCCAACGGTAAACAAACATACTGGGATCGTAGCAATAGGACAGCATCAGATATAGAAACCAATGAAGCTTTCCCAGCTAGAGAAACGAATCCAGAAGACTGACAACTAGAAGGATATAATCCAAAAAAGCCTAGAGTCGTCGCGCCGAAGTGGCCTGGCCAGAACAAAGCGCGGCCAAGCAAATGAGGCCTAGGGCCTGTTTCTCGAAAGTCCCGGAAACTTTTCGGGCCCGGAAAGATGTTTTGTGCTTGTTGTGTTTACATTCAAGATCAAAGTTTCAATG
>OZ037778.1:43080515-43178015 GCA_964035525.1 Porites cylindrica
TGCCAGAGTGGATGATGGAGTTTGTGGGGTGGTTCTAACTTTTACGTCTGTGGACAAAATCCTATGGTGCGACCATTCAAATGAAATGTCTTTGGAAGTACTTTCATGTGGTGTTATTTGTGTTAAAAAAATTTACAAAATGAAATTTGGGATTTTTGTCTAATTTGCCTTTTGTCATATTTGGCAGTGAAAGGGTTAATAAGCGTCCCCTCCCCGCCCAACCCCTCCCTCTATTTATTCAGCGTCTCTCTTTTGGCAGTAATTAAAAAAAAAAGAAAAATGTCCAGGCACCTCTTAGTGAAATACGTTATTTCTCAGTATTTTACAAATGAAATCGTGGCTTTTCAGTTTCTGGAAATACGCCTGAGTATCAATAGCGAGTTTAAGCAGCGAAGTCGTTGAGCGACGCACGACAACCGGAAGTGAACCTTTTTGTCTTTTAATAAACCTTGACGCTAACAAATTTTTATTGTCAAGTGTCTTAACTCTTATAAGAGACGATTTGCCCCAAAAATTTGTTCAAAATCGCAGCTCAAGATTGCAAAAAGTGCCCTTCCGGTTCACGTGCGTCGCTCAAAAACGTCGCGTGCTTAAGTTCCCTAGTTCGTACCAATATGGACCAACCTCGTACCCAGGGCTTCTCCCATTTTCTTAGCGAAAAGCCCTGAGGAGGATCTGCATTTACCTTCCTCCACTTCGCGAGACATCCCAAAATCTGAAATCTTGAGTGAATCGTCGCTACCAATCAAACAGTTCCTCGCGGCCAGATCTCGATGGATACAGTTCTTGCCCTCCAAGTACTCCATGCCAGAGGCTGCGTCAACACTAAACCTGATTAGGTTTTTGGTTTTTAGATGGGCGCCTTTCTTACGTAGATAAGAAAGGAAGTCTCCACTGGGCATAAACTCCATCACTAGAAGGTAAACACAGCATGAAAGAGTTTGTTATAAATCGACTTAGGAATTGCCCCTAGTGCAGCTCTGTACCACCAACCGAAAATGAAATACGGTATTTATTCGATTAACCGCCCTAGGCGCTTATTAATAGCGAACTCGAAACTGGAATATACTCATATTAAAGATCCCTCAGCGTCGAATAAGGGACCCAAGAACACGGAATATGTGATATGGCAGCAAATTAGACTGCTTGTTGTCAGGAAAAATGATAATAAAAAAATAAGTAAATGAAGAATAAATAAAAATTGGGACAAGAAGGATTCAAACGAGCCGTCTCTTTCCAGTCCCTGTTAAAACGTCTTGTTTTGCGACCAAGCTTGCTGCGATAAGTAACTTGACGGAGAAAAGTCGGACTGCTATCAGCAGAGTACCTAAGACATGGTGTAAAATAAGTATTTGGCCAGTTCCTGTTAGAAGGGAGGCAAAAAGAGGCTTATAGAATATTCAACTGCTTGCCGGTTACTGTTATAGCCTGCACCGCAGACCATCTAAATCCCCGATATATTGGACTATATCGAGTTCTCTATCTGCAATCATGGACAAACGTCCTTGGGACAGTAATGCAATATTATTTTTTTGTCATTCTGGGTTCCCTCATAAAACAGCGCATCCTTTTCGAAATTTTCCGGCAGTTTTCCCTCCCCCCACCCTGTACAAAGTTAAAACTCGGGGAAAATTCTGGATACACGCGTCCAACATTGTTTGTGGGGTGAGGGGAGAGGTTGGACCTGTGTGAATTGGAAAACGCCCAGAAATGCAAGTGTTCCAAGACTTTTGTCCATGATTGTAGGTATTGAGTGACAAGTACAGCTGCAACGCAGGCTATTATTGTTACGGGTCGGGTACCCATTAATTAGTTTACCTATAAAAACAGGCTCCCTGTCTGCGCACACCCCGATAAGCTTCACAATGTTTGGATGATCATACTGCTTCAGAATCTCTGCTTCTGCTAAAAACTTCTTCTTCACACTTTCAGAAACACTCTCCTTGCATGATTTCACGGCCACTGGTAAATTGGAAGGCTTTAGAATTCCTTTCATAACGTCTCCAAAATGGCCCTGGCCAAGTTTATCCTTGAGAATGATGTCTTCCCGGCGCATTTCCCACTTGTCTTTTTCCTTCAAAACAGGGTTGACCAATATGGCCTGGGATTTCTTGGTCACGTAGATTTTGTTTTGCACGTGATAATCCAGTAGTTCCCTGACACTGGGGAACCCCCTGTCTTCAAAACGCACCAAGCCCTATGAACCGACATACGTACATTGTTCAGTTACAGGTAGCCAGTACGACACTTGAAGGATCTCTCCTTACAGATAACCCACCCAGTCCAGGAAAGATTGGCCACACCACAGTGTCTACGTTCCCTATTCTTCTCGAACAGTGGTGTGGGTGCTTTTTACGTCACAAAAGAGCCAGATAAGTGAAAGTGCTGTGAGAAGGGACCAAAGAAAGTCTAACCGTTTGCAGATATCATTACAAAGGCAGCACTTTCTTCGCAGTTATTTGAAGACCCTGAGTGTTGGTCCGACCAGGGTTTGAACCCGCGACCTCCCGCTCAGCAGACCGGCGCTCTCCCAGCTGAGCTAACCAGGCAGCAGTTAGCGGCGGTTATCACAAGAAGAGAATGAGAACAATTCGAAAAACAAACAAACAAAAAAATGATGGCAAAGGAGGGAATGACAAACCAAAACGCTAAAAAGCAGTACTCACATCATCAGAGGTCTGGATGATAAAGTGTTTTATTGCGCCTTCAAACCTCGTGGACAGAACAAATTGACCAGGTTTTGTAGAGCTTTCTCTCACCAGGTAGTCTCCGTTATTTTTAAGGCGTTCAGGTATATCTTTGCGATCAATTGTGCCATGAAACCACAGCTCCTCCTGAAGAGGCAGGTTATCTTCAGGCTAAACAAACAAAATATACAAAAAAAACTCTCTTAACAGACAACTCGCTAAAACCGACACCTGGAGTTGGTCCCTGCCGTCCCTGACTCTTAGGTCGATTTAGCAACAGAACGGGAACGTCAGTTGACGACGGCCCGCGCAAATCCAACAACTTGCTTGACCAATGGCAGAGCGGCAAATTGGGCACGGGAAGTAGAGTTTAGTCCTTTCCGCGCGCTTTCCCGCCGTCAAATGACGTTCTCGTTCTGTTGCTAAATAAGACGGACCACTTTCTAAGATGGACCAATAGTGCCAGTCCCAAAGGAGAGGGCACACTTGCTATGGAACAATTTTGAAGACTCATCAAAACGAGCCTACGAATATCAGCAAACGTCGTTGATGAAGGGATCTGGATGGGATACGAAAGCTCAGTGTAACTATCAAGAAATTGTTGGTGATAAAGAGTATTTCTCTGTAATAAGGAAGTTGTTGCACGGTGGGCGGATCATTCCTTCTCGCAGGAACAAAGCAGGAGAGGCAGCTTTATTTTTTCCGCTTGGGAAGCCAATCCCAGCACAGAATCACGTAACCTCCACCTCGCTACACGCGCCTCCACTATACGCACACTAAACTAGAAGAAGCAAACGCCAAATAGCCTCCCACGCAGACGTTCTTTTGGCTCGTCACGCAATCTAACGCCGTCTGACCATGGAACAAGTTACCAGTACAGATCTTGAGCTTCAAAATGATAGTCTTGCAAGGCCCGGTCATCATGTCCAACAGCAGCTGGGTTTTTGTCGGACACTGGGCATACTCAAGTTAGACACTGTCCAAAGATAGATAGTCTGATCCACCGCCGTTTTAAGTGTCGTCACGCAACGCTTCTCCCCACAAACTGCCGTTTGTGGGAAAGAGCGTTGCGTGACGACACTAAAAACAGCTGTGTAGAAGACTAAACGACAGACTGTTATTTGCAGCTTTGCAGATGGTAACTAAAGTTAAGTGAAACAAAAAAAAAATATGAGATTAAATTAAATTTTACCTCAATATATTCTCCTGTAGCACTGTCATCTGAGTCATTATCTCTTCCATTAACTTTGTCGCTAGGGGACGGGGCCCTGTAGCGCACAGGTTTTTTCTCTGCAGGGTTAGCAGATATTTCCTTTTCCAGTCTTCTCTTTTTAAACAATGTTGGTATTTTTCGCGCACTTTTTCTGAAATCGGGAGTAGACTGCCCAAATTCCTGCAAGATCGAGTATACATGTGCGAAAAGCTGTTACAACATCTTTCTGTTTCCTTAACTCTGGATAGGTCCCCCAAAGGGTGTTGTGAAAATTTGTTAATCGTGAAAACATGTAACTTTCTTACAACCTAGATACCTGGTATCAGATTTACCCGACTTGCCCAGCCATAAGATGCTTGCATGAAGAAGCATGAGCATTCTAAGGGTTCCAGGTACGATCTCAAAAATATTAGACGCATTAAGTTTTTGGTGATCTGTTAGTTTCTTTAAGGAGTAGTCATAACTTTCTTTTATACGTGCACACAATAGTAAACAATGAGGTTTTTGACCAATCAGAAAATGTCCCCTGTAGGCTTTTTTCCTGTGCCAAGATTTATTGGTTTTCTTCTCACAAACAAAATAAAGTGAGATATCTAATGCACAAGAATTAACATTATAAGCAAAAATAGCAACAAACATAAAGCACTAATGGTAATAAATTAAATACATAACTAAATTTAGACTTGATAAATAAAGAAAGAAAGAAAGAAAGCAAGCAGATTTACATACACAAGCACTAGCAGCATGCAAAACATATAAAGAGAAGTATAAAATAGCTAGAAAAGAGAAACAGTACTCAATGAGGTAAAAGGTCATTAGTAAGATTTTTAAGCAAGTTTTTCAGTTTGCCATTGTTAAGTTTAACTTTGTGAATGAACTCATTAGATTAGTTAACTGGCTACTGTAAAGTTTTGCAGGAATTAAGTTAATGTTTGACTTGCAGTGGGTGTCTACATTACTGACTTGGGCAGATGTATGACTTACCCCAGCAGGAGGCGAGTTTGGAACTGAAAAATCTGCAAACTTTGGAGGTTGATTATTGCCCAGTCTGTCAAGTACAACAGCAATCATGTTGCACATTTTCTAAAATAGAGAATGAGAGGTTTAAGGTAAAGATACACAGGATTATTCCGAGCAGTATGCCACAGGGTACCCATTTGCAGCGGCTGGCATGCCTAAGAAACAATCCCACAACTGACGCAGACACAATATAACCCTCACCTCCAGATTCACAATTAGGTTTCGGTGTGTGTGAAGTGGCTAACATGACACAAGTTACAGCTTAACAACCAGGTCTCTGTTACAGGGCAAAATTATATTCAGGTTAAAATATTTTTAACCTAGGTTGTTTCTCAATTTTCTCTGTCTCTTAGCCTTACTTCATGAATAAGGTTCCGGTGGAAAAAGGGCACATTTGAAAAATATGCCTAAAGTTGAAACTGCTCAAAAATTGCTGATTTTTTGTGTATATGCTTTTTTGTGTGTGCTAAACATTGTCCTGTACTTGTTTTACTCATTTTCCCCTTACTGTTGTAGAAAAAAAGTATGCAGAAAACGCGTCAATGTTCTTTAGCTCGAAAAAGGGACAACAGGCTCGGAGACAAAGGAAATTGTGAATCCACCTAGGTTAAAAAATTTTAACCTGAATTTAATTTTGACCCGTAACATCTCCACCTAAACACTTGCTTTAATAAAAAAGCAAAGAAGATGACTAACAATGATAAGATGTCTTGACTGCAAAGGAAAATTCTCCTCATGTGTACAATCTATGGAGATCAGTGGCAAGAATATACTTGTTGATATTGGGGCTTAAATAGCTACCACAATACTCTCAAATAATAATGTAAATAACAGTAAATAATGGTATGTAATAACAAAATATGACACATGTACCTCTAACTTAGTTTTTTTGCACTTCAGATCTTCCACATGCCAGCTTAGAACAGCTACATTCTGCTCCTTTTGAATGATGCTATCAAACCACAAAAATAAAGCAAATGTTACAAAACAAACTTCGAACTTCAACAGTATTGAAGACTGCATCATTGTCTAACCTTGGAAGTGTTAATTACTAGTACAGAAGCTAGCCGTGCAAACTAAGTAACAAAGGAAACATATGCATGTTTAGGAACAGAACAATACAGTGAAAAATCCATGTTATTATATTAACCAGCTGACGTTTAGCAAGCATCATTGGCCAAGGTGCTGAAGTCAGGACTTCTTCAAAAAACCACTTAAAAAGAGGGCAACAAGAGCAGTCGGCATGGACAGTCTTTGTCCCCCAACAGATGAGAAACAATACCCCTTCTTCTCCGATTTATATTTTCCAGGATAATATTGTTACAGAACATTATTGTAGGATGAGGAGCATTGATCCCTTTTACTTAGTTATCGTAGTAACTGTATGCATTTCTAAACATTTTCTTACTCACTTGAGATGATCTAGGGCCAGTACAACATAAGTCCCAGTTGTTAACCCTTTAAGTGCCAATAGTGACCAACATCAATTTTCTCCTAACAATATCCATACATTGTCAAGAGATAAAGTTATGAGAATTAATAAAATGATCACCAAAGACAACATGTCATGATCTTTTATCACATCCTCTCAACTAATTCTTAAAGGAAATGTATAGAGATCAGTTTGGAGAATTTGCATGTGTATATTGGGGCTTAAAGTGTTAAGCTTACCCAAAACCCATTATCGATTGTGTAATTGCTAAAGCAAAGGTTAAAAAACAAGAATTTTAGGGTTCAAATAATTCTTAAACATTATAAAACTAGAGCTAGTTTAAGGTACCATTTTAAATTTTGTTGTTGTGTGTATTATGATTGATTATGTGTATTATGTATGATGTATTATGATGTATGATGTATTATGATATTTTTAAAAGTTTTTTACTTGTACCTTAAGTGGTCTTCATTTGTTTGTTTTTCCCCGTGAAGTTTATTGTTTTCTTGCTCATGTTCCTTTTGCTAGAAAATGTAATGTACAATCAGTGAAGGCTCAAAACAATCCTCTGGTCAGTGTCATACAGTGGAACCTTGATAGAGCCTGATGAACAGCAAGGGACAGGCAAAATGTGTCCACTATAATGAGTTTTATTATATTGAGATTCTTTTCCATCTTATGTCAATATTACTACTTCATTATATATATGGGTTTGTACAGGAGGCAGCGTGGCCCAGCGGTTAGGGTGCTGGACTTGCAAGTCAGAGGCCCCAAGTTCGAGTCCTGCCCTGACCGAGGCACTGCCAGGGTAAATTCTGACAAGCGACATGGCCCAAAAAGTAGCGGCAGCGCATAAAATGAAATCATGACACGAGGCAACCTTCCTTGGCCAAATTGCAACAGTGACGGCAAAGCCGACAATAAGCGACAAGCGTTTATAAACACCGACACAAGACGTTTTAAAATTCAGAAGGGCAACATGGGACCCCCCCCCGGCAGGGCCTCCTGACCGCTAGCTGGAGTAATGTTCTCAGTCACCCCAGCCAAGTTCAAATCCTCGACCACGGTTATAAATAGCCAACTGGTGGGATTCTTAACCCCATCACGTTTGATTTCAATTATTTGTTTCAGGCATTTGCTCCGCCTCACTAGCACTACTTCTGCAAATACTGCAAAGGGTAAATAGCAGAAATTTATTTTATATCAGGGTTCCAAAAATTCTGGTAAAACTTTGGTAAAGATGCACTTAGAAATGAAGTAAATATAACAAGTGACTTTTGAGGTAGATCTAAACTTATTTGCATTTACCCACTAGAATTTTCTCTTGTTTTTAAGCTTCAAAACAGTAAGAAATTCCAGTAATGTGACAGCTATATGCATACGTTGCAGATGAAACCACCCTTGGTGTGTTTTAATTATCAACTATTTACAGTGTGGAGAAAATATGTATGCATTGATACTATTTGGGCCTAAAATATTACGAAAAGGAAAGTAACATTCCATATTCTGTATTACTGTGAAACTCACAAAACCATGAATATCAGAAGTATTCATGGAATGTTATTGTGTTGCGAAGAGAAAGCCAATAAGGTGTGAGAAACCAGTAAACCGGAAAAAGCAACAGTAGTTAGTTTGTGGTTTTGTGGTTGGCTCGCATGTCCTGAACTTCATTGTGATTGGTCACTACACAATCAACATTCCTGAAATTTTTTAGCCGTTCACGGTTTTCTGAGTTTGACAGTAAAACTCACTTTAGCTTCAAGCTGCTGTTCGATAGTTTCAATTTCCTTGGTAAGATAATTTCTCCTAGGAGAAAGGCAGTACAAATTAGAAACCCACTGCTTATTTTCTTGTCACACCAACAGATAAAACCAGATTGGCTGTCAGGTATTGGGGACTGGCGGAGGGACGTTTAACAAGTTTCATAAGCAACCAACCAAAATGTGAAGATTCAGTGGTCACTTACAAGAATCCAACCACAGAGGGTCTTTTCCAAGCAAGGGTCCCAACACATATACTTTTTGAAGGTGAATTTACTGCATGCAATTTCTAATAAGTTGCTATAATCATATTAAGCTCTGTGTTCTCACTTAAAGTTCCTTAGAAGTAGCATAGTACACATAGTGAACATAGAGATCAGACCATGCGTTGAGTGGTCGCTTACTAGAGGGTAAAAACAGTGGAAAAATTGTCTCTTCAAAAAGTGGTCCTGGTCACATACGAGAGTTGGCCATTTACGAAAGCTTCCTACAATAGTAATTTGACTAGGAAAATATTATTATGTTCATAGGGGTTTGGGATAGGTGTTCCCGTATGGGAGGTGGTTATGGCACTTTTAATAGGAGAGGTGATTGCACATATGCATGGAGGTTCACCTGGATTGAACTTTTAGAAAATTAATATTAGCATATGGTTAACAAGTGCATGAGTGAAACTATGGATAACTAGCGGTAGTCAGAATAAGGGACACAATGAAAAAGCAAATTTAAGAATCAAAACACACCTGTATTCAAGTTTCTCCATAGTCAAATCGTTCAACACTAATTCATCAGCTGTTACCCCTGTTGATGTCAGTTGAAGAAGAGTTGGATCAAAGATGAATGCTAGAGCTGGTTTTTGATTCTGTCTGCCAGAAAACAAAAGAGAAAAAAGATGAAACAACAATCGTGTGGTCAATTTCTACAGTTATGGACCAAAAAGTAGCAGTGCAACAATGATTTAAAGTCAAGTGAGAGTTAGTTCGGACAAGCCTGAGGTGCCGCCCAGAAAAAGGGTTTCAGCACTGTTTTGCAGACTGACTTGAACAGAAGTTTAGTTTCTTCTGTGGCACAGGTTATATAAGGGACAGAGGTACTTAAATTTACTCAGACCTCAAGTGGATATTTTTTGAAAGTGTCAAGCCACAGCAGTCATGGGTATTGAAATATGAATGAATATGAATGTTTATTTCAACAAATCGGGACAAACTAATGTTCTGTGAGGATAATCTGCCCCTTAACTGCTGTCTTAATTATTAAAAAAGGAAGTGACACTGACTGTAGCGCATTAATTAGTAGCAAACATCTAGGGTAAAAACTCATGTTTCTGGGGGATTATAGACTGCAAAACAGACAGATAGATAGATAGTTTATTCTGATTAAAATCGCAGCCAAAAGCTGAATTAGATTAATCGTTACAATAATAAAATCTAATAAAAATATGAAAAATGTACACATATGAAGCTAAAAATTTAATTACAGTTGCTATAAATAAATGTGTTCTTAAGTCTCTTCGAAAACAGTCTGTATTTTTACATGTTCAAGTACGAGTGAACAGTCAAACAAAACGTCTAGAGCTAGGCTGAAAACGTACAGAGAGCCAGACTGGAGAGAGACACTAAAAATACAGACTGTCCGTTTTACATACATTATATTTGTTTGATCTACCCACTTCTCCCAGCCATGGGCAATTCCTATTGGCTAAATTTTGATGCAAGCTGTTAACAAGCTGTCAAGTTAAGTTTCCAACAAGTCATTCACGATGTTCCCTACTGTGATGAAGTCATTGTCTGTTGGTGTGTTCCGTTTTTCTCTCATTGGCAAAAGCGTCGCAGCACAGTTTCTAATTAACCAGGCAAGAAAACTCTTGTGGAGAAAGGTTCTCCTTCGTTGAGGACAACGAAAAGTTTGTTTATCAGAAGGTCAGCCAACTTTGGTAATGTTTCACCTTTTTATAGTAGGGGCAACAAACATTCAGAGCTTATAATCCATGCAGCCACTCTTTAAATTGCCGAACTGTCCTTTGAAACAACAGCCACACATTCTACAATATTATTATTATCCGCAGCACTTGGCTTGGCTTTCTCCCTCTTTGAGGAGCAGCAACAGGCTTTGTTGGCATACTGCCACTTCTGCTCATTTTGGAACTTCCAGAAAACACCATATACATTGCACACAGAAACAATGCTCAAGACTGGATACAGCATTCAACACAAGATTTGAAGCCACTGGGTGTATCAAATTTACAAAGTGGGTGGAGTTGTGAATAGATTTTTGACAGCTTGACAACATTTTTGAATACCCTGGTCAGAACAAACTCATTGTATGGAAAATGGACAGTCAACTGCCCATAGGGGCTCACTCTTACACTACACTGGACCGACTTTGAGAAAAAACCCAACCGTTTTGCAGTCTGGGGGGATCATTAACCTTTTTCCATCCATATTTTTAACCAAGGGGTATGTATTAATACCATCCACAAAATACCTGTTCTTATTGATAAAGTTTGCATACTCTTGGTCTCTTTTTACTTCCGTGACACTGGCCTGTACTGCTTGGCTTGATGACATATACTCTTCTCGGCAACAGTTTGTAAGATGAAAAACATCCTGCAGCAGATCTTTCCTAAATTAATGAAACAACAAAAGACAGTCAGTTCTCTCTAAGATAAATGCTATTGCAGGCACCAACACTAATAGCCTGTCTCATCAGAAAGGTGTCCGCCTAAAGTAATTATAGAGAGAAGTCAAAGAACATGACTGAAAAACTGCAGAAGAACCAAAACATCCTGCGGAAGACCTTTCCTAAATCCAACAACAAAATACAATCAGTTCCCTCTAAGATGGACACTAGGTTGATTTAGCAACAGAACGGGAACGTCAATTGACGACAGCCCACACAAAGCAAACAGCTGGCTTGACCAAAAGTAGAGCGGCAAATTGGGCACCAGAAGTCAAGTTTAGTCCTTTCCGCGCACTTTACCATTGTCAAATGACATTTCTGTTCTGTTGCTAAATCAGCTTACTATTGCAGGCACCAACACTGAACTCTCAACTTGTTCTATGGGAAATGTATGGAAATCAGTTTGGAGAATTTGAATGTGGATCTCGGAGCTTAAATGGTTAAGTCCTAAGAGTGATCATCATCAATTTTCTGCTAACGGTATCAATGCATAATCAAGCAGAAGAGGTTATGAGAATTATTAAGATGATCACCTACATGTAAGAGAGAATTCTGTGATCTTCTGTCTAATTCTCTCCACTAAGTCTTTAAGTAAATGTAAGGAAATTAGTTTGGAGAATTTGAATCTGGATATTAGGCACTCTTAAGACTTAACACTTCAACCGCACCAGGATTAGCTTGAATGGTAGAGCGTTTGACTGCCGAGCAGGAGGTCGCGGGTTTGATTCCCGGGCCCGGGCCAATACTCAGGGTCTTCAAATAACTGAGAAATGAAGGTACTGCCTTTGCGCTGCAAACCGGTAGACCTTCGCGTGGCTTGGATGACCACCTAAAATGGCCGTCCTGTCTCCAGTAGGAGACGTAAAAAATAGTGTCCGCAGTTAGCACTTGACACTCAAATAAAGTGCTTCTTTTTAGGGATTAAAGAGTGAAGCTTACCATAAGGGTCTACATAAGTCATCACGTCGCTAAACCATTAACTAAATATAAGCAAGCAATGGCTCTGGGCAAGAAAAAAGGGGAGAGCTGCTTGTTCAAAAGAAGAGCTAGAATTCATGTCTCTTAGCCCTGTCTAAGTGAGGTGTTTGTAAAATATACTTTTATAGCTTGTGAGGTGTCTGACGAGGAACCTAGTTGACTGTATTCCCTAACTTTCTGGCTTTTAGTCTCAGCATAAAAAATATAGACCCAATAAAAGCTTTTACTGTTAAGACTAAGAAAACTGTGAACACCAGAACCTTTTCTAGAATGTTATGTTATGGTTTTGTAATTGTATTGGAAGCAGAAATCCAATAAGTGCAACAAAACTGCAAAGCTGCAAGCAATGACTGTAATAATTATTAGTCTTCAGGACTGACTAGTACGAGTGGCTTTTGTGGCTTGTTACATAATTTATGCCAGTTAAAACTTACCATTCCTCCACATACTCTTCTTGCAAATATTGTAAAGAATTTAACATTGTAGGAACGAAAACATCATTATAGAATCCTTGGTGGCAATTTCCTGATTTCAGGGCAAGCACATAATCATTATGATTATGATGAAGTTTCATAGTCGTTTTCACGTATTTATCTTTTGAACGCTCCCAGTCTTTGCCATTAAATTTATCCTTTGCACAAACTTCCTCATATTTTCTTTTCCCAGTCTCAGATTCCTTCGCATTGTCTTGGTAAGTTTTTCTTAGTCTGTCAATTTCATCAGATTCCTGTTTGTAGCCACTATCAACTCTAAACTTTTCAACCCTGTACTTTTTCAATAAATTTCTCTTGTCCTCAATAAGCTGGTCCATTCTTTTTAATGTAGTAGAATTCAAAATGTTGGTAAATTCTGTAATCAACTTGGCCTTTGTTTCACTTTCTGCAATATATGTGCCCCAAGCCTGGTAAAAAAATGAGATAACAGCACACTGAAATAAACTTACATGTGTAATATTTCTGTTCATTAATACATTATGACATATTCACACTGAAAACAGGCTCTGAGCAAGTAAAATAAAACATATAAAATATATTTTTTACAAGACTAATAAATTATGCCCGTCGCCCCAGACCTTGACGTATTTATAAATTAGCATAACAAATACCTTGTGCTAGCGCTGTGTTCTCAAATAATGTACTTACTGAAATATATATTAATATTAGTTTAGTTAGGAATAAAATTCCCAGCCTTACATCCCCAAACTATAGATTTGGAATTTCCTACAGTGTGTTAGCCAATGCTATAAGATGACAAACAGATCAATACAAAGCATATCTATAATGAACAGTCAGATATTAAAATATTTCAAGCCTATTTCCTTAAATGCCGACACCGCAAAATCACACCTTGATAATGGAGTTTAAGCTACAGTTTTATTTATAACCCATACATTGAATGATATCAGTACACAGCTGCCACAAAATTGCATGCCAGAGCAGGGACTATCAGAATTGGCAAGTCTACAACCTCAACATGAGATCATAAATTAAAATAAAAAACTCTGTTTTATGCATTTTCTGCAGCCTACAACAGGCAGATGTACAGCAATACCGTCATACTGCAAAAAAGGTTGAAGGAAATCTTGATACATGTGCTCCAGAATTTCTGAATGTTAGTGTATTAGAATACAAGATGAATAATATTATTTTGTCATATTCATTTTATTTTTTTAAATAGATAACCTGAAAAAAAGAATTGGACAAAGGAAAGCTTAGTTCAATCGTATAAAATATATGTATATCCTGTCAGTGTTGTCCAATACAAAAATTGCATTTTCTGGGTGAACCTTTCATTTTCTTCAACAAATATCAACTAGCCCACGAATTTCGAGAAAGTTATCTACTGTTGCAATATTGGTTGGCTTAACCTTCAAAAATGATAAATTTGCATTGCAAGTCCTACATTGTCAGGGAAGTCAAATACCAAATAATTTTATAACTACTGTATAAATAAACTAATATGTTATTACAATAAAACAAAGTTTTGAAATACATGTAGTAGGGGCTGATGACAGAGAGTAAAAGACGAAACAAATAACTTTAAGATAAAATGGAACACTGCCGGGTTTTAACAGAAAACAAGACATAACATTCGGCATCGGAGAGCCAAAGAATGTGATGAACGCAATTAAAATGAAAACAAGCTTACTGCGAACTGCTGCCGCATAATATCACACAATACATAAAAATACACAATAATAAAACAATAACCAAATAAGAAAAATTTCGTTAAAACGAAACTGCCATGATTTTATACTTAGCAAGATTTCTTAACGATTTCCGATAGATACGAAATCAAATTGAAGAATCAATGATCAAGCCCACCACACCGGTCGATTATCTCCGAACTAAACATATAGAAACATATAAAGTTTAAAGGACCGAAAACTTTACCTTTCTTATGGGGCTTTCTTTCTCGTTGTCGTTGATAACCTTAGCAGCAACCGTGTTTATTCTGGTCAAAGCTGAAGCATAATCAAGTTCGACTTTAGCTCGTTTGGTGAGATATTCTCTGACATGCTCCAAATGTTTCAGTTCTCCTTCGATGTGAGTCAAGATCGCCTCGTGTCCTGTCTTAGAGGACAAATCCACTGAAAATCGCAAGTGCTGCCTATCGAAACTCATGGTGAAAATTTGCAGCAACGCCCCACAGGAAAGTCTTTCGACAAAAGAACAATTCCAATTCACATCCTGTTAAATAATTCCTGTCATCTCGGGCTTCTTCTAGTGTGAAACGAGCTTCCGCCTTCACAGACATGTTTACAAAGCATTGTGGGATAAAAAGTAGCCGCGCCTTTCGCACAGGATACCCATTCACAGTTCCACTGATTTCCCTGATTTTCATGAGACTGCATGTGGGTCCACTAGTACTGCCTCTGCTATGTTAAATAAACGTTGAATTACCTTACTTGTGGTATTTTGCCTCAAAACTGTCAAAAGAGGTTTTTTGAGCGAATATGAAGGATTTTGAGTACGCCGTTTACTCCTTCAAAATCAATGCAACGTCAATTTTCGGAAAATACCTGTTCGGAAGACGATTTCAGACAACCTCGTCCCCAGGGCTTTTCCCTAAAAATAATTAAGGGAAAAGCCCTGGGGACGAGGTTGGATTTAAGATCTAGAATTTTCGGAACCTTTGGTTCCAAAATTTCTTGCTTGCCTGCCTCTCCTAGGAATTTCGAACATGTAAAAATGGTATAATTGCCCATTTTAAACGAATTTTAACCCTAAAAAGGTCACCTAGAATTTTCGGGAGCCTTTTTTCTGGCGCCTGAAATTTTCGAAAAGGTCAGTTTTGATTCCTATAATCACTACACTTTCAGTTAGGAAATCCGAATAGAAGAAAAATTTTTAGGGACTAAAAGTATGCCTAAATCTACCGTTTAAATACTAACTGTTACGTTTAACAATGCTATGTTTAAGTGGTTTTGAACGGGAACCGATTAATCGGCTCCTGTTTTGAACTATATTCTCGTTGGGTGCCCCTGCTATATTAGAGACTGGTGCCATTGAGAAACGCAGTTCGGTGGCACTTGCTTGAGCGCTAAAAGCGTGTCAATACTGAGCCCAGGTCCTGCGACCAAACCCCCAAAACTTTTCTATCTCAGAAAATTCCGCTCCATTGAATGTCCGGTTCCCTGCTAAGAGAGCCTCTTTTCCCTGAAAAATGGCCTCTGCAGGGAAAATGTCCGGATTCGGGATTCGGGATTCGGGATTTTAACGATCTTTAGCAGGAGCCCATGTTGTCCGTGTTGATATGAGACAGGAGCCCATCAAAGCTCCTGTATGAGAGGAACGGGAGCTAGATTCGGGATAATAAGAAAAATGATTTTTGACCCACGGTTTTTGAGGTAATTTTCAAAACTTAACTGAGGGATCGAGATCTGCTGGTTAAAGTCGTCGGGTGTACGGGGACTGAGGGGAAATTTTGGTCGAGGCCCGACGGGTTTGCAAAACGTAAACCCCAGTTAGTCTGACAGGGATACCGACTGAGCTTGTACATTGTTCTACACAAGACATAATACAAGCCCGGGAATCAGGTCATCTGAGATTTGAGAGTAGTCAAGAGACTAAATTTGTGCACCTTGAAAATACATAGACATCCCCTTGACCATAGTATCAGGGATCCAAGCTAACTGAACCTCTGCCAGAATCCATCGTGAGTGACTTTTTTTCCATTTGCCCCTTTTATAGCAATGGGCAGGATTAGCTCAGTCGGTAGAGCACTTGACTGCAGAGCGGGAGATCGCGTGTTCGATTCCCGGCGGGACCGGACCAACACTCAGGGTTTTAAATGATAACTGAGAAATGGAGTTACTCCCTTTGCACAGCAAGCGGCTGGATGGACCTTCGAGTGGCTCGGACCACGTAAAATGGTGGTCCCGTCTCCAGTAGGAATCGTAAAATTAGTGTCCCCAATTAGTACTTTCGTGCTAAATACATTGACACTCAACTAAAGCACATGATAATCGGATTATCAGCACAAAATTACTAATATGTTTCATCTTAGTTCAGATAGGAGACGCATTTTCGTCGGGAAGGAGCTCAGAGTGCCGGAGCACCTCATGCCGGTCTCGCGACTCTTTCCGAAATCCGCCTGGTACGGTTGTTTTTGAAGATTTGCCTGGCAGAAAAATAAAGAAGTAAGGAGAGTGCAAAGGTAAGCAGTTTATGTTTACTCTATGTCAATTTAGTTTAGTCATTTCCCCTTTAAACTCCAACTCGATATCATCATGAACGTCGCCCACGTTACGTTCAATTCGAGAAACGATGACGTACTTTCGCTAACATATACTGGGGAGACCGTCTTCCAGGAAGCCAGGATGCAGTGACGGTTGACATTAAGCTGAATGTGGTTACTATATATTCTGCGTTACATTCACATGCATGGTTCAGTTAAAAAAAATCTGCGTTTATGGCAATCATGAACAGCGGGATCAACAGCTATCATCAATTGAATATACCCCTTTCTATTGCTCTCAAAAGTATGACTGCCCGTTAATAAACACTACATGTTACAGGATCTGAATCCTAAAAGTCCTTTCTTTTTTACCAAAAATATGCACGCCCTTAGGACATGAGAGGGTGAGCCAGAGGATAAAAAGGTTTTAAAAATCTATTAAAAAACAATAGTATAGCGTAATCGATATCGAACGCTTAATAATCCGATTAGAAATGAGATCTACGCATACAATATATAAATTTTGTGCATTTTTTTAAGAAAAAAGAAAAAGAAAACCAAAACTTTGTAATCAAACTTTATTCAATTCATTGTAAATATAGTTTTTTTTTATACACAATTCCACTCTCCTGTACATCGTGATAAAAATATCCAAATAAATATCCATCTTAGTTATACAGAGCTGAGCTACCGTATATTGACAACTATGGATGAGTACAATCAATGCTTGAAAAAAAGCGGCGGAAATCACCGAACTCTTGCTGTTAAAAGTAACCTGTCTTGTACATATTGATGGAAGATTACTCAGTTGGCATCTCAATAGTGTAACAAAGATTCTGAGTAGACTGAAATCATTTCAAACTAACCTCAAAATCATCTGCCTTCTATATTGTTAAAACCCGATATGTGACAAGTGTCTGCAATACTATCAACAGGCCCGCCGTTACTCTGCCATATCTGTCTACTCATATTTGTTCCATTTTAATAAGAGGAAAGGTTTATAAAACAGTTTTCTGTTACAGTTTTTCTACGATTATTCTACAATTTATGAAGAATAAAAACAGTCCCTCCTCTATTTTCCAAAAAAGAAAGAAGACTGAATGTAATGCGCATCCCTTGGACTTCATATGTTCACAAACACAAGGATTAAAAAAATTCAAACGAAACAAGCGGTCGTGCGTGTACGCTTGATTTTTTTTAATAAACTTAACGTAACAATAGGAAAATTATTGGCTTAAAACACTACCAATATTAAAATACAATATACATAAAGAAAAAATAATATCGACATTATCTCACTCAATTGTTTGTTAAAATTGTGTGGTTTGTTATGTTAGCGATAGAAGGTCAAGAAAGCAAAAAGGTCGCAGGCCAATTAACGATAACCCAAATGGAAGCTAATCGAAATATGACAAATTAAAATGCACACTAAGAATTTAAATATGGCGTGCTCTTCAAGCCTTCCCCATGTTCACATGAATTGCACGAACAAATTTTACTGTGTTTGAGCTCTTGTTCGTCTTTTCCGCCTGTTCGTAAGTATCGACATCTCCGGAGTTCTTCGAGTGTTGTCGTTCTTTGTTTCGGCTCAGAGTCGGAGCGCTCCCTCGATAATAAAAATTCCATTGGGTCTTTTCCCGCGAGAATTGACGTTCTGTTCCGCGCCGGTCCTATATTCCATGATTGTAGCACTTCATTCATAGTTACTTTAGGTAACTCCATGACTGGGACCAGATCCTCTGAACTTCCCCTGGCTGAATCGTCGTTTTGCCCGTGGCGCGCAGCGGGAGAAGGAATCGGTGTAACCTTTTTCGGAGTTTTCAATTTTCTTTCAATTCCAGAATCTTTAGGTTTCGGACTAATGTTTAAGTATCTCCTTCCACCTTTCGAAGGCGATTCATCAGTCATTTGTTTCAACGGTGATCCGGGTGAAACTCTTCTTCGTGTTCGCTCTTCGTGCCCTCCGCTATGTTTTGAATGCAAAAGCGCGTGATGAACCTGTGGTTTTAACTTCTCCTCTTTTTTCACTATTTCCTTGGACTTGCTGATTCCTTTAACACTGACTGAACTTCTTGAAAGGCTACCTGTATCTTTTGGGGTATACTTAGGTAGACCGGAGTCTTGAACTCGAGACATGCCATCCATGCCATGTCCTGAAATAACACCCTTGAATTGTTCATTGCCCGAGGAAGTTGCCTGAAAGGATTGATCTCGCGCCCTCAAAGACCCAGCTGTAACTGTGACTTTCTTCGGCTGCGTTTTACCGCCAGACATGTTTCCAGAAACTGTAGAAACGTGTTCTCGCTCACGGGCTTTGCTAGCTGGAGCGAGACCTTCGCGTGTTATGATGACGCTCTTTTTGTGACGCTGCTGATATCGATAATCTAACACATTTTCTTTGTTAGGCACGTATTGATCCGTGATGAGATGACCCGGCTCAACTTGTCGTGGATTTGGTTTCACCCGAAGCAAAACAGACGGCGTGTTATTTTTGTTTACAGCTTCCGAATTTTTATCCTTTAAAATTTTGTTGTCAGACGAATTGTCTCCACTCGGAAGGGGGTCAGTTTTTTCTCTGGCCACATTTCCTCTTGAAGGAAAAAATATTGCCTTTTCGATCGATTCCCGGGGCGAAGTTACAGAAATCTGTGGCAATCGTGACATTGTTTTCAAGCTCATCTTGGGTACAGCTTTGGTGGTCCTAAAAACAATAACATAAGTATTGTGAAAAATCGCCCTCTAAATCAACTCAAAGCCTGCCAGATGAAGTTCAATCCATTTTCTTTCCTTTTTTAACTCAATGTCTTCAGCCCCGGAGCAAATAGACCTGATCTGGTCTATTTCGTAAGAAAATTCGCAAAAAGTTGCGTTACTTCCGATTGCTCCCAAATTTGGCACAGAGGAAGTTAATAGATTTAGCCAATCACCTGCCTAGTTCCAGCCCCTGTGGACTTTTGACCGTGACACACGGAGCTTTCGAAAATTTTGAATTTTATGGCGAGTCGCGGGGAATTTTTGTGAGCCGGTTTTGCGAAGAATGGAAGCTTGTATCGACGAATGTCAACCAAATACAAGTCAAGCAAACTATTCTGAAGGATTTTAGAGGATAACAAGCAAAATAAACGCGAAAATTGAGGTAAGGAAACACTTAGAATCTGTGCATGCAAATCGCCGATCGCCGAACTCAGTGCCACATGTTCTTGAAACGGCGACGATTCCTTCCCGTTTTGCCTTCGCTTCGCTTTTCGCCGTCAAATTCTTGCTTATTTTGATGAATTATATCAGCAAATTCATGTCTGCTTGTCTGTAACGCGATATTTTTTTGGGAATGAAGGAAACAAAGCATCTCAGTAAAGTAAACACGGGGTCACGAGGTGACGCCAAAGGATTATGCTAATTATGATAATCTAATTAGCATAATCATGACAGCGTGAAGAAAAAAATTTGTGGAAAATTTGTAGTCGCTCCATATTTTAGAACGATTTTCGGGTTTTTTTGCTTAGATATTGATGAAAACAATTTGTTACTACCATATCACCCAAAATAAAGAAGTTTCCTAGCTAAATGACAGTCTTTAAAAATTTTAAAAAATTTTTATGCAAAACATGCTTTTTAATTTTTTTGTGGCGGAATATTATGGGTTTCCTACGACCGAAATATTTTTTTTTCGAAAGGGTATTCTTTTCCCTTTCCAATGAGGTATAGCTTGATATTGAACTGTAAATAACACCAGAGATATGATTTTTTAAAGTTACATGGCAAAATACATTAAAATAATTGGCTGAAGACAATGAGTTAATGGTTTTTATAGTTTTAAGGATCTTAGTTCATTTTTAGCGGATATGACTAATCGAGTAAACATTCGATTATTTTAGCAGCTTCTCGAATGTTTCCGCTGGCCTAATAAGGTCACAGCAAGCAATTACACCCATGTCATGTCAACAAAATAGCAGCGAGTTCCATTTGGCTCACGTATCACGCTTCAATCAAGTAGTTAAGATCGTATTTGTAATACCTTCGGGTAAACATGTAGCATTCGATCAAGTGAAAAATTTGACTCAGCGGGGGGTTCGTCCTAACGTAACACTGAAAACTCAGTGTCACAGGCCTAGAATATGTAAATTAGTTCCATCTCGCCGAAAATTTCGAGTGTAAACAAAGAGCAAACAAAACAAAGAGAAGGCACATGGTCCCGGGTTGGGGCGGGGGGGGGGGGGGGGCACTTGGGTCCCATTCTAGTGATATCCAGTAACGCTATTGAAAATGCAACCACGTTATAGTCAATCCAGTCGTGAAAATTCGTTCCCATCCAGCGGCACATCCCCATTAGCCTTTTATAAGGAAGTACCCCCCACCCCCTGCACTTGGTCTATATGAAGATATTCGCATAGACCGTGACGCACAGTGAAACTGCAAACTAGTTGTCCTATCCTCTCTTTCATTCTTCTTTCCAATTGTATCATTGTTGATTTAAAAGAAAAGGGTCTGAATTTTTGTCTGAGATAAAACATTAACAAAAAACAAAAAAAATGAATACAGTACAAGGCTGGCAACTGAGTGGAGCATGCACTGAAAAGAAAAAATGTGTAACTGAGTTCGCCTCAACTCGTTCCCAGGGTCCTCTCCGCCAAGTCCAAGCCCTCTGACAAACAGATCACTGTTGCAGTTCAAAGCAAAAGAGGCTTAATCTAAAACGTCTAAGTCTCTTTGGAATGGTTTATGAATTGTACACTGAATTGACAAAGCAGAGCACCATGCAAAATACACTCTGTTTGTCCTCCCCCCAAATTTTCACAAGCATCGTCTTCCGGTACTCTTGGCCGGTATGCGCTGGAATGCGGTAGTCCGGCGCCCCCAAATTATTATTTGGTTATGCAAAATTTGAAAAATTTGAAAACTTTGAAAAATAAATAATTCAACAAGCGCGGAGCCTTCAACGGGTGAATAATAATAGAAATGTGGCGATTGAATGAAACCCAAATGTTTGAATTCTTAAAAATTTCGGAGACTGACTGATCTTGGTTACGAAACAGATAACAGTCCAAACAAGCTGAGACGTACAGCATTTTAAAAACGTACTGCTGACAAAAACAAACAAACAAACTTGCCCGCGCCATTTTAAAACTCGAATTACGTGCTTTACTGATTAGTTCTGACTAAAAGTATTGACCAGAGTATTTTTTTAAGTTCACAGTATCAACCGGGACTTGCCGCGTCTAAATCGGCATGGCTCTCAAGATTGCCTTCAAAAAGAGAAGTTAACTTTTATTTCAATTAAATCGTGTAGCTTGAACTCTGAATTGTGAACCTTTTAGCAAAGACCGTGGAGTGAAGAGTTTCAAATGAAGTGGTGATCTGGTTCATGATACCTACTAAAATAACAGACCATGAAGTGCTTAATATTACTTACGGTTTTCCTTGATTCAGTTCAGCCGGATTCCTCTTGACCCACTTTAATTTTCAGTGAGAATACTGATTGAACCAGCAAGGATTAGCAGTCAAATGGATATGAATCGTTTTCCAAGAAGGGTGGCGTGGGTGACGTAATTTTGCATGGGTGACCGTGGCGGAAGGGTGTGAGGCTATATGCATAACTGTTCTCTCTAGTTTCGGCGGAAGTGGGATCAAATGTCATGTTTTTCGGTCGCATTACAAAAAACACCGAAGCGGTAATCCCTTCTTTTATTAAAGCGGCGTTCAGTAGATATAACGGGCTTTAAAGGCATTCATAATTTGGCTTGCCACTGCGAACAGCCCCCAACGTCATTTAATTTCCGACCGGGAAGCCCAGGAGATAGCTAACAGAAGAGTAATTTCGGGATCCGGGAAAACACAGCCTTTTCCAGGCGTGCTGGTAGTAACATACACTTTATTACGCGGGTGACTCCTCTATACGGGGCTATTCTGTCGTAATACAATTAAAATATACAATAATAAAATTACATCCGAGCAAAAATATTTACATGTGTTACGAATAGAAATAAATACATGAGTTATACTGTTATGAAAAATGTGATTAATTCGATTTATTTCAGAAGTGTTTCCAAGAAAGTGGGCGGCGACTTTTTAATTCCTTTTAAAACTTGAGAATGTCTTCCGGGAGTGGGTTGTATTCTTTTGCCCCACGGGGCGGCGCAAAGACTAGTTAGCAGGAAAAAAAAATCAAGGGGGTTGGAGTTGGGAGTGAGGGGGAAGAAACCCTCCCCTCTCCCTCTTCCTTTCTTCCTCCTTTCCCCCTCCGTTTCGTCATTCTGAAGTATGAAAACCAATTTATTTTTTGCAATGGCTTTAAAACACGCGTAAATTTGTAATATCAATCGAAAGAGCCAATCTATATCTTACATTTAACGGGTTTTACGGCAATTAGTATTTAAAAAAAAACGGTATTCGAGAAGGCGATAAAAAAAAGACGGGATGCGGGATTTTCTTTAAAAAGGAACAGGAATGCGGGATCAGGGCCCTCTCTCCCCACCCCCCCTCCCCTTCCAGAACTTGTTCATATTGCCCCCTCTGGATACCCCGTCAACAGATCGAGTGTTTATTTCTGACAAACTTTGTAGCTGTGCACGCGTATTTCGTGTTGTTGCGTGGCTGTTAGAAGAGTCCAGTTTCTTAGTTCCCTTCGCTAACTGGGCTGAAATCAGAAAAGTACACACTCAGGTTAACTTAGAAACATATAGGTCAGCCATTTCCTTCAGTCGATAATTTTGTCTCCAAACGATCTTCAGGGTTATCCTCATGCCCACAGCTCAAATACACATCACGGAAAAAAAGATCAGTACCGTGATATAAAAAGTGGTTTTTCCTTAAGATTAGCCTTCTGAAACGACGCGCGTGTGGTGGTTATCAACTGTGGAGAAATTGCTCAGTATCGGAGTAGTTTATCGCGATAATTAAAGTTCACTTCGGTAATTTGCCAATTTAAGTGAATTTCCTGGACTTGTAATCTAATGGATCGCATCCAGGTTTGGAGAGAAAGAAAGAACCTTATCAGGTGTACAATTAAGCAAAAAAAAAAAAAAAGCAGGAGGATGAGCGAGTACATTTTCGATCGTTACTCTCAAATGAACAGGTTGTTTAACTATGTGCCACTGCAAAGCTGCTTTTACTTAGGACGCAAGTCCGTTTTTGGGCTGCTAAAGCCACACATAATTTAAAATAGACAACACCCCTAAATTCTCATCTAAATTTAGTGAATATGAAAACCTCAGCAATGCTCATGATCATATTACATGCTTCTGTCATGATATTTGAGTTCCTTCTTTTGCACTAAGCATTCACGCCCTTTGATTGAGGGGTGAGTCTTTTACGTGAGCTGTGGTGGTGAATTATGCAGAGTATCTCGTGAAACACAACCTTTGAGAAATCTTTCCCATCAACGTTTCTATAAATTTTGAAAAAATAATATAGTTCTTGTTTACGTTGACAGTCTTTTAGCATTTATAGCTATGCCGAGATATTAGCGGTAAGCTTGATTGGCATTAAAATTTTTTCGATTCTGATTGTGTGGAATCAATGTCAAATTTAATATTGGATCAAGATCTGAATATAGTTCCTTTTAGTTGAATTGACTGCTTGTTGTCTCGCTTCGGCTTGGCAGTTCAGTTTACTAGATTAGGTCAATACTTAAATGCGCTTATAGAGCGTTTTCACAGGACTCCACGGCGGCCATATTGATGTTCCAAAACAATGAAAGGCGGCTACGTTGGG
Source organism: Porites cylindrica (assembly GCA_964035525.1). NCBI lineage: Eukaryota > Metazoa > Cnidaria > Anthozoa > Scleractinia > Poritidae > Porites > Porites cylindrica. The sequence goes on from OZ037778.1 coordinate 43,104,675, forward strand.
TTCTCCAAGCCAATTCTTTGGGAGTTAAACTCTGCATAGATGCTGGTCACGTGAGTGAAAACGCTCTATACTTATTAGTCCGCCCAGTCACTAAGCGTTCTCTCTTGCCCGTTTTCTGCGCGAAGTATGGGAAAAGGTAGGTGAGTCTCCCTTGGTGACGTCATATCTCACGATAGGGTCCAGGTTTGACCTAGCCGAAAACGCGTGGGAACGAGGCAACTTATTAGTGTGAAAACTTTTTCTTCTTCTGCATTACTACAGATTCCCGTACGTATCTGCAGTCCTTAACCTCTTCCATATTTGTCCCACTACCTTTCCCTTTTGCATGTGGATTCACTACAGTTGATACCATATTCCAATGTCTGCTGTTTGTGATCTGCCAAGTTTTCATCACTTGTTCCATAGAGATGTGCGGCAAACGCTCGGTGAATTTGTTCAGTTCCTTCTCTGCCTGTTCAATTATCAGCTGTGATGTAGCTTGAAGGTCATTCCTGGCCTTGGCCCGTGTTGGTAGGCGCGCTTCTTGCTTGACAGCTGCCATAAAAATCTTGCGCTCCTGCTGGGGAGTCACAGGACAGGTTGGTGCACTTTTTTGAATTTGACAATTGCTACTTCGGCGCAACATGCGAGGTGATGAGTGAGCTGACAAACTTCCTCTTCTTTCCATCTCTTCCTCATCAGACACAAGCTTGCGAAGATCAGTTTCAGACTTGCTCATGGAAAGGCTAACACTGATGCCTAAAGATGAACTAGCTCTGCGCGGATGTGGTGGGGACGACACACTAACAGGTCTTCCTACTTCGACAGTTTCTTCTTCAGATCCAATCCTGCGGAGATCCAGATCAGACTTACTTAGAGAGCGATTTGCTCTGACGGCCAGCTGTGCATGTCTTTCCCCCGATGGTGGCTTCGGGGAGCTAAACTTACGCGTTTGGGGTGGAGATGCTAAGTTTAAACTTTGTGCTATCCTTTTGTCTGCTTCAGATCTAGCTCGAGAATTTGATGGTGGATTTGTCTCTTCAATTATTGACGTAGAAACTCCCCTCACGGGAGAACTTAGTGAATAATTTTCGTCCGTGTTTGTGGTTACACCTGCATTCTTCAGAATAGACAAGCTATTTTCAGAGATTTTCCTCACTGGCACTTTTGGAGACCTCGGTGGAGATCCGGCAGGGGCCGAATGAACGTTGTCTACAGCCCTGTGATCGCCGTCAAATCTTCGGGAGCCTTTGTCCAGTGTCGTATCTCCACTGTTATTTTCAGTTCTAGCGAGCTCCCCGCAAGTTTGCGATCTTTTCCTTGAGTCAATCTTAAAAGACAAATCGATTCGTTCTGATTTCTTTTTGTTCATCGTAATTTCAGGGGAGTGTTTATTTTCACCTGTAATCAAGCGACTGTTTAATGGTGTGGATCCAAAGCTTTGGACAGACCTCCTTTTGTTGAGGTTTGAATTATTCTGAGACCCATTGTAATTTTTATTGTCCCCAGAAACTGAACCCACCGTATATCTTCGCCGCGGTGGAGAAGGAGTTTTTATCAAACCATTACGCTGCGTATCGCTCGAGCTCCAAGAAGTCTTTCTCGCTTTCCTTGAAACGGATGTCTTAAGTTGTTCAGCAGCACCTTGTTTATTTAAATTGTCTTTCTTTGTTTCTACTTGGTTGTCTTCAATCTCTGTTGGAGTCTGCGACGAGGCTTCAGTTCCTTCATAAGTCGATGGTTGATGACTTTTTACTGCTTGTTCGTGGCTTTCTAACATAGTTGTGTTCTCTTCTTCATGAGATCCGTTTTTGCTAACACCATCATTGCTGTTAGCATTAACACTAGCAAAACATAAACCGCTTTCTTGCTTGTTTTTATTATCATCCAAAGAGTTTTCCACCATCGCTTCAGCCGATTCTGTCTTGGATTTGTCTTCCAATTCAGCCCAAGTTGGGTCGTCTAACTTTCGTTGCATCTTTTCGTTGTACGCATCGTCATCAAAGCTCGTAACATGAATTGATGGCGTTGAAATATTCATCTGCTGCAATACGCTGCAGAATTGAGGCGAATTAACCTTAAGACGGTTTGCGAAAGCTGCCATTTCGTTTTCGTCGTATACCGCACAAATGAGATCGACCCGTCCAAAACTATTAACTTCCCTTAAACTGACTACCACACTCTTTCTGTGCTCTTGTGTCCTCGTACAAGGAACTACTCATACAACTCATACGCATGCCGCTATTTTTGACTATGCTTTCGCAAATGATGCATGGTAGTTCATTGGGGCTTTCTTCTTAATGAGCTGTGAACAAAACCTATTGTAATATGCGACCCAATATAACGGTTACTTTCACAAAAGCAATTGATTGTGAAACATTTTGTGTTTATTTCAGGAATTAACGAATGTGGTTTTCCACTCACTACGTGCTTGTGTTTTAGAGCGTATTACGTCGATACGCTTTTCAAACTGCTAGTGTTTTAGTACCAAGGTTGGAAACTACGTCATAATTTTGAGATATTTTTAAAGGAAATGGCCATTGGATTAGAGGTGAAAACAATAAACAAAAGAACTAAATCATTATGTAAGAAACTCCTTTGTTAGAGTTAGACTCAGTTGAAAAAATTTACATCAACCGCTCTGATCTAAAGACACTTTGCCGAGCATTATTTGTTACAAACTTAGGGGTTACCTTCCAAAGCAACATGGAAGAGAATTACGCTAGCTTTTCCTGTTGAGAGAAAATAAACCAAAACGGTACGGAATTAAACAAGACGGCCACCCATTCGGATTTCTATCTCAATGTATTGTCAATAAAATCTCATTGCTCATTCATTCTTTTATTGCCTGTCAAAGAAAATCAATAAAACAAATTGACAATAAAAAATATTTGACAATGCGTCGCTCAGCATTATTATAACTGCACTAAGCCTAAGCTACACGGAACACACGCTATTCACCTCACCTCACCTCAGCGATCCTCTTCGTTCCTCGTGGCACATAAGGCCTTCACAAAGTGCCTCCACTTTTCTCGGTTAGCTGCAACGGTCTTTACTTCCTCCCACGGTTGCCATCCTGCTTCTACACGCTATTCAATTTTCAATAAATGATGAATCATTGATTTAGTAAAGACTGGCAAACCGCTTGCTAAACTAGGCATTCATAGTATATTTATATAGTGTCCGAATACATAAGTATATGTCCGTTAACTAGGACACTAAGCAGCTTTCCTCGCCCGGCCATCCAAGACAGTCTTAAATTCTGGATTCCATGCTGAGGGATTCCGTAATCCAAGTACTGGATTCTATTAAGTGGAACTCAGGTCGCTTTCCCATTTGTCAGAACTGACCGGCCGGCAGACCATTCCAGTCATAATGACAATTTCACTTTTATTCAAAACTATCCAAAACTATCCAACCAGATCCTAAATAGCATGTATGGAGGAGATGGCTTCAAAAACACTTGGAAAAAAGGATTTTTCATTGTCAAAATGACTGGTCGGGCTGTGGTCCGGCCGGCCAGTTCTGACTTTTTGAAAGCGCCCTCAGATTCTCGGCTCCAATCTTAAGCGGGATGCCGGACTTCTTTTGAGCCCAGGATTCTGGTTTCCACAAGCAAAAAATTTCCCAGATTTCCGAATACGGGGCACGAGGCGAGTTACCGGTCCAATTTTTAATGCAGCGACTTCCTTTGACTCGGCTATAGTCACAAGGTTTTCAGTAGTTACATTCCCAAGGCACAACGCGAGAAATCAAATAACCCGCAACAGAAATTGTATAAAGTAAAAAAAGAGTGCGAGCAGGTCCCCGAATAAACGACGGCCACTCAAGGGGTACGACCAAATTGGTCGTTTATTAAGGATCGAGGTGCTCGTCTGAATTTTTCAAGTTTGGGATGAACAAATGTGGTCGTGTGTGTAAACGGAATAGGCGTAAAGTAGAGTTTCAGTGAAGCCTCCGACTGGTTGACAACAAGAAAAGAAACAAGGTTGAAAAGAAACCAACTGAGAATGCACAACTCCCTCCTGCGTCGCGGAACACGGTATTATCCAATCATACCTTACGGACCTTACCCACTGGTGCACAGCATGTTCCCCAGCTGGCATTGGCAGCCATGGACACTGTTTTGTAGTTCCTGCCGATTTGGTTTGATAGACACAGGCCTGACTTGCCACAGTAGACCGCTGTTCTCTTTAGGTGTGCTTCTTTTGCGAAGAAAGCTATTGTTACTATACATATTTTCTGGCTGTAAAAACAAATCAGTTTTACAGCCACCTCCTTTGGTTACTTTTAGCAGACACCTGTTTGTTTAGATCGAGACCAGCGCAAGTGTCCGCTTAACACAGCTTTCATTCATGGAACCTCTAACTAGGCTTCTGGTCCTCCTGCCTCGTGTTTCACATTAATACAGAGGAACCCCCTCAATCATTAGGTCACTTACTGGTCATAAGAATTTTCCCGTGTGACGGAGTGGCAGTATTAGCGAGGTAGGGTCACAAATCATCGCTAAATTTACAAAAAACAGTGGCTATAAAATAAATTAGAAATAAAAAATACGCCGATGATAATAGATTAAACAGAAATATTACAGTCAGCGGTATTCGTTATTTTTCTTAGGATTTCTTATCGTTTAATTTGTCTCTTGTTTGTCCGTTAGAATTAACACTGATTTTGAGTTCTGAGTTGCCGTATCAACAAGGTGCCTCATTCAGGAACAGCTAAAATTTCTTGGCGGTTGGCCGCGTTGATTTTTTTTAAAAAGGAAATTATGTGGACAATTCATCAGGACAATTGAGGTGGCCGTAATTGACGCGCGCCAAACGAGAGAAACTTTGTGAACATCGGGGCTCGGGGCTTTGTTTTTGCGAGTTTGATACATGACCAGTGTCTTGCAGAATAACAAAACTTTGGAAGACTCATGTACTTTCTCAAAAAAGCGAGCTATAGATACGGATTTCTCAACGCAATCCGGCAATTTATCAGAAATTAAAGAAAAAAGAACGTAGCAATTAATCGATTATTATTTTTTTTCGTAATAAATGCAAGAAATATATTCAAATTAAGCGTTAATGACGTTATGTATCCTGGTCTGTGTTACCACGTCACACTGAAAATGAGAAGAAAACTCCCTGAGGTGTTTGCGCGTGCGTTCATCATGACGCACTGGGCTCTGTGTGGGCGTTCTTCTACGCCATGAGTTGTTGCTGCTGGCCAGATCTCAAACGGATACGGCTAGCTGCTGTGTTAGTGTCTTTCATATGATTATTAGTCTTCTCTAGCTTGTAAACAAAAAGCATCCATTCATTTAAAAGCTTTTGCACCTGGTGTTTATACTATACATCAAAAGAGAAGAAAATCATCTGTGTTGCGGAGAAAATCTAGTCCTCCGTTTATCCATCAAAAAGCATTTCACCGCTTTGCAAACAAAGCAGAATACTACTTTAGTGTCTTCTTGGGTTAAAGGTAAAAATGTTTGTTTTTATTCTTTATAATTTTAGCTCAGTTGTATAATGTGCAACATGAAGTAAAGGGATTTAGTTTATTCATACTGGAATTAAACGATCTTGGAAATTAATTCGTATTTCCTCTTTTATTATATGTTATTTAATTTTTGTGGCAAACCGTGATGAAGTCTCAATTTTTTGTGGACAGATTTTGTTACAGTAATACTTTTAATTGATGAAACTCAAGGCACTGGGCACTCTGACTTCACTTCCTTATGGTGCGGCGTTTCCAATGTAGGACGTAAACACACGAAGACGAATTTTTCTTTCTTTTCCTGAAATTAGAGTGTACCCCGAAAATGTAGCTGCAGGAAAGTCGATCTCCATTTGACATTCTAAGCGAGTTTGAATAATCACGACAAAGTTTCAAAAACGAGAATTTCGGCCGAGTTTTACATCTTCCGTCGAACTAACACTCTCTTTTGGGAGCTCGGCATTGGCGACGGCAAAGCTCAGCAGCGAGAACGTCAAGAAATAGGCAACAAAATTTTGACTTGGGTAAGGTTCCCAAGAAATTCAGTTACGCGACGTGGAATGAAGGCGACAAAGTTAAAAAAAAATTAAAAAAACAACAACAACAAGTGATTTTATTTTCAATATTGAGCAGACGCCAAACTATATAGGTCAAGCTTGTGGATGGATTAAAGATTTCGATCGTTGCTTTCGCATGTTTTAATGTCCGAACCGGTACTTCCGAAAAAGTTCGAAGTTGATATCCCTTAAGCGGTAAAATCCTATGGTGCAATTTCTTTTTCTAGTGTTTTACACAGAAATTTGAAGTTCTCCCTTTAACCCTTAATATCAGCGCCGTTCGGATGAAAAATCTAGTTCCTCGATTATGCACTTCCTATGTTACTGACCGGACGATTGATTGAACAATTAATGTTTCCCTCTCTCCAGCTGTCGCTAGGCAATAATTTCCTTTTTTTCTCTTAAGACTTTGCGTTCGATTTAGCAGTTTTATTTAAATAGATGCTGGACACTCTTCGATGCCATGAAGAGTTAAATTTTACATATGAAAGACCTTTCAAACCGTCAGACAAATGAAAGTTCATATACAGTAAAAACCGCGGCTAAGAACCTGTATTTTTCCAAGTTAGCCTGAACAGGTTCCTTCATAAATGGTAATTAGCACAAATTTAGGCTATCGGGGTTCTTAAATACTTTATTATTTTCTGAAGTAAAATTACATTGAAGCGAAGAGTTAGCAAGGGTGTATTCAGCTTGTTCCTTATATATAAAATCGCATGCCATTAGTTGGAGTGTTAAGACACCTGTGTCTCCAAAGAGGATTCTGAATGTTGACTTAGCTTATTTGCCCTAGTGTACATAATTTTTTATATGTAGATAGATTTGAGAAAATAAGATAAGAACCTATTTCAAATTTTAGGCTATATGTTGACATATATGCTTGCATATTTTAGCCTAACAGGTTCTCAAAAACCAGGTTCGTAGTTGCGGGTTAACTGTATTCAAATGAAGAGTTATAAGTATGACCCCAGAGCTCTTCTGTCCAGAAGCGTATAAGTAATTATTATTCATTCAAAATATTTCCCCGATTCTGATTGGCTAAAAGCACACGCATAATTCACCATAACCAGTTACTGATGACCAAATTTGGAAGAATTTTGTGTTTAACGAGGAAATGACGTCAAAAATGCAGCGTTCTTGCAGGTTAAGGCACCGTTAACCGAGAAAACGTGGGGACGAGGTTGAGTTGTTTTGGTTGCGAAAACAAAAAATGGCGGACGTTTCACTAGTTTCAAGAGTAAGAACTAGGCGAAAAAATAGCTAAAAACATGGCAAGAACAGCAAGAAGACAACTCGAAGGGCGACATCTGCTTTTTGGAGAATGTTTGCGGAGCTGGACAAACCTAAACGTGCACTATCGAAGATGAACATAACATCGATGGTTCGATGGAGGTAAGCATGTTTTAGCCATGTTTTTAAACTAGGAAGTATTTTGAATGAATAATAAAACAATTATTGAATTCGGCTTTCGTATCATATGAAGAATTATGGAGATCTCGGAGGGTGTTATACGCCTCGGCCTACGGCCTAGACGGATAACACCCTCCTCGATCTCCATAATTCTTCATAAGATACTCAGCCTCATTCCTTAATTGTTAAATAAGCATAGGAAGAGGGTCTCTCTTGTTAAGGGCCATTCTTCGCGAAACGCATGCGCATTGATAGACCCTTCCACGGTTTCTTCAACTTTTGATGTGGACAAGTTTGCGAAAATCCGTCGACACCAATGAAAAGAGCGCCTTAAAGTTAGTAATGTTGCCAAATTTGCAAGTGATACTTCTGAAGCGAGCAGAGATATAGTTCCGCAAAGTAAAGAAAATTTACAGACGTTTGTATGGTGGGGAACAAGTTTAAAATTTCGCGACTTTGAGGTGCTATGACCTCATTAGTTTTCAACAAATCACTTTGAAACTTGGCAATTTTGCTAATTTTAATGCGCTCTTTCCAGTGGTGTCGACGGATTTTCCCTAACTTGTCCATGTCAAAAGTTGAAAAAAACCGTGAAAGGGTGTATTTTGGGGGCATCTCTTTTAAACTGAACGCACCAGATCACATGTAAAGACTGGAAAAGATTTTGTGACCAACGGTTCCAGTGAAAAACTTAGTTTTGATGGGCGTTTATGTATTCCAAGGCTCACAAACTTGGTTTCATCAGTCGGTGTTACTCAAGATTTTTTTCCTTCTTAAACTGAACGTTCAAGTTTGCCGAACTTTTCTAAGGTCAATTGCCAATCAAAGAGATGTTTACTTTAATTAACAACAATACGAAAACGTCCATAAGAACAGTAATCTCAGTGCAGAAATGATAGACTAAATGTCGTCAAGCGATTACGAAAAGTGTCGTAACATAATAAAATGACCACAACATCTCATCCATCTTGTGGGACTAGTTAATAAATTCACGCTTCGTTTACCTCTGAATCCACTTACATTTCGTTAACTCCTTGTCCAAGCTATTGTGTACACCAAAGACAAAGCAAAGCCTGCTGGACAAAAACAATGCGAGTATCCAGAACACAAAAGAACTAAGTTCAGGTGTTCAGTTGTTGTGCAAACTAGGACTGAAATTAGTTTTCACCTGGAATGACCTGAGAATTAAAAATTCGAATTTTTGCACAAGGTGTCTCAGTGAAGAATGAATAGAGTCAATTGACAAAGTAAAAGTGCTTATCTGTTGATCGCAAAAAGTAAAAATCGCGTTATCAAGAAGATGCGATAACTGACATAGCAATTAAATGCATAGCCTAGTGTAATTAGTGAAAACTGCTTTTGATGTACTCTCCTGAGATTTCTCATTGTACTATTTGGTTTCCACAGAGACAAAACTGTACGTCGCATGTCGTGTCCAGTTGGCGAACACTTCAGTGACTTGTTGTGTTGAGCAATTGAGTTTGCAACTTTAAGTCGTTTGTTGGAAGAGTGTCACAACTGGAATAGCTGCTCAAGTATATCGTCAACTAAAGTGAGCATTGGAAAAGTTGCTCTACCTCAGCCTTAGAGACGAAGAGCAACAATTCTCAGCCGCTGGCAGGATCGAAAAACGCTGCACGAAGTACAATTTTCTGACAGTCTCATCAAAATCGCGCAAGGTAAACAAAGTCGAGTGAACAATGAAGAAAATGAGAAAATACTCAGGAGCAACCGGATTGAAAGCCGTACCAAATATTCCTACAACGTTTGTACCAAGAGGTTCTCCGCATTTTGTTGCGGCGCTCAGCGGTAGGGGTCAAGAATATCCACTACGGAAGACATCTGTTTATAAGAACGCTCCTTATACCAATCAACTGAAAAAGCATAGCACAGTTTGCCGACCTAATCTGCCAATAATTCAGGTCACTATGGAGGAGAAAGAGGGCAGAGATGCCTGGAACGTACAGAGAAAAGTGTCGTCTTCATTTGCTTCTACGCGTGTCGAACTAGGTTCTCTTGAAATAAGCGAGAGGTGTAGTACAGCTTCTCAAGCGAATGAAAAACAGCGAAAAACGTCGGTAAGGGAAAGAATTGTAGTGGGCGAGACTCCACTTGGGAAAGACGTTCTTTTTCGCAGGAAAATTTCCAATACAGTGACTCCAAAAATTACTAAAGCTGAGGAGAAGGAACGGTTGTTGATGAAGTACACACCACTTAACAATGAGGCAATGAATGTAGGCCAATACAACAAAAAACAAATAAAAAAATTCTACTTTAGTAGGTACAATATTTCGATGGAAGTCAGAAAAACTGCTGAAGTTTTACCGTCACTGTCAAAGGAGAGCAAAACTAGGGGAACAATCCTCTCGGATTGGATTGCTCGAGGTAGAACGCAAAGCCTCAATTTTGATTCTGGAAAGGCTGAAGCAAGAAAGAAGGCCTTTCGAGGAGACCCGTCAGCAGATGCAAATTCTAGGGACCGAGCGCAAAGTTTGAACTTTGAAATACGGAGATGTGAGAGTAGTGCTGGGTCTACTAAAATAAGACAACCCAAGGACAGAAAGAAAGGATTACACGATATAACAAGAGAGTTGAGGAAACAAAACTCGCCTCATGACACAGCAGAGACAAAAGAATCTGTAATTAAACCCAACGGTTTGCCTTCATCGTTACTGGTTCCTTTTTCACAAAGCGCCATCGTGGTAAATACTTTTGAAGGAAAGCTCTCACCTGTACGAGACAAGCTGGACATTAAACCATCTCGCAAAGAATCTCAGGATAGAAACGCTTTTCTAACGTTTCCTTCTTTAAGGGGGACATCTTGGACAGGGGACTTATAGCTAAACTTTAGTTACTGAAGATTTGTCTAAATTTTAGATCTTTTCCTATTCTACTTTACTGGCGCCGTAAAAGTGCAAGTAGGGAGCTTTAGCAACCACCACCACGACGAAAACGACAACGTCAAAACACAATCGGATTTATGAGCAGAACAACAGCTCTACACGTGCATCACAGTTTAAGTGCATTTCTTTGACGTCCACTGTACGACTACGACGTGAAACTTCCTAATGGGACGTTTTACGAAGGACGTAAACGTACGATGACGAATTTCCCTTTCTCATTTGAACCTGAACAAAGTCCTTAAGAATTCGACTCTAGGAGAAATCGCTAACTTTTTATTTGAAAGGTTTCAAATAGACACGATAAAATTTGGAAGGACGCAAATTCTATTTTTAGCGACGTTTTCACTGCCACCGCCGTCGATGTTGCTTTAAGCTCCCTTAAGTCAGCGGAGATACCGTATCGTTGACTTGTTTGCGCCGCTAAAAATAGCATTACATACATATTCTATCATATAATGTTAAAAACAAAGAGTTCGGTTTAAGAGACAGTATAGTTCCTTGAGACTGCACCAGAATACTATTTCAGCTCGGGAAGAAAACATGTAGACACCAATGAAAGATTTGAACTTTTGGTTAAAAGCTTAACTAGCAGAGCAAAGCGTCTAGTCAATCAGTAGATCTCAGTAGAGTCTTTATGCGTCTGACTATTGTTTCTAAGTTTTACCGAGACATCCCGGAGTTTAGAGATGTTTTAATTTCCTGGATGAAAAGCCAAGCCAGAAATGTGGGGTACGTTTTTTGTTATGAATCAGGTCTTAAAATCGAGTTTTTTCTATGGTATATGTTACGAACATAAAGTTGTGTTTGGAGAGTAAACAACTACAGTTATAAAAAGTGCTTCGAAAGAGATTTATTAGTTAAGTGGTTAAGAGAAGGGGTGTTGACAATAATAGCTTTGTACAGGATTAGTAGTAGTGGCTATAGAGAATAACAGGCTCAAGCGACATTTTGGTACTGTTTGTATTATATTGGATAAAGAGCTAGATATACATAGAAATAAACGAAGTAGTCATGGACACAAATTACTGACTCTTTTTTTATGCTTTTCATTCATCGTAGTTCTCAGTAGGATGATTTAGATTAAAACTCAGTCCTATGGCAAAGTTTCGTAGCTCTAGTAAAATAGATAGAAATCCGCGAAATTGGCCTTTTTTTCTAAAAAAAAACTAAGGTAGAAAAGAAGCTTAGCTCAAACCCCTGCCGGTGAGCTATCGTAACCCACCGCAACCTTAGTTTATGGGCTAGTCATTCCAGTTTACCAATCTTTCCCGAAATGACTGGAGTAAGACAATAGAGAGTAAAAAGAGGTGAAAAAAAAATTAAAAACTCTGCTTGTGGTGTGAATGAAAAGGACAGTTTCCCTGGTGACCACGTATAGAAAAGTCACTTCTCAAGACTCCAGACATAGCGAGATTAACTTTATCGCGCGCAGATACTGCAGTTTAGATCTACCTAAAGCTCTGAAGATAAGCTAGGGCGAAGTAAAATGAATCACTGCTCAATTCACTTTGAAAGTGTTGCTATTCTCTTCCAACAAAAAGTAACTTCCAGTGATACTGCCACCGACACGGATCGATTCGCGTTTAAGCAGCTGAGGGAAAGGAGACGATGTATTTATCGAGAAAAATAACAATATAGAAAACCCAAGAACTGTTAACTATCTTCAAATCTTTATTTCGCTCAATACTCTATACATATACGGGAACTGAATCTTCTCCTGACGTACGATGACAAGAACTATATGGACTCCTGACGGTTTCTATATACAAATTTTCAGTAAATAATCTCTATAAAACAAACAAACAAAAAGTAGTAATAAACAAACTCAGTTGAAGGTTAAAACGTTGGCAGTACTTAGCAAGTTAGCTTTGCCTTCTTGATTAGATTTCGGTTAAACGCTAGGAAGGCGATCTCGTTTTTGGCAGGCATTTACAGGGCTGAGTTGCTCAAAGCATGGTTAGCTTTAACCATTGGTTAAGCAGTATCAAACCAATACGTTCTCAAGGTATTAAACGCTGGTTAACGCTAACCATGCTTCGGGCAACTGGGCCCAGGTCGCTAGGCACCGAATCAGTCAGTAGGCTCACACTCAAGCCTTGGATGTCTCGATGTGCATGTGCGATTCTCTTCACCTCACGATCCGATCTCACGCGCCATGAGATGGGGAGAATTGAAGTGACAGTCGCATCGAGGCTTTTGCAGCTCTGGAGTCTGGGCCTGCGGTCCAGTTTGTCATCGCAATCCATCAATGTAATGCACATGCGCCATGCGTAGGCTTGCGTATACGATTTCAAGTATACGATTGTAAGTCACAAACCACAAAAGGGAATACCTTATTATAGGAAATTAAAGCTCCATGAAATTAACGCGAATCGTTAAAATTCGCGTTATTTTAAGTCGCCTTAATTTTGTTGAGCGTTAATTTCCGTGACGTTAATTAAGTGCAGCGTTAATTTCCGCGCTCTAAATTTCCAGTATTTTAAACCCAATTTTGGAACCTGTCCAGACACCTAAAAAACATTAACTACAAGCTTTCGTTCTTTCCATTTACCCTTTATTTTTCATCTTTCACAAAAGCTAACGCGAAGGTTTACAATATTTCGAGTTCATCTTCATCGTTGTCGCTGTCAGAAGTGATGTCAGCTCACTTTTGTTCAGTTTTGAATTTTTTTGCATCCAGTGTTGAAATAAATTTGTTCCAGTTGCCTCCACCAGCTGTGTCTTAATCGCGTTTATTTCCTTTATTATGAAACTCTACCTCCTCTTTCGCGTTAATTTTCTTTATTCGAAAGTCGTCTTCAATTAAATTCGCGTTAATTTAAGGCGGGTTAATTTCCAATACCTTAATTTCACGGAGCGTTCATTTCCTATAATAAGGTAGAACATACTTTTAATCAAAGACTAGACGGCACAAGTTCTTGACTACAGAAATACTGTCATTATTTACACACTTTCAAAGATCAAGTATTAAAACGCGAAGTAGTCAGTATTGTATTAATAAAGGATTTTGTTTTGTACCTGCGTTTTCAGGGAAGTGAAAACGGACAAATTAAATGGGCCAAAAACTAACATAACATTTTCTTCACCTTGGTTACCGACCTGGAAAATCTACAACCCTATAATCAGGAAAAAAAAAACAGAAACAGAGTTGATATAGAAAAACTTAAACATTTAATAAAGAACTTGTTTCGTATGCAACATTACACTTATCGCCCCTTGTAAGGAAGTAAGACATTCTTGGATTCTGGATTCCACGCCCTACAGTTCCGAATTCCAGGTTCTGGTTCCAGTCTTTGTCGGTGGAATTGGTTAGTGGGATTCTGGATTCCTTGAGCTGTATTCCCTATTCCAAAGCCCAGGATACGGATTCCAGAAGCAAAAATTTCCCGCATTCCCTTACACTGGGCGAGATTTAAGTGTTGATAAATAAATATACGAGCAAACAAACTGGTAGGTAGTCGCACCGCAGAACAAACTGTGCAATGAAAATCTCTCCTAGGCATAGTCTTCTGCGTGAACTTCGTGTAGCCCCCAATTTAGCCTGCGAACATACCCCCCCCCCCCCCCCCCCAGCTAATTCTTGAACCCATGCTTGATCCCCGTAGGCCGCCACAAAACGACTGGAGGCACCCCATTCTCCTTCGTCCCTTAAATATATTGAGCCACTACTACGCAGGCTACATGAGAGCATCACCTCTGGAAGTACCCTGCACGCTTGAAACGTCAAATATTTCGATGCAAATGGGACGTTTATGAAAGACGTGAACAGACACTAAAGACATTTTCCTGTCTCTTTGAACTAGGGTACGGTTCGATGCTAACTGCCCATCTCCACGAAAATTAGCCTACCTTTGAGAACTGAGAGAATTGGAAGCCATCTTTGGTGCGAAATATTGTTTGCTAGGTTCGAGAAATTTTTAGTTTCTACTGTCCCCCTTATCATTCCTGAATTGAATGGGAATGAATAAAAGCTAAGTTAAGTCTGTAAAATGTTCCTCAGTCTCCAGGTACCCATTCTGTATGGCCAACTATTATCACTTTGGGTACCAACTCGTCTGGTAGTTTGCCTTGCTTGATGTCCTCTTCCAATGAGGCCGTCCGTAAGTACTTACAAAACCGTACGTCATTCATGCTTTCTTCAAGCGACTTGCGGTGTTCATTGTTCAAAGTGTTACCAGCCGTTGATTGATTAAGCGCCGTACCAGGGCTGGAAATCTTTCTGGTAACTTTTACATCTTTACTTTCTCGATTTGCAGAGGCTGATTTCTCCCCCTTAGTGGGAAATCTTTTCGGTTCTTGCATAGCTTTCCGCTCTTGTTCATGTAAACCGTCATCTTTTGTCCTTGCACCTTGATCCAATGCTCTCCGTTGTAGTAATGCTTTATCCAGTTTTAGAGCAAGTTCCTCTCCGAAGTCCCCGGTGGAGTTCTTTCTAAAGCCCCCAGGGGATGGTGACCTGGTCCACCCTGAAAAATCTCTTTTTGGTGTACGCGGTGAGCTAGGGGCAGACCTTGACTGACCAATATTCGCTGGTGCTGTCAAAAGACAACTAGGGGATCCCGGCCGGGAGTAGCTCATGTTTGTGGCAGATAGCCTTCTTTGCCTACCATTGCTATTTGCACTCGAACCAATAGAAGGCAAAAGTAGTCCTTCAGCTTTAGGGTTAGCTACTATCACTGGTAATTTGCCACCATTTTCACAGCGATAGATCTGAGGCAGCAGAGTATCAGAGATTGATCTTTCTTGTTTTCGAAAACTTGTCAGATCAGTAATCATTTCACCGCTCAATAAGTCTTGATATTCCGTGTTCATCATAAGACGCGAGGGAGCAGAAATCTTTCTTGCACCGTTGTTAGACGCATTCCGATGTTTTTCCATCTCTAACTCTTTCTGGCGGGCCTGGTATTTGTTCTTGTAAAACTCCAAGGATTGCAAATTTCTCTTGGCATCAGTACTTAATGAGCTCATGTCCGCTTTCATCTTGTTCTCCATCAATGCGTTTCGAGCCAAAGCTTCTCTCATTGTGAGCGAGAGCTTGTCTTCCTTAAGTTTCTTCATTGTGCCCTCTATATAAGTTCTCTGAGATCTACTCTTCAAGTGCAAAAATCAAAAAGAAAGTCAGAACCTGTCTTGATCATAACCATTTATCTGTATTTCTTAGATAACAATGAAACTATATGCGGTTCACTTTTTGTATAAGGAGCAATTTGAATACACAACAAAAAAAATCAATTAGTAATGCAGTCCCATAGGAAGGCTGTATTGTAGCCTTAATGGTGATTTTAATCAATAAAAAAAATAGTTACGCTTTATTTTTCAAATTTAAAATCTTGTTGCAGTCAAAGACTACAACATGGTCAATATCTACGCAACATACGCTCTTAAAGATGCGCTAAAATAAGAGAATCCATTAATTGGTAGTTCTACACAAGTTTCACGTCACTTGTTTGTTAGCTCGTGCGTCTGTTGCATGGTTACTTGGCAACAAAAATACAAAATTAGAAGCGTATTTCCTTTTCTTATGCCTCTAATTGTTCTTGTTTTGTTTAACATTTGTATGGAGAGAAGAAAACGTGTAGGCGACTCTAAAAACAATGGAGACATCAAATGTTTGGGCGGGTTTGTCTAGTAGCTGTGTTCAGAATTTTTAAATTATAAAGTGCTGATTCAGTCGATGCAAGGTGAAAGTGTGCGTACGGTGTTAGAGCGATTTTACTTGACCCGTGAAACAGTTAATAACAACTAGTGCAAACTAGCTATAAATAAACAAAAGAAGACAATAGAATTAGTTCATAATAGTGTGTAGTATTCTACTACCTATTTCTCGGGTTAAGTAAAATCACTCTAACGCACATGTTGTTTCAGATAACATACAGATTTAGCCATGCCTAAAAGCTCAGCTTCCTTCTAAACACTTGCCTTAATGGCAATATTAAATGCAATCAACTTAAAGTTATGACAGGGGCACCCAATGGATCTGTTCCTCAAAATATCTGTTCTTCAGACACATTTTTGCTGGCTGGGAGATGTGGAAGAAATAATAGTCCTTGGAGGAAAGTGTTGCTGGGAAAAAAGATAATTCAGGGTGTCAGAGGGGATTTGAAGTCTAGAATAGCTGCTACGGGTTACTTGTATGGCTTACTTACCACTCAAGATCTGAATTGTGCCCTATGAAACTTCCCAGTAAGTCAGGTTGCAGGTTGTAAGTTTGCTGGCTGGGAACTCTTCCATCAGTCTTGCTGGGAGTGAGGTACAGATAATTTTCTTCCAGCAATCTCCCAAAATGCTTAAAATAGTCGCAGAAAACTTTATTCACGCTTTGTTGTTGTTTTTAGGTCTTTTTCTCAAAATTTCCCGTTGGGTGCCCCTGTTATGACAAAGAAACCTGCAAGTCTATTTACAGTTTTGAGGGTGGCCGTTGGGGATTTAGGAAAAAAAAACCGCTAACACACCTAAAATAAAAATTTCTCCCTGATCGAGCTGAGTCTTAGTGTTCCTAAGGTGCAGGTTAAGTCCGATAACAGTGCTTCATGGATAGAAAGGGGGACGCTGAAGTTTTGAATGCTATAAGAAAGCTAAGAAGGAGAGACTCAGGAAGAAAGCCAAAAAGTCGTCCATTGAGTATCACTGGGCTGCATTCCAGTGGAAACGGAAACAATACTTCAAAAGCCTGTCTTCCACAATCACTGAGAATCCCAAGCGATTTTGGGCTTATTACCAATCGAAATATAAGAGTAAAAGACTCCCTTGCTCAACATAACGGTGTTTAAGTGTATGATACAAAAGAAAAGGGCTGAGCGTTTTAACAACTACTTCAGTTCAGTATTCAAGATCGACAACGGTAAACCGTCGCACGAGGACTGCCTTTTAAGTGACTTTGATGGCGATGCTCTAAGTAACATCTGAATCTCTCCTGCTGATGTAAAAGAAACTCTGGAACAAGTGAAAGTTGGCAAAACTTGGGGACCAGACATGATATCACCTCGTCTATTGAAGGAGTGTGTAAATTCTATTTCCTCTCCGTCGTGTACCTTTTTTATAGCAAACCACTTGGTAGTGGTCAGTTGCTTTCCAAAATTGTGGAAGGTGACAAACCTGATTCCAGGTTTCAAGTCTGATGATAAAAGAAATCGTGCATAACTACAGAGGAATATCGTTATTGAGTGTTGTTTCCAAAGTTTTTGAAAAGTGTATTTTCTCACGTGTTTTCCCTTTTTTTCAGCCTAATTAAGCTTTACCATCTACTGGATGGTTTGTAAGGGGGCGCTCGTGTGTTACCGGTCTTCTTATATCCACACATGACTTTGGCAATTTAAAGCACTGGATGAGAAATATCATCTTGATGCAGTATTATTGGATTGCAGCAAGGCATTTGACTCTGTTTCATTTAACTGTTTGCTGTTGGTGTAAGAGGGAATTAGAAGCTACTTGACAGATCGCTGGCACAGGGTAGTCATTGATGGACAGTCATCTACTTGGCAACCTGCTTTGTCTGGTGTACCTAAAGGGTCCATTCTTATTCGTGGGTTTTACTGTAAACGACAACAGATGTTTCTTTTTTCGGTGATGTAGTTGTAACTTCATGTAATCTCTTGAATTTGGTACCGTATATCGTGTTCTACCTACACGCCTCTATTAGCCATTTGCGAGTTGTTTTATCGTCTCCTCTAAGTTCCTGCTATAATTAAGTTGTTGCTGTTGTTATAGAGAAAGAGTGACCTGACGCACCAAACTTCATTCGAGGGTCATTCCAAAATGTTATTACATTGGAAGATGACTCATTTGCAGCTCTTGTAATGGTCAGGGTAGATACTCCTTCTGTGGTGTTCGCCATAATTTCTCCCCAAATATCCCCACGTTGTTAGCAGCCTGTTCAAGGCTCCAAGATAGTAGGGGCAGTGCATCGAGAAAAGTTGCACGTTGCGCGGGTACTGGGGACAGATACACTCCTACACCGCACATTTTGTAGCCTCCCACGCAGACCTTTTTAGGGATGAAAGACGAGCTCCCCTAAAAACGCCTGCGTGGGAGGCTACACATTTTGACGCGAGAAACGGTCTTTGTGAAAGTGGACGGGGAAGTCGCTCGCTTTTTTCACTGCTGGAGCGCTTTTTTCCGGAGTCGCTTATCTAGTGCTCTTATCGCGAGCCCAGCACAGGCTAAGACCAAATTAAAAACAACAAAACAGTCGAGACATACTTTAACCATACCATTTATAATTAAGTTTGGCCGTTTACATGCCATCTTGTACAGGTTTCAAGTATTACTAAGCCCAACTAAGTAAGTTAGTTTAATAATGTAAATTAGGCTCCTACTTCATCCACAGCAAGATGAGTTTCTATTTTCATTGAAATTCGTACCCTTAATTCTAACTTTGTCCATGTAACCTCTGCTTCCTAATTACTGAGCTCACGTTGATGCATAGACAACCACATTTCGGCAATTTTACCAGCAAGAACGAAAGGAAATATTTCTTTCTACCCTAACGAGAAAACTTGCCAGCGAAAGTAAATGTGGCTATATCCATCGGAATATTTTGGGAAAATTCGAGTACAAAAATCATGAATGTCTTTATCACCAAAAGACACTCGCTAATATTAATTCTTTGGCAGTTCCTTTAGAAAGCCGTGTTCCCTAAGTCGCACAGCCATTGTGTTCTGTCAGTATCCTTTCTACCAGACCAACCACAGAAATGACTCAAGTAAAGATCATCTAGAGCACACTTCACACAGTGCTCTGCCGATGTTCAAAGAAAGAGAGAGAAAGAGCTCCACAGATTTCGTGTTCACCATAAGGAACTACACCCAAGCACGTATTCTCTGATGGTGAGGAAAAACGGATCTTTGCTGACATGATTGTAGGTCGTTACTGCTTTTGATATTTTTGTCTGAAGGTTCTCATAAAATCTGCAAGGGCCTTCACATCATCAAGTTTCACCGCATTGTACATCGATACTCTAATTCCTCCGACGGACCTGAAATAAAATGGCGGAGAAGCTTTTTAGGAAAGACGTGCAATTGGTGGTTTTAACATTAATGCGAATACCGAAATAAGTAACTTTTAGGGTTATCGAAATTAGACACACTGCGAGTATGAAGAAGTTTAAACACCTGTAGACGTGATACCTTATATGGCCTGATTAATTGGAAAAACTGACGATATTACTGTATTATGTGATGGGAGGGGGGAGGGGGGGTGGGGGAGGGTGGTAACAAGCTTCAGCCCAGTATGCGCCCATGAATTTTTTGCTGACAAAGCCCACTCAAAGCTAATTACCATTTTCGCTTTCCTATCTCCCCTTTTCTTTTCTTCTTCACTTTTCTCTTTTTAAACTGCTTTTGATAAATTCAGACCCCGAAGGATCACTGATGACTAAGTTGATGATGAGACAAAGGAATTTTCGCCTTAGTCAGTTAATTTGGGATACGAGGAACAATTCCATTATGTAGCAAAAGAATGTGCATCAAAACATCACGACTGGAATAAAGAAAACTCAGATTGATGCAACTAAATTATTTTGATCTTCATGCCACATCCCATTTTTGACAGGCAACATTCAAGGACTTCAGAGAACAAAAGGAGTATTTGAAGATTTCCTGTAAATTTTTAGAATTGTAATACTGTCTTTTTGGAAGGATGTTTAGACTTGAAAGATCTTTACAATGACATAATTTTGTTGAATACTTTCATTTTTGTTTTAACTACAATGAACTAAACTGAACTGACCTGTGGCCCTTGAGTTGAATCATGTTTTGAGCAGCAGCTTCCTCAACGAACTTCTTCTCTAGTTCTTGGTCACCTCCAGGGCTGGAAATTCTTAGAGGAGCATTCATTCTTGATCTGCTCTTTTTCTCCACTGTGCCGCTACACAAAAATAATTTAGTCATAAATAATCATCTGTGATTAAGTGCAATAACAAGGGTGAATTAAACTTTGAAAACTAGCGTCCGCAAGTTCTTTTCGTTTTTAGAAAGCCTGACCAGGTCACCGTTTTAGTTGGACAAACCATAAACATTGTTGTCAGGCTAATATTAGTTTGTCCTTCAACTTCTACAATTACTACACAAATCTTCATGATCGGCTACAAAATGATAGTCTTACGTATTTGATCTGTCTGGTCATCATGTCTGACTGACTGTAGGTAGGATTTTGTCAGACATTGACCAACAGTACATTGCAGTTATCAACTGGCACAAATAATAATAAATTATTATAAAAACAAGACATAATTTACCTCAACTTTTTAGCATTGACATGTATGTTTCTTTACAGTTAAAAAAGCATTTCTAATGGCACTATGAAGTCTGAAGTTTGTTCCAATCAAGACAATTTGCTTTTAGTTGTGATTTTCTTATATTTCTATGATCTGATTATCATTTGCAGTGTAACAGTGATATTATACAAACTTTTTTCCTGTAAATTACCTTTCTTTTTTCCTCTGCTAAGGACAATTCCCTTTTTAATGAAACCTTGCTTAGCAGCGAATGGTGAAAAGGTTGTCATTTCATTTTGATTTCTGTTTTCGTTTTATTTCATAAAAGATGTTGTCGATATTCTTACCAGTAGAAGCCATCTGAAGTGTCGATTAGATCATACAGAAGATCGGCCTTCATTTGGTTAATTCTGTTTATTTCTGTAGATTGAAAAAATTCTGTACATCAAGCTGTGAACATTGAATTGCAACCAGTGTGTCTTTAATAAAGCATTAACAATATATGTGTAATTTGTTATTTCTTTTGTTTTGCCAGGCAACAAATCTAAAAGCAAAGTGTGAATAAAGTGCAAAACTATGCTCTGGCAGCCCCTGATATCTAACTTTTGCTCTTGAGTGTTGCTCAACCAAATTAAACAAGAGCAGCTGCCAAGACAAAATAATAGGCTGATTTAGCAACAGGACGGGAACATCAGTTAATGAATGGAAAGCGTGCGGAAAGGACTAAACACGACTTCTGGTGCTCAATTTGCCGCTCTGCCATTGGTCAAGCCAGTTGTTTGATTTGCACGCGCCGTCATCAACTAACTTTCCGGTTCATATTGCTAAATCAGCTTAATGTTGTGCCATGGGCATGGTGCACTAAGTCTCTCTGGGATATACCAAGAGATGTCTGACAGAGAAATCTGTACTTTGTGGGTGTCATGAGAAAGATGTTTTTTCAGTCAGTGACACAAGAGGCTCAAACAATCCCAGTACTCTCAACAGGAATCAAAACCTTTGATATTCTGGTTACTAATCCAGATGCTTTACCACTACACTACAGGAGCTATGGCCACTTAACACTAAACTAGGTCCATATGTGTACATGTGGGTTTGGTCTGGAAGGTGGGTAAACTAACAGTACCTGGAATTCCTCCAATCCTTTTAAGCCATTTGAATACAAGGCCCATGATGTAGATACTGTATGTTGGCGGTGTGTTGTACAACGAGTTCATGCCAGCTTGAACCTGTTGAAAGAAAACACAACCTTAAGTAATGATAACTTTGTGTCCTCATTCTATGATAGTGTAATAATTTCGTAATCAACAGTACTTCTTCAGTGCTGATAGTAGGGAAAATTTGACCCTTTAAACCCCCAAGATAAAAATAATTTGAGTTCTCCTTTGTTTCCTCTATTCATTTCCTACAGAAGTAGTGGGGAGAAGTTGACAAAATATCAAGCAAATTCATCTTGTGTGATCATGTCCATAATTCTCATGACCACTCTGTTTTACAAAGCATTTATATTATAAGGAGAAATTTGATGTGGATCTCTCTTAGGTACTAGCTGGTAACTGAAAACAGCTGGAAACAAAGTACCTTGTAGTCAAAGACAACTGGACATTGTGGTGAAGGGCTGCTTATCAGATCTTCTCTAGCTGCAAATTAATAACAGTTATAATTACAGAGCTGCAAACAAATTCTTCAAACTGATCTCTATACATTTCCTTTAAGAGTTAGTTAAGAGAATTTAATAAAAGATCAAAGTATTTTCTCTTAGGTGATCATTTTATTAATTCACATAACCTCATCTCATGACAATGTTTGGATATCGTTAGGAGAAAATTGCTGTTGGTCACTATTGGGACAAGGGTTAAACTTTAGAGGCACAAAAATGAAAATGAAAAAAATAGAAATAAAATAATAAAAGTCTTGAATTGCAGACAAAAGAAATCACACGGCCTTACCTATGACAACAGTCACACCAGCACACCCAACATTCTTTTGCGCTCCTGCATAGATCAGACCATACTAAAAAAAAGGGTAAACTAAGATCAGATGAGGTTGAACACCTAAAAATTGGGTCTGATTACCAATACACTCTAACAAAAACAAGAACCGCATTAACAATAATAATAATCATCATCATTAAAAATTTGCATTCCCATTACGCCTTTACTAGATGCATGGATTGCACTGTAGTAGGTTGTTGTGAAAAACTTTACCTTGTTGACATCAACAGGCCTTGACAAGAAGTTTGAAGACATGTCACAAACAAGTGGTACTCCATTTGTCTCTGGGACGAAATCAAACTCTACTCCTGTAGAGAACAATGTATCATGATGCAAAACAAAAATGAAAAACAAATGAAATAAACGCACTCCCAGTTGTGTTCTTATTTCATTAGAAAAACTACAGTGCACATGGCAAACTTGATCCCCAAGATAGACAATGCTAGTCCGTGGGGCTTTTCTTGAGAAATATCCATATATGAACTTTGTGTAGTCTCTGGACATGTTGCTGAGCAATCCATCTTAATGCTTCCTTCACAAAATTAAATAACATCTCACAGCTATCAAAAGTAATATGAGGAATGAACATACCATGAACTGTTTCATTGGCACAGTAGTAGACATATGAAGCATTTGGATCTAAATTCCACTCTGTTTGTGGGGGTATTCCTGTAACAAAGAAAACCAGGTCACGTGGAGCAAGATCATGGCATACTGTTTTTACCAGTGTTAAGTCAACCTATTAAGTCTTAAAATATAAGTCCAAAACAAATCGACCTTGAATTATACACCAACCAAAAATTGCGCAGTAAAAATGCATCACTCCATCGGCATAACTATAGACTTTAGAGTGAAAGTACAAAAAAGTAACTGCACAAATAGCACTGAATGGACAAGAAAATTTAATTTGCAATTTGCACAAAGTGAATAAAGAAAATGCTGAAGAATGAATTTCACTTCTCATAAGTTGGATGTTGCTTTTGGTCTTTCAAATTGACATGTCACATCACCTTTAACCTGTTTGTCCCACTATTCGCTACACCAAGTCCCCACGCAAGGCTGCTGCCTAAGAAAACGTTTTGGGAGCCCTTTGGGCTCCTAAATTAAAAAGTTAGGAGCCCGAGGCACATTTCCTGGAGCCCATTCAACAACAACAACAACAAAATCAGTAACTTTATTAACGTGGCAGACTTCTAGCACATGATAACTGCTGCACACTTCTCGAAACCTAAAGTCTCCCTTGCAGCTGTTATTTAATTTTTGTCTACAACAACAACAATTTATCACCCAATGCGTGATGAGACAAAAATGGAAGAATACTCAAAACTTGCATGAATTGAAATTCGAAACGCGAAAATTGAGTCTCAAATTTCGAGAAACCAGCAATTTTTCATATTCACCACTCAAAAGGATTTTGAGAAACGATTTATTTCTCAAAAAAATAACAATAACCATTCACACGCACAGTGAACACGCACAGACCAACAGCACTTACATGTATATTTAAGCCAAGTTAAGGTTTAAAGGACCAACAAAAGGTTTTCTATCTTGAAGTTTGGAAATTGACTCAGTATTTTTGTAAAAAGTCTATCTTTTGAACTATCACAACTGTTTTTATATTTGTGAAGGTAGGACGTATGCATTTACTGTATTTAGGTGCGTCGCGCGTGACAGTGTAAATTAAAAAAAGAGATCGAAATATGATCTTGAATAGCCGCTGTGAATCAATGTGTTTGCAAGCCTTTCAACTATCAACCCGGGGCACCCAATGACTGTTTTCTGTAAAATATCTGTTTGGAGAAGCGAATATTTCCTAGAATTTCTATTACTTGAGGACCGCTAAAAATTTCAAGATGACTGTTCCATTCATGTGCAATTTTCGAAGGCTTATCTAATAAATTCCCTGTGATTTTATGAGGCTAATTTTCGTAGAAAAAAGGAAACCTAAAACTTTCGGATTCAAAAATGTGATTGAGAGAGGAATTAGAAAATGTCTCACTTTTGTAACACTTCAAATTTCATCTAAAATTTTTGGGAAATGAATACTCAAGCCAACTCAAGTCCTTGTAATTTTAAGGTGGCTCGATACGGTTTGTCAGGGTCAATACCTCCCACGTTTGAGCGTAAACTACGACGCCATAAACAAAGATTTGGAAAAATTAACACCACAGTTGTATTAGATAAAGATGAAAATTTGTTATGATCAGGGTTACAATGAGATCGGAGTTGTCATAGCAACGAAATGACGCCATTACCTATTTTACTTGCAGCAGTATTTCTCGGCACTGGGAACTGTTCTTCCAAAATCGTTTACTGGAGCTTTTACCTACGATAGTTGCCTCGATGTTCGTGAAGTTTAAGCGAAATCTGTAAGAGCGTTATCGAGATATTCTGGGATGAAGTTTTTCTGGTTAGAAATATGGTAAAAAATTGACAATCTTGATGTTGGACTGTTATCTGTACTAAACGAAGCGCTTTTGACATGCAATTTCACCTCATAGTAGTTTCAATCTTTTTAAAAACGTGGGTGAAAGATCATGGAGATACCTTCAGCGGATTGCTAGAAAGAAGGATTTGATTAGTACGTATCGGGGCGCTCTTGTTAGCCGTAATGTAAACATTTCGGTCTACTTTAACAAATTAGCGAATAATTCTTAAACCGCTCGATAAATTTTCTAAAAAATTTACAAGTGTTGAGATAAACCATCCTTTTATTTGACCTCTTAGTTTCAAGATTATTGATATATTGTAAGGTAGTAAAATAAGGGCTACAATTCGCTAATATTTTGCCAGAAATTTTGTCTTTACAAGTGAGAGCCTCTTATTATTCAGGGGTATTGTCTCAAAGTTTCATTTTCACGTGAACAGCAGTAACTAACAATGCATTTGACATATGCAAAACTGCTAGCTATTGTTGTGCACGAAAATATGAAACTTGGAGACAATAGCCCTGAATAATGAGAGCTTTCACTTGTAAACACAAAATTTCTGACAAAATGTTAGCGAATTCAAGCCCTTATTTTACTGCCTTACAATATATCAATAATCTTGAAACTAAGAGGTCATATAAAAGGAGGGTTAATCTCAAGACTCTTAAATTTTCTAAAAAATTTATCGAGCGGTTTAAAAATTATTCGCTAATTTGTTAAAGTAGACTGAAATGTTTATATTACCGCTAACAAGAGCGCTTTGATACATATTAATCAAATCCTCCTTTCTAGCAATCGGCTGGAGGTATCTCCATGATCTTTCACACACGTTTTTAAAAAGATTGAAACTACTATGAGGTGAAATTGCATGTCAAAAGCGCTTCGTTTAGTACAGATAACAGTCCAACATCAAGATTGTCAATTTTTTACCGTATTTCTAACCAGAAAAACTTCATCCCAGAATATCTCGATAACGCTCTTACAGATTTCGCTTAAACTTCACGAACATCGAGGCAGCTATCGTAGGTAAAAGCTCCAGTAAACGATTTTGGAGGAACAGTTCCCAGTGCCGAGAAATACTGCTGTAAGTAAAATAGGCAATGGCGTCATTTCGTTGCTATGACAACTCCGATGTCATTGCAACCCTGATTATAACCAATTTTCTTCTTTATCTAATACAACTGTGGTGTCAATTTTTCCAAATCCTTGTTTATGGCGACGCAGTTTACGCTCAAACTTGGGATGTATTGACCTTGAAAAACTATATCGAGCCACCTTAAGTTTCCCTAGGATGACCAAACAGATACAAATATTATAGTGCCGCTTAGAACACTTTTCTAGAGCTCTAAATTACCTTGAATAGCCTAAAAAGTGTTTTCAATGTATTTAGGAGGAAACCGTCATTGGGTGCCCCTGATTACCACAAACATACGGCAATAAATGAAAAGAGGTGTAGATAACGCTGAATAAGTGATAAAAGAACTCTCCGAATGTATGGTCGTTCCTGTTCACAGCAAGATAGGAATGTTTACTTTTTATGGGCAGAAATTACCTACGGCTGACAACCAAATGTTTTACATTTTCATTTCAAAAGTGCAGAATGAGTAGGGAATTTTGTTGTTCGTTCACCAGAAGTTGGCCCAAGAATCATAAGTCTTCGGCACCCATCTGGGCTCCTTGTTTGAAATCTTGGTCACTGGTTAGGCAGCAGCCTTGGGGATCATTGAAGGTTCACTGTTAAAATATTGCCTGGTTGTAGGTAGACAACTTGTCAAAATTCTCTTCTTAAATGACAGTCATTGTTAGGAAGAATAAATTAATACATACTGTCATATTTGTCAAGCTTCTTGAAAACTGGATTCACTTTCAGATACTTCTCTGCCTAAAATGAAAATTTTAAGTGATTTAATTATTCACAATTACAATAAAATTATTTAAGTCCCTAAACGCATTCTATTTTTTTGGGAAATCTGATTTTCATCCCTCTTGAAATTCTAGTTTAGCTTACTTGCTAAAGTTGAGGATCCTTTCATAATAGCTTTTCAAGAACCTTCTCTTAGAATATCTGGTGGTCTGTTCAAACTTTGTTAACAGGATAATTTGTGGCATTGGGTTTGATTTGCGGGTGCAGTGGAAGGTCTTAGAATTTGGGTTTGGATTAGAGTAATAGGATCTTTACTCACACCCAAATATCAAACCCTCCCCCTCTTAACTATTACTATTGTACATGTCCAGTTTCTGTTTATTTTTTAGCAATGTATCCATTTTGAAAAGAGAGAGGGAGAAAGACATTAAAATAGTGACCAGTATATGATGACAGAAATCTCAAGAGTTTCCACTGAGAAAATATGTCTATTATTTTCCAGGCATAAGTGACTCAAAGTGACTCTCACTTCAAGCATAGGATGACTTAGAGAGCCACTAAAATAATTACTATTAAAATTACTACACTGCATGTTAGCACGTTACAATCATACCAAAGAATAAACTACAGTGTACTAGTATAGAATGTCCCTTGTGCTATGCTCTGTGACAGTAAAGGAGAAGACACAAATTTTTACCTCCTTTGCAGCCTTTGCGGACCAAGCTCCAGTAACAATGTAATCAGCAGATCCCCCCTCTAAAAGTTACAAACGATCATTATTTTACTAATGTAAGAACTAATAAATGTGTAGCTACCTGTATGCACGGTATGCACGTGCGTACATGAAAAAGTTGAGGGTTAAAAAATAAAATAAAGCGAAATAAAATAAGTACAATAGTAATAAAGAAAACAAAATAAATAAATGATATTTTTTTAAAACAGGCACAGCTTGCCTGAGCCTGTTGGCTGAATTAATGATAAGTGATTGACCTGCTCCAGTCAGTGGACACAAAAAGGGCAAGAAAGAATTTCACAACGTTATTTCATAGTCAGTAAAAATGCTTTGATGTACAATGTAACACTTAAAGCCTCTCCTTTAATCAAGGCATCTGTAAAAGACTTGGGACTAAACAGGGGAAGGGGCAGAAGGGGCATTTGGAAAATTGTGCGCATCTCTGGAAAAATCCTGGCTATGCCCCTAACTAACTTAATATTTGCTGCGTGGAATCTACACTGTTCCTAAGGACTGAATCAATTTTATTTTGTTTTATGGAGAAAGACCTCTTCAAGATAATGACCTTGCAAATGTGGAGTTTTCTAGTGAGTGCAAACGCCAAGTTTTTTTTTTCTGCCAAAAGGATACCATGATTATTTCAGTTTACAGTTCTTTCGCAGAGAGTGATAGAAGATGATCCCTGAAAGACTTTTTGATTTTCCTGTTAACTGAGATCAAAAAACTTGTAAAACCTGACTTGACAGTGGATCAACTTTTTTCATGCAAACCACTAAAGCACCTTGTTTTCTACCAGTAAGCGATTAAAAACAACACTATGTGTGATACATTGCCTGATCAGACTGCATGGATGTGACTGTTCATCATACTGGATGCCAGGAAACTCTATCAGTGGAAAGACGTGTAACGTATTCGCTAAGACGGATGACGGAACACCAGAGCACTCAAACACAACGTTTTAATCTTGTAAGCCGAGTGTACATCAACAAGCGAAGAACGCTCAAAACATGCCGGATCCCGGATGTAAACTAAACTGTATAAATTAACTTAACATGCATAAATTAACATCGTTACATCTCCCTTCGTTATTCGAAAGACGAAAGAGTAGAGAAAGAAAAACGTGAATTGTTTCCTATAATGATTGTTCGAAGAACATAAACGACATAGAAAAAGTGTCAGCATGCATAGTCACTGAGGTATGCTGGTCTTCGTAGGACTCTTCCCCGGGAGCTGCATCTTTCAGGACTTGGTATGTCATCAGGTGGAGGGCCTGGTGCTGCTTGTGGCTTGGCCACCTCTTGGGGCATTGATTCAGCTACTGGTGGTACCTGTTCAACGTTGGTCAGGGGCAGGGGACCAGGATCGGAGCTAGATACCTCAATGTCAGGAAGTGATTGTTTTGGAACTTCAGCTGTGAGACGCAGGTGTCGGCGGTTCCTGCGATACACCCTTCCGTCGTCAGTAATTACTTGGTAGGAACGTACACCAACTTGTTTGTCAACCGTTGCTTGTGTCCATTGATGCCTATACTTGGGTGGATGGATACGAACGGTGCTCCCTGGTTCAAGTGGCCGGAGTTCTTTAGTGCCATTGTTGTAATAGAAGGCTTGTTTGTTCTTCTGAGCATGAAGAAGCTGGGAAGTGGTGTCAAATTCAGGTTGTGTCAGGAGTCTGCCAGCGGTAGGCAGGAGTGTTTTGGTACGGCGGCCAAAGAGACGCTGCGCTGGAGATGTTCCTAGTCCTTCAGTGGGGGTGTTGCGGAAGTCAAGGAATCCCAAGTAAGGGTCACTGCCAGCCTCTAAGGCCTTAAGCATGATTCGCTGCGCAGTCTTTACTGCGTTTTCCGCTTTGCCATTTGACTGCGGGTAAGTGGGAGAGCTTGTAACATGATCAAACTCATATAAGTCTTTGAACTTCTTAAACTCCTGCGAGCTGAACTGGGGGCCATTATCGCTTACACTCTTGTCCGGAATTCCATGTCTGGCCATATGAGGCTTGAGCTTTTCAATTACTTCTTTCGATGTCTTAGTAACAAGCTTGTCGACCTCAAAGAAATTTGAGTAATAGTCAGTAGTGACAAGGTAGTCCTGGCCCCGGAGCTCAAAGAGGTCAACAGCAAGGACTTGCCACGGTCTTGATGGTACTGGGTGTGAGACCATGGGCTCCCTCTGCTGCCCTTGGTGGTATGTATTGCAGACTGCACACTGGGAGACATATTCTTCAATCTCCTTGTACATGCCAGGCCAGTAGAAAGCTTCCCTTGCTCGTCTCTGGCATGCCTGTACTCCCAGATGACTGGAGTGTAGCTTCCTTTTGAGCTCAGCTCTCATTTGGAATGGTATGACAACACGGTCTCCCTTGAAAATAACTCCGTTTTGAAGTGTGAGCTCTTCTTTGAAAGGAAAGTACTCTTGAACTTCCGTTGGGAGATGGAGCTTACTTTCTGGCCAGCCTTGTTTAATGACGCCAGCGAGGGTCTTGAGAATAGCATCTTCTTGAGTAAGGTTTTGGATTTGACAGAGGGTTTCATCTTTCACTGGAAGATACTGTAGCATGTTTACTTGCTCTGCTTCTATCTCTGTTGGCGACCTTGTTTCTGAGACTGTCATGACGTCTTCCTGATCCTCAGGGGCTTCTTTAAGCGACAGATACGCACGACTCAGGGGATCAGCTATAAGCAGGGAGGGTCCCCTTTTGTAAGAAACTTCAAACTCGTAGCGTTGGAGTCTAAGAAGCATGCGTTGTAGCCTTTTTGGTGCGCTTAGGAGGCTTTTCTTGAAGATCGCTTCCAAAGGCTTGTGGTCAGTTTCAACCAGCACTTTCCTACCATACAGGTAGGTTTCAAACTTCTCCATTGCGAATACTATGGCCAATAGCTCCTTTTCGATTTGTGCATACTGGACCTCTGTGGGGGTCAGGGACCTGGACGCATATGCGACTGGATGTCCATCTTGCATTAGACATGCTCCCAGGCCATGCATAGAGGCATCGCACTGTAGTGTGGGCGTGGCACCTGGGTCGAAGTATTTTAGGACTGGAGTTGTAGAAAGGATCCTCTTCGTCTCTTCCAGGGCTGCACCATGAACTTGGTCATCCCAAAGGAACTCGTTGTCGTTCTTAGTGAGCTCACGTAGGGGAGTCGTGATCTCTGAAAGTCTCGGGGCAAACTTCTGCAGGTAGTTAGTCATCCCTAAGAGGCGTTGGATGCTCTGTTTGTCAGTTGGTGTTGGCATCTCTCTGATTGCCTTGACTTTCTCAGGGTCAGGTTGTAGCCCGTCAGCGGAGAGCACATGGCCCATGTACGCGACTTCCTTGAGCCTTAGCTGCAGCTTTTCCCTGTTCAGCTTTACGCCTTTATCTCGGCAGCGTTGAAGAAGAGCAATGAGTTTTTCATCATGGTCTCTTACCGCTTCATCATCATCAGCTCCGCATCCAAATACGAGGATGTCATCAGCGATCGCTTTGCATCCGTTCAGTCCTGCTAATGCCTGATCCAGTCTTCGCTGGAATTCTTCAGGGGCTGGTGAGATGCCGAATGGCATTCGGAGCCATCTGTATCTTCCCCATGGAGTACCAAATGTGGTTGCATAGCTGCTCTCCTCGTCCAAGGACACGTGCCAGAACCCATTTTTGGCATCTAACACAGTAAAGCACCTCGCATTTGAGAGCTCAGGAAGGACATCTTCGATTGTCGGCAGCGGGTAGTGATTGCGTTTAAGGGCTTGGTTAAGTGGTTTGGGGTCCACACACAGTCGGACATTGCCATTTTTCTTCAAAGTGACTACAGTTGCTGATATCCAGGAGGTTGGAACATTTACTGGTGTGATGATGTTAAGGCCTTCCAAACGATCCAGTTCCTCTTTTAGCTTTTCTTTAATGGCGATTGGCACCTTTCTTGTTGGGAGTTGAACTGGCGGTACGTTCGGGTCAATTTCAAGGTGGAGATCACCTTCTAACTTTCCTTCTCCCCTGAATACATCAGCATGTTCTTTGAGGATAGATTCTGCTGTAAGTGGTGTTTTGCTCTGCGAAGGCTCTTCAGACTGAATAGCCATGATGTTTTGTCGGACCACAGAGATGAGTTGCATTTGCTCACTGGCTCGTAAGCCAAGCAGAGGCTTGCCTTTTCCTTTTACAACTACAAATTCCACACTGTATTTTCTTCCATTTCTGGGATTCACAACTTGGACACGTTTCTTGCCAATCGGCTTCTCCTCAGTTTTGTTGTACATAACAAGAGTTACGTCCGCATTGTCCAGCAGGGATAGGCTGCCTTCACCATATACTTCTTTGAAAGACTCTTCAGGTAAGATGTTCACTGTTGCACCAGTGTCCAGTTGGAATGGGACTCTATGACCATTTAATAGCATTACCGCAAGCAGTTTGTCTTTACGATCAGGATTTTCCACCGCACAGACGTGCTCCTTGACATCAACACAGGCGACATATTCGTCAAAGTCAGAATCCTCCACTGCATGTACTGGCTTGCGGACGTGTCTCGGTGTGGGAGGTTTAGAGGATGTGGCCGAACTGGGTGGAGGCGGTTTGTTTTTGCAGGCCACCGCAAAGTGGTTTGGAATGCCACAATTAGAGCAAGTCTTCCCCCATGCAGGACATTTAAGCTTGTTCCAGACATGCGTTTTGGCGCAGAACTTGCAGCGAATTTCTCTAGGTTTCTTTTCATGAGACTGACTAATGGCGCTGACTTCCTCCTGATTAATTTCTTTCAGTTGTTGGCTTGAGGTCTCATAGGATCTACAGATATCAATGCATTCCTTCAATGTGAGTTTGGAGACTTGTAGGAGCTTCTTGCGAGCTTGATTGTCTCTTACTCCGATGACAATCCTGTCTCTAATTAGACTGTTCTCTAACACTCCGAAGTTACACGTCTTCGCCAACGTGCGCAAGGCCGTGACGTAAGCATCCAGAGACTCGTTTGGTTCTTGGTCTCTCTTGTTAAATCGGTATCTCTCGTAGATTTCGTTTGTCTCTCCGATACAATAACGCTGTAGCTTTTGGAGAACAATATCAATGTCCTTCTTATCGTCTTCAGTCTCGAATTCTAAGCCTTCGTACACATCTAGAGCATCTGAGCCAATACAGGTTAGCAGTGTGGCAGTTCTCAGCGATTTATTTACAGCAGGGTGTTCAGGGTCTTTTAGACGTGCAGCTATTTCGTAGTTGTTCCAATCACGGTGGAATTTCTTCCAGTTCGTCGCCAAGTTTCCTGTGAGCTCTAACTTTGAGGGCAATGGGATGTTTATCGGGATTTGTACCAGATTTGGTTGTGCGACGGCTTCTTGTACTTGCACAGACGCGCCGCTATCTTCGGGTTTCGGTGGCATACTGAGTAATTTGAAGTTAGCTAGATTCCTTCAGCAGAGATTTCCTTTCGAAAACACAAAACGAGTCCAGTCACCGTTGTCTTCCGCTATTCGTTGTGAAGAAGGTTATGAATGGCGAGCGCCAAACACGGCAGTATCAGTTCGCAGATCAGAGTTGGTCGACCACGTGCGTGCGAGCAAATCTCTCTCCAGAACACTTTCCGGTTCGCTGAGCGATAATCCCTCGACAGCACCAATTGCAGAAACTAGTTTTCACTTCTGACACCATGTAACGTATTCGCTAAGACGGATGACGGAACACCAGAGCACTCAAACACAACGTTTTAATCTTGTAAGCCGAGTGTACATCAACAAGCGAAGAACGCTCAAAACATGCCGGATCCCGGATGTAAACTAAACTGTATAAATTAACTTAACATGCATAAATTAACATCGTTACAAGACGTGCAAGCATTTGGGATGTTATACCTAACATTTTGGTTAAGTTTGTTTAGTTATGTGATGACCAGTTTATTTTTTGTGCAAGGAAGGTGATCTAGCCCCTGCCCCCCTGCTGCTTAACCTCCCTCTTTCCAGTCTTGAAAAAAACTTATCAAATTTACAAACCTTTTCCTAAGTTCAAAGGAACTGCAGCAAACTGTCCCGTGCCTCCCCCTTGTAGGAAGAGAACCTTGTAGTTTTCTGGAATGTTCCTATAAAAAAGAACTTTAAAAATCAATTGTTCTTTGGAGATTGCAAGTATCATAAATTATTTCATGCATTAGTGCATAACCACGCTCATTACGTGTAGACAACTTACAGTAACTCTCTAAGGTCATTTTCAGCATCATTGACAATTTTTGCAAAGTCTGCAGATCTGTGGCTCATTTCTAAAAAAGGCAATAACAAATTCAGTGTAAGTTTGTTTAAAATAAATTAAAGAAGAAAATAGATATCCTGTGTAAAGCAATGTACAAAACATATTTTCAAACAATTAATAACCTACCCATAACACTTATTCCAAGGTTTCCATAGTTTAGCAGCTCCTTTTGAGCTTGGAGCAATACCTAAAAAATCAAACAAAACAGTGAACGCTAATCATAATAATATTTGTGATCGATTGGTTGGCCGATGGGTAAATCTGATTATTTCTGATGACTGATTTTTAAAACTCGGCATATTCCAAACACTACTATTGTCTGCACTTTGAGCAAATGAATTACAGGTACTAAGAGACGTGAAAAAAGGTGCTTGCCTAAACATAGCCAAGAGTTAAGTACAAAATCAATACAAAAGTTTTATGAGATTAATTGGTTTATTCAGATACAGAAGAGACAACTATACCAACAAATTTACTTTCTATTCGTCCAAGTTTACAAGATACTCCTTTTAGGCCATAATCTCCCTTGCAGGCATTTTTAGTGTTGCACAACACTCCTTCCCAGAAACAGCTGCTCACATTTGAACAATATTCCTTTCCACGAATGTGAGCAGCCGATTGTGAGTAGGAGCATTGCATGACGACACTAAAAATGGGTGATGGACAAAACACTGACCCTCAGTCCATGGACTACCCTAAAATGGATGCCACCAAAGTTTAGTGATTATAAGGTTAGGAAACTGAGTGAATCAGGTTGCACTTAGGGTCAATATACTGAGGAAACTGATCTGAAACTTGATTCACTCAGTTTCCTGCCCCTAATCACTGAACTTCAGCAGCATAGTCCATTTAAGGGTAGTTCATATAGGTAGCCCGTGGGGGTAGTCCATGGACTGGGGATAAGTGTTTTGACTTCTGGCAGTAGCCCATAACCCACAAAAATCGTATCAGGTTTGCAGTATTGCATCAGCCAATTTATGCAAGAAAACTCATGAGTAAGAACGAAAAAAGGATTAACTTTAAATCACAACGTTCATCTGTGAACAACTTTTTACAATGATTTTGTTCGTAACCCGATGAGAAATTGCTCATTATTAAACTACCTCCACCCCGAAGCACACCTTAAATTTCTGCCATTTCTTCGCTTCGCCTCGACGCGCACGCTGTTACTGAAATCGAAGTACGAAATCGGCAACACTCTTCGCTCGATAACATATCCGATCATTTCACTGACAAAACAACAACATTTAAATTAATCGCTTCATTGCTGTAGTACATGATGTTATACTACAGAGTCCAAGGAATCTCCCTTCGATGTTTTGCTATCTCCCATATTAGGGAATGCATTCATCTTTCTCCCCATATTAGGGAAACGCGCCAATTTCGTTAGTTTCGCGGATGTGCACAGCAACCTGAGATACTTTCAAAAAACCTTATTCCAATATACCTGGCAATGAATTATGTCTGAGCGAGAAAGACTTTGCTATTACAACAGGAACCCAAACACAACTGATCTTCGACTGAGATCTAACACTGTCTTCACATTCTGGTGGACCTTGTGTGCGCCTATTCGTCTTACATAATCCAAGGGAAATCGTCTCCACGATTAAATGTTATCTGACTTTATACGTAAGCTTACTTCCAGATATCAATTGAAATCGTAAAAGAAAACATGAGAATAAAGGAAGAAGGCATTATGACTGAAGGAAAAATGCAAGGTTCGGGAGAGAAATACTCGAAATGCTCCAAACTGAAAAATTGTACGCGATCCACTGACTTACTTCTTCCGGTAGCTTTGCGGGACCAGGCGAGAAATTGAGAACTCGTTGGGTTGTTTCTGCCATGGTTGAACAGATCTCTCGAGTTGTAATCAACAAAGGCCTAAGGAATCGAAGCGACAGAGTGCCGAGAAGTGGTAAAAGAAAGATTCAGGAGACTGTATTCAAATTTTCTTACAAATTTACCTAACATCCGTGAAAATACAAATGCAGCCTCGCTTTCACAGCGTTTACGCATGAATGGCAATAAGCATCGCTGATTGGTTAACACCCACCTGCACGTGTAAAAATCATGTAGCACGGGTAAAGGTTCAGAGAGCACTCTTTGTGATAGGCTACTACTAACATTCACTTTGTTGTTATGATCTGTCACGCCACAGAAATATTGCGAAAGATAAAGTCTGAAACACCCGAAACAGCGTGTCGGTGATAAAAATTTGGACCAAAAATGTGTTATTTACCTAGAATAATAATAATAAAAACATTCACCAAAGTGATCAAAATCAAATAGAACAACAGCAAGAATATTTTCGGTCAAGATAACAGATTTGTCAGATTTCTTGGAGCCCCTTGTTGCGTAATATTTAGGGGCGTAGTTAGGGGAGGGTTTCAGGGGTTCCGGAACCCCCTCCTCCCCCCGCCCGCCCAGTAAACGAGTTTTGCACGGAAGCATCCAAGGCGGCCTCTTGCTAGACTAGAGTAGTCCTCCATTTTTCCTCAGGGATACTAGAGAGAGCGAAACGCGAACGCGCGTGAATATCACCCCACGCGAGAAGAGGCAACACACGGCGGGGAGATTTTTCTCAGCTCTTCCCGCCGCGTGTGTTGTCTCTTCTCGCGTGGGGTGATTCTCACGCGCGCTCGCGTTTCGCTTCCTCTACTCTCCCTGAGTAAAAATGGGGGACTACACGCAGTTTTGCTTCTTGCCGACATCCTAATAGTTGTCACAAGACTTTATCACTAGCGTACTGATGATGAAGTCAATACATTATGTATTCAACAGCTATCAACCCACCCATCATAATTCAGTCTATTAGACGCCTTTATTACCTTCTCCGCACAAGGAAGATTTTGAAATCCCCTCTCACAAATGCTAATACAATCTACTCCCCTTATAGGGGACACTGCGGGGACCTTGGGTGGCCTTGGCCTGTAGTGTCTTCATTAACAAGAGTCCGTGATAGCGGGAGTTTATTTCACTCAAACATTTGTATTTTTTTTGCCTGGGAATAAGATGCTGTCCGTATTATCAGGGTGTTCGCGGCGAGAGTGTATCTTGGAAATTTGAACCCAGAATCAAGAAAAGCCATTTTTGAGCCCAAGCCCAGACTGACCCCACTTATGGTCAGTCCGGCAAACAATACCACAGGAACCCCAGGCTATGCAAAAATGATGGCGAGTATTAAATCATTGATTACAGTAATACCTCTTGAAATTTTCTCATTCTGTGAACATCCCGGCCTGTATCAGATGGATATTACGCTCTATCCACTTTAGCTCCAAAGGTGAGTTTATATATGCGAGCAATATTTCATTTATTTATTCTTTGCCAAGGAGCTAAGAACCAGGAACTTCCACTTTCGCGTAAATTTTGCCAGTGTGGCATCCTGACTGTGCGTGAGGCAATGTACGAAAGGTCGAACGTAGTCCCGCGAGCTAAACTGGAAGACGCACTCGGGAAGAGATTGTAAAAGGTCGTGCATAAACGTAAAAGTTGAGAACGGAAATCTATCAATTTTACCTTAGACTTGCTCACAAGTCGAGCTTTTGAGCCCGTAGCGCGACTGTGAGCGCGAAGCGCGGAGCACCAGACCAGAAAACCAAGCGAACGACTTTGAGAAAGTCTAATTTTACCTCTAAAGCCCCTGAGACACACTCAGGTTGCATGGTCTCTCAATTGGAGGTTTAATTCAGTTACTTTTCCGACGAACATCTCCGTACGTTTTACATACGGGAGTCGCCGGCTCCCCGGGTCTACAATTTGCGGTAAAAGTCTCCGAGAGGAACAAACTAACAAAATGGGAGACTTGGAGACTCCTCACAAGCTTTTAGCAAACAAGTTTCCGCCAAAAAAAAAAAATACTACAAAAATTTACTCAAATCAAGTGATATCGTGTCTGTCAGGCGTAGCTAGGCGTGTCTGTTCGTGTTTGTAATCGATTCACAAAGAAAAGTAATCTTACATAGAGTACACACACCGTAGCATTGATCGAAAATATTTCTTTCCATATTGCACTTACTCAATAAAAACTAAAATATTACCGATGATTAGTCCGGGACTTTCTGAAAAGCACAAAAATTAATTCCAATCAAGAAAAACCAATCCGTCCTTGTCGCAAAAATTAGTTCTCCCAAAACCAACTCGCCACTGAATGCGCAAAAATAAACTCCCGCAAAAATTTCTTGCCACACGGTAAGAACAACATATTCTAACACCTTTTAACTGTTTCTTTCAACTTTTGTCTTGGACAAGTTAGGAAAATTCCATCGACTCCGCTGGAAAAAGCACCTTTAAATTAGTGAAATTGCCAAGTTTGACAGTTATTTGTTGAAAACTAACGAAGATAATAGCTCCACAAAATCGCGAAATTTTACAGACGTTAACGTATCTATATTTTCCCAACTTTGCGAAGGACTGCGGAAGAACTGATTCCCCGCTTAAGACGTATCACGTCTAAATTTAGCGATGTTACTAACTTAAGGCGCTCTTCCATCAGTGGGATCGACGGATTTTCCCTAACTGGTCCATGTCAAAAGTTGAAAAATCCATGGAAGGGTCTATTCTCTCGATACCATTTACTCTCTTGTTTGTTATAACATGATAAATCGCTCTTATAAGGTACCATTTCATCATTTTACGGCTTGAAACCTAACTGATTACGTACAGCGACAGGTGAGATGGCGTTCATCTCTGGGGAAGCTAGGGGGCCCTTAACGAAGTTATATTGAGTGTTTTCACTCACGTGGCCAGCACCTATGCAAATTTATTGGAAAAAAAGAAAGCCTTTACATAAGAAAAGAGTTCAACTCCCACTGGATTGGTTTGAGACACCAACATGGCCGCCGTGACGTCATGTGAAAACACCCTAAGGGCTCTGCCCCACGGTCTGATCCCGTTCTCTTTTATATACCATTTTTGAAAGAAAATACCCCCTATCATATACATTATATTGACAAATGTCAGTCTCTTTCATATACTTAGTTTAGAACTTTGCAGCCCTTTTAACTGCTGTAAATGCACCATCTTCCTTAAAAATATGAATAAATCAGAAAACAAGTATGATTCCCTGTCCTTTTCACAGCCCAAGATGCGTCTGTTAGTTGGCTTTTAATTTTTTACAGACCGTAATGACGGATTCCTCCCCCCCCCCCCATATACTTGAACCAGTGAATTCTCTACCCTTTCTCATACCTGAAGCTTGAATAAGGTACGCCTATCGCGAGGAGTACTTCCCGTATAGGCCATTATAGGGAGTAAATCCCCGAGGCGTTCATCTTAGATTTTTTTCATTGAAACGCCAATATCCAAAAACAAATTCTTCAGATTAATCTCCATACATTTTCTTGATTTAAAGATAAGTCAAGAGAATTTGATAAACGATCAACGCCTTTTCCTTCTGACTGATCAGATGATTTACAAAACGTTTATTTCTTTGGATGAGCTGATTATCATTGCGTCATTTCACAACGTCATGTCCCGAGGGACACGCCCTTATTTGGCGAAACTGCTTTGTGATAATGATAATAACAATAAAAAGGTTTTTATGATAAAGAAATCTCAATGCGCTTACAACCTAAATGAACTATTTACAAAAGTCATATCTAAATAGAAAAGTTTTCAAACGTTGCTTTAAAGTGGGAACAGATTCAGAGTCAGTTTGATTACTGTAAAAAATGAAGGCGTCGGAGCATTGTCTAAGAATTCAATGCCCTGGTTTGTATTGCTGGAAATCGACTGCTGAAACGGCGTCCTTCAGGAATACCACGTCTTATTATGTTGTTTGACAACATTTCATCGGTTGGGCCTTTTGCGTCAGTAAACCTAACGCCTCTTGTGTCCGTTACTTTGTCTTTTTTACCCTTTATGTCCTCTTCCTTTTCTTCAATTTCAAAGCCGACATTATCATTTACAGCTGATCTCATCGAAGGCATATCTACTCCTCCCATTCCCAGGTTGGTTTGGAAGTTTGTCTTGCGCATGCTTGCTACAGAATTTACGCCGCTGGTTAGTTCGTTCAAAGACAGAAGCATGGTGATACAGCAAGTTGCAGAGCATTGTGGATTTTTTCTCCAAAGCATAAAATTGTGAATTAACACGGCAAGGTAGCGACCTAGTGGGTAAGGTATTAAATCAAGAATTAGCGAGGCACAGAAATAATATAATAGTAGATGATTGAATACAGGAACGAACAGCGAACGAAGGAATGAAGGCCTGAAAAATGAATTGAACGAGTAAAGTGAATTTAAAAAGGAAAGAAGAAAGGCGGAAGGAAGGAGTGACAGCAACAAAGGAGCGAATGACCGAACAGCAATGCAAATGAACTAATTTGAATGAATTTGATAAATGAAAGAAAGAATTGAATGAACGAAATTGATGCATTTGATGCAATGATGATGCATTGATGGTATATTGATCACTAAATGCATTGATGAATGCATTGATGAATGCATGACAAATGCACTGACAATGCATGATGATGCGTTGATGAATGCATTGATAATGCATTAACAAAGCGTTGGTGATGCATTATTGAAGCATTGAAGATACATTGACGATGCATTGATGGATTGCATTGATGATGCATTGATGAATACATTGATGAATACATTGGTGATGCATTGATAAATACACTGACGATGCACTGATGATGAAAGGAAGACCTGAATGAACGAAATTCATGGATTTGATGCAATGAATGCATTGATGATGTATTGATGGTGCATTGAGGATGCATTGATAAATGCAATGATGAATGCATTGATGATGCATTGAAGAATGCGTTGATGTTGCATTGTACGATGCATTGATTATGCATTGATGAATGCCTTGATGAATTCATTGATGATGCATTGATGAATGCATTAATAGTGCATTGATGAAATATTTGAATAACACAGTGCGTAAACGCCCGGTTCGGGTGTTGATATTAGTTTCGTTAATTGTTCCT
The DNA here is from genome assembly GCA_964035525.1 of Porites cylindrica. Taxonomy (NCBI): domain Eukaryota; kingdom Metazoa; phylum Cnidaria; class Anthozoa; order Scleractinia; family Poritidae; genus Porites; species Porites cylindrica. Next base: position 43,145,385 of record OZ037778.1, read on the forward strand.
GCGTGTAACAAGGAATAATCAAAACAACAAATCCATGACTTTGCTGAAATAAAATTACAGCGGTAGACTGCAAATGCCGTTCAAATTGTAACTTGGAGTTCATGAATCAATATTAGAGAGAAACACCTTGTAAACAGAATGTAAACAGTCGATGAGCTCGTTCACTTTTTAGCCAGATTTTGACCTTAGGTCCCAACATTAGTTGTAGAAGCTCTTCTGTGTTAAAAGCCATGAATGATGCCCGTTGTAGAGTTATACTAAGGACTGAAGGTGAATCAATATAGAGGGAAAAATAAATGAAAAAATAAATGAATGAATAAACGAACGCGCTAATGAATGAATAAATGAAGATGCTGAAACCTATGAACTGTTGATAAACAAGAGAATTTTTGTAGATGTTGCAGTTAATTTTTTATTTTAGTTAATTTTTGTTTTTCCTTTGTTTCAAATTCATAAGCATACATTACCATACCCCAAAACAATAGAAAGATAAAAATTAACTGAGATAAAAAATTAACTACAACATAGACCACCCGGACGTATGCTTTAGTAGTGCTAATGAACGATGTAAGTAAGTTTATTGACATACCTACAACGAGAACAATCACCAAGACATTGGCTCCCACCACAAGTATATTAACCAGAAGTGAGTCCACATATTGATCTACATCTGACGGCACTGATTCTTTGGGGATTTTTAATATTACTCCAATACCGAGATTAAGAAAAATCACAAGAAGTGACGTAAGCTGCAATTTATCTTCAAACTCATCTCTGATTGGTTTTCGAAAAGCGTAAAAAATTGCGAACAATCCAGAACAGATAGAGGCCAGTCCTACGTACGCTCTACTCTCGCGGCCAATCAGAATAATCCCACAAGTCAGTATGAGCTTTCTTACGACTTCCACTAGCTCCCAGTACCAAGCGTCATCTTTGTAGTTCTCGTAAAGGAAGCTCATTCCAGAAATGAGTTCTGATTCTTCATTAGGCCTTTCTGTGGAAAACAAAGAAATACAAGGGTGATGTAGCAGCTCTCATAATCTCTCTCGATTGGATGGATAACCGTTGCAAAGAAAAACGAAAAGTAAAACCTGGCAAACAAATGCAGTACAAATTAAGAAGAGTTCCAGGACTGGAGGCAGATAGCTATAATCTCGCTTGTAAAACTCTGTCTCGTTACCCGAGGGAATTCAATACCAAAGAGTATTTTTAGGGTCTAATCTAACGCTTTGTGGGGAGTTCCTTGACCTCGGCAAGAAGAGATTTAAGTGGAGACGGGGTGGAGATAACTGTAATTTTCCCAAATCAGAAGGATGCTTTTTGCGATTTAGCTTTTTTTTTTCTTGACAAAGGAATTGTTTATAGTAAATTATTCTTCTGGAAAAAGATGTAAAGGCGCAAGTATCCTTACCCTCTTCTGCATCTTCATCCCCGTTGATCTCATCATTTTCTTCTGTGATTTCAGAAGCACAGTACGCAATGTCATCAAACTCAGATCCTATTCTGTTAATCCCCACTGCCTCCTCTTCGCCAGATTCATCGCGCAAAACCTGTTTTCTTCTTTGCCTCCATAACGCTATCAATACCAGCCCTGGAAGAACAACGACGTATGACGAAGCTCCAAAAGCAAAGAGCTTGAAGAAATGATAGTTTTCACCTTCACACTTGACGCTGTAATCTGCCTTGAGATAAAGCGTGCAGGAACTCTCCGTACAGAGCTTGTGACATGCTAGGGGAAAGGTCCTCAAAATCGCTGAACAAGTGCTTGGGTATGTTATGAACAGAAACAAAAACACGTTACGATATAGAAACTCCTTCGTTGTAGATAACTTTGCCTTCATTTTAGAGGAATTCGAGTTGAATTTACCTAAAAGGAAAAGTTTTCTAATCCAGTAGCCTACAAACGCGAGTGTAGCTACGCCAGCATTACTACCCAGCAAAAAGTACATTTTGCTAAACGCGTCTTGTTTCCAAGACGGAAAGAGGCAGTGAAGAGGAACAAATTGCAGGATATTTAGTTGGATCACTTCGGCGTAGTCACCAATCATAGACAAGGATGACGGCCACTTGACGTAGACGAATGCTTCAACTATCCCCGATGTTACCTGATAGAAGCCAATCACAATTTTCAGTCTGGCCAGCAGGATGTCAATCATCGGGCGTTTTTCACTTGTTTTCTTTCTCCTTCCGCTCCATATCAAAATTATAATGAGAACGAGAACGGCAGCACCACATAGACAAAGCTGCACAATGACCCAGGTACCGGAAGGGCAAGCTTTGCAAGCAAGAACCCGTTTGTAATATCCGTTTTGGCAAACCTCGCAGAGGGGGCCTGAGTAACCAGTAGCGCATTTAGATTCTAGTCCCCCCTCGCATGACTTTACCCGCGGGCACTGGTAAGGCTTTGGAAGAGTTCCATTGTATAAAGATGTATTCATCAAGTAGGTTTCATCCTCTATTTCTAAATTTTTGGCGAAGGCTTCATAAGCAAGTCTCTTAACTTCTGAGTCCCACTGCCAATAATAGCCCTTCTTCAGGGAAACTGATTCATTGACACATTCCAGTCCTTGTGATGGACAGCTTTCACAATGACCAAAGCGACTCACGCGATGAAAGCCTCTGATGCACTTGCACGCTCGGAATCCAGCTCTTAAGCTTGTTATGGTTCCTAGAAACGATTTAAGTTCATTACCCGTGAATTTGAATGACCAATATAGTCAAACCTTTACGAAAATTACTTTGGACATTCCTCTTTTAGGATCTGTTTACGAGCAAGTACATTATGCAAAATGTGGGCGTGGTCGTGGTATTTCCTTATCTTTATTTTATCTTTTTTCTCCCCTTATACTAAAGTCAAAAGCAGAGGGAAACTCATCTTCACCCACTTTACTAGCATACAAACATCGGCAGCCGTCTTTTCGAGAGGAGAACCGGCTACCACTTTACCAAAAAATGTTTTCCTTAGAAAGATGCTTTTTCACCTAGTGACACTGCAAGCGGGCTCGGAAGAAAGAATCCGAATACAATTAGTAGAGGCGTTATACAGACTTCCCTTTTCCGCGAACAACAAACTAAGGAAACAGGAGACGTCTGCAGGCTGAAGTACTCTCAACAGAAGTGGAACCTATGACTTCCTAGGTATTTGTCCATATGCTCTACTACTGAGCTACAGGAGACTCGTGGAAGCTAAGGCAACTAGACTAAGTTCATTGTAACAAACAGCCTGCATACTGCTCAGTAATAGTAAGCCTATTTACCTGTAGGACATACAGTGCAATCTAAAACATTCCTCCCTGGAGCTCTCTCTGGAGGGACGAAGGTTCCAGGGTTACAAAGAAAACACAGGGCACCAACTTGTGCAACCCTGTTTGAATAAAATCCACCTGAAAAAGGAAAAAAATGAGCTTTTTAGGTGGAAAAGAACTGATTGGCGTGAAACGCCATGTGCCGCATGACCCCAAGAAGCCAATAAGCGATACCTCCTGGTAATAAATTCCAGCTTTGTTACAACAGACTCCCTCAATCTTGATTTGTTCTACTAAAGACGATCACATTTATTACCTTCTTTTTTAATGTATACACAGCCTAAGTTGGTAGAATAAAGTACCAGTTTAATTGTGTTGCCTGTATTTAAGCTGTCTCTCTTGAAGTTATCAGTATCACTAACCTGGAGGGCACGGTAAACATTTAGCCTTTATGGCTGTGCTGTATTTGAAATTCTTAAGATGAGGAACATAAGTGCCAGTAGGACATGGGAAGCGGTGACTAGTATTCCCATCTGCAAATCCCGCCTCTGTGAGGGCGATAAAGAGGCCTTTCCTGTTTGTCACAAATCCGTCTGTCACATGTTCAGGTGAACTTAAAAGCAAGCAAATATAGAAAATATAATTTCTCAGTTCAGTCCCTGTATTTACATTCAGGAAATTAAAAGCCAGTCAAAGTAAACTAAGAGAGGAGTTAATGTGACTTACTACTTAGAAATTAAAGCAAGAAAAGAATTAATGGAAAAAATATGTCAAACTGGGAAAAAACCTTTGGCTAGAAATAACAAAAACAAATTAGCAAGCCATCAAACACTAACTAGGCGTTTATTCTCTCTTTTCGGTACTTCCGTTTGTTTTTTTAGAAATATCGATGTACTGAAAACGTATCCCTCGCTTTTGATATTCTCGACGTATTCCACGTCGTGGATTCCGGATTGTCAATGGAATGTGGATTTTGGATTCCGATCGTTACCCGGATTCCGGCTTCCTTGAGCTGTATTCCGGATACCAAAGCCCAGGATTCCAGATTCCACAAGCAAAAATTTCCCGAATTCCCTCACACGGAGCTACACAAATTGAATATTTTCCTGAGTGAGCGCAAGTATTGGAGTGGACCGTTTTAGTTTTAGTTTTATGTTTTGTTTTCCCAATACAGAGCATGTGATATTCACAAGAGAATTTCCCTGTTGCGTTTTCACGTTAAAGTCATATGCTCCGGAATAGGAAGAAATGTGAAAAAAAAGGTCCCATGGCGAAAATCACATGGTCTGAAATGGAAAAACAATTGATTGAAGCATGCAAGCTAAAAAGGTCTATTTGCTCGATTATGGTTTTTGGTGCATTAATCATGGGAGTATAAGACTGCCGGCATAATATGGCTATGCGCATGCGTAAGGCACTGCCCGGGGATGTTTTTCGTCCCCAAAGTCACTTAGCTATGTTTGTAGCGAGCGACGTCACTTGGGACGAAAGGGTGTAGTTTTTGCTTTTTGCTGACTTTGGTCTTTCAGAATGGTAAGAAGAAAACTTACATGTATGTTTGTACATCCTTTTGGCCATGAAATGCATTGTGGTTCATTTTTTGCAGTTCGGTGTTCATCAGGTAACTGAAAAGTAACAATACTGAAAATACAATACTGAAATGGGGTACAATGCTGAAATGTTTGGTCTTTCAAGTGGCACTGGTGAAAATTTCATTCATAAGCGTTCAGCGATTTAACTTGACTGGTGAAGTAAGAAAAAGTCATTTAATAAGATAAGATACACTGCCCCAAACGACTCCCCATCCTGAGTCGCCAGCTTTTTAAACAGAAGGGCGAAAAATATCTCATTTGCAAAACAGAATTTCCGTTTTTTGTGTAGGAAGGGTAAAACACTATATATATATAACCTGTGCATCACCCAAGACTGACTGTTTCCTTTTGAGTGCTTCTAGTATTCTGGGCAAAGGACTGTTCGTCCTTCCCTCGGGAATACGCATACAAATCTGTGAATGTTTTGGAGAAAGTTTATGGCTTAAAGCTTAGGTTATGGCTTGGATCACCCCGTGACACTAGCTATTGTTAAATAATAAATAGTTATAATAGAGAGTCCCAACACTTGTTATCATTGTCAGTAACTGCTTACATTGTGTGCAGAGCAGAGTTATTAATCGAGAAGGCAAAGTGATTCATCTTTTTGATAGGATTGTCCGCCAAATCTCTGGAACAGAGAAATCAAACATTTGACTCAAATAACATTACACAATGACTAATCTCAGAAAACAGCCAGATACCACAAGCGACACAGCCCTCTGGTTAAACACGTCTTCAAGTCAGCGCCAAAATCCTTGTTCTTGGCCCCAATCTGTGCACCAGGGTTTGAAAATGTGCCACGAGTGGCGTGAAAGATGCGCCGTTGTTTGATTAGCCAATCAGGTTGGAAAGAAATTCGAAAAGCACTTCGGGTCAGAGGTTAAGTCCGTTGCATGGGCGTCCAGAGCAAGGATCTCGGCGCTGTTTTGCAGACGTAGCCTGCGTTCGTTTTTCGTAGAGTAAAAGGTCAAAGGAGAAAATGATGGAGGAGGGGGAAGTCTCTTCTTTCCCTCGCTTCCTCCCCCATCGTTTTCTCATTTGACATCGGTACAACTTTCGCGCGGCTGTATCCTTTACATTGCATAACACAAACGAAAACACACCAAAAATCACAGACGTTAATAATGTAATGTAAAAAATGTTGTGGATTAGAGGACAACAAGTAAGACGCTCCCTCTTAACATTAAATATTCATGTTAAGTAAGCTAGGACGTCAGCATACAAGGGCGCCCGGGGTAACCGCTATCAGTCCATTTATGAGTTTACTGTAACCCACCCATAGCCCATGACATGAATGAAGCGTGATGCGTGAAAGGTAGAACACACCATGGGGGAAACTTCCCTTACTCTTCTCGGACAGTAGAGTGGGTTCTTTTACGTCCTCTTCGATTTGACTAATGAGAGAAGGATGAAGGCCAGCGGCTTAAAGGAGTTGACGCGATCAACTGAACAGAGATAAGGTCAGAATGGTCTCACTAGTTTTTTTTAAAGACCCTGGTTGTTGGTCCGGGCGGGGTTTGAACCCACGACCTCCCATTCGGCAGATCGGAGCTCTCCCAGCATTAGAGACCTTATGATCCGACAGCGGCGACGCCAATGAAAACGCAGCTGAAAAATAGACTTCGCGTCCTTTACAAATTTTTTCGCCCTTATACCAAGTCACCCAGTTACTGGAAAGGAGAGGCGTTCGGTTGGAACTGAAGAGGGGAGACCGCGTCCGATTTCAGATAGAGAAAGTAAAACTTATCGCTTTGCCGTTCCCGTTCTCAAGTCAACTCAAAATTTGGTCATGTCTAGTCGTAGTTGTGCAGGGACGGCAAAGAAATGAACAAAAAAGCGTGATGCACGTGCAGCGTTGTTGTTTTGCTCATTAAACTTACTGCTTTTTTGACGTTTCCGTTGCCAAAAACCGGACCGCAGATGAGTCCGCATGGGTTAGATTACGTCTGTGACACAAGCTAGTTTCAGTTGGCTATAGACCTCTTTCATAAAGGCGGCCCATTGATATAATCTTTTATATGTATAATAATTTCAGTCGGCTATTGTGTATTTTTAAGACCTGAGGTCCTTTGAAGGAGAACAAGAACGATCTTAATAGCGTGAGTCTCGCTTGCTTGGAGCCCATGGGGCTTGGAGATAAGTTTTGTTGTCAAAGGAGGTGGTGCTGTTATGCTACTTTTTCGTTTTGAACACAAAACGAGTGTTATATGTGATATGTTATATGACTCATTTGCATACAAAGAAGGTCGTCACGATTCTTATCCCCAGTTTCCACGGTCTCCGCTAGGAACGCGTGACCTACAATGTAGGGAAGACCGGCGAAAAAAACAACGCCTGCATTTTTAGAGTCTCGCTCTGCTAAAGTAAGCTCGACTAATCATTTTTATCAATGTTCATTTCTAAATGATTTATATACCCCACAATCAGAGTTTTAAAAATTCCGTTTCAGTTAATACTTACATCAGTTCCAAGGCTGCAAGGCCACTGAAGGTAAATGAATCGACGGTTGTAATTTTATTGTCGCTCAAAAATCTGAGGACATACATACATGATAAAGTGATTTCACTGCTGTCGCTTCTCAACGTGAGTAAATGTTTCACCTATTTGCTGAGATGAACTTCCTTGATGCATAAATGAGTAATGCAAAGTACAATAACAGGGCCATCATAAAGAGCGATGGTTCTAAGTCTTTTAATCTTTGTGTGAAACACTGTAAATCAGAAAGTTCTGTTTCAGCCCTAAACCTGGGGCCGTTTCGGTGAGTAAAATACAGTCCTATTTTTGAGTCTAATTTGGCTCCCTTAAATCAGGGCCAATACAGTCCAAATTACCTGGGGCTGATTTGTCCCCAAGGGCTAAAATGGACCCCAGCGTGGGCTGGAATAGCCTTTTGGTGGGTCTGTTTAGGCTTAAATTGTGCTCAAATGGCTCCAGGCCAGAGGGGCTGAATTGGTACTTTGGGGCTATGCAGATCTTTTTAATTTCCAGTGAATGAAATACCGTCGATCCTATAGATCCTCTCTACAATTAAGGCTAGCTTAGCAGCTTAGTTTACAAAGGGCCGTATAGAGAAGGAGGAGTGGGGGGGGGGGGGGGGGGGGGGGGCGGGGGGCTGGGCAAGGTAATGTAAGGGGGTAGAATGATTACAACAATTTCTTTTTATAAGGTACTTATTACGTATTTTTAACCCAATCAAGATATATGAGTACAACGTAAACTAAGTTAAATACGCTTCTAAATGGCTGTGAAACTGTTGTTTTGGTACCTGGCAGTTTGTACTTGTGAAAATAGTGGAACCTTTTGCTAATAACTTACAGATATTGTAGGCTCGTCAAGTTGGTAAACAGCCCTGTGGTCAAACTAGTTAAACTATTACTTGAAAGAAACCTGGAAATTAATTAGCAAAGTACAGGCCTGTTAAATGAAGTTTTTCATCTCGCATACTATACCCCGTTTTTCGTAATTATGTACTGAACTCTATTGATTCATTGTTGAGGGTGACGATGTGAAAAAATTACACACGCAAATTGAAGTAAGTCAAAGTATGGGGGGCGGGGGGGGGGGGGAGTCTGGTAATTCATGTACTTACAAGATGATAAGAGACTCCTCGAGGCCATCAAATGAACCTGGCTCTATTTCCTGTATCTTGTTGCGAGCCAAGAATCTGTAAATTGAGTAAACAAATAATTCGTTTGGTGCTGTGTGAAACGGTAGCCTTATCGCAAAACTAGTGTCAGTTGCGCCGCAACTTCTTCTCTTATTATGAACAGTGCTGAAGTCGAAAATCAAAACGAAGAGGAATTTGTTCCGATAAATGATTGTTTTTCGCTCTTTTAGTAGCATACTATGATTCTATGATATTGAATAAGTCAAAAAAGCAAAAAGACAACATCGTGTTGAACTCCTTAAATGACAGGTCTTTTCCCAGAACAGTCGATAGTAACCAATAACAGTCGATAAATCAATGGTTGACTATACTATATTTCTATCGGAAATCGATTTTTATCCGAGTTACAACGTTTTTCCTTATGGATTTCTACCAATTGATATCGATATGTTATCGAATACTACCGATGATCGGTTTATTGATTGACTACGCATGGAATATTTTGTGGAGGTATCCCCTGAAAGAGATACACGGCGACAACTTACATCTCTTCCAAGCTATTCGTGTCCTGAAACGTTTTTCTTTGTAGTTTTGTTATTCTGTTGTTGGACAAATATCTGCAACAAAAAAGTCCGATGCAATGTTGATTATAAACTTATAGCCGAACCTCTGTAAATGAACCGCCCTCCGTAATTTATAAGGGGACAGTTACAAATAGTTCGTCAAGAAATTTGGGACGACAGCAGAAATGCTTGCTACACAGCCATAACATTTTTCTTCTCGCGCCTAGGATTTCTTCCTTCCGACTTTTAAATGCTTGCCAGGCAGGAGGCCCAAAAAAATCAAGGGATTTTATGGCCCGCTGTAGTCTAAGGGAGGTAACGAACAATAAAGGTAAACTGACTGTTTCACTTACATTCTCTGAAGTAAGGTTAACGATTTCAGGTTATACGTTGTTAGATTCTCAATGAAGTTATCGGACAGGTCACTGTGCAGATAAAAGGTAAAAAGTCTTGAGAATACACGAATACACGGCAAATTAGTGAAACAAAAACAAGACAGAAGTTGTCAACAATAGAATCCACCTACAGTTCTCTGACACTATCGGGAATCCCCAGTGGAACAGAGGTGAGGTTCAAAACTTTACACTCAACCTGTAACTCGTCGATTTCCGAAAAACACGTGCAAGTCGGTGGACATTCTGGAAAATAATAAAAAAGGCAGATAAAAGTAGTATGTTAGGGACCGGTTACTCCATTTTTTTGTGGACTTAATTAACTTTTGACTCTGACGTTTTAGTCTTTTGTCTTTATCCCATGAAGAAAATGCGGGGGAATGTCATTAACCCTTTAAGTCCCTATAGTGACCAAGATCAATTTTCTCCGAACAATATCCATATGTTGCCAAGAGAAATGGCTGTGAGAGTTAATAAAATGATCACCTAAGAGAAAATGCTTTGATCTTCTACCAAATTCTCTCAACTTATTCCTTAAGGAAATGTATAAAGACTAGTTTGGAGAAATTGTATGTGGATATTGGGGCTTAAAGGGTTAAGATAAGCTCATGTGCTATTGTTAGGTAGACTAACCGTTTGTACAGGTTTCCTTGTTATTTTTAAGGTCGATGAAGGTCCTGCTTTTTGATTGGTTGACTAAAAACAAAAGTGATCATTGGTTGTTTCATGGTGTCGAAGCCGAGAATAAGCGCTAACTTGCCTGTGACTCAAATTCACTAAGTCGTACCGTAATTATGCAATTAAGTTCTACTTCCTGCCACTTTCATTGTTTAAAGTATTCCATTTTCGGTTCACTGATTCTTGGTGAGCAAACCGCGCATTTTTAATGAGGAAGAAGGCAAACTAGCTCTTTTTACGACGACAAATAACTTTTTCACTTTGTCTCCTCCCTTTTTTGCTTCTCCACATTTCTATTGTTTCTCTCAACCTCCACCACCACCACCACATTTCTGTTGTTTTCCCTCCACCACAACCACATTTTTTGAAATGGTGACAAACGACTCAAAGATAGGTTTAAACTGTGCATGTGGCATTGCAGTGACGAAACCAAGCGCAAATACAGTGGTTAAATACAGACACAGGCAGGGCTTCCTCCTCAAAACAGGGAACGACGAGTTTCGAAATTCAGACAAAAAGCATACGTTTCCCTCCCCCCACACTGATTTCCGGTAATTGGTTGAGTCCGTTATGGGGAACGAGGATCTCGGCGCTGCTTCGCAGACGTTACTAACCAAGGTTAAATTACGTTTTGCGACGCAGGCTATTCCGACTCTTTCACAATGTAATCACTTCTCAAGGGCAATTGTAAACTTACCCACAACTTTAACATTGACGTCAGCGTCGTCACTTCCCTCAGTGTTGTTAATTGCACAGTGATACACACCTTCATGATGCTGTTTGGTTACATTTTTCAGGAACAGGATTGCAGTGCTTTGTTCTTTTATCAACACGACATCGGATCCATTTTTTGTCCACACAACAGTCGGAGCGGGAACCCCATTAGCCGAGCAGCGCAGTTTCACGCTTGAGCCTCTCAGTACTGACTGGTCAGTGGTAATGGACTGGATTTCTGGCTCAACTATAAAGAATGAAACAGCAATAGAAAAGTGACCAATAAAAGCAAAGGAAAGTCTTCACAAATCATGCAGCATTTATTACACACATTGAAAAGAGTAGGCTTTACTGTATAGACTGACGCAAAAGCTCAGTAACTGTTGGAGTCCATGGCCAAACCAGAATATCGTCAGCTACAAATTCCGCCCAAAAGGCAAGGGAAGTGCAGAAATTGTACTTGCTTCAGAATCCGGCTGCTCTTGGCCTTACTTTGCTATACTAACATTACAGCTTTATTCAGGAGGCACACAATGATGGTGTTCCACAAAGTTTCAAGCGTAGCTGGCTGAATGGGAAAAGAGAATCAGGGAGGCTGGAAAATTTTTCTGTCAAGTAGGTGTCGTAACTATATTATAGCGTTATACACACTTCTAAGTTGGCAACAACCACTCTGTTCTACAGCCGGAAAGAAAAAACAGTTATTGAGTATATCGCTTTCTGCTTAGACAGGAGCCTGGAATTTTTGTCAGCATCCTCCAGGAGGCGCTGGGCATCATCTCTTTTGCAGAAAACAAAGAAAAAAAGAAAAAATATATTTCAAATAGAATCATTTATTTGTGTAGTATTTAATCAGTTTCGTAATGTAATATGCGTTGAGGCGAGGAAGAGGAAAATTACGAGAACGAGATCAAATTTTAAGGATTTTTTCACGTACTTTTGTAAAATCGACACCCCGGAATGCTTCATTGTATATTTGTTTTTCACCAGAAAAGATAACATGGTCGTTTTTACGGTGGCCCAAAAGGGTCACACATGCAAATTAAAAATGTTGCTGCAAACTAAAAATTTTACCAGCAAATCAAAAATAGGACATGCCAATTAAAAATTGTAGAAGCAAACTAAAAATATTACAAATATGAAACATGAATGGGCCGACGGCTGTAAGGCCAGGTCGCACGGCTCGGACCAGGTCCTCATCACTCATACTGCGCGCGCAGGACTTTTCATTTTTAATTTGCATCGATACGTTTTCTTTTTTCAATTTGCAGCACAATTTTTAGTTTGCATGTACTATATTCAATTGCAGGTAATATTTTTAGTTTGCATGTACAATTTTTAATTTGCAGCAACATTTTTAATTTGAATGTGTGACCCTTCTGGGCCACCTTACTTTTTAGATGAAGGAGCGCAAAATGATTTTAAATTAAATCTCCTAACATTTGATGACTGACAAAAGTTGTTTCGCCAAAGTCAAAGCACTAAAAAAACTAAACAAAACTAACCCAAGTCTGAAGAAAATTCAAACGTTGCATTGAAACCTGAGGCAGGCACCGTTTCGTCGCTGATGAACGTAACAGTCATCTTCCCTTTGCTCGCGTAGACTGGAGAGGGGAGAATTTCACCGCAAAATTTACCCAACATAGAGCTGTTACTGCCTTCGTCGCCATCATAAATCACCACACTGTCGTAGAGACAAGTAGAGTGAATTTCCAGTTTGAAGTCTACAAATGTAAGCTTGATGATGTTTTCTTCTTCGATGATGTCTTGTGGAATTTGAATAGTCCAGCGGCATATTACCTTATTAGGATAGCTGTCAGGGTACTTTGGAGAATGAAATGATCCGACTTTCATCAGCAACTTTGGAATTCCATAATTACAATAATGGTCTGTCGTAAAGGAGGGAAAAGAATTAACATGTTAATGAAATATCAACCGATGCCTGTAAGAAATGTTAAGGCCACAGCATATTAGGAACAGTCGTGCCATGCAAGATTTAGTACCAATTGACAGAAAATTAAAACGTCACGTTAAGTTCACACACACTTAATTACAAATAGTATCAATAGTGACCAAGCCTTCAAAGCATTGTTGTACATAATAGACACAAAACGAGACGACGCGAAATTTCCCTGGCTAATCTAGTGCAGTCAAAGAGGAGGCCTTAGAAAGTGTCCGTATTAACGGATGTTCATATTAAGCGGGTTGAATTTAGAGAAAATTTAAGGGCTTTCTTTTCCCAGGGACAAAGAAAAGTGTCCGTAATAATGAGCTGTCCGTATTAAGCAGATGTCCATAAAGCGAGGTTTAGCCAGGCGTTAAAGGGCGGGTGGGGAGGAGGGGAAGGGGGTAAGAAAGAAAAGAAGGAGGGAGCAAAAAAAGAAGAGGTGATTGGGTTACACTCCCCCCCCCCCATCCCCCCTTAAACGCCTTGTTTTAGGGCTCGGTTCCATCGGTAACTTTGTTCGGTCATTCTTTTTCCACCAATCTTGTGAGGCCTTGTTAAAGCTGCTAAGCTAGCGCGAGCGAAGTATGGCGTACGCGCGAAAAAATCACCGCCCCAAGTCGTGTTGTCCGCTTGTGGAAATTTTCACTCGCGCTTCACGCGCTTGCGTATTTCGCATTATTTACTATCCTTGAAGCAATCTCTTCACCAGAGCCTTCGGATCCGCAGTCATGCGCAGTAGAGACAATTTTGTATAAATTTCAGCCCGTGAGCTTATATTTAGGGACGGACCATTAGAAAACTTATGGGGGGGGGGGGGGGGGGAGCGGGCGAAGTACAAAAAAAAAATTCGCGCAAGGGAAAATTAAATGAAAAAACTTCTTGCACGCCAATTAAACCTAAAAAATATTCATGCTATGGCCTAAAAAAATTCATACATAGAATTTGATAATGAAAAAAAATTCCTGCGGCTCGAAAATTCCCCTCCCCGCCCCCATAACTATTCTAATGGTCAGTCCCTTAGCAAAGCTTACCAACAGGCGTTTGGTCACACTCCACACCAGCGTCCTGTTGATGAGTACAGTCTGATTTTCCCAGGTTCGCCTTTGCATTTTTACAATCCAACAACGAACTTTCATTACCATAGCAACCAAGCTTCGTCAGCCATATCGTACCATTACCTCCACCAAAGTGTGCCCCTTTAAATACTTGTTTCGCGGAAGCAAATCCTAATAATCTGCACACCACTGTGCCATCCTTCGTGTCCCAGCGTTTTTCACAAATTGTTCCCCATTTGCCCTCATGGTAGAACTCAACGCGTCCAATGTAATTTCTACTGTCTCCCACTAAGCGCACGACTGAAACAGCATGATATCTGAGTTAGATAAAGTGAGATCAGTAGTCTACACAGCCGTTATTGGCAGTGGCGCGAATTTGACTAGCTATTGTCATTTTGTCTTGATAACAACTACGTCGGCATGGGCCGGTTTTTTTTGGTGTAATGCCCGTTTCATATTATCGCTTGTTAGTTAAGTAAGGAGGGTAACGCGAATTCTGGAATCCGGAAAATTTAGGCTTGTGGAATCGGGAACGGGAAATGTTTGCTCATGGAATCCGCTTTAGATCCGTAATTAAGCTCAAGGAATCTGCTAATGTTTGGAATCCGGAATCCAAGTTCCACTGACAAGGAATCCAGGATCCACTGCACGGAAATGAGAATCCAAGGGTAACCTCCTACGCAGACGTTCTTTGGGCTTCGTCACGCGTTACTGCCCCGTTCGTGGGGTAGGAACGCGTGACGAAGCCCTGGGACGTCCACTTGGGAGGTTATACCCAGGGCGATACGTCTCTTTTCGACGTTTGCTGCCCGTTTTAGCAACTTCGTCACTTTGAAAAAGTTCACTTGTGGCAAGTCTATCAGGAAAATGAAAGTGAAACCTAAAGACTACAGCGGGTGTCGATTGCCTCTAAATAGAGAGCCGCCGGCGAGTGACTTTGCGATCAGAAAGAACCGAGGCTCATCTTCTTTCCTCGCTGATCAAGGTATTTTTCTTGTCTTTTCACGTGGTTTTTTCGATGTCTTTTGAGGAAAACTTCATTCCATCACTTTATATACTTTGTTGTTTTTTCCGTGTCTTCCGTTGAAATTGCATTTTCAAGCGTTGTAATTTTAAAACAATTTTTTTCAGGAGCCGTTCCTCCGCGAATAAATTGTTTTAGTTCCGTCTCACTAGACTCACTAGTCTTGAACTGACGCATAGACGGACCACGTTTAGAAAGCATGGTATATGAGCTAGTATACCGGCTATGATGGCTAAGCAAATCAAAACTCTAGAATTGCAATTTCTAATGATTCGATTTTTTATAACATCTTATCGTCAAAGTACGCGAAAATTCATGCGAACAAGTTATGATTGTCACTGTTTTTGCTGGCTGTTTGACTGAGGATGCCAGGTGCGTCAGAATTTTCCGCCAATAACAAAGCTGCGAAGCATACAACCTACAGAGTTTAAAATAAGAAAATATGCTTACCCGCCTGCCCTGGAACCTGGAGTAACTGCAAAAATAAAAATAATAAAAATAATAAAAAAAAATAAAAAGTTAGGAAACATGGCAGTTCAAGAAGCGAAACGAAAAACAGTTCGGGCGAGTTAACTATCTGAAAATGTAAAAAAACTCTAGTGAATGACGAAGGCCGGCCGGCACAAAAACTAGACTAAGGTCGCTCTTGGACTCAGTAAATTTAGCTTCAAGGATTCAAACAGCACGCTCCGCAAGAATAAATCAGCTTTCTTCCTGAGCTTGGATAACACTTGATTAAACTGACGAAATTCGTACTGACCAACTACAGTTACGTAACCAAGAGAGAACTTCACTGTCTTAAGTTCCACAGAAAGGACATATTCGAAATTTGTTAACTTTTTATGCTCTGCCGGACTTCGGCACATGAATTTGTTGTTCCTTTTATGTCTTCGCCAGTGCAGAAGAACGACATTTTCAGTAACGCTTTTTTTTCCATTTTACTGGGTAAGTTTATGGTAGGATCTAAATTATTGAGACAGAGCATAATGTAGCCAAAAATTGCTTCCTCCTGTTTCGTTGTCAAACCTGACGCAAATGCTCAAGCGGAGATGAAGGCAGGTGTTTGAAAACTTACAAGAAAGGAAACGATCTGCTTTCAGAGAAAAAGATCCCTAATCGGATAGAGTCCAGGATCACGGCATGTGTGTCTGAAAAAATTGGGATTTCATTGTTGATACAATAAAATAATTTGCTTTACAAAAAGTAGATAAACCTTAGTAGTGGTATTATTCTGCTAACTCAAAAACTAATTTCACAGTTCTGTTAGGAGTCGAATTAAACACTGAGCCGAGCGCGAAGAAAACATAAAGGGACTCAATTTCTGTTGAATTTTGTTGTTTTACTCAGGAGTTATAATTTAAAGAAGTCACTTTCTTTCAGTTCAAGTTAAGATAAACAGTCTCGCTATTATAAATAATAATTTGTCCCGTTAATGTATCTTTCAAACAGGAATTGCAGCTCAGTATGATTAACGTCCATTCAGTCTCAAAAAAGGTCAAACTAGAATACGTAGAATGAAAAAAATAAAACTAATCGTGCCAAGGTTTTGTGTTAGGGTAGTTATCAATGGTTTTCTGTCAACTCTCAATATATAACGTTCATACTGGACTTCTTAGAGTGGCACTTATAGACCATGACATTTTTTACAGCAAAAAACATGAACTAGAACACAATAGAACGACTCGAACATAACAAAAAAACACACCTAGGAACTGAACTAATAAGGCGGCAAGGGCCGGATAAACGGCACAGATAACTGGACAAATGTTTCCGTCAAAGTTGAGAACATCTGCTTCATTGAAACAAGTTAAATAATATTGAAGTTTAAAGACGCTAACAGGCCTGCTTCTCTTATAAAAGATTAGGATTTATAAAACTGAAAGCAAAAGGGGAAATAAAATACTAACCTGAATTATGCAGGCTAAGAGTATAAAGTTGAACATCTTCACTCTTCTTAAATTAGTCATTTTTTCACTCAGCGTGTGTCCAGATCGTTGCAAGGATAACTATAGACTTGAATCGTTTCTCTCGGTCAAGGTTATTATATATTAATAATTTAATACTACCTCAGGTTGTTAAGTAATATACAGTAATTGATCTATGCAAAAATCTAGGTAAGTGTTTCAGGGGTATTCAAATCCGCTATTAGGGAACGGCGACGGCAACAAGAACGTCAAAAAAAAGCAATAGGTTGAATAGGCAAAACAACAACTCTTCACGTGCAGCATGCTTTTTTGTACATTTCTTTGGCGTCGCTGCACGACTTAGCCTGCGTGCAGACGATAACTAAACTCTGATTAGTACCGTCTGCGAAGCAGCGCAGAGATCCTTGTTCTGGGCCCCCAACGGACTCAACGAATTACCGGAAGTGCGTTTCGAATTCCCCTTCAACCTGATTGGCGATCACGACAAACAAAACAAAGCCTTTTTTAACTGGCCAATCGTGGCGCGTACTCAAATCTGGGTACACAGCTGGAAGTCCAGAACAAGGATTTCGGCGCTGTTTCGCAGACGGAGTTAACCAGAGTTTAATTTCGTCTGCGCGCAGGCTATGCACGACTACGACTTGAAAAAAAGCCCAATTTCACGTTTTATGGAGGACGTGAACGAGCGACGACGAAAGTTTAATTCTCTTTCTGAACTTGGATATAATTGAAGGAATTCGGCTTCAAAATAATTCGCTTGCATTTGAGAAAGTAAGCGAATTGGAATAATCGCAATAGAGATTGAAAGAACGCACTTTTTAGCGACATTTTCGCAGCCGTCGCCGTCGTGGTATCTTAAACTCCCTATTTTCTCGACGTGCGGCGTTTATTTCGCCGTTTTATACCCACACAAGTAAAGTGAATACTTTGCGGCCTTGGAATGTTTACTCAAGAGGTAATGTAAGGTAGAGGGGGTCAGCCGATGACACGATGTTGGAAAACTTTGGTAGTTTGGATTTGCTTCCTAGATACTTTTGTCCGATCGTTACAAAAACAGCACTAATTGTGAATGACAAAACCTACAATCTTGTCGATGACATCGAAAAATACTGTTGTTAAAAGAATAAACAGCGGGGCCCAAGCTGATATTAATGATAACACCTGCACTATTTGTTGTTAGTGAACGTATTAGTCAAGAATGGCACTAATTGTTACATCCTGTTTCATGGGTTGATCACTTGAACAAAACTATTAATTTACGTTCCTCTCGAATTGTATACTTCATGAATACCCTGGGCGCCAAAGACTTTTCTAGCGCGGTTTCTGGTTTCTGTCAAGTCTACCCAGGGTACTTCACGAATGGCCATGAGGTAGAAAAGTCGACCTATTTACACTAATCGAAACCAGGGTGTCATATTTTTTTCAATTTATTCCCTTTTGGCGGTCAGGGTTTGAGTCCGAGGTGCAGGCGTTGAGGAGGGGGTGGGGAAGGTTAAGGGCACTTAGGAGTTTGGAAATGGCATCAGTGATGATGTCAAATCTACTGACTCAGATAACATAGTTAAAAGGGAGTTGAAAGAAAGTTCGACTTGCTACAAGTCGACCCCTCTAAAAGTGAGCGAAGCGAACTTCAATGTATGAGGTCACGCAGCGACCGACGAAGTCGCGAGGTCTTTAAAATGGCATTACCAACCAGGAAAGAAAGAAAGCCTAAAAAAAGTATGTATGTAATGTTTGTTACAAAATCCATTCACTAGCTTCGCTACTTTGTTGACCCTGCTTCGTTACATTTTGCAGACAGAATAGTCTGTACGTCATCCTCCTGGACTTGGCACCGCCCTTTTTCAAAAATACCATAATACTCTTTGTTGTCCCTCCAAAATTTTGCATAAGCATTGTCTTCAATTTCTCTTGGGACTTACTATCGGCCATAGAGAAATTGAAAACAACGCTCATGCTTAATTTTGGAGGGACAACAAAGAGTATTATGGTATTTTTTATTGTATTGATTGTTTGGTACTGAAATCTTCATGTCGAAGATAAAGTCAATAAAGTTGTTGTCGGTATTTTTGAAAAAGGGCCTATGCAGGCCTCAGGTTTAGAAAGACACTGCCCAGACGAAAGCGCGCAATGAAGAAGTCTTATAACATCAAAGCGATTGACACAGTGAGCGGAATTAAAAATACTATTTTTTAATCACTAATTTAGCGCATAATTATGTATCATCTAAGTTTGTACATCGTGAGTACACATTATAGTCTCTTACTTTACGTAAAAATAAAGAGGCAAAGAAGTACATCTCATCTATATAGTGTTACAAAACAAAAACATTAAATAAAATACGCGCAAGACATTGCCAACACCTTTGTCTTAGGAATTTATTGTCTTAAAATAAAAGATTTTCCTCTTTTAAAATCAAGAGTGGATTGAACAGTTTATAGTTAAATTGAGCAAACAGTAACAAGTATGCTTTGCATGCTTCAAGCATTAAACTAACCAGTACCACAGGAAATTACTACTCAATTTCCAATAGGTTTCATTCAAATGGTTTACTCTCTTCGTCAGGAACGGCCGATTTAAATATGCACAGTAGGCCAAACTATTGATTAACCTTTTAAACCCTAGTATCAGCATAAATTTCCCACTTATTCCCTACTACAGAAACTATAAGGGGAATGGGTGCAAGCTTTCGGCGCAATGATTTCGGGGCTCATTTGGGTGGAGAAGCGTTACTTGTGATTGGTCAATGGTTGCCTTGAATACCATCAACCAATCATAACATCGCTTGTCCACCCAAACGATCCCAAAAGTCACTGCAACCAGAGCTTGTACTCATTCTCCCTTGAGTTTCTGGAGTAGGGAATTCTTCTCCATACATTTTCTATAGTACTAGAGGAGAATTTGTTTAACACTCAAGACCTTCTTCACAAGTTGATCACGTAAGCATGAGAAAACAGCCAACATTTTATAGTGCCCCCAATGGTTTCCCTGCGAAATGATGTCTGAGGAACGAGCCATACTGAGCTGGGTAGTGCTTCTGATTGCCTCTACATGGCGGAAGGAAATTTTTAACCAATAAGAAGCACTACCCAGATCTGGATAGTTAGGCCTCATCAGTATGGAATTTCTTCGCTCGTTCCTCAGACTTCATTTTGCAGGAAACTGCTGGTGGTGTCACGAAACGTCGGCTGTTTTGTCAGGCTATTTTAGATCACGACCTCTATGTTTGATCGAGCAGTGTTGAATTAAGGAGAAAATAAATGTTGACTACTCTCAGGGGTTTAAGGTATTCCACAAAATTCTCTTGCTTCTCTATATAACGTCTTCTTTCTTTGACTTACTAACGCCTGAGAATAAATTGGATAAACAAATTGCATTATTGAAAATAATCGTTTAACGAGAACAACGACGAAACACTGACAAGTTGTTCATGATTTTATTTAGAAAACACGATTTAATGATAAGAAGGCGATTTCCACATTGACACTTTATTCAAGGGTTTCATTTGGGTATAAATTAGAAAAGACTAAATATTAGATAAAAGTCAACCACGAGAGCAACTTCCTACTAATCGAGTCTCCTGTTCTACTCATCTAAAATATGAAGGAAAGGGGAGTGTGCGCGAGCACAGGGAGTAAGGAAAATGGAACAAAAGTTCTTGTACATACCTTTGCCACTTTTCACGTAAATACTCCAGATCTTTTTCAAGTTGGAATATTTTTGCATCTTTTGCTCTTATCTGGGTTTGTAGGAAGAGGATTTCATCTCGCTGATCACTGTAGGCAAGTCTTAACTAGAGTAAACAATAACCAGGATGTGTGCCCAAATTAGTATAGTGTTTTTCCCAAGCTATACGGCTTCGACACATTAATAAAGTCAGTCAGTCTGTCTGTCTGTCTATCTATCTGAAGAAAGTCAGTTTACAGCTTACCACGGCTAGCATGTACTTGTCTGAAGTTAATTTTAACCAACTCGAAACGTAAATTTTTGCTAATTTTGATGAGCAAGAGTGATTACAGTTCTTCAGTCATTTGAATTCCCCCAAACACTTCAACTGTCCATTGGTTTTCAGTTGAAAACAGAATTCACTCAGGGGCGGATCTAGGGGGAGGGTGCAGGGGGTGGGCACCCCCCCCCCTTCCGAGATGACCTGCGGTTTTCTAATACAGCTGGTATTCTGCGAAAAAAAAACTATGTGGTTTATTGGTGTTGAAGTAGAGCAAGAGACGAGTGCACCCCCTCCTAAAAAAATCCTGGATCCGCCCCTGTCACTAGCCTGATAGAAAAATCCACTAGCCTTGGGCTATCGGACATGACTTTCTTAACACATTGATAGCATACATATAATAATAACCAGTTAATACTTCACCCTCTGAAATACAAAATATTTATTTGAAGTGAAACCCGTTTTATTTCTTCCTTGTAAAACTTGGCGTTAATTTAAAGAACTGCACTATATTGTTGCTGAAACATTGCACTGCTTCGCTTATCCTTCTACTTGCCGTGACTTGGCATTAATATTTCTTTTTTCGTCTTCCCCCGCCTTGATTAGATTTTTCTATTTGCGGGGGAACATTAAACATTAAACTCTATTGTATTGTTGATGTGCTTGTAATAAAGTTATTGTTGTTGTAGATCCTTTCTTCCGCTTACTCGATTTTGGCTTACTCAAGGGAGACTCTTCTTAAATCAAATAAGATGTTTGTTTAGCATGCGCTGAATGTTCTGGGATACAATTTCATACCCAGGCCTGATAGCCGTGCACTTGGTACAGTGGGCTGAGCTATGACCACCAATAGACCATTTTACTGATACGGCAGCCATATTGAATTTATTAGATTTAAGGAGTATTATGGGATGCCCAGGGGGCACCCGCTGGGTAAAGCGCGTAAATACTGTGCGAGTATATCGGATCGTGCTCATGCCCCCTGGGCATCCCATAATACTCCTTAAATCTAATTAATTCAATATGGCCGCCGCATCGGTAAGAAGGTCTATTTAACAATTATTCCTCGAGCCTGAATGGGCTCTGAGTCAATAGCCCATGAGACTGTAGACCGAATGGGCTGTTGACTCAGAGGCCCTGAGGGCGAGAGGAATAATTGTTTTAGTAAATCCAACTAGTTGGTCAAAAATATCGAGAATAAAAAACTTTTAGCTACAGTTAAAGCTAGATTTTAATCCTTTTTTGCCGCCAAAAAGCTCGCGCTTTTCGCTACTAGTGGGCTATAACATATAGCCTAGTAGTAGCTTAACCTATCAGAACGCAGCATTGATAATAGACCACTAGTTCGATTTTACTAATTATCAATAAACGGATGCTCACACACCGAAAAGCAGGTTGACGTGACAAAACAAGGTTGACTAGTCCAGAGGTTGGGCTGCGGCAATTTCAAAGGCTTGTCGCGTTTCAGGCAGACTTATTTTCTCAGCCTCTTTCAACAAGACAAACATTGTTCAAAATGCATTGATAGATAAGTCACTGCACGAATTTATGGAAACCCCACTGACTTTTTTGAAACATTATAATTAATAGTAAAAGTGTACATGTGTATGTAACAATACTGAAAGGTATTATGGAAAATGCTCTGTTCACCATTGTCAGCGAGTTTCAGCCCAATGGAAAGAAGGTCTAAGGCGTTCTCTGTATGGTTGAGGCATTGTACTTAGTTGTAAGGACTTTTTTCAGACTTCAAGATGACATCTTGGACAACATCTTGGATAACGTGTTATATCATTGACAATCTTTAAAGATTTACAGTATCAATGTCCCAGCTTCAAAAATCTCCTGAGCGCCTGTCTCCTCATCCAGATCTCCGTTTTTCTTAAGATGAGCTAATTCTACTGCTTGATACAGCCTTAGCTGTTACCTACACATGCAAAACATGACAAAACAAAGAATTTAAACAAATTTAAAATTTTCAAGATTAAGCCAATCACTCTGTGATATTTCAGCAAGCAAAGACATGGGAAGTTAGTCAAGTCATTTTCAGGTCACCATCTTCCCCCCAAAAGACCAAAATTGCACCTTTTTGTAGAAGAATGAAGCCTTTTAAATTTCTAAGTTTGAGTGGGGGTTGCCATACAGTCACCAACAATATGAAATATGCTGCACATGAGTTCCAAGGAATGCCCCATACTTTTCCTGAGGAATGGTTCATACATCTTGGTAGGTAAATATGGACAGATTTTCTAACAATACAGGTAGCCTTAGAGGGATATTAATTCACAGTTTCAAGTCCTAAATCTGCTCAATCAGTCTTAGTTCTTGTAGAAGCGGTTCTGTACATTTATTACTTGTGCTCGTATCATCCAAAAGATTAAAAACATTTTCAACACAAGTATATTACCACAAGCAGCAGTACATACTTGAATGGGATCCGTGCGCTTGCTTTCTGGCATACTTGATACCTCTGTGGCTTCACATACTGAAGCGAAGCTCCCGTTAATAAATTCATAATTTAAATCAAACAATAAACTTGTAATCCACAGATCAGGGCACATTCATCTGACTTTTGAGGCAACGGCTAAGTGATTTTAGAGAAAAATAATTTGACAGTCCGGGAGTGAAACAAATTTGACAACGAGTTAATAGTCTTATTTGTACACCTAAAAATAGCAATCATGTTCGATCACACCAGATTAGGCCTGGAAAACAAATAGTCCTATTCGTGTATTGTATTTGCATCATAATGTAGAAATTCCTGAAACAAAACGTCGTAAAATAGTCCAGTCGCCCATCACCTTAATTTTATAAGTTTAATTCACAGTCTCTCGAACAACAGTATAACATAAAGAAACAACAGTTATTAACGTGCGCAGAATAATAAGATTAAAAGGTCAGGGAAGTGGCGTTGTTCTTGTCTTAAGGAGATCATCAATTCTCAAAGTGGCTTTTGGTGTGGCTTAAACTAAAACCAACATCACTTGGTTGGTTGAGGTCATTAACATTGCCTGGCGCACTTAAGGATCTCCGACTACCACGCGGCTTGATTTTAAGTGCCGCAATATTCTGTTTGACTTCAGGTTTAACCCACACGTTTCTATAACACTGCTATCGTTGGAGCTGTATCCGTTAAAACCTTTTGTTGTAGTTACTGTTAAATAATGACATGTTTCCTATTGAAATTATTACTTTAACATTTTCAGCTTTATTATTAGCGCACATGCCTTTTATTGTTGGTTTACACATGACGTCACTAAAATTCAAACTACAAAACTATCGACCCTACTGAGATTTTAGTTTCATGGTGTATTAGAGCAGCTGAAAACTAATTGTCAAACAAATTTTCGCCTCAAAAGGGCTGTAGGTGTTGTAATAGAGTACGCTTAAATATCTGA
This sequence comes from Porites cylindrica, assembly GCA_964035525.1. Lineage (NCBI taxonomy): Eukaryota > Metazoa > Cnidaria > Anthozoa > Scleractinia > Poritidae > Porites > Porites cylindrica. Next base: position 43,169,469 of record OZ037778.1, read on the forward strand.
GCTTTTGCGTGACGCGGCATTTACATGACGGCCGAGAGAGCTGTCATTTAGGTTAAAAAAGTGACTTTTTTCGAGTAATTTTGCTATCTAAACAGTTCAAGTATTAGAAAAAGAATTACTTTAATGTTTATGAGTTCCTCTACGAGTAAATTCACGCTTTTGTAGCAAGACTCGGTAACAGATGTTTCTGTTGGTTTCCGTCCGCCATGTTGGAGCTCATCCGGATGAGCTCCAGCATGGGGTCTCCATACAAAGCTCTATAAATTTGGGTGAAAAATTTCCTCGAATATCTAGTATACGAATTGTTCCTTCGACCCAAATTTTGGCGAGGGTCTTTGTATATTTACCTCCTTTCATTTCCCTGATTCTGGACTTTATCTGTCGAATGGTTTTGATTTTTATTTTGATCTATTTTGAATGGCGTGACACTGAAAACCAGCAATACTAGGGCGATTTGAATCCTGATTAAACTTTGGATAAGATAATTAGCTACGTTTTTTCGGCCACCTTGAAATCTCTATTAAATAATTGCATTAGGTACTGCTAAAGCTCGTTATAGTACCAACAAATCGGAAGCTTAATACGCAACTTTGTAATTTTACTTCACGTATTGTACGTAAAATATTATGTTCTTGTTTGAGATACTTAAGCTTATTCCTGCCTCACGCATACATCGGCAATGATAATCAACATTAAAAAGTTTGATAAGCAAAAAATAATAAGCGCTGCTGTACTGCCCGGGGTCAAGAGGGAATAACTCCGGGGTGTATTAATATTGAGAAATGCGGCAGTCTCGTTCGAATGGGTAGAAAATGGGTTAGAAAATGTGTTTATTCAAAACAGCGCCGCAGTCCATATCTTACTTGATAGCGGCGAAAGCGCTCTTGCGCTTACTGGTTTTCAACTTTACGGTGGATCGTTTATTTGAGGGCGGCGCTCTTTCGATTGAATGTAATAGAATATTGCGCTTTTTTCGAAAGAGTTACGACCGACTTTAATTGAGGGCGGCGCTCTTTCAAGTATATATGGTTTTCATAGCATTTGAGGGTTTTATTACATTTGTGGTCAATTTTTATTACATTTGAGGGCTTTATCACATTTGTGGCTTCAACAGAACTGATAAAGCCCTGACAATGTCGAACAGTACAATACAAACAAAAGCGCGATTGTAGCCGCACCCTTTCCCCCGAACAAGAAGCCGGAAATAATCCGGTTAGAGTTTTCAAGGCGAACGCCTCTCCTCTTGGATATAGAGAGAGTAACATTCTTAAAGTATATTTAAAGATCAAGGAGAGACTGAGAAGGGTGACGTGGATTGTAAAAGACAAACTCGACAAATTTAGTTTAAATTGGACATAAAACCAGAATGAGAGGATGGGGAGGGTGGGATATGACAGATCTAAATAGGTCTAAATCTTAGGCCACAGCACAATCATCTTAATCTCAGCTTTTCTGTGGCTATTTCCAGACGAAAGAAATTTACGTATATGTTTGTCGTGACTGCCGTTTGGTCTCCTCTGATCGTACGTGATATTACCCATCTCAGGCGAACTTGACTGTCGTTATCTGACTTATCTGTACAGTCCAACCTCTCCACAACGGCCACCTTGCATTGGGGACAGAAGAAAGTGGCCGTTGTGAAGAGGTGGCCGTTATTGGGAGGTAGGGGTGTTATATGACAATTTACATGTACAACATGTACAATGTGCTAAGTTCATGCTATGTAGTAATGAAATACGCAAGAAACTTGAACTATGTTTTGAATCAAAATGTTAACGTGACAAAACGAGAAAGGTTCGCAACATTCGCTATAAGTATCGTAGACAATTTATGCTTACTGATGAAGCAGCATAAATGAAACAAAATCAAACCACGATTGCCGCAATAATCATCAACACGCCATGCGGATGAAATTTCATGACCCTTCTTGACTTTTTCATTAGTCGCTGAAAAAAAAAAAACTGGCCGTTGTCGAGAGGTTATTTTGGTAGTTGGGGACACGTTTTAGAGGCCGTTGCCGTTGTGGAGAGGTGGCCGTTGTAGAGAGGTTTAAATAAGAGTCAATGTATGGACTGTCCGCCGGGACGTGGCCGTTGTAAAGAGGTGGCCGTCACGGTGGCGTAGGTGGCAGTTAGTGGAGGTTCGACTGTAATTACTTAGTCACCAGCAGCACTTTTTTTTTTCTAAAATACCTTAATCGTTATGAAAGTCGGCGAACCTTTAAGATGAAGACAAAGGTGCTACAGTTTTTATTTAGTCCACCTTGAGTGAGCGCAAATGTGTTTTTTACATTCCCTGAAACCCCGGGGGGTACTCCCATACATTACCTATACGGGTATGTGCCGCCCAAAGGGGTCGTGATTTTGAAGCTCCTGATTTAGAACGGGGTATCCATTTCAGAGGCGTTTTCTAGAACGGGGTATAATATTTCGAACGCACGAAAGCACCACTTTTGTAAGCAGCCATTTGAAAGTATTCAAGGACAGATTGCTTTTAAAAATACGGTTCAATGCGTTACCACCGTTTTCGTTGATACGCGACTTTCGAAAACAAAACACCCGCGAAAACGTTTCCAAAATTTCCGTCAATCATGCATGTTATCGACAGATCGGATCGAAATCCACCAATTATAGAGGTCATCACAGCCCGCTAACGTGAGGTAAAGAAGGTCAGAAGGTCACACTAGTGGTTGTGATTGGTGGATTTCGATCCGATCTGTCGATAACATGCATGATTGACGGAAATTTTGGAAACTTTTCCGCGGGTGTTTTGTTTTCGAAAGTCGCGTATCAACGAAAACGGTGGTAACAAGCAAACCGTTGTACTCTTGTTGCACCCGAGAACGGAGTATAAAAAATTGGCCCATTTCTAGAACGGGGTATCAGTTTTAGGGCGAATTCTAGAACGGGGTATCAATTTTAGGGGAAATTTTTTGCAGAAGGGGGTGCCAATTTGAAGTCCCGGGCGGCACATACCTACCCAAAAAAACACCCAAGTGCCCCGCCCCCACCCCCCCGGGCCTGGACCGCGCTTTTTTATCAACCAATACTTGGTTTTCAAGTGACGTTACAAAAATCCAAACTCCAAAATCGCGAGGACTTTTAAGGTTTCATCTTCGTCTAGCAAAAGGTTCCTTAAAAATAAACTTCTGTGCAAGTTCAACGGAATAGCGTTTACCGTTTTGAAAATAAAGCTCTTTCTAATTTCCCAAATTTACTCCGCGTGACATTAATATTCATTAATATGGCGACCGAGAAGGCCGTCATATATGCTAAAAAATAATGTTATCGCATGATATTATGCCCCTTGAATGGTGAAAGTATTGGAAAATTTGTTTAGGGGAATAATTTGCTCTTTCGCAAATTTGTGGCGATACTGAAGCAGATGTTTACATTATTTCCGGCCGCCATATTTTGTGCTCCTATTTCTGTTACACATTTTGAAGAACAACTGAGCAGCGGAAAACTGCACAGGCGTGAGAATTCACCAGGTTTATCGATATTCTATAACATCTGAAATTCTTGGCTGCAGACATTTTAGTTTTCGATAGCGTGACAGTGAAAACCACCAATAGAAATTTGAAAGGTAAAGTACTACGAAGGTATCTATGATCAAATTACGCCGCGATGGAAATAGAGTACTAAAAGTGATGACACCATAAAAATGAAATTTCTGAAATTATGGGATTTGTCGGGATATTCTGAAAGAACAATGTCTAAGAGACCTTCTTTCAAAAAATGAGCATTTAGGGGCAAATTGTCTCTGAGATGTTAGTTTATACTCAGAAAACTCCATACAAACCATTCTAATTTTTTTTGGGGTCGACCCAAAAAAATTACGAAGGATTTGTACGGAGTTTTCTAAGTATAACTGGGCTACGATCTCAGAGACAATTTGCCCCGAAATGCTCATTTTTGGCAAGTAGGCCTCTTGGACATTGTTCTTTTAGAATATCCTGACAAATCCCATAATTTCAGAAATTTCATTTTAATGACGTCACACTTTAGTACTCTATCGACATAAAGAATTCATTCTTTTTGTCCAAAGTCCAAATAAATTTTCTTAGAAATCACGTGAAACTCCCTGCGGTGATACTAAAAGAAGTCAGTATTTTTAATTCAACCATCCAAACACACAAACCAGACAACCAGCGAACTCACAGATCTTTGAAATATAACAATAAGTTTGGTACATCACAGAACATTTATCGGAGTATCCATTAAACTGCATATGGCAAGGAAGGAAGAAGACCCCGACAGTCACACTGGATGGTGTGATGTTGATGACATTGAAAGGTAATGTGCTCTCAGATTAAAAGCGAAATTAACCGAGAGATACTTGGGTAAGAAGTCCGTTGATCATTGATGTGCGTCGGGTGCTTCATCGAACATATAAATATAGTACAGACTAGTAATAGTTGACACTACAGCTGCCCCCTCTCTACATATTGTCGGTCAATAGCATCCTTGCTCGTTGTGTAGCTCTTTGAAATATACCGATTCATCGATTCATAAGGAAGATTTTCACACATATTCCATACAATAGTTGAGATAAATACAGGAAACGCAAGGTTCCATGCACAGTTTCAGGTCGATTCGCACAGCTTTGATCAAAACATTCTCAGTTTCGAGAATAAACCTTACGCAAACGCGTGACAAATTACAGTGTTTGTATGAAGACCTTATGTCGAATAATTGCCGTAAAACGGCTGTTCTGTTCTGAAAAAATATCAGTTTTAAACTAAAGCTTCACTCCTAAGGATTCTACTGAGAAAAAAATGAGGGCGTTACATGCGCTAGAAGACCTAGAACCACTTTTTAATTTTTTTTTTTTTAATTATGCAAATTAGTACAGATAAATTTACTGAATAAAATTCAAGCTACGTGATCCTTGTTAGCATAAGAATATTATTTTGTTTCGTCTTTGTGATGTGGCTCACGGTTTCGAACTCATCGCGAATGTATAGCAGGTGCCTTTTGGTAATCTTTTCACTAGTTGCATGTAATTTGCTATGGAGCCGTTGTCAGTTATTAGAGAGTTTTAGATCCGAGTTTACCGCGAACCTCTAACCGCTGGAGGTCACGTGACAAGTCTTTCGCGTCACGTTTGAGGTTTACAACGTGCGTTTTCAACGTGGGGAGCTGAGTTTTCACGTATGTCATTTACCTGAAAGCTTTTAGCGTATAATTCTTGTCTCATCCCACGTAATGATACAAAAATCTTGTGGAGCAAGTCTTTATACATTAACGGAGGCACAAATTCGGGCGAAATGCTAAATTTGATAAATCCTATTGGGTCTTGAAAACAAGTGCCATTCATGGCTGCTGATTCAAAATGGCGGCCGTAAAATTGCAAGAAGAACTAATGTAAGAATTTACAGCTCTTTGCTGCTAGATAACCCAGTGTTGCCGTAAATTTCTTTTATTTTTACTGATTAATTTTTCTTCTATTTCTAAATGGAAAAATAAACCAGAATCCACTTGTTTAATCCACCGCCAATCTAAATCGAATTATGTTTGAACGTCGAACCGCAAACTGGTAACTGCAAACCGCGGTTAGAGGTTCGCGGTAAACTCGGATCTAAAACTCTCTAATATTGAGAATCCGGCGCCAGATCAAAAATTGCATTGTTTCTTAAAAATTTAAAAACAGTATTCAAAAGTTCCAGCGGAGCTCCGTTTTTGCGAAAAATAGAAAAGTTTAAAATCGGCCTAAACGTGGTCGAAGACCCGAAGGATATTATGCAAATTAGGGCATTTTCAAAACGCTCGTACGAAAAAACGAAAGCTTATCTATATTTCATCTTGACAATGTTTGTTGCACATTTCTCAAAGTCACCTTCCAGCTATATCTTTTCTTGATCTAGGCTTTCTTTCTTTTTTTTGACACCCGGGCACCGTGCATTTTTTGCCATATATCAGAAGTTATAGCATATTTAGCGGCTGTGAAAGGGTTCTTTTGAAAGAACCATTCTTCCTTTATGTTATACTAAAAGCTTTTTTTTGGTTCGCCAAAAGCGAGCGCGCTAAACGTAAACGAATACGTGTGATTTGACGGGTTTCTCCATTTTACCGTGAATGCTCAAAGCTACACCCTCCCGCATCCCACTGAATAAATTAAAATTAAAAAACCTTTAGAATAAGTTTAAAACCCTAAGGGAAAAAAAAACAGATATGGTAAAACCCTAAGATATACAAAAATTAAATTTACAACTGGTCCTCAAGATTGTAAGGTTAAAAGATCTTAAATCATTGATGCTTACGATATTCACTCAACTCAGTCGATCTCTTAATGTAAGAAGGAAGCTGATTCCACAAATGCGAAGCCTTGTAAGTGAAAGAATATCGATTATTATAGGATGGTTGAGTGAGATTGTGATCGCTGTTCCTTAAATTGTAGCGCAATATACGAGGTTCGAATAACTCAAAAATATAGTCAGGCCCATTTCCTTTTATACATTTAAAAAGGAGGACAAGAAATTGATAGTATCGTCCATGTTCCAGTGATTGCATGTTTACAGCAGACAATATGGAATCATAATCTAAGCTGTCTCCGAAATTTAAGAGGGTTTTAAGCTTTTAAAGCATAATAGTTTACAGATTCAAGTTTCCTTTTCAAAGTTTTGTTAATCCCTAATAGTAATGGACTACAATATTTAAGGTGTGGAAGTATATAAGCCTTGTATAGCATAAGTGAGATATCAGCAGGCACCAGCTTTCTAAGTCGTCTCAGAGCTCCAACCTTGGCATAAACCTTCCTTAAAACAGTTGATAGGTGATATTTAAAGGTCAACTTATCGTCTATACGAACACCAAGAATATTCAGGAAGCCACTTATTTCCATAACGGAGTCGCCAATATGAAGAGCAGGTTCATGAGAGTGCTTACAGGATCATAGCTTGGGTTTTCTTGCTGTTGACGGACAAATAATTTGAAGCAGGATGAGAGTTTCTCAAGACTTTGTTAAGAGACAGTTCCAATGCTGAAATGTCTGTATTAGATGCATAGGCGGTAGTGTCATCAGCGTAGAGCCTCAGGGAAGAGAGTTGAACAGAAAAATTCAGATCGTTGATAAATACATTAAACAGGAGTGGCCCCAGGAGGCTGCCTTGAGGAACGCCACAATACACCGGTAGCCAATTCGAGAAAACTCCGTTGACCTTCACTCTTTGCTTTCGACCACACAAGTAGGAATGCAGGAAGTCAATTGCCTCCTCACCAACGCCATAAGCACGTAGTTTTGCAAGAAGCAAATTATGACATATGGAATCAAAGGCTTTGGATAAGTCAGTTGCAATGGAGCCAGTAACCTTTTTGGAATCTAGAGCCAGACGCCAGTCATCGACCATTTTGACCAGTACAATGCAACACGAATGTCCACGAAGAAATCCAGACATGTTAGACGAAAACAAGGGTTGAAATACGTCATAAAGCTGGTCAAACATAACTTTTTCTAAGATCTTGGGTATGATAGACAGGACACTGATAGGTCTGTAATTTGATACTGATGTGGCAATATCTTTTTTAAATACGGGTGTCATATGGCTGAGCCTCCACTCCGTTGGCCACTTAGAAGTTCTAATGCAGAGATTAAGTAGCTTTGTCAGGTGAACTGCTATAGATGGAGCTGAAAATTTAAGAATTTTGGGCATTATATTATCAGGTCCGCAAGATTTATTGCACTTGATCTCACCCAGAAGAGTTTGAATATATGAGACACGTACTGGTTGGAAGGAAACGTTCAGCTTAAATTCACGTGACGTAATGGAGGAGACGCTAGAGTGGGTCAAAAATTCTTCCTGCTTGAGCTTCAGGCAGACTGTTCCAGGATTGGAGAAGAGAAAAAGGAGTTAAATAAATCTGATGGTTCTTTAACGACTTTACCTTCATCTATAAGGTGAATATCCTCCTGGGAGACGTCTCTCTCTGCAGAGGGCAATAGGGGTTTCAGTTTTTTCCAGAAACTTTTGGGTGTGGTTGCATTAGAAGCAGAATCAGAGCAAAAACGTTTAATTGCGACTCGTTTCAGTTTAGTAACTAAGTTCCTTTGTACCCTATAGTGCTCCCACGTGTCTTCACCCAAAAAAACACCCAAGTGCCCCCACCCCCGGGCCTGAACCGCGCTTGGTTTTCAAGTCACGTTACAAAAATCCAAACTCCAAAATCGCGAGGACTTTTAAGGTTTCATCTTAGTCTAGCAAAAGATTCCTTAAAAATAAACTTCTGTGCAAGTTCAACGGAATAGCGTTTACCGTTTTGAAAATAAAGCTCTTTCTAATTTCCCAAATTTACTCCGCGTGACATTAATATTCATTAATATGGCGACCGAGAAGGCCGTCATATATGCTAAAAAATAATGTTATCGCATGATATTATGCCCCTTGACTGGTGAAAGTATTGGAAAATTTGTTTAGGGGAATAATTTGCTCTTTCGCAAATTTGTGGCGATACTGAAGCAGATGTTTACATTATTTCCGGCCGCCATATTTTGTGCTCCTATTTCTGTTACACATTTTGAAGAACAACTGAGCAGCGGAAAACTGCACAG